>OY288289.1:3180000-3888995 GCA_958450335.1 Hibiscus tridactylites | reverse complement strand
GAACTATCTTGTCTCTTGCTGTTACTAGAGGTTGGTCCTTAAGGCATGTAGATATTAATAATACATTTTTAAATGGTGATCTTCATGAAGAGGTTTATATGGTTCAACCTCCTGGTTATGAGAAAGGTCATAAACATCATAATTTGGTTTGCAAGTTGAATAAGGCCTTGTATGGTCTAAAACAAGCACCTCGTGCTTGGTTTGAGAAGCTAAGAAATTATTTTCAGTCGACTGGTTTTGTTTTGTCCAAGTCAGATGCATCCTTGTTTGTTAAAAAGTGCTCTGCTAGTTCTCTTTATGTTCTAGTATATGTCGATGATATTATTATAACTGGTGGTGATGAAGTTGAAATTCAAGAGGTTGTTAATGGTTTAGATCGAGCTTTCTCTTTAAAAGATTTGGGTCAATTGCATTATTTTCTAGGCATTGAGGTCTATCGAAGAGAAGATTCTTTGTTTCTCAGTCAACGAAAGTACATCATTGACCTGCTGAAGAAGAGTGGTCTTGATCAGGCTAAAGATTTGCCTACTCCTATGTTGAGCAGTTGTAAGCTATCTAGTGAAGAAGGAACTCCTATTCAAGATGTTACTGAATATAGAAGTTTGGTAGGAGCTTTGCAGTATGTGGTTCTTACTCGTCCTGAAATTTCCTTTGCTGTTAACAAAGCATGTCAATTTATGCAGTCCCCCTTTAGATACTCATCTGCAATTAGTTAAACGAATCTTACGTTATCTTCTAGGGACCTTAGACTTTGGTCTTCAATTTCGACCTTCTTCTCGTCTTAATATTGTGGCTTTTGCTGATGCTAATTGGGGATCGGATAGTGATGATCGAAGGTCTACTACTGGGTTTTGCTTATATTTTGGAAATAATCCGATTGGTTGGGGTTCTCAGAAGCAATCTGTTGTGTCTCGCTCCACCGCTGAAGCAGCGTATCGTAGTGTGGCTTGTGCCACTACTGAGATCATTTGGCTTGAATCCTTGTTGAGTGAATTAGGTGTTTCAGTTGATGGGAAACCAGTTTTGTGGTGTTATAATTCAGGGGGTGTAGCTGTTTCTGCCAACCCAGTTCTTCACTCTAAGTTCAAACATGTTGAGTTGGACTTGTTTTTTGTCAGGGAGAGAGTTGCAGCTGGTCAGCTTGAAGTTAATGAAGTTCCTGCGTTTGAACAAGTTGCAGATGTCTTGACCAAGCCTCTGTCTGCATCTGTTTTTCAACGTCACAGGAATGCTCTTTCAGTGGTGTCCATGGTTTCATAGTTTTTCTGCTTTCTATTGTTTGTATTCGTGTGTTTTTTTCTTCTCTGTTTCAGGTTTTTTTTGGAAGAAGCCTCTTCAAGGTTGGTGTTGCAAGGGGAATATTAGAGTATTTGTGAATATTCTAGAAAATCTGTATTTTCTTGTATCTTTGAAATAGGTTGTTAGAGTTGGTTAGTGGCGGTTAGGTTTTCTGTTAGTTTACCGCTTAATCTTTGCCAAATCAGCACAACCTTAATTGTTTGTATAAATGGGCTGGTTCCTATTTTGAAATATTAGAGTCAAATTAATAAAGCCTCAGAGAGTATCGTCTCTCTTTCCCTATTCTTTCTACCTAACAGTCCTGCCATTACTGTCCGTTAATTTTTACCGTTAACTTTCGTTATTTAATATGTGTCATCTTCTTAAATTTCTAAAAATATATTTAAAAATTAATAACCTCAAATTTTGAAATCCCTAAAACTCCAAAACCTAAATTTTGATTTGACCCGATTTCGTCGTCGATTGCCACACCGCCGCCCATCACATCCGTCGATGGACCATCACAACCATTTACCCCACAACCTCATCGCCAAAAATCAACCGGCGTCATGTGAAACGCCAAAATCGTCGAATGGTTCATTTGAATGATTCGTGACGAACGGCGGCATAACTAACTATGAACGATGTATCTTCATTTTGTTGCCGAAAATGCGATCAATGCCAGTGGGAGTGGATGAATTTGGGTGGTTTAGGAATTTCAAGACTATTTTGGGATTATTTGAAAATTTCAGGATATTTTTAAAATTCAGATTTATTTTTAAGAAAGTAAAATTCAAAAAATATTTAATACTGCCGCGCCTACGATTTTCATTAGATAATGACAGAAAATTAACATCTGTTATGGTGAGACACCTATTTAAATTACAGAAGAAAATGTTAAACACCTAATCAATCTAAAACAAAATTTAAACACTTATCTAAAAAATGTATAATTTTGGCACTTATTTAAATGTTAAGCTAAATATTGAATATAAGTTGGATTAGACTCATAGATGGTTGTTTGAAAGTGATGAACATCCGTCAATTTGACATTTTGTCGGTGGACATATTATCATCACGAAAAACTCGTTGCATTTAAAAAAAAACTTCTACTCTTTTTCGGTGCCTCTTTCTATATTCTAACACACAAAAAAAAATTTAAGTCTCACCTCTAAATTTTAAATTTTAAATAATAAACTTTAAAAATACAACATACCCTAAACCATAATCCTAAACTATAACCTTAAACCTAATATTTTAGTGTGGGGGACATTACAATATAAATGATTAGTCAAACAAATAACAAATAAGATATGGGACAGTTTGAAAATAAATGAATAGCTTGCCATAGAATATTATTCTCGTCAGACTTAAACCTAACTAAAATAACAAAACAAGACTTAAATAGAGGCACAAAAAAGAAATATAATATTTCTATTTATCGTCATACTCTCGAATAACAATAAAAAAAACTTGATTTTTATTGAGGTATGAATTGGTTTAATATAAAATGAAAGGAGAAAATGGCATTGTTAAAGTAGTCATTTTGGTTGCATTGATGTGTCTCATGTCATTGTAATTAGGTGCATGCAATTGCTTAGAATGACTAAAGTGGTTTGGTGTGGATTTTGTTTGAGATATTTATGCTAACAAATTCAAGCTAGGAAACAAGAACGACCCAACAATTCGGTTGCAAATTGTTAATTATGATGGGCACATTTATCTAATTACATTTAATTTATTTTTTATTAATTAAAGAAGTAATTACATTCTCAAGACAAATGTTAAGATTCGAACACATACAAAATGTAACAACATGAGCATAATTGACCAATTATCCAATTAATGCATCTCATTTCGTTTAGTTTATTAGCATATAAATTCAGGTTTTGTCATAGAACCAGCGTAAACTCTAAGATGTATATAGATTATTATATGATATATTGGTGGTGAAATATATAATTTACAATCATAAGACGATAATAAATAATATTTTTATTTTTTATTTTTTTAATTAAAGACATTTGTTAAATTCTTAAGAATGATTATCAAATTATTTTTCTTTCGTATCAAACAATGGACAAAAATCATTTGTCCATTTCCGGTCTATTTCTATGTCCCAGCACTAAAAAAATAAATTCTAAGCACTAACTCTAAATATTAAATATTAAACCCTAAAAAATACACCATATCCTAAATTACTTAAGTTTTGATCCCAAACCCTATTATTAAACCTAAATCCTAAACCTATTTTTTTTGTGGAGGCATAAATAGGGGTACCGAAAAGGCGTAAAGGATTCCTATTCATCGAACAATATTAATCATATATATTAATGCATTATTTATAGAGTAGTTTAAGGGATTATTGTATAGAATTTAGGGTCTAGACTTACAATTCAAGGTTTAAGGTTTAAGATTCATGGGTTTATAATTTAAGTTTTTATATTTTAAGATTTAAGTTTAAAATAAATTCATGTATAGTGATTGTCGTGGAATTTACTGAAAGACGACTAATTGTGTTTTTTTTTGCCTCTTTATATGTCCTACCAATGATTTTATGTCACGTATATTGATTATTTTTTTCATTGTTTATATTTTATTGATAATACATGTGACATAAAATAATTGATAGTGACACAGAAAAGATACAGATGGATTCTATTCGAAAAATAGGCTTATAACCAATTAGACAACTAAAATTCTTTTAAGGGAAAACTAGATATTTAATACTCTAACTATCTTTGCCTTATTGTTTTGATACCCCACCTATTATTTTTAGCAAAATAGTACCTAACGTTACATTTTTTATTCTGTTTTGGTACCTCCTCCATTTAAAATTAACAGAAATGGTGACATGGCTTGGGTTAATAATAGTTTTAGTCCAAAAACATATACAATCTATAGTCTAAAACTTTATCAATTTAAAATTATTTTAGTTTTTGGATTAATATTGTAAATTCCTCAATTTTCTTCTTCTAGTCAAACACTTTTTTAGGTTTTGGAGTTTAAAAAACACGCTAGAAACAATCAAAACTTTACAATTTGGGGATCAATGGGGGCCTAATGTGGGGTCCATTGGAGGACCCCAAACTCCACGATCGGAATACCGACGAGAATACGAGGGGTGGGAAAGGGATGAGACAAAATTCTATCAAAATTAAGATGATGTTCTAAAATGATGAATTTTGGACTAAATTGATAATATATACAAGTGTTTTGGACTAAAATTGTAATTACACAAAACCACGTCATCATTTCTGTTAGTTTTTAACAGCCGGGTACCAAAACAGAACAAAAACGTAATATTAGGTATCATTTTATCAAAAATAATAGTTAGGATGGTACTAAAATAAGTATTTTTCCCTTCTTTTAATTACTGTGCCCCACTAATTTAGTTGGGAGGGAAATTAAGATAGTTTCATTAGTTACACTTACATTGATTGATTGTACAATTTTATTCGATTTTGCTGTTGGGAGTTACATCGCCCAACTTACAATTGTGGGGTACTTGTCTTAATTTATGGTTCAAGTTAGGTTTTAAATCTAAGGTGGGTCTAGCTTTCCCCTACATAACATCTTTTTGTACTTTCAATAGGGTTAATTACATAGATATCTTAAATTGTGAGTCGAATTTGAAATTAATTTATAAACTGAAATATTTCAATCGAATCTTTGAAAGTTTTGTTTTTGTTAAGTCATTTCACTGGCCTAGTTGTTAATTTTATGTTAGTTTATATCTGTCGTGTTTAAAATTATTCATTAATGCATATATATATATATATATGTGTGTGTGTTTAGTGAAAAAAATCTTGACACTAGGCTCATTAAACAACGTCTAAGGTTTAAATCTTTGCGTTGTGAATGAAGTAAGTTTGGTCGGGAGGATTATCTTTATAATGGACATCTACAGTACTTGATCTAGATTAATCGACCAATCGATAAGATAATAGTGATTATATGGAAAAGGGGGAAATCAAAACATGTTCAAGTAACATTTAATGCCAAAACTGATAGCTAGGCTGATGAAAATACCTTGTTGAAATGATACTTTAGTTTGAGTGTTCATTTGAAACGTTTTAAAAAGGACTAATTTACACTGTTTTCTATAACGTGAGGGTGTTTGTTGCAATTAATCCTTTTTTACTTGCTATGAGCCCTCTCTCACTTAGCGGTGTTGTTTGTGCTTAACACTAAAAAATCGAATTTTAAGTTTTAATCCTAAATTTTAAATTTTAAATCTTATAAATACACCATACACCTAATACTCTAAACCCTAACCCTAGACACTAACCTTAAACCCTATAAATACATCATACACCTAATACTCTAAACCCTAACCATAGACACTAACCTTAAACCCTAATCTTTAAACTCTAAACTTAACTTTTTAATGATGACGATAAGTAGGGACATCAATAAGGGAGAACCGATTCGTACTCGTTGTTTTATGGGTGGTTTTTTTGGGGGAGAGAATCGAAATGGAATGGGTTAAAATAATACCCAAAATCGAAAACAACACGTGAATATGATCGAACCAAATTATCTGAGGTTCTGGACTGATGAAAATTTGGCTTTGCATGGTTGCACCCACGGACTCGGTGGGGTTCGACTCAGTGAGTTGGTCAGACTGATTGGGACCTCTCGTCTCGACATTATCATCTTCCTCTTGATGCTTACTTTCATTTCTTTGTTGGCAACAAGCACATGTATAGGTAAAGGTTTATGTTTTGTACACTTATAGCCTATAGGTTAGAGGCTGATATAAAATTATAAAGTTCCCGAGGTCAAAATTGTAATTTTATCATTACTCCGTATATTCTACGTCAGTTGTAGATTTAGTTCTTGTTGTCTAATCCAACTGTAACCCCCTAGACCCGACTATACGTTACATCGGTTCTTAAGAAGTCACATTAGGGTCACCGGAGCGACCCACGTTAAAATTTCAAATAAACAAAGTGCTAAACCAGTTACATCATAAATCAAGTTTTGATTTAAAATACAATTTCAGAAACATTCAGACAATGAAACAAAAATGTGATAAAAGTTGTTAATACAAGTTTCATACTCGAATATAAAACAACATGTGACATACATGCCCCCTAATTACACAGGTACCGTACTCCGCATGCAAAGCCGAAGAAACCCTCATACCGACGTTGATAGCTGCAACATGGTAGATCCTTAACCTGTGATAGAAAAACAACGTGAGCTTCGAAAAGCTCAGTAATACAAACTACCAAGAGATGCTAAAGGTACAAGTAGGTATATGGCAACTTAACATTGTCATGAAGAATTAGGCAGCAGTAAGCTTAAGTTACGATTCGATAATTAAGTGAAGCATTAGGAGGTCACATAGTTGTTCTTCATTCGATCACCCGAACCGTAAGAGGTGAGTCCGAAGCCAGCGATTCAAAGGAGATTCAGATTTCAGAAGTTCAATCAAAGAGTTCAGAGTGGTCTATTATACGTGAATTGTAAGTTACTGAGGGTTCAACATTGATACATTAATTTAGTAGGGTATGTTTCAAAAGAGGTCAGAAAGTTTTATTAATTTACTCGACTACCCCAACCGAACTCCAAAATGCAGTCCCCCTCGAACGGCATACAGAAGGTCTTACCCTAGGCCTGAGGCGTAAGAGCCTACCTAAGGGGATGCCTTAGGTCCAGAAAGACTTACCCTAGGCCCGCAGGCGTAGGAGCTTAACAGAAAGGCTTACCCTAGGCCCATTGGGCGTAGGAGCTTAGGTCTAGAAGGACTTACCAGCGCTGAGCCTACAGATTATTATTTATATCCTAGATAATACACCCAGATGATTTCAGTTTATATTCAGAAGACAGTATTACAGAAAATAGATATCAAATCTATTTTTATACCAGAAGATGGATATCAAATTTATTTATCAACATTATTATTATTATTATTATTATTATTATTATTATTATTATTATTATTATTAATTCGTATTCAATGTCATATATCAGATATATTTTTCATATCATATGTCAGAAATTAGAGAATTGATTTTCTTTCGTATTACAGTATCATACTTTTTAAATTTGTAAGCATATGGTCTTGGTTTAGAACAGAAAGTATTTACAGATACATGGTACACACTTTATGGCCCAATTCATTTCTTAGAGGCACTTGATAGACATCAGGAAGATGGCATTTGACAATTTTGGACTGATTTCAGAACGAGGTCCCTGCGAATAGGGGAGTTCGATAAGACGGATCGAATCAACATCGAAAGTTGATGCATCAGAATCATTGAAATTTTAGACATATCGTGAGCAGAATTAAATGTTACAGCCTATGAGGGTATTAAGGTCATTTTGACCTTCAAGGGGTAAACTGGTAATTTGAACCAACAAGGTATAAACGGTATTGTACAGAATTTAGGACTTCTAGTTGCTCGTCAAGTTTCCGAACCCATTAACACAGTGGTTAATATCTCACCGGATAGGTACACTTCAACCATTCATCTCTCAGAACTGACTATAGAGCATAACAGCAATAGTTCACCTTCACTAATCGTCCACTGAACTTATTACCAATAATCGGGCATATATTCGAGTGGTATTTTCTAAATATTCAAACATGTGCATTGTATCTAAACCCATTCCAAAACATCGAATGTGCCTTAGGAGAATATGTCCCTTTCACTATTAACTATGTACTTTCCCCAAATAAATTGCACTTGCCTTCACACGGTATTCTCCCACTATCATCATGGTATCTGAATCAACCAACTGTTACGGGTCGTATTTTACCACATTGGGGCAATTACATTTGTTTGTCTTTGTTGGGATTTCTAATTTCATGTCTTAGGGTCATTGTGACCCATCTCAGTCTTATCGGTGTTCAAGGGTATTTCAAACATCATGATGCTCGAAAATGTTTTAATTATTCAGAATTTATCGGTTCTTCCATCTATTCATTCGTTAAAGTTCTCGAGGGTAAATCCGTCATTTTGATTAATTGGGCAACTGGTGTCGAGGAATGACTATTCTTTTGGTCATTATGGATATTCCGATCGATTCAGCCTTGTTAGTATTTCCAAACATTTCAGTCATTTCAATCAATTTAGCAATTTACGCGACTTTGACTAATCCAAGCATGCAATTATTTTCTCGTTAATGCCATCAGAGATTATTCAATCTCAAAAAGAATCTGAGCAAATTTGCAGTCTCAAAGGTGAAGCCTAACTACTATAACTTCTCAAGCAAACTTCAAGATTTTCAGAAGGTTCGATTGTTTTACCGAATCTAGTGTAGATTCTCAGACCACTCTCATTAATAGGGATATTTTATTCATTTTCATACATCGAGAGCATTTTCGTAATTCATTAGCCCAAAATAATTAGACTTAGAGATTAACCCTTTTTATTAATCGTTTATTGAACTCGAAAATCCATTTCGATTTATCAAACGTCTTATGCGAATAATTGTCTTGACCATCAATATTCTTATTCCTTAATCGATTGACAGTAGCATAATTAATCACATGTTCAATCATAGTTGTGCAAGCATTAACCGAATATCAACAAGTTTTAGAAGCATACAGAAGGTAGTGATGTATTACCTTAACTCCGAGCTACATCGGTCGATTCACGATGCCCCATTCGATTGCACTCGAATCCGAATTCGAAATCCATCAACAATTCACTTTCAGGGAGCTGAGTACCAAGACCCCAAACTCACCGGAAACTTCGCCGGAATGCCGCCGCCGACCCTCAAAACGCTCGATTATGCCGGAAAAACAAAGAGAAAGGCCATGTTAGTTCAACCCATACCATACATGTTGAAATAAAGTCGAAATCGAGTCGGAAATTACCTCGAATGGTGCGGTTACGCCGGAAAATTGCGTAACTCCGATGAGAGGCTTGCCGGTGTCGGACGAGCAAACGGTCGGAGGGGTTTTGTTCTTCACCTCGCCAGGAGCCTGGATCTGGCGGCCGCTTCTCGAACGGACGTCGAGGGTGGCCGGAATCGAGGGTTAAAGAGGGACGGCGTTTAGGTTCTCATCGAACCTTTGAGCTGTTCTCCAGAAAAGAAGGCGGCACGGCTGCGCGAGTGGTGGCTGAGGCTTGGCCGGAGTGAAGCGACAATTCCGATGGGTAAGGTGGTGGATGTCACGGCGGCGCGGTGGTGCAGATCGAACGTTGGTCAGAAAATTGGGGTGGCTGGGGAGAAAACTAGAACCTCTTGGGTTCTTTCAGACTCAATCAAAACAACAATACTGGGGTAAGCTGGGGATTCGAATCGTTCTCTTTTTTTTTTTTATTAAGATATGCCCAATTGCATAATTTAAAACTGATCCAAAGCAGACTTAGACCAAGATTGGACTTGGCTCAAACGGTAAAGCCACGGTTAATATCTCCAGGGGTTAAAGGTTCAAATCTCCTTGCTAGCACACACATTTTTTTTTTATCTCCATACACTCATTTATTATATAAATATATATTTCATTTTTTTTTTGCCTTAACAAATTAGGGGTGTTACACCAACAATTTCAAGTCACGTAATTTAGTTATAAAAATCTTATGTACCTTTTCGGTGCTCTTATTTATGCCTCAACACTAAAAATTACTATAAAATTAAATTTCAAGCCCTAACACTAAATTTTAAATCTTAAACCCTACACTTATAACCTAAAAAATACACATTGCTTTAAGTTTCTTAAATCCTAACCCTAACCATAAACCTTAAAACTCTAAACCTAATTTTAAGCGTGAAAATATAAGTAAAGCCGTCGAAAAAGGGCAGAAGATTTTTATCCTTAATTTAGTTATATGGTCTTTATATCACTCTATTTCTCCTGTAATTTGGATTGAACATTTCAATATTAAGGAGATGGTCTAATTATGCTCGCATCTCTTGTACTCTTTGCACGTTTAAAATGTAGTCCCTCTGCTTTTAATTTTGCGAATTTAGTTCTTTTATCCCTTTTGATTTAACAATTGAAGTTTGACTGATAATGTTATCAAAGGGCTTTCGTTAAATTAGATTACCTAATATTAATCGGATTAAATTTTATTTTTTAAAATTTTAGATTAAATATTCATTAATTTTTAATGAATTTTAAAATTAAAAAAATTACTTTTTAATATCTGATCTTAATTCTGTCTCTATCTTTGTGATGAGACTTATTCCACTCAAATAAAAAGAGTTGCTTTTTACAAATTTTGCATGTGATTTGGTAATATAGAAAAGGAAGAAAGAACTCAACTTTCATATTCTATAAATGAATAATCACCTCTCAAAAATCTCAAGCTATATTAGAATTGACTTCCATGGTGGGTATTTAGCATATTCTTTTTCTACCACATTCAACGGTTGAGATGTAAATTTCAGATTAAGATTTGACGTTTATTCAACATCAAAAGAAAAAAAAAAGGTTCTTTCAATTGTCGGGTAAATAGTTTCTTCTTTTAATTTCAAAATACAATAATTATAACTAACAAGCTGATCGAAGTGATAACCCTCTTGATATTACTTGAACAGGTCTTAAGTTCAAAACTGTATATGTGGAAATTTTTTATTTAAAGACACATCCACAAAAATTAGATGTAAAATACGGATCAATCCGAATTAGTTAGAACAAAACCCTAAAAATACAATAGTTATAATCTATCTTAATAATGTATAAATATATATAATAAAATTTAATCCTAATTTTAAAAATGATAGCTATTGACCTAGTTTTTTTTCCCTATTTCCCTCACTTATACCAAGCAAAACAGTATTGGCAAGTTTTGTTTTGACCGACCATTGACCTATTGAGATTCCTCACATGAATAGAAGATGTACAATAATTATGAACTGTATTTTTTAGGGAAAATATATGTTTATCAATCAATAATCGATTCAAATTTAAATTGTGTATTGTAATTAAAAATATTAATTGTATAAAACTAGCAAAATACGTATATTTCAGCCACTATATTGTCAGGATGAGAAGAATAGTGAGAGTCTAAACCCAAAACACTAGCAAAATACGACATAGCTTGCAGTGTTTCCCTTTAACTGTATACTTTACGTGGTCCTTTCGGACTTTCCTACGTTCATTTCCGTGCCTCTTTTTTATTTTAATTTTTTTAATATAACAGTATAATTACATATAATAATTATATTCATATTTTTTTAACCTTTTGGCAATATAATTCTCGAATTCAAATTTTTTAGGTTGAATATCATCATCTTTATTCTTTTCTGATGGTAATCACTTGTTAAATTCGCATGCCTGTTTTTATTATTTTTATTAGAAAAATTCTACAACGGGCGACGAACATTGTTGAACACCATTAATTTAAAAAAATTAAAAATCATGAGGACTATAATTGTAATTAAAATTTATTTTAAAAAAATAAAAATTAGATTTAATAAAATTGTTATATTTCTTTATTGTATTAAAAATTGATAGTTTTAAATCAAATATACCCAAATTTCATAAACCCTAAAATCTCAATTCATGTTGCCTACGCCGCCTCCTCTTCCGTTGTAATTGGTCGACTTGTCTCGTCGGCGTTAATACAGGTCGCTTTGCCGCTTGTCGTCCTTCTGTGTGCACCGTTTCAACATCGAAAGTGACCTTTTCGCCCTTTAATTTTTCGTCAATCTTGGTCGGCCATCGCAGTTGTCGCCGGCTGTGTCCGGCAATCACCCGTCGTCTACGGCCTGGCCCCGACGAACCAAACCCATCTCTGACGAACTCAAATCCCAAATCAGAAACGCTAATTTTTTATTTTCTCCAATTTCATAAACTTAATTTAATCAATTATAGACCCTAATCTCCAAATCAAAAACACTAATTTTTTAATTTCCCCAATTTCATAAACCTATCTTAATAATTTTATTAAATCTAATTTTTATTTTTTAAAAATAAATTATAATTATAATTATAGTCCTCGTAATTTTTATTTAAAAAAAATAATAGTGCTCAGCAGTAATAATCGTTAGTGTTGTTCAGCAATGTTTGTCGCACGTGGTAAACTCATCTTCTTATTATTACATTTATATTTCGCTCGTCTGATTCTGGTTGAGTAAAAAAAATAAACTAAATTTTTTAAGACTATTAATGGATAATTGTGATTATTTTTTTGAACAGTAATTAAATTCAATTCAGTCAAACCCACAACTTTCAATATTTTTACCAATACTAATTGAATTAAAATTTGATCGACCAAAAATTAAACTTAGGTGATAGAAAGAATATATGAATTTTAATAAAGAAAAGCTGAAGCATTGTGAGTAGTTTTTGAGGCCAAGCAACTGCCTAGAAGATGATAATGGTTTTCCCTACTTATACACCGTCAAAAAGCATACCATCAAAACAAAGATTGGTTTTCAAAACAATAATACTACTACTAACAAAGCTAAAAAAGATGTAGAACTTGGCAGCTTGCCATAAAGACAACATCAGTCCTATAAACTGATTCTTCCCCCCATCCCCCCAAAATGCATTGTCGGTTTCATTTTCGTTTATCGTCTGGTTAAATGGATGAACTTGAAAAAGGAAATAAAGAATTAGACCCGAAGACTCAGAAACGGAGCTCTTCGAAAAAGCAAGGAAAAATATTTACAAATCCGACCGACTGGAACTGAAAGCCCTATTCAGGAATCAAAGAGATGGATGATGAGCTTCCCAAAAGAATCTCTATGTTTAACTGTTGACTATTTACTCTTTTTTCTTGCAGGAGTAATAGTTTCTGGTTTGAGGGGTTTTTATTCAAGGGATGACTGCTGTACTAGTCGTACATGGGGGGGATTGGATTGCGATTTGCGAGTGACGTTATCTTACATAAGAGTGCCATTACTGCTTCTCCTTTTGACTCAATGGCCTCCATCACTGCGGCAACCTGACTCGATGGAGCCATGGATGCGTATGTCATCGATTTGAGGAAAGCCAGCAAAACTTTAATGGGTAAGTACATGTCCATAGTTTACCCACTGCACAAAACCATCGGGAAATTCCTCAGTTCCTTTTTGGTGCATTCCCTACAAAAACATATATCTTCGGTTAGCCATTATTCCGTGCTCGAGAATCTCACAGGTGCAATTTTTATAATACATTGCATAAATGGTATATAGAAGGAAGGAAGGACCAACTTAGTCTCACAGAAAATTTTGTTGAGATGCATAGTTACGGCAAAAGAGAAGAATGTCTCCGCATTATGAGATGCAAAACTATTATAGTCAAATCGAGTTTATCAGAAAACCTTGATTCATATATGGTGCATTTTTTTGTGTGTGACAAAATCTATATTATTTAACATAACCAAAAAAGTAAGATTCAAGTGCCTTCCACTGGAAATACAAGTACCAACCTTCATACTCGATCCATATTCACTGGTAGATGGGGTTGTTTCTCCCAATACTCCATTGACAACATTCTCTAATGAAAGCCCTGGAGAGCTTTGAAGTAGTGATGACCTGCAGATATTTACGGATGTCTGAAATGTAGTTTCCACTCATAGGTTATACAAAATTTATCACTTTGTTCTATCATGATTACAAGTTGAGAAATTATCTCATTACTCTAAAAATGCAGAAACCTCGTAGAACAAGTCATGAAAGAGCGGTGCCCCTTTTTTTAACCTACCATGTCAAGATTCCATTATTAGCAGTGTCAAGAAACTCTTACTAAGCCTAACTTGAATGGCAACTATGCTGTAGGGTTGGGGAACAACAGGTTCGGTTTGAATAAAAACTTAAATCATTTGATTTTTCAAGTTAATCTCTTTTTTAACCTGCAGTACAGGTAATAAGCACTACAAACAAGCGTACAAACAGAAAATACCATATAGCAAAAGTTTATGCCTATTTTAATCTGAACAAATGCCACCGTAGGTCCGTAGTCTTAAAGGTTGAGCTTTGGAGCATTCATGAAATACATATAGGAAAATGTACCTCTCATATGGTTCGTCTTCGCATGAATTTCCAGAGGATGAAAGCCAGTCTAAGTCAACAAAGTTAGAGCAATTAACTCCATCCCCATGTCCCGAAAAGAAAATTTGACCAGTTTCAAGATAGCGATCTCTTTGCACGTCTCCAAACAACTGCCTTCGAGGCATAGAGGGTGTACACCTGTGCAAAGAATTGAAGATATCTGTATCAAACAAGAAATTTAAAGGGACAACCATATATGCAACATGCTACAGTGATCCATTAATTACAGGAAACCGTGAAACGTGCAGTTCAAAGCTTTGAAATGTCATTGGTTTCTAATAGCTACAACCTTCTATTCCCATAAACTGCTGGGAGATGGGACAGGATTTGCGGTTTCATTTGTATTGATCATTGAATCTTTAATCTATATGCTTTGTTGAGCTAATCAAACAAGAAATTTAAAGGGACAACCAATGACATCTCCAAGTAAACGGCATTCAACAATGGAAATGGAAAGCAAGTAACCTTGAATACGACACATCACTTTCACAAGTTGATATCTCGGGTGATGACTCTGAAAGGACATTACTTCCTTGTGATCGGTCAGGCAAAGTTGAATTGGTAAATTTCTCCTGCTTATCTTTTGTGGTTGGCAGAGGTGACCCAGTTTGACGAAGAATGTTTCCATCAGAAAATGATCTTTTGAAAAATGACCTGAATATGAAGTATTACTATTAGAAAATGAAGTGATATACATAATCGGATAACTAAATAGAAAGTCAAACCAAAACAACGAAGAAAATGAAAAGCAAAAAACTGAAATAAATAAATATTATAACAAGTCAGAAAAGCCCCAATAACCAGAATTTCCCAATTAACGAGAAAGTTGAGCATTCAAAACAAGAAATTGCAGTAAGCATATTCACAGAGATGTTCACTACTTTATGATTCAGGCATGAAGCTCAAGGTTTTACTAAGAAATCTACCTTCCATCTTCGTCCAAAAAAGTTTCCCCGTTTCTTCCCCTATAATGTTGATCTGAACTCAACTCCCAAAGAGCAGGTTTACCAGCCTGGGGCTGGAAATACCCAAGGAATCTGTTAAAAGAATTGCTCAAGATATTAACAATAACACATTTAAGAAATGCTTTGAAGATAATTACAAGAGAAATGTCAAATTTACTGAACCCCAAATAAAAGATATGAGCCTTTTATTCCACTACAGTAGGATCAGAGAAGTATTACCCCGGAAAAGACCAACTATCTATATGCATCAAAGTTGTATAACAACATGCTTTAAGACCATTCAGTCTCAAAGCGAAATGGAATCAATTTTCACCCCAGAAGTAATACAAACATAAAACTGAAACTTACACATTAATTGCATCTTGCTTCTCAGCATCCATATATGCATTGCTATAGTATCGTTGAAGTGTTCTAAAGAACTCCTGTGACTGGGTTGCGGCTCTCCACTGACCCCTTCTCTGAGAGAATATCTGCATGGTATGTGTTAAAATAGAGTAAAATTCAGTGAAAAACTCTCTTACTTTCTTTGTATTTGATGCCTACATATATACAGCTTATATTCTTAAGCTAGGAAACTCATAAGTTAGGAAAGATACTAATTCTAGTAAAGATAAAATCCCTTTAAGTTAGGGATTGTGACAACTTAACAAGAATCTACAGGATTCCATCTATCTACACATAATCTCCCTAATTTACAAGAATATTTCCTGACACTCCCCCTCAAGCTGGGGAATGGATATCTTCCATCTTCAGCTTGCTTGTTAACTTCTGGAACAACTTCCCAGGTAGCCCTTTAGTAAGTATATCCGCAATTTGATCTCCAGTGGAAACATAGGGAGTACAGATCAATCCACTGTCAAGTTTTTCTTTGATAAAGTGCCTATCCACTTCAACATGTTTAGTTCTATCATGTTGAACTGGATTATGTGCAATATTGATTGCTGATTTATTATCACAGTACAGCTTCATTGGTCATTCCCACTTAACTTTTAAGTCTTCCAAAACAATCTTCAGCCACAATAATTCACAAATCCCAAGAGCCATGGCTCTAAACTCGGCTTCTGCACTGGACCTAGCTACAACATTCTGCTTTTTGCTTCTCCAGGTCACTAAATTTCCTCCCAAAAAAGTGCAATATCCTGATGTTGATCTTCGATCAACTAAGGACCCTGCATAATCTGCATCAGTATAAGCTTCCAAAGTCAACTTTTCCCCCTTTTTGAATAAAATTCCTCTACCTGGTGTGCCCTTTAAATACTGCAGAATTTGGGTTACTGCTCTTTGATGTGATTCTTTAGGATTGTGCATAAATTGGCTTACCACACTGACTGCATAGGCAATGTCTGGTCGAGTGTGTGCTAAGTAAATTAATCTGCCCACAAGTCTCTGATAGGAACTTCTGTCCACAGCTGCATCCTCTGTTGTATCTCCAAGCTTATGATTAGCTTCTATTGGTGTTTCTGCTGGTCTGCACCCTAATTTGCCAGTTTCTGTCAGCAAGTCTAGGGTGTATTTTTGTTGAGATATAAAGATTCCTTGCTTTGAATATGCCACTTCAATGCCAAGGAAGTATTTCAGTCTTCCAAGATCTTTGACCTCAAACTCTTTGACCAGACATTTCTTCAAGTTATCAATTTCTCTTGAATCATTTCCTGTGACTATGATGTCATCTACATAGACCAGTAAAGCAACAACTCCCCCTGAAAAATGCTTCACAAATAGGGTGTGATCTCCCTGACTTTGTTTGTATCCCAGCTTCAACATCACTTTTGTAAATCTTCCAAACCAGGCCCTTGGTGATTGTTTTAATCCATACAGAGCCTTTTTTAATTTGCACACAGTTTGTTCACTATTTGGACTAAATCCAGGTGGGATGTCCATGTATACTTCCTCCTCAAGATCTCCATGCAAAAAAGCATTCTTGATGTCATACTGTTGTAATCTCCATCCTTGATTGGCAGCCAATGACAATAAAATCCTCACAGTATTCATTTTTTCTACAGGGGCAAATGTCTCCATGTAATCTATCCCATAGGTTTGAGAATACCCCTTAGCCACTAACCTTGCTTTATATCTCTCCAAAGATCCATCCGAATTGTACTTAACTGTAAACACCCATCTACACCCCACTGTTTTCTTTCCTTCTGGCAGCTTTACCAAGTCCCATGTTTCATTCTTCTTTAGTGCCTCCATTTCAACCTGCATAGCTTGTTTCCAATTCTCATTATCTAAAGCCTCGAAAACAGTTTTAGGAATGGCAATAGTATTTAGGCTAGTAAGGAAAGCTTTATGATTGGGAGATAAATTTTTATAGGACATAAATAAGTAAAGGGAATTTTTTGTGGTACAAGTCCTTTTTCCTTTCCTAATTGCAATGGGAAACTCAAAATCTCTGTGATCAGAATCAGAATTAGAAATTTCAGTAGTATTTGAATCAAGGATGGGTTCAATAATTACCTCAGTTTGTATAGGAGAAGGAGGAGATGATTGAGCCTGCATTGGTACCCTATTTCTCGAGAAGACCTGTAGAGGACGAGTAGTGTTATGAATTCCTGTTCGAGGTGTAGTGGGTTCAGGTTGGAGGATAATATGTTGGTCAACAACTGGTTGAAAAGGTGGCTGGACAGATTGATCGATTTGGATAGGCTGGGCAGAATCAATTTGGACAGATTGGTCAATTTGGGCAGAATCAATTTGGACAGATTGGTCAATTTGGGCAGAATCAATTTGGACAAACTGTTGCTGATCATTAAAAAAAGGTTGAAGAAGGAAATGATCCATGTCCTTATCTTCCCTAAATAAAATCTCCCCTTGAAGATAAGGGCGAGTAAAATAATTTTCATTCTCAACAAAAGTGACATCAGCAGAAACAAAATATTTCCTTGTAGGTGGATGATAACACTTATAACCTTTCTGAGTGGATGAGTATCCCACAAAAATGCACTTTAAAGCTCTTGGATCAAGCTTACCCCTATTCTGAGAGTGGATATGAACAAAGGCAACACAACCAAAAATTTTGGGTTTAAGATGAAGAGAGGGACTAAAATTAGGATAGAAATTGGTTAAAAGTTGGATAGGACTTTGGAAATCAAGAACTTGAGTAGGTAATCTGTTTATCATATGGGTGACAGTTAACACAGCTTCCCCCCAATACTGTTTAGGAACATTTTTTTGAAATAAAAGAGCTCTTGTGACTTGAAGAACATGGCTATTTTTCCTTTCTGCTATACCATTCTGTTGAGGGGTGTTTACACAAGAAGATTCATGGATGATCCCTTTTTCTTTGAAAAAAGAGTTTAAGACTTGATTGAAGTAGTCTTTAGCATTGTCAGACCTAAAACGTTTTATATCTGCCCCAAACTGGTTTTTAACCATGGTGTGAAAAGTCTTAAAAGTAAGGCTGACATCAGATTTTTGTTTTAGAAGGAATATCCATGACACCCGAGTACAGTCATCTATAAACGTAACAAACCACCGAGCACCAGAAATATTTGAAACAATTGATGGTCCCCAAACATCACTATGAATGAGAGTAAATGGGGTAGAAACCCTTTTATTGCTTATGGGAAAGGAGGTGCGTTTGTGTTTAGCAAGCTCACATATATCACAATGAAAATTTTCATTATTTAAAGACTTAAACAAGGAAGGAAACATGAGCTTTAAGACTTTAAAAGAAGGGTGACCAAGGCGGAGGTGATGAAGCCATATCTGTCCTTTATTGGTTTTTGGTTCTGATGCTAAGGAAAAAAGTGAAGAGTTCAAAACACTGACTTGTCCACCGGGATCTTCAAGATAATATAAACCATTTACTTCTCTAGCACGCCCAATCATCTTCCTCATTCCTGGTTCCTGGAACACACATTGAGTTGGGTAAAAAAGAACACAACAATTAGTGTCTTTAGTAATTTTTTGGATGGACAGAAGATTAGTGAATAACTTAGGCACATGGAGGACATTTTTAAGAGTAAGGTTGTTATTTATAACAATATCTCCTTGACCAGCCACAGTTATCTCACTTCCATCCGCAACAGTTATTTTCTTATTACTAGGACAAGGGGTATAATTGGTAAATCTGAAGGATGAATTGGTCATATGGTCTGTAGCTCCTGAGTCAATTACCCAGGGACTTTGAGCAGGAAAATTCGAGACTTTAGATTTCTGAGAAGAAGATATACCTGAGAAGGCCAAGCTACATGTACCTGTGGAGGAGGGCTTTTCTAGAGATCCCAGCAAGTTCTTTAATTTTTCTATCTCCTCTCTGTTGAATTCAAAGGACTGTTCTTGAGGATCATCAGTCATCTGTTTGGTGTTGTATGCTCTCCCTTGTCCTCTTGATGGTCCTTCTCTTTCATAAACAAATTTACTTGTTGTTTGTGGCTTCCCATGAAGTTTCTAGCACCTTTCTTTTGTATGGCGAGACTTCTTGCAATAGGTACACCATAGAGAGTCTCTATTTGCTGGCTTAGTTCCTTCTGATCTATTCTCTTTAATTCCCTGCTGATCCAGATTCAATTTTCCCTCAATTATAGCTCTTGTGGCAAGTGCTGAGCTCTCCCCTTGATTGTTCTCAATCATGACTCCTCTTCTTCCTTCCTCAGCTCGAATGGTGGCAATAGCTTCATTTAGTGAGGGCAAGTCCTCTTTTCCAAGAATCTGGACTCTTACTGCATCAAACTCAACATTTAGTCCAGCCAGAAAATCATAAATTCTTTCTTTTTCAACAAGCCTTTTCAGGACTGCTGCATCCTCACTACACTTCATTTTGATGCACTGGTAGTGATCCATTTCCTGCCACAGATTTTGCAACAAGTTGGAATACTCTGTGATGGATTTGCCTCCCTGCTTTGTGGATGCAATTTTGGTCTTGATTTCATATATTTGAGCATCATCTTTGACCTTCGAGTAAGTTTGTTTCATAGCCTCCATATCTCTTGGGCTGTATTGAGAAACATACAAGTATCACTGATTTCTGGTAGCATTGAGTTCCATAGCCAGGACATCACTAGTGAATCCTGTTCATCCCAAGCATGAAATTGAGGATCTCCCTCCTTTGGTCCGGTTCCAAGAAGATGACTTAGCTTTCCTCTTCCCTTTAAAAAGGTACGAACCAACTGAGACCATTTAAGATAGTTCTTTCCATTCAACCTATAGGCAGATTGTATGTTCTGCAAGTCTCCTGTCTGAGAATGACTTCCTTCACTCACTGCAACTCCTTGCATAGTCTCAGTAACATCACCCACGTCGACCATTTTTATTATTGGATGAAAAAAGGGATACTCACAGGAAGGTGGTTGAAGAAAGAAATATTAAAAAATGGAGACTGACAGGATTAAAAAAAAGCTTAATAAGGCTCTGACACCATGTTAAAATAGAGTAAAATTCAGTGAAAAACTCTATTACTTTCTTTGTATTTGATGCCTACATATATACAGCTTATATTCTTAAGCTAGGAAACTCATAAGTTAGGAAAGATACTAATTCTAGTAAAGATAAAATCCCTTTAAGTTAGGGTTGTGACAACTTAACAAGAATCTACAGGATTCCATCTATCTACACATAATCTCCCTAATTTACAAGAATATTTCCTGACAGTATGAAAGAAAAGAAAAATGAACTAACCGAGAAGATTGCATTTATAAGTTATATCTAAATTTTGACAGGAGGCTGAAGCATGTAATCAGAATTAGTGTCTTAAGTAACAATTATTTCCCTCATCGTTTATTTCTCAAAGAACAAATATTACAATCACAAATTGGAATACCTTGTTGTGAGCTGCAGAACCACCGTATTGGTGTGCAAGTGTGTCACCCATTCTCTCATAGAACCCCATTAAATTATCCGCCAATGGATCATTCAGATCTATCTTCGGGGTATCTCTAATCCCTATAGCATTAAGCTGGTGTCCAAGAGCAGCCAATCCATATGCATACTGTGCAACATTTGTGCGATCCAGACAGTCTATGCAATTGGTCCTAAGCACACCTCTTTGGAATGTTGGAGGCTTCAGAGAATGATTTCCATTTGTAACATTATTATATCCAGAACAATTACTCTCCAATCTGTAAGCATCATCAGTAACATTGTTGCGATATCTCTGAGGTGACATGTCAATCTCATTAACGTTCCTGTATCATCGTTTGAGAACAAAAATGCCATTTTCAATTCATGGCAGATACAAAACAGAGATCTTTAATATTTATAACATGGCATCATTAAAGTCCCACCATATTACATTAACAATAGATAGATATCCATAATTCATAAAGCCAAGTGTCAACCTAAATACCTAATGCAAAAGTAACATGTTGCAAATTCAAAATCCCTACTGATGAGTGAGATTGTGTTGGGTATCTAGACTACATTCATTACTATGTTTTGGAAAAAATCCATATTTATAAAATTTTCATTTACAAAACTGGAAGTTACTGGATGTGAAAAACGTACTCAAAGAAAGACCAAGCCATGCACTCCTCGGGTCTCAAGGTTGAAGTCACCCGACAATAAAAGAAACCTGTTAGCATTAATGCATATGCGGCCACTTTGCCCAAAAGTAGCAAAACATTTGTCGCTTTGCTGGAAGAGAAAAAAATGGAAGACTGCTGGTTAGGAATCAAACTATAAAAATAAAAATGAATCAACACCAAAGAGCAAAGAGGAATAAATAGAAGGGGAAAGAAAGGATAAAGTGCCTTAGTTTCGGGGAAAAATAACAAGCTTATGACATACCACCGAGAATGTTTGTGTAGATCCCAGTGAAGGAACCTCAATCGATTCTCTTCTGACAAATCTTTATTTATAACATCGATTGCATTTGCAAACTCTTGACGAAGAATTGACTCTCGAGGCTTCTTCTCTTGTGTCTGCTCATCACACAAAAGCAATAAGATACAGAACCTTATCATTCAATCAGTGATATCGTAACCCCCCCCCCCCCCCCCCCCTTTGAAATAATTAACGAAAATAGAAGGACCGGGGTAACTAAGACATACAGCAGAAGAAACCATAAAGGGACAAGGTGATATAATAAAAACTACCTTAATCAAATTCAAAATAATTATAGGGTTGCCGTATCTTTTGACAAGATTTTCAAAATGAAGTCTGGTTGCTTCATAATTTTTGTCCTTCTTTGACACTGTAAAAAGAGAAAAAGGGTTAGGTTTTCTTTTTCTGAGCAAATGAAAAATGCCTGCAGCAGCACCTGAAGTGATCCCAGCAATTACTAGCACATACATATGATATCTGGTTTAAGATTCAAACGCGAGGTTTCTTGTGACCAAAAGAGTGGAATTGAGCCTCGGTTCTGGACAACAGAAGTTATTTCTGCAGGAAGCCCATCAGGGACATCCTCGAAGACAATCTGCTCTGTCTCAACATCATTAGCTACTCTGCCTTTTTCATTTACTCCTCGTTTTAGATATCTACATACAAAATCATGTGCACAAGAAGACAAGAAGTTTCAATCCATAACTTTCCAGAACCATTCACAGAAAATAACCAAGTAGGGTTTCATCTAACGTATCACTAGGGCTCTACAAAAAGAAACTAAGCTTTTCCCCCTTTAAAACGGGAAAACTTTCTTACCTGGTACCAGCATAGTGGCGGGATCGCCTTGCAATGAGCGTAAGTTTGAAATCTCTTCCAGCTACAGAAAGTGTGGCCTGCATTCATACAGCCCAATGTCAAGCTATAAAGCTAACCATCCATCTTATAAGCACAACAGAAACTTAATAAAATGAGCACCACCCTTAACCTGCTTAAAGAAGCCATACACCAATGCAACTGTCCATAAAGTATTCTGGAGGTGATTGCGGATCCCTCTAGTTAGGAACTCATTCCACACAAACATAGTCTCATAAAGAACCTGACCTGGTTCATTATTACACAAGTTCTTTTGTAGACTACGCATAACATGGTATGAATAGCTAAAGAAGAAGTCCTTTGTTAGATCGACCGTGCACAGGAGCTTCTTATATCTAAATAAAAACAAAACAAATAATATCGAATTAAAAACTATATGCATAATATGTAGTGGAAAATTCACTTAATTTAAAAATAAAAAACAAAGGGGGCGAAATAGCATGCCAAAAAATTTCTACATATCATAGTGCAGAACAGAACAGAACATAAAATCTTTCAACATAACATTCATTACTTCTTAGAAGTAGACCGAGTATATTAGCAAACAGAAAAGAAGAAGACCTATTCTCATCCTTAGAGTCCGCAAAGTCTGAGTTAACGGTTGAATTTGGAACAGGAATCATCTCACTCTTTGAAACCGCATATACATTGTGACCGCGAATTGAGCCAATCTGCCTTCTTTCCGTAATAATAAGCATATAGTAAGGCCCCAAAAATTTAATAAACCCTAAAACATGGAACAATTTATGTATTAGAATAGCATTCAAATAACATTAACAGTCATAATGGAATTCCAACATCCATACCGACAATGCCATAACAAATTGTAACAAATTTCAATCCACCAGTGGATATATTTCCTTCATGTA
The DNA here is from genome assembly GCA_958450335.1 of Hibiscus tridactylites. Classification (NCBI taxonomy): domain Eukaryota; kingdom Viridiplantae; phylum Streptophyta; class Magnoliopsida; order Malvales; family Malvaceae; genus Hibiscus; species Hibiscus tridactylites. Next base: position 3,865,297 of record OY288289.1, on the reverse strand, counting down.
TTCGCCTCAACAACTCGGAGCATTCACTCTCTGAATACGTGGTAGAATCTTCACCAATGTTTAGCTCGGAAGGAGCAAGCCGGTCTATCTTTAACACTCTCCAATACGTTCTACTCTTGTCCCTTCCAATCATATAAAAGTTCTGCACACAAGCACCAAAATGAAATTAGTTAAAACAAAATTATTTTTCCTCTTAATTTAATATAGTTCAACATCAAAACAAATCCATTCAAGTAAAATTACATCCAAAACAAGCTGCTAACAACGTAAATTAACTAGATCACAATGAGATCGAAGCAAACAAAGAAACAGCAATACAAACAAATAAAAATATATAAATTAAAGAAAAAAATTACCGATCGAGTTTCGTAGAGTCTGAATTTCTGCATACACGTAGACGGTTGAGATTGGGAGGAGCTCCCATTATTGTTAATACTATCGCAATCGCACCTTTTTGCAGCGGATGATTCCATGGCGAGCTTCTTCGTTCTCTCCGTTTTCGATTTCTAGATTCAGATCTTCCCGAGCCCCAGGCTCAGGGAATTTATCAAAAGAGCATGCACTAACGACGGAACTTTTCTTGCTTTTATCTTCCGTTGAGAGAAAAAATCCATACCTTAATCCAGAATTAACTTATTCTTGCCAAACCGAAATCGCTCCTCCTTTGCAGATAATAGAGTTTGGCTGCTTCAAATACAGCATCTTACTTGCAATCGGAACCAAAAACAAAACAAAACGACGAGATATCGGAACCAAAAACAAAGCAAAACGACGAGATACGGAACTCAGAGAAGCTGGCTATGGATGTTTAACCTTTTCCATATCCCTAACTTCGATTATTTTTTCCCTTCAACAGCCAAACAAAACAAATGCCAAACGCCGAATTACTTTGACAGAATCTGTGATCTTTCTCCAATCACGGCCGAAATTGAAGAGATTACGGAGATCGAAATAAAATTAAACAATATTGTTTTTTTTTAGATATGTATTTTTATTCTTTTAATACATAACAATAAAAGAAAATAAAAGTTCTTGCGTTTTTTTTTTTTGTGCAGCGGAGATAAAAATAAAATTGGGAGCTTATAAAGGAAGGGAAGATGGCGTTTGAGTTGAAGAATAAATAATTAATAGTAATTTTTTTACAGAAAAATAAATAATCAATATTTTTTTAGATCAAAAAGGTAGCAGTCAGGTTAATATTGAGCAAAAAATTTCTACTCCTAAATCATACTTCCATTTAGGCCTCTTATTAAAAAAATATTTAAAAATTAAATTTAGAATTTTAACCTTAAATTTTAAATTTTAAACGTTACATTTTATACTCTAAAAAATACATCATATCTTAAATTATTTATATCCTAACCCTAAACTCTTAATTTTATTATGAAGGTATAAATTTAGATATGAATAGGAGGTAGACTCATCTGAAAAAAAACTCTTGCTATATCCTTTGTTTAGTTACAATATCTCGATACGATTATTATCAAGTCTATTTGGTCCACTTACTTACTTTACCGTATGATAATTGGATTTACCTTTACCGACTTATTATTAGCTATTAATTTTAGGTCTGATACATTAAAAAGTTATTATTTGATTTATTGTCTATGTACGTTAACGTGACCGGCTGTTTCTCTATCTTTTGTTCTTTTCTGTTTGTGTTAATGTCAGTTGCTTTACCGTTTAAAAAATGTAAAAAAAATAATAATATTCCAAAAAATGTGGAAATGAATTACTTAGTTGAAAAAGAAAAAAGAAAATTCAAGTGAATAAATAAAAAACCACAACTTTGGTGACTGCCACATTCACGTATCATAATTACCCCCTTTATTTCTAATTTCCTATACGAGAAATATTTTTTTCTCTTTATATTAAGTTTTAGATGTTTCTGCTCATCCTCTTGTGTCCTGGTGACAAAGGTAGATGTTTATCATTCCTTGGACCCGTGTTTGAGCACCAATTATGACATGTTGTGTGTGCCGTCTTTGAAAAGACTAAGAAAGTTGAACAGATGCTACCCTTGCATCGCATCAGCATATTCAAAAAAAAAAGTTTTGGATGTTTCTAAACTCTTCCTCTATATATTTCTTTTTTTTTTACGTTTTATTATACAGATTCCTTAGGGCTATGTATAACAATTATTAAATTCCTATCATTAATTATTATTTTATTTTTAATAGGATTTATTAGAATAGAATTAATTAATTTTTTAAAAATTATTAAATGTGTTTAATAGAATTAAATCTTAAAATCCTAAACTCTAAACACTAAATAGTTAACCCAACTCATATAAATACTAAACTCTAACTCTAACCATAAACTCTAAACTATAAATCATAAAACCATAAACCATAAACATTGACCGTGAACAGAAACCCTAAACCATGAACCCTAAGAATCATAAAAATATAACACTAAAATCATAAAACAATAAAGCATAAATCCTAAACACCTAAACCATTTTACATGATTATTAACTACAATAAACACAATAAATAAATGGTGTTTAATATTTTAGGAATGTAAGTAATATAGGCTAAAGGGGTATTTTGCCCCATGGGTTCGATCTAAAAAATTAATTTCGCCCATCGCTGAAAAACGCACTCAATGTGCCCCCATTCTATAAAATCGATCAAATTGACCTTTTGACTGACGTTGACCGTTACGGTGCTGACATGACAGTTAACGATGCTGACGTGGTGGTCCACGGTGTTGACGTAACAATACACGTGGAATGATGATGTAGCAAGAGAGGCTTGATTGGTTATTTTAACCGAATTCGAAGGCATAATTTATTTTAATTGGAAGTTCGATAACTTACTTAAAAATATTTAAATATTCATAAAATGTTAAAAATAAAAACAACATAATGAATTAAAAAACAAATAAATACATTAAAGTTATAAATATAAAAATTATAAATATTAAAAAAATTATAAACTATTAAAAAAACTTTCGATTGTTTCTCGTTATGTTAAGTGTACTAATGTTCTTTGAACATTTTTTTAATTGAAATATTCTTGTATTAGACCAATAATAAAACCAAAATCCTCTTTTCATTTTTCTACATCAAATATTAATGAGCATCAATTTGATGTAGAAAAGCAGAAAAAATTTTAAATTTTATTGTTACTCTAATACAATGTTGATTCCACTAAAAATTTTTAATGAATGATAATACTCAGGCTGACGAAGTCGAATATTTTTTTCGATAAAATTTTTCAATTTTTAATACTTTATAAACATTTTTTATTTATTAAGTTTTTACATTAAATTTTATAATTTCTAATTTCTAATACATTTTAAATTTTTATATAATTTTTATTTTCAGTATCTTTTAGAATATTTTTATTAACTTTATGGATTTTTATAAAAAATAAAGAATATTTTGATTTTTTTTATAAGAGTTTCACTTTGCTTTTTAAAAAAATTATTCTCACTAAATAAAATTATTTATCCAGTTTTAAGATTTTTAAAATTTTAAAAAGTTCATAAATTCTTATTTTTTCAACTTAAATATTAAATAAGTTATCGAACTTTTAATTAAAATCAATTATGCTCTTAAACTCGGCAAAAAATTCAATTATGCCATCAAATTCGGTTAAAGTAATCAATTCAGCCCCTCCTACCACGTCATCTTCCCAGGTGTACTGTCATGTCAGCATCGTAGACCACCACTTCAGCACCGTAACGGTCAACGTCGGTCAAATGGCAAATTTGATCGATTTCGCGAACTAAGAGACCACATTGAGTGCTTTTTTCAGTGAGGAGCGAAATTGATTTTTTGGGCCAAACACAGGGGCAAAAATACTCTTTTAGCCTTAATTATATTCTAATAGATTCTATTCAAAAGTAAAATAACAATTAATGATAGAAGTCTAATAGTTCTTAAGGGTTGCGTATAGCAAAACCTATTTTTTAAAATAAAATATTTTATTTTAAAATAATATGATGGGAATGAATGAAACTTTAACGACAAACTTTGCCTCTGTTTGGCAAATAGATAACTGATAGCTAATTGATAATTGAATTGACTAGCGAGTTACATTAGATTATTGTATAAAAGTGTTTAGTAAAATTAATTAATAGCGGATAGCTATTTGATTATTTAAATAAGCAAAATGACATAAGAAAATTCTATAACGTGCGACGAACACCGATGAACACCACTAATGATGAACACCAATGAACACCATTAAATTAATTAATAAAGATTTAAAATTTTAAGGACCCATCATACAATTAATAATTATTTTTAAAAATTCAATTAAATTATTTTTTATATATATTAAAATTTTATTTTTTTAATAAGAATAAACTATATATTTAGTACCTCACCTATTTTCGTATTTCTATTGAACCCTCATTATTTAAATATTATTTCAATTTGACCCTATTCTTTATAAAAAATAATTTAACCCTTAACCCTAAACTATTAACCCTTAAACTCTTAAACGTATACCATCACTCCATAGGAGTAACCCCAACAACATCTTTTGGGGAACTAGAAGCCATAAAATGTGCACTCGGCTGACCTACATTTGAAATCGAGTTTAATTCCATACCATCAATTCGATCTAAAAAATACTACATTTAAATAAAATCTACATTTTTTTTCTCAAAATTATTCCGACCGCAAAACAATTTGGAATATGATATATCTGATATATTTTCGTATTCGAAGACCTAGCTTGCTAGGATTTGACTTGAACAAAATCTGGTGAGCAATTGTTTGTTTATTTATTCGGTTAGTGGAGCTAGCTTTAGCTGTTATATCAATAGAAGCACTGTGAATTACCTGGCAATTATTCTATTTCTGATTCTTATATGGCAAAATATATCATTTTTCACTTCCAAATCACAGTGGCATTATATCTGTTTGGAATGAGGGAAAATGAAAGAAAACCGAACCATAGACAATCTCTGTAGTTATATTTTCCAGATAAACATTTTTACATGTGTGTATGTGCGTGGTTTTATAGCTTGAAACGTCATCCAAAAGTTTGTATCTTCGTACCTTGTTTCTGAAAACATGCCTTGAATCGAGCCCACCATTCGATGTGTCTTTCGACTTTCTTGTCATAAGCTTCTCTTCTAAACGAGCGTTGCTTATGATCTTCTTTCGTGTCGTGCATGGCGGCCGTTTCTCCGGCGACTTTGGTCTGTTGACGAATCGGAGTTTCAAGTTTTTGTTCCTTTGGGTGCCTGAACATCCATTGTTTTAATCACCCTTTCCCTGTTCTTACCATCGTCTTCAGCTTCGCTGTTGTCTTTACACGACGGTGAAGAAGCAGAAGAATTCTGAGGCTTTGAATCCATGTTTTGATTCAAACACCAATTGCAAACTTCGTAAGACTCGGCTTTGAATCCAAGTACCCCAAATCACTGCTGCTAAAGAATTCAACCAAAAACTTTTGGAACATATTCTTACACAACTCATTCAAACACCAAAAACTTGGTAAGACTCGAGAGGCATATTTCCTTCGTTATTGCTAACAACAAAATCTAGACGATGAAACATACTGGGCAATTGTTGACTTCTCACTCGATGGCTTTTATAATAACTTATAGTCGTTATTGTTTAACATGTAGGTTGAATCGATATTGATGGTGAAATTATTTTTAATGGTATATGGTTTAGGGTATAGAATTAAGAGTTTAAGGGTTTAAGGTTTAATAGTTTAGGGTTTTAGGTTGAGGGTTAAGGGTTAAATTATTTTTTATAAAGAAGATGGTCAAATTGAAATAATATTTAAATAATGAGGGTTTAATAGAAATACGAAAATAGGCGAGGTACTAAATATATAGTTTACCCTCATTAAAAAATAAAATTTTAATATATATAAAAATTAATTTAATTGAATTTTTAAAAATAATTATTAATTGTATGATGGGTCCTTAAAATTTTAAATTTTTATTAATTAATTTAATGGTGTTCATCGGTGTTCATCATTAGTGATGTTCATCAGTGTTCGTCGCACGTGGTAGACTCATCCAATGACATATAAGAACATGATTATATTTGATACTTGTTTGAATAGTTTATTAGTTATCAATATTTTATATCTATTAATATTAATTTGATTATAAAAAATATTTTTTTATTATAACATTACTAAGCATATTTGAATACTTTATATATTAATTTATTATTTATATAATTATTTTAAATACAATTTAATTAATTATTAAATTTAAATACAAATATAAATGTGTGAGAACAAAAAGAAAAATAAAGTTTAAGTTTACAAATGTCACAATGTAAATACATGAGGGTGAAAAATTAAAATAGAAAAAGTTAAATTTTATGTTATTTGGAGATTTTTGATAATTGTTAAAGGTAAAAAGATATTTATAACTCTAATGTTAAAACCTCTAATTTCAAAAGGCTCCTATCAATAGCTTCTTCAAAATTAGAAGTTTCACCGCAATCTGGTGAGTATTCACCAAATAATCAAATTAACGAATTTGACCAGTTGAACATCTAATTTTAACTCAAACCATTATTTACCAAACATAAACTTTATTTATTTGAAAAATTAGATTGAAATATTCTTAATTTACTCATTCATCACATTTCTTTTATTCTTTTATTTAATTTATGTTATAAGCTAATGGGAATGAATGATTAGGGTGGATTTGATACAGATTAATAAATAATAAAAGATGGTAATTAAGGCATGTCCACTTTTAGCAAAGCTTGCTTGCTTTCCTTTGGACTTGGAAGATTGGTCTGCAGTTGGTAATTTAATTTGGTAACAACAAAAGAAGTTAAATAAAAAGTGTGACGTGGCTGAATTAGGTTTTTTTTTCCTTTTTCTTTTTATTAAAGAATTGTTTGTATCATGTCCTCAAACTATAATTCTTGTTATAAATTGACTTCTAAATTTTTGAACGTTATAATTTTATCATCCACTAAAAATTTTATTCTAAATTGATCTACAAACTCTTGAACATTTTAATTTCATTTCCAACCTATAACCCTCGTTCTAAATTGGTCCTCAAACATTTGAACGTTATAATTTCACCCCAAAATACTAATATATGCAACAATAATTATTATTTATGTCACATCATAATATTACACAATTTCATACTTTTGAACGTTATGCAACATTATTTATTATTTTTTAGTACCAGATTCAGGAAGTAAAGAAGTTGGTCTGTGTCCGAGTCCGCAAAAAATGGGATATCCGCAAGTTGGCACGTTGGGTACCCGGGATAATATTGTATTTTTTTTACAAATTCGAACAATTCTAATACAATTAAAAAGTTAAAATTATATAATTTAAACATACTTAATCAAAACTAAAGGAAAAGAAATATTGTTTGATCAAATAAATGCTATCTCAAATCCAATATGTTTAGTATAATAGTTACTTCATTGAATCATTAATTTAAGATTTACTTTTTTTAATTTAATCAAACTTCAATAATTAAGAATTTAGAATGCTAAGTTAGATAATTTAGAAATGAAAAAATACGAGTGTTAAAAATTAAAAGCTTAATTTAAAACAAAAAAATAGAGTACCCTATTAAAAGTAAAATAAAATAATTAAACCTTATAACAAATGATATTGCAAGAGTTCAATGTTAATGCTTAGATTTATGTGTCGGTAGCACATTAATTATATGGATAAGTCATTATTTCAAACAAAGAATATCGGTAGGGAAACAAAATGAGAGCAAGGGGAGCGGCGAGGGCGAGAGAGGGGAGCCAATGGAGCGGTGAAAGGAGCAGGCCCGACAGAGCAACTGTGCAAAGGCGAGTCGGACATGCAGTTTTTGTTAATAACATGAGCAAATAGATCCACCAAAATACTCTAAGAGAGGCGTTTAAGGTTTATGGGACAGTCCTTGACGCTTACATTGCGTATTGGAACCCCAAGAGACAAGGGAAACAAACCACCTTTGTGTTTGTCAGATTCAACAGTTGGAGTGAAGTTAAAAGAGCAGTGGAACTAGGCGATGGAAGAGTGCTAGATGGCTTCAGAATCAGAGTCTACGAGGAAAGAACAACAACAAGCAAATCTGGCCTAGTGGCCCAAGAAGACTCCGTCTTTAATGCTTCAAGGTTACAAGAGGTCCCAATAGACCTGATAGACTCAAGCCTAATAGTGGGCCTTACCCAATCTGCTCATTTACAAGACCAGACAGGTCCAGACTCAGTTTTAAGCGGTGACGAGGTGGATGGTTCAGCTATGGCACAATCAGAAAGGAAAAATAACAGAAGGAAGAAAGGGTTTCAGTCGAAGAGGAAAGGAAAATCTTTATCATGCACTGGGAAAATAAAAAAGAAGACAAATCGCCCAACCTACACAGGAGGGATTTCATCAAAACCGAGTCAAAGGAATCGAGAATCTTCACCAAGCTCGGAAGCTGGAAATTTATTAGAAGCAGAGTTGACTCTAAAAACAAGCAAGAGACTCGGGGTAATCTTTGAAGCTTCTGATGAAACAGTTACAAAAAAGTTCCAGGAAATGGAGGAGGAGGAAACGGTTTAAGGTATGGACTCTTTCGATAAGTTACGTATATTCGCTTGTGGGTTTCTTTGCAATTTATGTCAAAGTTAGGGATTTTAACTTACAATGTGAGAGGTTTGGGCAAAGTTGAGAAAGTCAGATCGGCAAAAAGGTCGATAGTGTGTGCAAATACAAGCATGGTCTTTCTACAAGAAACCAAACTAACGGATCCGAAAGCGTGGCTAAAGCGAAGACTGTGGGGAGGTAAACCTGGTGAGATGGTTCTCTTGGGTGCAAGGGGTTCATCCGATGGCTTAATTGTATTGTGGGATCCGAGTTTTTTCTAGGTGGAAAGGACGATCATAGAAGATAGAAGAATAATTTTTATTGGAACGATTGTTGAGTGCAATTTCCGGTGTGCTATGGTAAATATTTACGCTCCGAACAATCAACGAGAAAGGAAAGATTTCCTCAACTGCTTATCCACTTTCATTGAGAAGAATAACATTCCGGTGCTTATCGGCGGTGATTTCAACTCGGTCAAGGAACCAGTGGAGAAAGTGGGCGAGTGCCTCAGCCAGCAATCCATGCGAACTCTGCAGGACTTCATTTCGCAGAATCAATTGATCGATTTACCACTGGAAGGTGGGAAGTATACTTTGTTTAAGGGGGATCAAGTATTAGTGTGAGCCGTCTTGACAGGTTTCTAATATCTACAGAATTCATCAGCTCTTTCCCCCAGCTGAGGCAATATACCATCTCCCGTGGCTTGTCAGATCACTACCCAGTTGTGCTAAAGGTAAATCCCACGAACCAAGGCCCTAAACCTTTCAGATTTTTCAATCACTGGGCTGACTGTCCCCAATATGTGGAAATTGTTCACAATACTGCATTGGAGCATCAAGGCACAAGAGTCGGAAATGTGCTTCGAGCCATCAAATTGGAATTCAAACTGTGGGCAAAGAATTTCAGAGAATCAGAGGCTAAGATGCTAAAAGAAATTGATAATTAGATTTCTGTACTGGAGACAAATATTCTGAACAATGGAAGCTCAAATGAGAAGTCGAAAGAATTAGCTTGCCTCAAAGCCCGTCTATGGGAATTTTACCGCGGGGAAGAAAGAGAGTGGCTACAAAAATCCAGAGTATGTTGGTTTAAGGATGGTGATAAAAACACGAAGTACTTCCACGCCATCGCCTCAATGAGAAATAAAAGCAATAACATCTCCTGATTGCGAGTTGGAAATTCAGTTATACAAGATCACGTCACTATATCTCACGTGTTTGTACAACATTTCAATGGCACTTATAATAAAGTCCCAACCATTCACATCTTCGCTTTTGCTGGTGACTTCAAGACGCTGTCTACAGAGAGTCGATCAGACCTTGAAAAGCCTTTTTCGGTAGAGGAAGTATGGCAAGCAATAGTTTCAGCAGATGGATCCCGCGCTCCCGGTTTCGATGGATTCAACCTTGAATTCTACAAGAAGTTTTGGCCGATGGTAAAGGTGGACGTGATGAATTTCTTCGAGCAGTTTTACGGTGGTGAAGTGAGTGATACTTCCTTCAAACATTCTTTCATAGCACTAATTCCGAAGGTTACAAATCCAGAAACAGTTAACGACTTCAGACTGATTAGTCTCGTTGGAAGTCTGTACAAAATCCTAGCTCGAGTCCTTTCTCGGAGGCTAGCTAATTGTTTGGGTGAGATCATCAGCGAAAACCAATTTGCATTCACAGCGGGGAAACAACTGGCAGATTGTGTATTAATAGCAAATGAAACTATTGATCAGTTGAGGCGAAGCAAAAGTGAAGCAGTGGTGTTCAAAGCTGATTTTAGGAAGGCTTACAACACAGTGGACTGGAGCTTCCTAGACCAAGTTCAGCAATGGATGGGTTTCAGAAAGTGGTGGAGAATGTGGATACAATCTTGCATTTCGAGTGTGTCGATCCAAGTGCTTATAAATGGAGTCCCTTCTAGCAGTTTCAACACAAGCAGGGGATTACGACAGGGATGCCCAATCTTTCCCATGTTATTTAACATTATAGGCGAAGCACTGAGTGTACTAATTCACAAGGTTGCAGAGAAAAGAATAATAACAGGCGTCAACATTGGTCCGAGCAAGTATCAAGTTTCGCACTTACAGTTCGCTGACGACCTCATCCTATTTTTGGATGCAAATGAAGACAACATTCGTAATACCAAAAGAGTCTTGAGAATCTTCCAAGCCATATCCGGTCTACAATTGAATTTAAGTAAAACAAGAATGTTTGGCATAAATGTGGAACCCAACTCTCTTAAAGTATGGTCAGATTCGATAAAATGCAAAATTGACTCACTACCAACTCTTTACTTGGGTCTGCCAGTGGGAAATACACACAATGTTGCTGTAATCTGGAAGCCAATCATCGATAAGGTTCGAACCATGATTGAAGGATGGGAAGGGAAATTGCTCTCGTTCGCAGGAAGGGTGACTTTGGTAAGATCCATTTTATCTAACCTGCCAGTCTTCTACATGTCTATTTTCCTGATTCCTGCAGCAGTTGCAAACAAATTAAGAAAAATGGTGGCAAAATTTTTATGGGGAAACTCTTCCAATAGGCCTATTCACTGGGTTAAATGGCAACTTATGTGTAAACCAAAACATCTCGGAGGCCTGTGTTTATTAGATTTTAAAGTGCTCAACCGATCCTTATTGAACAAGTGGTTGTGGAGGTATGGCAGTGAACACAACTGTTTCTGGAGAAAGTTTATCAATGCAAAGATGGGAAGTGACCGGAATAACCTGACGCCAAGCAATCTCATGGGCAAGAATGTGTTGTGAGTTTGGAAGGGGATAACTAAACCACTCCTAGACGATAGTGATGCATTTACTATGAACCTGCGATTCATACTTGGGAATGGAAAATTAATAAATTTTTAGGACGATGTCTGGATAGGCGACAAGCCACTCAAGATCGCCTTCCCACGAATCTTTGCTTTGTCCTCCCAAAAATAAGGCAAGGTCGTGGAGTTTGGTGCCGAAACGGATGGTTCATGAGAATGGGTAATTCCCTTACGCAGAAGGCTGTTTGGATGGGAAGAAGGTGTATGAGAGGAATTCATGGCCGGCTTAAACACAGTAAGCTACTGTGCTGATAGGAAATATTATATTAGATGGGTGGGCTCATCTCCTAGAATGTATCGCCCTAAGTTATTCAGGGAATTTATGTCACAGAATGGGCAAGGAACAGATGTTATGTGGAGGTGGGTATGGTCAAAGTTAGTTCCACCGAAGGTTGAGTGCTTCTTATGGAGGGCTGTAAACAACAAAATTCCTACCCTAGAGGAATTACGGAAAAGGGGGTTAACAGCACTAGACAAGCACTGTGTGTGATGTGTGGCAAGAAGGAACAGACGAAAGACCACATATTTTGCAGCTGCGAAACAGTTTCGAGAGTGTGGCATTCCTGGTGCGGATACTGGAACATTCAAGTAGTGTTGCTTGATTCTTTAATTTCCCTACTGCATATTTGGGTAAACTTGCCGTTTAAACCGTCCCTAAAACCAATTTGGATAGTGGCTTTTTGTGGCATCATCTGGACTATTTGGCTACAAAGAAACGAAGCAATTTTCAAAAGAAAGAAGACAACGGGCAGCTTCCTATTGGATATGGCAATGATTCGTATTGGCCATTGGTGCAAAGGTAATTGGCCTGAAAGTTTTGTATCTATAAATGAATTTCTGTGCAACCCTGCAGGGACCTTGATCCATAAGAAAAGACTACTAAGGCTGATGCCTGGTTCTTGGATTAAGCCACCGAAAGGTTCAATCAAATTCAACGTTGACTCTGCCGTTGATGGCAGCTATGGAAAAGCTGGAGTATGGGGCATACTACGCGATCACAGGGGTGCTAAATTGATGAAATTCTTAAAAAATATCGGGTTGTCGGATGCAACTGGGGCTGAGCTAACTGCAATATGGAGAGCTTGTCAATTTCTGTCTCAATCGAAATGGGCTTCGAATGTTAAACGCATCATTGAAACAAATAGTCTTTTGGCAGTGTCCTAGATCGGAAACCCAGCTTCATGCCCCTCATGCTTCATAGATCTTGTACACAGATGTATTCCCTTCATTAACAGTGTAAATTGCAACATCATATTTTCTTTTAGAGAGGAAAACGAAATTGCCCATCAGCTGGCACAAGAGGGAATACGAAGACAAGGCAAGGTGGTTTGGGAGGCAGCGTCATATAATGACTAAGATGTTGGTTTCGTGTTACATGATTTCGAGTTCTATCAGGGGGTTGGCGTGTAAGATGTAAACCAAATGGGTAACTATACATGTACTTTGTTGTTGCTGTACGATGTAAGACAAACGAACTCGACACATTGCACTGTTTTACCTCCAACTAGGTTTAGGGAGGTTTTTTAACGAGGCTCGTGTCGATGCTTCTATCTTTATTTCGAGTTGAATAAATATTTACAACCTTTCAAAAAAATTATATGGATGAGTCTACCACGTGCGACGAACATTGATGAACACTACTAACGATGAACACTATTAATTTTTTTAAAATTTTAAAAATCTAAAGGACTAAAATTATAATTAAAATTATCTCTTTAAAAAATAAAAATTAAATTTAATAATTACTTTATAATATTTTTAATAGGTTAGAATAAATATACCCAATTCTCCTAAACCCTAACAAAATTAATCTCTTAAAAAAATAAAAATCAGTTTGTAATTTTTTAATAGTTTAGAATCAAATATACCCAATTCTCATATTATTGATTCTAATCTATTAAAAAATATAAACTGATTTCTATTTTTTTTAAGAGATTGATTTTGTTAGGGTTTAAAAGAATTGGGTATATTTGATTCTAACCTATTAAAAAATATTATAAAGTAACTATTAAATTTGATTTTTTATTTTTTAAGAGATAATTTTAATTATAATTTTAGTCCTTTAAATTTTTAAATTTTTTAAAAAAATTAATGGTGTTTATCGGTGTTCATCGTTAGTGGTGTTTATCAATGTTCGTTGCCCGTTGTAGAATTTTCCTTAATTATAAATACATATTTTCATGTTTTAAGTAGACATTATCTATTAATATGATTAGATTGTGACGTTAAATTATTTTAATCTCTGACTAAAATCTTATTCGTCTAAACATATAATTCAAAAAATAAACATATAATCCAATATTACTGCCCATACCTGACTAATAAACTCGTGATATTTAGCGAGTCGAATATTCGACTTAAAAAACTTTATTTTTTCTAAATATCATTTGAATATTTTTTTATCGAGTCAGTCGATAACGTGGTTGGATATATTCAAACACCCATAGCTTGAACGTGGTGACATAAAATAAAATGATGTTCCAACTTCCAACTGTTGTTCCGATTCCATAACTGCGGCTATCTTTTAACCGTCAATCAACTGGAAAGGCTGATGCAAATTGAAGGCTGCCCAGACCCCTTTACATACAAATTGAGGGGGAAATCACAACTCCACGTGATTCAGAGTTCCATGCGGCCTTAAACCCGTGATTGAAAATGTGGCCTTAAATCGAGCAGTTAATTTTATCAATCAAATTCTTTAATTATTTAATGTTTTGTCGGATAGATGATAGTTGATAACGTATTGCATTAGTAATAATTGATTGTATCAGCTGATCTTAGTTGATTGTATAAAAATATTTGGTAAAATTAACTAATATCTGTTTGATTATTTAAACAAACAAAATGACATGTAAGGACATGATTATATTCAATATCAATATTTTTTACCTATTAATATTAGTTAGATTATGAAAAATAATTTTTAATATAATAATTTATTATTTATATAATTATTTTTAATACAATTTAATTAACTATTGAATTTAAATACAAATATAAATGTGTGAGAATAAAAAGAAAAATAAAAAATATTAATTTACAAATATCATAATGTAAACACGTAGAGTTGAAGAATTAAAATATAAATGATTAAATTCAGGTTATTTAGAGATTATTGATAACTATTAAGGTAAGAAAAGTCTTTATAACTCTTATGTCAAAAGCTATGATTTCAAAAGGTTCCTATTAGCAGTTTTTTCAAAATTAGAAATTTCACCACAATCTGCTATTTTAATCCGCTCTTTACCAAACATCTAAATTAACAAATTTGACCGATCAAATCTTTATTTTTAACTTAAAAGTCTAATTTTAGCTTAAACATCTCTTTACCAAACAGAGCCTAAATATTTTTCATTTAAATTAACTATTTTATCCAATTAAACAAAACTTTAATTATTACGAATTTGACAGTTTGCAAGTACTTATTCACTGATATCATGAGTTAATTTTTATTATTTTTTATAAATGAGTGAGGGGAATAATTATCATAGGCCTCGTTAAAAACCCTCCTAACCTAGAGAGGGAAAAGAGTACCTATAGATAATTCATACAAGCCTCAAGAGTAAACTCGACCGAAATGAAACAAACATAAAACTAGGGACAATCCTCCCTCAAAAGATCAATCACCCGAACGGGGAAGTGATTGAAAACACAAGTCTCAAATGTATCTCTTAACGCCATATTCGCCATCGCACCCGTCACTCGATTAGCGTCGCGGTAAATATGTCGAAACTCCACTTCACCATGTGTCGTAGCAAGGTCTCTAATAGAATCGATCAAAGAGGAGGAAATCAATCGAGATGCCGAATCCGATAAAGCATGAACCACATCTAAAATATATGTTTCCACCACTATCTTCATCCCATCCACACCTATAGCGCATTTAAGGCCCTCAAACACCGCCCAAAGCTCCGCTTCAACAACCGAGCATTTTCCAATATACTTTGTAAAACCAGTGATCCAACCATTTTGAAAGTCGCGGATTACCCCCCATAAGAAGCTGCCCCGTCTAACTTGCTTCTCACACCGTCCATGTTTACCTTAACGTTCCCCCTATCCGGTGGCCACCATCTCATATGTCGTTCATGCTGTCTATTAGCACTTGCAGGCGAACATTTGCGATGCACAGGCAGCCCACGTTGTGCACCAGCAATCAATCTCCTGTTTCGATCCATAACCCCATCGTCATGCATATTCCAACTGCCAAAGACCCTTTCATTGCTTACTCGCCATATGGTATAAAGTATCCCCCTAAAGAGCACGTCCCAGCTTGCTTCATCCGTAGCAAAGCCCCCGCCCGTTTGCAGGTTCTTCCGCAACCAGTCCCGCAACAGTAATGTCAAGAAATCCGAGATGTGCTGTGGTTGAATTAGTGCCGACCAAGTTCATCATCGCCAAAGGACAGTGGCGCAGGATGTGATCGATGTCTTCGCAAACCGCCCCACACAACGCGCAAGCTGCCGAGTCTGTCAAGTTCTGTCGAACCCTTTCTGCATTAGTTAAAAGACGACCCTTACCAATGAGCCAAAGAAATGCCTTAACCCGCGGCGGTCCTTTATACGCTTGAATCAACTTCCAGAAACTGTCATCAACCCCTTCCAACGGCTGTGAACGCACCTCATAAGCTGATCGTACTGTAAAATTTCTTGCCTGACTCCAACGCCATCCCGACCAATCAGGCCCGTTTGAAGCCACATGCGGCTTGATTGTCGCGATATAGTCCAACACATGCATAGGCAGGGCATCCCGAAAAGCCTTTCACAACCACTCTTCTCTAGCGTCGACCATATCCCGAACCGGCGTGGAAACCATGGGCACTAACGCCCTCGTGCAGCACTCGACAAGTGGACCAACATCCACAATCCAACAATCCTTCCAAAAGTCAACCGATGTACCATTACCAATATTCCAAACTATGCCGTCTCGTACATCACCCCATACTGCGCTCACTCCCCTCCATAAAACCGAACAATTACTTCTATCGATTGTAACCAGAATGCGATCATAGCACTTATACTTGGCACGTAAGAAACGAACCCATAGCTGATTCGTCTTCGCCACAATGTTATATGCTACTTTCATAAGAAAAGCATCATTTTGTTGGGCTAAGAATTTAAATCCAAGGCCACCATTAACAATAGGCGACGCAACCTCCTCCCATTTCACAAGATGAACCCCTCTTTTTAACGTCAAATTTCCCCATATAAATGCACGAATAAGACCTTCAATTTTGTCGCAAACACCCTTAGGGATCCTTGTCGTTTGCATGCAATAAGACGGGATCGCCGAGAGGACCGATTTTGATGAGACAATGCGCCTAGAAAACGATAAATACCGCGCTTTCCAACCATCCAATCGATCATTAACCTTTTGAACTAAAAATGCATAAGTACCATTTGTCACCCGCTGATGTAGCATAGGCACTCCCAAATATTTCCCTAAGTTTTGAACTTCCATAAAACCGCATACCGTACATATAGAATGGCGAAGCGAACTTGGGACATTCCTGGAGAAAAAAACATTAGTCTTCGCAACGCTTACTTTAATCCCTGAAGCACTACAGGATTCATCAAGCACCGAATGTACCACCTCAACCTGTTCCATCAATGCCTCGACAAATAAGACCATGTCATCTGCAAACATAAGATGGGAGATAACCGGGCACTGTCGCGACACCCGAAATCTTTTCAATGTACCTTGAGCTATTTTGTGCTCAATAAGCTGTCCAAGCCTCTCCATACAGAGAAGAAAAAGGTATGGCGATAACGGATCTCCTTATCTGACCCCCCTGGACGGTCGAAACCTCCCTGTTTGCGCCTCATTCCACAAAATTCTTGTTGACACAGAAGACACACAACGCATAATCAATTCACGTACCTTTCTCGGCAAGCCAATACCGCAAAGAGTATCAGCGATAAAGGTCCATTCAAGGTGGTCATATGCCTTTTCCACATCTATTTTCACTGCCATCCACCCTTTAGCACCAGTTTTACGACGCATGGAATGTACCACCTCATGCGCAATGATGATGTTATCCGAAATTAGCCGACCAAGAACAAAGCTCGTCTGATTGTCTTTCACCCACTCAGAGATAAACGGTTTAATCATATTCACAATAACCTTAGTAACGATCTTATACAAAACCTGACAAAGACTGATAGGCCTAAATTGAGTCATACCCTCAGACGATTTTACCTTCGGAATCAAAACCATCAGCGTATCATTCAACTTATCAGGGAAATGAGATCCCTCAAAATATCCTGAACCAAGCGACAAACATCCGCCCCTACGGTATCCCAATTTCGCTAATAGAACAAAGCATGAAGCCCATCACTATCAGGTGCCTTAAACACATCCATCTGAAGCACTGCCCTGTGAACCTCATCTATAGAAACAGGACTATCAAAGTAATCAGCAGTAAAAGTACTAAGAATAGGAAATTTACTGCGGATCGAGAACTGAGAGGCATCCACATTTCCGCTAGTAAACAAACTACTATAAAATTCTACAGCATGATTCCGAAGTGCCTCATGCGACTCTAACCAACGACCACTACCATCACACAAACGTGTTATCAAATTCCTTTTCCTCCGGCTAATTGTAAATGCATAGAAGTATTTAGTATTTCTACCCCCTGCATGATCCAACGACATCTCGACTTCTGAAACCATAAGCTCTCCTCCTGTTCCAAAACAACATCAAGCTCCGCCCATAGGTTCCTCTCCAAATCCACGAGAAACTCCGAGTAATTGCGCCGAAGGGCCCGATCAATTCCTCTCAGGCGCGCCAACAATTTCTTTTTTCGTGTGCCAATATGTCCAGACACCTTTACATTCCATTCCAAGACAACAGTTCGAAACCTTGCGATATTCGATTCAACTGACTCCATCGGCTTCCAACTATCACCCAGAAGCTTAGCGAAATCCGGATGATCCTGCCAAGCCGCAAGGAAGCGAAAAGGTCTATCATCAACAGCCCTGGTATACGATTCACTCATAAGAAAAAGCGGACAATGGTCTGACCCAAAACGATCCAAATGTAGGACCAAACTATGCGGAAATATATCCTGCCAAGTACCATTCACCAAACACCTATCAAGCCGCTTGTATAACCGCTAATGTCTCCACATAAAATCATCACCCCTATAATCAACCTCAAATAACCCAGCCGTATAAACAAACTCATGAAACAAATAGCTAACTCCCGATATCCTAGAACTGCTACCACAACATTCCTCGGTGCGAAGAATACAATTGAAGTCACCCCTAGCACCCACGCCTGATCCGCGCTTGGTTGAACCTTGAGCAATTGGTCCCAAATCAACCTACGCATGGTTACCGACGACGAAGCATACACATCCGTAAAGAGGACCCACTGATTGATATCCTCTTCGAAAAATCTCTCATGTACAAACTGATTCGATGCAACTAATATTTCAACATTTACCTCCTCATGCCAAAGAACCCATACACCACCACTAAACCCACGACACTCCACGCGATAAGAATTACCGAAGTCCAAACTGTGAATCATCCTATCCGCCTGTAAACCACTAACCCTCGGTTCAACAAGACAAACAACCTTAAGACCATGTTCCCGCACAAAAGATCTAAAATGACGGCGAAATTTTGGGCTCGCCGCACCCTGACAATTCCAAAACATTAAACTAATCATAAAAAATAATAGCAGAGGCACAAACATAACCTTAACAAGACGGGTTGGAATTCTCCTTATCAGCACCATCCGCTACAAGAACACTATCTTGCGCTTTTGCAGCCGAGCTCATGACAGTAGGATGTGGCCTCAAGTTATTGTCTCGGGAGACACCATCCCCACTCGTTACCCCCTTTGCACTCAACAAAGCATGGTCATGCATATCTTGCAGTTTACCCGATAGCGATTGGACCCATTCCGCCAACACCGGTTTCAACGGAGCACACGTAACTTGTCCACGTTTCGACTGCTTCGATGATTTCTTAAGAGCAACCTTCACCGGCAGTAGGCTCTTCCCGCGGCCAGCATCTTTCTGTTCACCTCCTACAACGCCCTTGGTTGGCTCGCCTTCAGCAATGGAAATGGCTCTATGATTACCATTAGCAAGGGCCAACTTATAGGCTTGAACTTGCACCGACAAGTTGGGAATCATCGATACAACCTTTGTTCCCTCATGTTGAGTTATCCCCTTATTCGAGACGTCAGTCAACGGGGTCCTCCCTGTAATGGGTATCTTTGCACGAGATAGCATGCTCCCCTTCCCACTACCAGCAATGTTCTTCTCCACTACGTTAATAACTCCCTTTCCATGAGGCCTCTGATCAGAACTCCCAGCAGCCTGCATCTCCACGTGTTACCCCAGCTGCATGTTAGGAACGTCACTCTCCTTTCCACTGCCACCGTCGCCGTCCAACACAAGGAACCGAGAGCCCCCTAAGCTATGCCCGCCAACTTCAATTTGTTGCCCCACAACTTTCCGTGGCCTCCGTTTCCTAGCATCCACCACCATCCATGGTCCATATAAACTATCCGAAACAACATCTAATTCCGTAACACCCTCACTCATCCGTTCCAGCACCGCAGATCCTTTATCTGACTCCTCTCCTGTATGTGTTCCACACACATCCGACGAGTGCCCATAGATCCCACACTTAAAACAAATTTGGTGCAGCCCCTCGTATTCGAGCTTTTGAGTAAATCCATCAATACCAATACATGGTAGCAATGGCTTGTTCAAATCCACGAGAACCGCAAGCCTGGCAAACTTGCCTCTCTCACCCGCCGTCGTATTATAGTCAATTTGAATAACGGTTCCTATAATACTCCCAATCAGCTTGAATAACGCTTTAGTGTAGTACCTGTATGGAAGTCCAGGAAGACGTATCCAAACCACAACTTGCGATGGATGCTTCTGCGACGTCAAAAAGGATCGTGACCATGCTTGCACCGTTAAGTAACTACCAAACAATGTCCACGGACCAGCCGAGAGGACCCTAGTGTAGTCCTCATTCGATTCAAAGTTCAGTAAGGAATAATTGTTATCAAGACCCACCACTTGATAATCTCCAGTTGGTGCCCATAGGCCATGGATGCGAGTTAACAGTGTCTTGTATCCGATCGCCCAAGAAGGTGGACAATCACAGCTCGCTTCATACTCTCATCAATCGATGCATGGACTCGCTCTGAAAACCTTATTCTTGGATACGAACCACTACGATCAATGGAGAAATCCGTATCTAAAACTTGAATTCCATCCGTAGCCACACCGAACTTATGTCGACCACCAGTGTTCCCAGATCGTGCCACCATATCAGCGTAGGAACCTTTGCTCGGACTAGAAGAGTCCGCTGTTGTCCTACCTCCATCCCCAGTCGCCACCGACTTCCCATCAGACCCTAGACCATTCCTCACAACGCCACCAGACTCGACATCATCAGTTGCGACCACCTCCATAGGCGCCACCTGTTCCTCACCCAGTTCTACTCGCAACGGCTATGACTCAGGGTTTGCAATGGGAGGCAGAACAACCGCCGGTGGTCTTTCTCCCGGCGGCTGGCCGCCTGAAACGATAAAACATCCGATACTAGGGTTTTCCCGTTAGGGTTATTAAATCTCGAAGAAACAGGAGACATATTTCAACATATTATTATTTTTAAAAAATTACCTCACGAATAATTTTTATTATTTTTAATATAACTCGTTTCATTGATATGCTAAATTTTATAAATTATTTTTTTAAGGCTTATTCATTGCTCTCAAAATCGATGGAACTCGTCAAATTAATATGGTAAATTTTATTATAAAATTTATAAAAATATAAAATAATCGTACCAGCCAGACAATTTTCTAAAAAAAATTAAAGTGTCAGATTCGTATACAATGTAAAAGTGAAATATTTGAGTACAATTGTCAATTAAATTATCTGTTGTTAAAATGTAACAAAAAATGAAATAATAATTAATAAAAAATTATATAATTACATATTTAATTCTTATTACTTATCTATTATGAATGACAAATAATTTAACTGGTGATCATCCGATTTTTTTACTAAAATCGCTTGTTAAATTATTTAAATTGTTAAATAACATAATTAAACAAATAATAAATTATAAAATTAGAACCTCCCCGAGTGATCGATCATTCATGTAGTTTCTAATAATAATAATAATAATAATAATAATAATAATAAGAAGAAGAAGAAGAAGAAGAAGAAGACGTTGCGTGTTAAATATATAAGGAAAAGCTACATATTTAATATTTCAACTATTTCAACTATGTTCACGTTAACTTGTTTTGATACCTCAATAATTATTCTGGTAAAATGGTATATAAAGTTATGTTTTTGTTTTGTTTTAGTATCAGTCATTAAAAATTATATGAGATAATAGCGTAGTTTGGTATAATCGTAGTTTTAATTCAAAATATTTTTATATATTATCAATTTGGTCTAAAAAACTATCAATTTAAAATATATATTAATTTTAGAGAATTTTATCTCATCCCTTTTCCACCATTCGTATTCTCGCCGGTATCCCGATCGTAAAGTTTAAGTCCTCTAATGAATGAACCCTACATCAACCATCCATTCACCATTTCCGTTAATTTTAAACGAATGTATCAAAATAAAACAAAACAAAAACGTAACGTCAAATATTGTTGTCAAAAATAATAGTTGAGGTACCAAAACAGTAACATACATAGTTATGGTACTATAACTAAATAACTAAATATGTAATTTTCCCAATATATAATGTTATTAAAATTAGAATTTGATACATTATAATACATATTACTATCATTTTATTTATGAAGTGTCTTTCTCAAGAGTTAGTGTTCATCACGAAACGAAGCACGATCTGGATATGGGCTTCCTATAAGGGTACCATATTCCCGGACATCAGCCAGCGAGAAGGACCGCCAATCAGAGAGATTCCGGCCACTCGAACACGATGAGGACGCCGAAAACGGGTTATTATTGTTATTGAAACATGTTCGGGTTTGCGGGTGCAACGGAGGAAGCCGAGGGCTCGACGTCGAAGTGGAGTCGTCACTTGTACTAGAGATACTTTCGGAGCTACTCATTGCAACAGCTAGAGCCAATGTGCTTGTGCTGGAGCTGATGGGCCTAATGGCCCTTTTGATGTTCCTGTTTTTGTCCCATAAATGGTTGATTGCTAATAGATTTCTCCTCCGCCGTGTGTAAGCGTTTTCCGGCTTCGCTATTTCTTTAATCGACGTTGCCGACGAAGCGTCCGCTAAACTCGTGAATGATTTCGATTTGCCATTGTAGAAACTCGAGATCCCTACCCTGTAATTACACAGTTTGGACTTGTTAATGATTTACTTCAAAAGAATTACAGTTTCAAATCTGGAAAATGAAGATTTCAAATTATTCGATCTTCCTGAGAATTTTTGGAAAACAAATTCCTAATTATAACAAATTCAGAAATTCTTATCAGATTTAGTTCCAATTTTTCTTACTAATTGATTTGACTCAGATCTACACCATGGAGATGGAAACGAACCTCATCGGCAAAACCTGTTGGAGTGAATCCATCATGTTTAAACCGCCTTTATAAGGGCTTTGAACCTCATTCTCGTCGCAATCTCCGCCGTCCGATGATCTTCCGGACACGTCATCACTGTTCCTCCCGATCGAAGACGAGGTCGTCGTAGACGACGAAGTCCTCCGATCATCTTCTGCCTCCTCTTTCCTTTCTTTCGGCGGCGAGGAATCAAATTTGAAAGTATCACCGCCGCGCTCCATCGCCGTTACCAGATGCAACCGACATAAATTTCCCTCTTCTGCAGCGTATACCATTGGCTACTCAAAAATCAGTAAAAACAAAGAGAAAGATTGATTCCAGAAATCTTTCTTCCTTAAAACACAAACAAAACGACCAAAGCTACCGAAAGAGAAAAAATAATAAAAGAACAAAATGAAAGAGAGAATGGATACAAGAGCAGATGTGAGTTTTTATGGATACAATTTGTCACCTTTTCGGTGCCTTTACATATGCCCTAACCTTAAGAAAATATTATAAAATTAAATTCTAATTCTTATACACTAAAAATACATAATATCCTAAATTTTTTAAACCTCAACCCATAACCTAAAACTCTAAACCCTAAAGTTAATTTTGAGTGTGAAGCATATGTAGGGACACCGAAAAAGAGTATGTAACACCCGTGTCATAGGCCTAGGAGTTAACCGGGTTTTAGTCGGGTTAAATAAATAGTTAATTAAAACAACTCAACTTCAAATGGTGACCTAATTAAGTTAATTTAAAAAGCGGAGGACTCATAATGTAATTTACCCAAGCTGTTTGAAAAAGGATGACAACTTTTCCATATTGTCATCTTTTTCCCCTTTCTTCCCCAAAACCCATGTAAAATTTCCCTCCTCTCTTTCAAAACCTCTCAAATCACAAATCACTATTCCATTCATTTTCAACTTCAATCCAAGGGCTTTTTGAAAGGTAAAGTCATTTTCTTAACCTCTTCTTTACCCTCTATTTAACCATTGTCTTAGATTTCAAAAATAAGGAGATTTGAAAATTAGGGTTTATGTTGAAAATTTGGGTTTTGATGGGGGTTTTCAAATTGTTTTGAGAAATTGTATTGGGGTTTTTGTTAATCATGCTAAAGTACACAACATATATTAATTTGGTTAATTTTGGATGAAAGTTCGTAGTGGGTCTTTAGGGCAAGTTTTAGGGTATTAAAATTTGGGTTTTTGAGAGGTTTAATGTTGGAATTGAAGGGCTGATGGTTTACCTATGTTAGGAGGGTGTTTTGGAATGTTTTGGAAGCCATTTGGGTGCTTGGAATTGGGTATTTCAGTCCTTGGTTGTGGGAGTCCGAAAATTGGGTTTTTGGAGATGTTATGTGGTTTGGAAAATTGTGGAAATGGGTTGTGAGTTGCAAAGTAGATTGATGATTGAATTAGCATTGGGTTGAGAAGTAATGTGTGTGTTTTGTTTGATTAGAATCAAGTTTGGGCATCGGTGAAGCATCGGAAGTGAACCCGGAAAGTTGAAGGTTGTGCTTGCTTGGTCTTTGGGCTTGGAAGCTTAGGTGAGTGGTTGTTTGCTTTTAAATGTTTTAAAGTAGTTGGTTCGAGTATATGGACTAGGATGGGTTTGGTAGACCCACCTAGAGTTAGGATTAGGGTGGTAGCCTAATCCTAAACTTGATCTAGAGCCCTTGGTTGAACTCACTTTATGGTTACGTATGTCTTGCATGAATTGCGATATGAACGTCTATGTATATTGCTTTATACATGTGAAATGAGATTGGACTTATGATGCTTGAGACATGCATAATGATGGATGTTGTTGAGTATGTGCTAAGCACAAGGTTTATGAAATGAGTATTGTGATGTGGGTAAATATTGGCACTAGTAAACTTGGATGCAAATGATCGATCATTAGGATGTTAGTGTGTACACATGAGTCTAAAGTCGCGCGTGGCCTTGGTGGCGTTGAGTCACCAAGGAGGAGTACGGGTTCGCCCGGAATTGTATTTGAATATAGTCGGTGATGAGTGGAATCCCATCGACGGGGCGTGAGGATGAGTGGAATCCCCTCCGCGATACCGGTGATGAGTGGAATCCCACCGAGGTAATGTGGTTGTTGGATTTGAGTTTCCAACATGTTTATCCGCGTATTCGAGTCTTAACTAGGTGCCAATGTTGATTGATATGTGTATCAGTGTGTTGGGATTTATGAGCTGTTTGGATGTTTAAATGTGATTACATGTATGGTAGTGTTGAGCTCATGATTATGGCATGTATGTGATATATTGCTCATGCATCTATATCTTGTGGACTCTTGGTAAATGTAAGTTGCCTTGGCTAGATCGTGCTCGGACCCTGCAATGTTGAGGTTTGTTTTTAGAGCTTACCCTCACTAAGCATAATTGCTTACGCTCTCTTTGTTCAACATTGCAGATCCTTAATTCGTGGGTTGCTCGGGCAAGTGGAGGGCCTCCAAGTGTGGTTTTGGACTTGAGTTCATCAAGTATGGTTTTAATGCTAAGACATGTAATAGTTTAAGCAATGGGATGTGTAAGGATTTTGTTGGCTGTTGATTGGTTGCTAGGAGCATGTTTAGACTCCTTAGTACCTTGCTTTTGCATAGTTGTGTTGCCACGTTGAATGTTACTCATGCCAAATTGCTTACGTTGGTTGTTAACTTTATGCCTTAGGAGTTCATGTATGTGCTTGAATGATGATTGTATGAATGCATGTTGTGGGTTGTTGCCATAGTGATAGACATGTCTAAATAATGTTGAAGCATGCTAAAATGGTTGTTGTACCTTAAGATGTCTTGTCTTGAAGTTGCTTGGTGGTTTGTTGGTGTTTTGGGGCATCCTTGTGCCTCAAAACAGCCCAGAAAAGTCTGCAGACAGGGGGTGTTTCGGAACGGGTCCTCGTGTTCCGAAACGACCCCTGTGTAAATGGCCTGCCGTTTCGAAACGGATGAGGGTCGTTCCGGAACGTTTTCGCTACTGGAATTTTTGAGAAATTGGCGAGATGAAGCCGTTTCGAAACGGGCCTTTGAAGTTCCGAAACGGTCAAATCTCGTTGACCACGAGATATTGACCGTCAAGGTCGTTCCGATACGGGTCTCCACTGTTTCGGAACGGTCACCTTGTGGTTGACCCAGGCCCGTTGACTAGGTCAAGGCGTTTCGGAACACCCTATAGGTGTTTCGAAACGGCCTGCCGTAATGAAGTAAAATGGACTGTTTACCCTTTTTGTTGGTCGGTGAATGTTTCGTTGCTTGTATCTTCCGCTGTTGTGCTCCACATAGGAATTAAATATGCATCTAGATAAGACTAAAGTTAAAAGAAATTTTCTGGGTCGTTAATCGAGGGGAAACCTTAACGGGTTTCGCTTCGGTTTTCCCCGTGTGGTCCACTCGGACCGGTCTTCCGACCAGACCGGGACGAGGGGGTTACACTTGTTGGTATCAGAGCCAGGTTTACCGAGACCTTGGGCAGGTAAGTGAGGTAAGTTTAAGTTTTTTTTAAATTGAATTGCACGGTGTTTGCTTGTTTTGTAAGAATGGTTGCTTATGTGACAAGTATGTTGGTTGTTTTACTTTACAGCACGTGTGTGTGGGTCCCATTGCTACTATTACATTGAAAAATTGATTTTTAAGTTAGGGAACATACTTGGACACTTGGAAGCCTTGCCTTGCTAACCCAACTTGTGTGTTGTTGTTGTGGTTGTAGTTAATATCTGAGAGGGCAATGTCTAGACCGAGGGGTAGACCGAGGTTGGTTCGTCAGGAACCGCGAGTTGTGGCTCCTGTTGAGCCGGTAGTGGGTGCGGGAGCTCACATAGAGGGACCGGGGGCAGCGGGAGTTGGCGCTCCTCCACCACCTCCTCCACCGGGTGTTGGGGGCGAGGATGGAGCCGGAGGAGAGGGACCTCAGGGTGGCCAAGGTCCAGCTGGAATTGGTATGACTCCGCTTGTGCAAGCAATAGCGGGAGCATTCCAGGCCGCAGTTGCGGGAGCCCAGGCTGCAGCTCAGCCTAGGTGTGATGATGCTAGCTTACCTTTGGAGAGGCTCCGTAGCTTGGGAGCCGAGGAGTTTAGAGGATCTACTCCGGAGAGGTCGGAGTTATGGTTGGAGAAGACAGTTCGTATCTTGGCTCAGATGGGTTGTGCGGGCGCACGTAGATTGGGTTGTGTGATCTCACTGCTTCAGGGTGATGCCTACACCTGGTGGGTCACCATTACTGCCGGGGTTCCAGAGGCCGAGATAGATTGGGGTTTCTTTGAGTTTGCTTTCAGGAAGAGGTACTTGGGACCGAGGTACCTAGATGAGAAGAAGAGAGAGTTCATGGCTCTCACTCAGGGAGATGCTTCAGTGACTGATTACGAGGTCCGCTTCGTTCGCTTGAGTCAGTATGCTCCAGAGTTGGTTCCTACTGAAGTGGAACGCTGCAACCGATTCCAATACGGATTGAATGAAGAGGTTAAGAGGTACACGTTGGCTTCTGACTACTCAGACTTTGATGTGTTGGTCGCGAGGGCCAAGGATTTGGAGCATAGTTTGGGTTCAGCCAAACGAGCTGGTGGTTCTGGTTCTGGAAAGAGGCATAACCACTTTGATGGTAGAGATGCTAAGAGACACAGAGGTGGCGGACATCAGTTTGATCAGAGACGTGGCGGTGGCCACCATGGTAGGGGCCATCAGGGCCATAGAGGAGGAGGGCGCTTGCCCGAGTGTGCACAGTGTGGGAGACAGCACACTGGAGAGTGCTGGGGTAACTTTCATGCTTGTTGGAACTGTGGTTCGAGGGACCACTTTAGGAGGGATTGTCCACGTCAGGTAGCTCAGGCACCGAATATTGCTTAGGCTCCTGCGAGAGGTACTGATTTTCAGAGAGGCCGTGGGCGCGGTCGTGGCTACTTCCAGCCGAGGGCTGATGCACCTAGGGTAGATGCTCAGAGGAACCTTGCACATGTTGTGGCTGTGCAGCCAGAGGCGGGAGGACCAGCGAGGGTCTATGCTCAGAGAGAGGCCGGGAACGACACCGATGTGATAGCAGGTAATTTCGAGTTACAGTCTATGTCCTTGCTTTCTTTGGTTGATTCGGGTTCTACGCATTCCTACATTTTGAGTAAGCATGCACAGAAGTTAGATATTCCTGTTGAGATCTTAGATGTAGGTATGCATGTTACTAGTTCTTTTGGTGAGACAGTTGTGGTTAGACGTATGTATAGGAGGTGTCCACTGAAGATTCAGGGTCATGTGTTCTCAGTTGATATGATGGAACTTCCCTTCTACGGTTTTGATATTATTTTGGGTATGGATTGGTTTGTTGAGCATCGGGCTAGTGTGGATTTTGAGACAAAGAGAATTTCCTTGAAGCTTTCTGATGACTACGAGGTAGTGGTAGTGGGCGAGAACATTAAGTTCTTGTCTAATGTGGTGTTAGCCTTAGAGGCTCATTGGTTGATGGACTCTAGATGTGGGGCCTATTTAACTTACGTTATGAATTCGGATATGAGTGAAGCTAGACCGAAAGATATCAGAACAGCGTGTGACTTTCCAGATGTGTTTCCTGAAGAGTTGCCGGGTTTGCCTCCTGACAGAGATGTTGAGTTTGTGATTGAGACAGTTTCAGGGTCTAATCCTGTTTCGATAGCTCCGTATCGTATGGCTCCGAAAGAGTTGAAAGAATTGAAGAGTCAGTTGCAAGAATTATTAGATCGTGGTTTCATTAGGCCTAGTAGTTCTCTGTGGGGTGCTCCAGTGTTGTTTGTGAAAAAGAAAGACGGTGGCATGCGCATGTGTATTGACTATAGACAGCTGAATCAGTTGACCGTGAAGAACAAGTATCCGTTGCCTCGTATAGATGATTTGTTTGATCAGTTGAGGGGTGCTTCAGTGTTCTCGAAGATAGACTTGAGATCCGGATACTACCAGTTGAAAGTGAAAGAGTGTGATGTTCCGAAGACAGCTTTTAGGACTAGATATGGTCACTATGAGTTTCTTGTGATGCCATTTGGGCTCACGAATGCACCAGCAGCATTCATGGACATGATGAACAGAATTTTTAGAGACTATCTAGACCGGTTTGTGGTTGTCTTCATTGATGATATACTTGTGTACTCGAAGACAGAAGAAGAGCATGATGAGCACTTGAGATTTGTTTTGCAGAGATTATTGAGCAATCAGTTGTAATCGAAGCTCAGTAAGTGTGAGTTCTGGATTCGAGAGGTTGTATTTCTTGGCCATGTTGTTTCGGCCGAAGGCATCCGAGTTGATCCATCGAAGATTGAGGCTATTGTTGAGTGGAAACAACCTAAGTCCGTGACCGAGATTAGGAGTTTCCTAGGATTAGCTGGTTACTATAGAAGGTTTGTTGATGGCTTCTCTAGAGTAGCTGATCCCTTGACTAAGTTGTTGCAAAAGGGAGTCAAGTTTGAATGGTCAGATGCAAGACAAAAGGCCTTTGAGAAGTTGAAGGAAGCTTTGACAAATGCTCCAGTGTTAGTACAACCTGTTTCAGGTAAGGAGTTTGTGATTTACAGTGATGCTTCCTACGTAGGCTTAGGATGTGTTTTGATGCAAGAGAGGAGAGTTGTTGCTTATGCTTCTAGACAGTTGAAGATTCACGAGAAGAACTATCCTACTCATGATATAGAGTTGGCCGCAGTTGTATTTGCATTGAAAATTTGGCGTCACTATTTGTATGGTGAGAAATGTATAGTCTACATCGATCACAAGAGCTTGAAGTACTTGATGACACAGAAAGAGTTGAACTTGAGACAGAGGCGATGGCTAGAGTTGTTAAAAGATTACGATTTGACTATTGAGTACCATCCGGGTAAAGCAAACGTAGTAGCCGATGCTTTGAGTAGAAAAGTGGCCGTTGAGCTGAGAGCTATGTTTGCTAGATTGAGTGTGTCCGATGACGGTGGTTTGATCACCGAGTTGCAAGTGAAGCCTTCTTTGATTCAGTTGATTAGAGAGAAGCAGTTGCAAGATGCGAGCTTAGTTCCTCATGTTCAAGATATAGCCGAAGGAAGACCGACTGAGTATAGTTTTAGTGGTGAGAGCTTGTTGTGCTTTAGAGATAGAATTGTGGTACCGGAAGATGTTGAGCTGAGACGTCAGATTTTGAGCGAAGCACATTCGAGTCCCTTTTCTATGCATCCGGGTAGTACCAAGATGTACCGAGATTTGAAGAATGATTACTTCTGGGTTGGTTTGAAGAGAGATGTAGCCGAGTATGTGAGCCGTTGCATGGTTTGTCAGAGAGTGAAGGCAGAACATTAGGTTCCTTCAGGTTTACTACAGCCTTTGAAGATTCCGGAATGGAAGTGGGAGAGAATCACCATGGATTTTGTATCGGGGTTGCCTTTGTCTCCTTCGAAGAAGAATTCAGTTTGGGTGATTGTTGATAGGTTCACTAAGTGTGCTCACTTCTTAGCGGTGAACACTACAGATTCCTTAGACAAGTTGGCAAACTTGTACATTCGCGAGATTGTGAGACTTCATGGAGTTCCAAAGTCTATAGTTTCAGATAGGGATCCTAGATTTACTTCGAGGTTCTGGAGTTGTTTGCATAGTGCTTTGGGTAGTCGTCTGCATTTCAGCACATCTTATCATCCGCAGTCCGATGGGCAGTCAGAGCGAGTGATACAGATTCTAGAGGATATGCTTCGTTGTTGTGTGATTGATTTTCAGGGTTCTTGGGAGAAGCACTTACCGTTGGTTGAGTTTGCTTACAACAACAGTTATCAGTCTAGTATTCAGATGGCACCTTATGAGGCTTTGTATGGTAGACGGTGTAGAACTCCGGTTTGTTAGGCTGAGACAGGTCAGAGGTTGTTACCTATGCCAGACTTGCTTAAGGGAACCACAGAAAAGGTGAAGTTGATTTGTGACCGTTTGAAAGCGGCTTCGGATCGTCAGAAGTCTTATGCAGATCTGAAGAGGAAAGAGATTGAGTACACAGTGGGTGAGAAAGTGTTTCTGAAAGTATCTCCGTGGAAGAGGGTAATGAGATTTGGCCGGAAAGGCAAGTTGAGTCCAAGGTTAATTGGTCCGTATGAGATAGTTGAGCGGATTGGGCCCGTAGCTTATCGTTTGAGGTTACCTTCTGAGTTAGAAAAGATCCATGATGTCTTTCATGTATCTATGCTTAGGAGATATAGGTCAGACCCTTCTGATGTGATGCCCGTTGAGGAGATAGAGTTGAATCCGGATTTGTCCTATAATGAAGAGCCCGTCGAGATACTTGCTTCGGATAGCAAGGTGTTGCGTGGCAAGACCATAGAGTTGGTCAAGGTGTTGTGGAGGCATAGAGGTGTGGAAGAGGCCACGTGGGAGAGGAAAGCGGATATGGTTGAGCAGTTTCCATATTTGTTTCCACCAGGTAATTTCGGGGACGAAATTCCTTAAGTGGGGGAGAGTTGTAACACCCATGTCATAGGCCTATGAGTTAACCGGGTTTTAGTCGGGTTAAATAAATAGTTAATTAAAACAACTCAACTTCAAATGGTGACCTAATTAAGTTAATTTAAAAAGCGGAGGACTTATAATGTAATTTACCCAAGCTGTTTGAAAAAGGATGACAACTTTTCCATATTGTCATCTTTTTCCCCTTTCTTCCCCAAAACACATGTAAAACTTCCCTCCTCTCTTTCAAAACCTCTCAAATAGCAAATCACTATTCCATTCATTTTCAACTTCAATCCAAGGGCTTTTTGAAAGGTAAAGTCATTTTCTTAACCTCCTCTTTACCCTCTATTTAACCATTGTCTTAGATTTCAAAAATAAGGAGATTTGAAAATTAGGGTTTATGTTGAAAATTTGGGTTTTGATGGGGGTTTTCAAATTGTTTTGAGAAATTGTGTTGGGGTTTTTGTTAATCATGCTAAAGTACACAACATATATTAATTTGGTTAATTTTGGATGAAAGTTCGTAGTGGGTCTTTAGGGCAAGTTTTAGGGTATTAAAATTTGGGTTTTTGAGAGGTTTAATGTTGGAATTGAAGGGCTGATGGTTTACCTATGTTAGGAGGGTGTTTTGGAATGTTTTGGAAGCCATTTGGGTGCTTGGAATTGGGTATTTCAGTCCTTGGTTGTGGGAGTCCAAAAATTGGGTTTTTGGAGATGTTATGTGGTTTGGAAAATTGTGGAAATGGGTTATGAGTTGCAAAGTAGATTGATGATTGAATTAGCATTGGGTTGAGAAGTAATGTGTGTGTTTTGTTTGATTAGAATCAAGTTTGGGCATCGGTGAAGCATCGGAAGTGAACCCGGAAAGTTGAAGGTTGTGCTTGCTTGGTCTTTGGGCTTGGAAGCTTAGGTGAGTGGTTGTTTGCTTTTAAATGTTTTAAAGTAGTTGGTTCGAGTATATGGACTAGGATGGGTTTGGTAGACCCACCTAGAGTTAGGATTAGGGTGGTAGCCTAATCCTAAACTTGATCTAGAGCCCTTGGTTGAACTCACTTTATGGTTACGTATGTCTTGCATGAATTGCGATATGAACGTCTATGTATATTGCTTTATACATGTGAAATGAGATTGGACTTATGATGCTTGAGACATGCATAATGATGGATGTTGTTGAGTATGTGCTAAGCACAAGGTTTATGAAATGAGTATTGTGATGTGGGTAAATATTGGCACTAGTAAACTTGGATGCAAATGATCGATCATTAGGATGTTAGTGTGTACACATGAGTCTAAAGTCGCGCGTGGCCTTGGTGGCGTTGAGTCACCAAGGAGGAGTACGGGTTCGCCCGGAATTGTATTTGAATATAGTCGGTGATGAGTGGAATCCCATCGACGGGGCGTGAGGATGAGTGGAATCCCCTCCGCGAGACCGGTGATGAGTGGAATCCCACCGAGGTAATGTGGTTGTTGGATTTGAGTTTCCAACATGTTTATCCGCGTATTCGAGTCTTAACTAGGTGCCAATGTTGATTGATATGTGTATCAGTGTGTTGGGATTTATGAGCTGTTTGGATGTTTAAATGTGATTACTTGTATGGTAGTGTTGAGCTCATGATTATGGCATGTATGTGATATATTGCTCATGCATCTATATCTTGTGGACTCTTGGTAAATGTAAGTTGCCTTGGCTAGATCGTGCTCGGACCCTGCAATGTTGAGGTTTGTTTTTAGAGCTTACCCTCACTAAGCATAATTGCTTACGCTCTCTTTGTTCAACATTGCAGATCCTTAGTTCGTGGGTTGCTCGGGCAAGTGGAGGGCCTCCAAGTGTGGTTTTGGACTTGAGTTCATCAAGTATGGTTTTAATGCTAAGACATGTAATAGTTTAAGCAATGGGATGTGTAAGAATTTTGTTGGCTGTTGATTGGTTGCTAGGAGCATGTTTAGACTCCTTAGTACCTTGCTTTTGCATAGTTGTGTTGCCACGTTGAATGTTACTCATGCCAAATTGCTTACGTTGGTTGTTAACTTTATGCCTTAGGAGTTCATGTATGTGCTTGAATGATGATTGTATGAATGCATGTTGTGGGTTGTTGCCATAGTGATAGACATGTCTAAATAATGTTGAAGCATGCTAAAATGGTTGTTGTACCTTAAGATGTCTTGTCTTGAAGTTGCTTGGTGGTTTGTTGGTGTTTTGGGGCATCCTTGTGCCTCAAAACAGCCCAGAAAAGTCTGCAGACAGGGGGTGTTTCGGAACGGGTCCTCGTGTTCCGAAATGACCCCTGTGTAAATGGCATGCCGTTTCGAAACGGATGAGGGTCGTTCCGGAACGTTTTCGCTACTGGAATTTTGAGAAATTGGCGAGATGAAGCCGTTCTGAAACGGGCCTTTGAAGTTCCGAAACGGTCAAATCTCGTTGACCACGAGATATTGACCGTCAAGGTCGTTTCGATACGGGTCTCCACTGTTTCGGAACGGTCACCTTGTGGTTGACCCAGACCCGTTGACTAGGTCAAGGCGTTTCGGAACACCCTATAGGTATTTCGAAACGGCCTGCCGTAATGAAGTAAAATGGACTGTTTACCCTTTTTGTTGGTCGGTGAATGTTTCGTTGCTTGTATCTTCCGCTGTTGTGCTCCACATAGGAATTAAATATGCATCTAGATAAGACTAAAGTTAAAAGAAATTTTCTGGGTCGTTAACCGAGGGGAAACCTTAACGGGTTTCGCTTCGGTTTTCCCCGTGTGGCCCACTCGGACCGGTCTTCCGACCAGACCGGGACGAGGGGGTTACAGAGTAGAAAATTTTCATTCGAGTTTTTATATGCCATTTTTTATATCTTTGTTATTTATTTATTAGTTAAATAAAAATAAAAATACGACTGTATTTTATAATTGGAAATTTATAATTATATGTATTTTTTAAATAATCAGATTATTATATTTAGTAATATTATATGTATAATTTTAAATTATATTAAGCTAATGATAAGGTAGTATTAATTTATATTTTTTTAATTTTTTAATAATACATATATTTTACAGATAAAATAATTTGAAATTAAATTTTTTAAGATAAACATTATCTAATTTTTCAGTAAAATTATTCTAGATTGAATTGTTAAAAAATATAGTAGTAATATAAAAAAGTCACTAACCAAACTTTATTTAAAAAGAAAAAAAAAACAAGTACAATTGGATAAGGCGTTTGGTAAGAACGGCGTTAAATTGAGAGTGGAACGGGTATTTATTATAAGAAACCCGGCCCCACCAAAATAATAATAATAATAATAAATGGGTGGATTATTGGTGAAGTGAAAGGCCACGTGGAGAGATGTAAGGAGGATGACGACACGTTGAAGAAGTGTCCCCGTACTATGGTCGGAGAAGGATGTCTATCAAAGACCTGCTTCTTCCCACGTGTACCATGCTCCCTGCCTTACCCTTATCCACAATTCCTGGGTGGGACCCCCATTTCTCAATTCTCTCACTTATTTTTCTTTAATTTTTGGGACACCCTGATCTGATCCTACGAATTAAAGGAATATTATCCCTTGGAATTAAATTTACGAAAATAGGGTCTTTAAATTTGACTTAAAACTACGAAAAATTAAATAGTGGAGGTGGAAGGTGCTATCTGTAGGTGGCATACTAAGTTTGTTTAATTTTTTTAACGTAAGGGGAGGTGAAAGACGCCATCTGCAAGTGACATATTAAGTTTGTTTAATTATTTTAACGTAAGTGAAGGTGAAGGACGTCATATGCAGGTGCCGTCATAGGTTTGTTTAATATTTTTATAACGTAAAATGTTCAGTACATTACAATTTTGAAGGAAAATTAATTGAAAAATATCAGGTCATGGTCTGCATGTGGCGTCTTAGACCTACACTGAACAATTTATCGTAAATTTTTAAATATACTTCAACGTCCCATATTTCTCTAAATTTAATTCCTATACACCCAACCAATGTTAAAAATGATTCATAATTTCTGAAATCAAATCATTTGATAAAAATATAAAAGTACAAATAGGGTATTAATTTGATTGTTGTTTTATAAAATTATAAGTTTAAAGGGGTTTAAAAGTATCTCTTTTTTATTGTTATTTCGATTTTCAGAGCTTCACCTTAATTAATTCGAACCAACCCGTGTCGCACACTTAATTTGGTGGGTGAGTCTTCTAACAGAATTTTTTTGCATACACAACGCCTCTAACCCGAGACCTTGCTTAAGCGATACCAAGCTGCTTACCACATGAACCAACCTCACTAATTAGTTATCTCTATTTTGGTGTTGCAGTAAAAACAAAATATTAAAAAAATACAATTTAATATTTATATCGTGTTAACGACGTCTTAATTTAATAACAAAGTTGAGATATTAAAAATTAAGACAACAAATCCACTTGTTGGTCTAGTCATATTATTCTAACTTGTATAAATTCGAATTTTGATACGAGAATGTAATACCTCTTTATTTAATAAAAAAACTTTTAAGACGATACATGTTTATCAATCATAATTCTTTTATCAATGTACACACGTCGTGCATATAACTGCTCAAACCTATATTATGTTAGGGTAAATTTGGGAGAATAATCCAAATGACCCTTAATATTTAGAATATAGAAGATGTTGGGGATATTTGGGGATCTACTGTAGTTTCTATAGTGTAGGTGGAAGACAATACCTGCAAGTGGCGTTTTCTCTTTTTTAAATATTTTTTCTCTTTAAATCTGTCATACACATGAATAAAAAAAAATATGTAAAAAACATCAGAATGCCGTCTGCTGGTGGCATCTTTTATTGCATAAATCGTTGTAAATCTCCAAATATCTACCAACATCCCTTATATTTTAAATATTAGGGATCATTTGAATTATTCTCCCAAATTACCTTAGGATAGCAATATTTTATTTTTCATCGAACCGTGGTTATAACTGGATTTGGACAAGATAGGTACCTGCCCAAGCCAATAATCGAGAAGTATAAATA
The DNA here is from genome assembly GCA_958450335.1 of Hibiscus tridactylites. Lineage (NCBI taxonomy): Eukaryota > Viridiplantae > Streptophyta > Magnoliopsida > Malvales > Malvaceae > Hibiscus > Hibiscus tridactylites. Next base: position 3,829,024 of record OY288289.1, on the reverse strand, counting down.
CATATTGTTAGAAGTTTTTTTTAACATTATTATTAGAAGTTCAATTACAAGCAAATTATTATTTTTTTAGTCGTAGAATACATTTTTTTTTCATTATTTGTTCTTCGGCCTCAATATGCAAGTAAATTAATTTATTTTAGTTTACTCTTAAAATTTATTTTTTTTAATATTTGTTATAAGGGCTCAATTTACATGTAGGATATTTTACTTTTGTCCACTCTTAAAATTTATTTTTTAATACTTGTTATTAATGGTTCAATTTATAACTAAATTAATTTATATTTTTACTCTTATTTTTTCAATATTTGTTATTAGTGAGTGACCCTGCTTACAAGCAAATTATTTTTTGTTTACCTTTAAAATTCATTTTTCTAACATTTGTTATCAGAGACCCAATTTACAAACTTTAATTTTTTGTCTACTCTTAAAATTTATTTTTTTCAACATTTATTATTAAAAGCCTAATTTTAGGTTCATCTTTAGGCATCAAAATTTCAAAAAACAAGCCTGCACAGAAACTGTTCGATGAGTTCGAAAAGTAATATTTAAATAGCCGTTGAAACTTTAATAATATAAAATGATTTTATGGATTCATAGGCATTGGACCAATTTATTGGATAATGAAATTTCCCATTTATTTTTCTTTAAAAGAAAAAAAAGAAATTTCCTTTTCTTAAGTGACAAAAGAAAATAATGTTCATATACCCTACAATTGAAGGCTAAGTTTATCTTTCTTAAACCTACAATTTAAGGCTAACCTTATCTACTTAATAAAAAATATTAACAAAATAATATTGCAAATAAATGGTATCCTTATCCACAATTGGAGCCACCTTTTGCTTTTAGGTCAGAACAACTTTGTGATTATGTATCTAATCAATTCATTAACAACTTAATAAATGTCTTTAAATTACTCATTGAATTATTATTTATTTTTTACGGTAAAATGCATGTCCATTTTATGGATCATATTCGAAATTGTCTATCCCAATAATATCGTCTAAAGTTTGAATCAGTATTCTCTCATCGAGAGAGCAATGTGCATTATCATTATACCCAACCCTTATTGGTTATTTTTTAACCTAACGTTAAATTATTATTTACAAAATACTTCTATAGCAAAATTAACATAGGTGCAATTTAAATGAAAAATATTATGTATAATAAAATTTAAATTTTTTAAGACTTCAAACCATGCAATATCTCATGTGAAAATAAGAATTGTTTTTTATAATCATTTATATTTATTTATTTATTAATTTATTAATTTAAATGAAATATTATAAAAATTCATCTCTTTTAACCTATTTTATTTCATTCACAATATTAATATTTAAATTTAAATAAATTTAATGAATAATTAAACAAAAATATAAGAAATGTCAAAGATATTACCCGACAATACACATGGCGAAAAACCTTATGGCGAAAAACTCTAATGGATTGGCGGAAAACCTTACGACGACAAACAACAACATCTCACGACGGGGGCTCCAGGGGACCGCCCTCCAGAAGATGCTATCTTTTTAGACGATGCTTCAAACCTTGAGAGGCCTGGTTCTCTTCTGCAAGTGGATGCACATTGTGCAGTTAAGAAAGGGCGCAGTACTGATGATACTAGCAGAGAGGGTATGAATATGCCACAACTTGTAGACGCAGACTTGGATGTTTGCATGGGTAATACTGATGGGGAAGACTTTGGTGTGAAATCTTAGTGTCAGGGTATGGAGAACATGAGCGCTAACACGAGTTTCGTTGGACAAGATACTGGTCTTGAATCCATCTTGGGTGCTACGACAAGCAAACTTTCTTTCTGCGACACATGTATGGGAGAGAAGGTATCCGATGGCCCATCACGCTAGTTAGGTGATCTGGATGTGGAAGTCACTGAGGCTGATGTGCGCTTGGAAGGGTCTAGAGTCTTACTTGAAATTAGATTTTTGGATAGAGTTCACGACGCAATTGATGCTAAACTTGCGAATTCGGTCATTATCCGATTACTGTCAAAAGTATTGGGTATCGTGCTTTGCTGAATCGAATCCAGGCACTCTAGAATCCTTGCGGGGAGATGAGTCTAATTGACCTGAATAATGAATATTACCTTGCCCGTTTTGCATGTGAGGAGGATTTTTCCAAGGTTTTAACTGATGGACCTTGGGTGATTTATGAGGCGTATCTCACCCTTCAGCCGTGGAGTCGAAAATTTTCACCCGCGACCGATAATCCTTCTCAGATCATGGCACGAGTTCGCCTGCCGAAATTGCCGTACCGATATTACACCAAAAGCTTATTTCTTCATATTGCTAATGCAACTGGAAAAGTTTTCCGTATTGACTACAATACGACGGAAGGTAAAAGGGGCTGGTTTGCGCGGTTAGCGGTGATTGTGAATTTGAGCAAGCCGTTAAAGTCAGGCATTATTATCGATGGACAACGACAATACATAGAATATAAGGGCTTACATACAATTTGTTATGGGTGTGGAAAATTTGGGCATGTTAAGGAAATGTGTGGCCAAGAAGAAAAGTTGGAATCCAAGGGAAAGGAAGCAAGTGGCACTTCGAGGAATCCTGAGGACCTATATGGGATGTGGATGCAGGTTGTTAACCGAAGAAAAAAGCCAGTTGTGAACAAAAAATTGTGCTAGGTGATGTAGTACCTAATCCATTTGCAGCTCGAAAGTCAGGTTCACGTTTTGAGTCATGTCCAGCTCCTTTGTAGAGGAGAAGGGTGTGGAGCCGATGGCACCTGCTAGTTCACTAGAGAGAGTGCAAGCAGAGAAACGGACGACTGCTATAACCATGCCTAAGGTGAACCACATTCCTTTTGCTGAATCAAGTCGCGATAGTGAGGCTCACACTTCTCGACATGCACGTAGGGATGCTAGTACCCTAAGTGAAAGGTTTGTTCCCGCGGTTAAAGATTCAAGTGAGGGGTGTGGTCCTGCGGTTCAAGTTTTGAGTGAGAGGTTTGTTCCCGTAGAGAAAGGTGCTAACGCGGGTGAGGGTTTTCAAAGGGTTCAAGGCAGTGAGCGCATGCAGGTTGTAGCCATGAAAGTGGCCTCGAGAGACAAGATTATCTCAGTGGATTCCTCTTTGCAAAAGGAGAAATATGTTGCAGTTAAGGTAGGGGTTCCTGAGGAGAGTCTAGTGCTTCGTGAGAAGAATGTTAGAGTGATCCCTAATTCTATATATGGTACTTTGAACAATGAGAAGGTTTGTAACCCCCTCGTCTCGGTCCAGACGTTTGACCGGTCCGAGTAGGCTACACGGGGAAAACCGATGTGAAACTCGTTAAGGTCTCACCTTGGTTAGCAACCCTAGAAAATTCCTTTTATTTAAATCTTGTCTAAATTCATTATTAAGTCCTATGTGAAACACAACAACGAAAACACGACAATATAAAAACAACCATCCAAAACAACACTTTAAAACATCCCATTTTTCATTTTTAAGCAGGCTGTATCGATACACACAGAGGGTATCGATACGCCTTGACCAAGTCAACAACCTTCAGTCAACGCGGGAAGACCGTATCGTTACAACCCTTAGGCATATCGATACACCCTTCTCGGTCAACATCTGGCGGTCAACGAGACAAACCCGTACCGATACGCTAAGAGCCCGTACCGATACGCTAAAGTCTCACCAAAATCTCAAATTTCAAGTGAGATTTGGGCGTATCGATACACCCCCGAGTATCGATACACCAAGCCAAAACTGAGATCTGAAGGGCAAGACCGTATCGATACGGCCCTAAGACGTATCGATACGCCCTGCACTGCAAGTCTCCAAATTTCAGCAAAACGACTTAAGACTCGACTCTAGATGCGATTTACGACTCCCCTAGCCACAAACAACATACAAACAACCTTTAACCACCAAGATATCAACATACAAGTCATCCAAAACGAACAAGGATCATGCATCGAAAGGATTCATACATTTACCATAAAGAGGACATACTTAGCACTTAAAGGTTCATGCCTTAGAAACAAAACATATAGGCATTCATGACATGCAACATAAACAAGGTTTACAATTCAAACAAAGCATCCAAGAGCCAAACCAATTCAACATACAACAATGCATTCAAATCAGCAACACCTATCCCATTGCTTGACTATTACAATCTACAATTTAAAGTTCACACTTGAGCTAACCAAAAGCGACACTTGGAGACTTTTCCTTGCCCTTTCCACCCACAAGCTACTGATCTGCATTGTCGAACAAAAAGAAGCGTAAGCATAAAAGCTTAGTGAGGGTAAGCTCATAAAACAAACCTCGACAATGCAGGGTCCAAACACGAGCATACAACCAAGGTAGAATGCATGATCTTACCTTCAATCCACATGAGCCATAAATATAGATGATGCATGAACATATTATCAAAATCATGTCATGCTCAACAAGTCCATAACCACAACATATGGAAACACATATAACCAACATATGAGCAACATAATCCACAATCTGTATTGGCACCTAGCTATGACTCGAATACGCGGATAACCATTGGAATTCACATCCAACAACACAACCATTACCTTACGGTGGGATTACACTCATCACCGTTTCACGCGGAGGGGATTCCACTCATCCTCACGCCCTGTTTCACGCGGAGGGGATTCCATTCATCCTCACGCCCGTCGATGGGATTCCACTCATCACTGACTAACATATATAAGAAGATTTATGGGCGAACCCGTACTCCATCTTGATGACTACCATCATCAAGATCACGCGCGCATTTTGACTCATGTGTGCACACTAACATCCTAATGATCGATCATTTGTACCCAAGCATACTAGTGCCAATACTACACATTTCATTAATCTTTCACAATATCAATACATATCAATTTCTGTGCTTAACACGTACTCACCATGATTTACCGTCATGCACAAACCACATTTCCATGCCTAGCATGTACTCACCATGATCTTCGGATCATGCAACCATATCATAAATCCATTTCACATGTCAACACTACATGTATATCATTAATACAAATATCACATCATATTTCATACATATGTATATCCCCATCATACCTATCATCGACATGCATATAACAATGCATCAAACCATGCCTCAACATACATGTATAACAACATATACATAACCACCATAATCACAATTAAACATAAGACATAAATCAACAATTTAAAGGTCAACCAAGGTCTCCAACTAAAGCTTGGGATTAGGCTACTACTCTAATCTCAACTCTAGGTGGGTCTACCAAGCCCAACATAGTCCACATGCTTGAACCAACACTTGAAAACCATTTAAAAACATTTAACCACTCACCGACTATTCCAAGCTCAACACACTAGCCGATCAAGCTTCCAACGATTCCAGATTTGTTCCCGAGGCTTCACCAACACAAAATCTTGCTTATAATCATCTCAACACAATCAAAACAACATCGAACCAGTTCACACAACAATGTAGCAAACTCTGAACACTAATCAAGCACAAAACACATGTTTTCAAGCTAAGAACAACTCCAAAATCCTCATTCCCGAGCAGCCATGAAAAACAGTCCAAAACTCAAGATTTCAACCTCTTTAACAAACTTTAATGCTTCCAAAATGATCCCTAACCAACATACAACCAATAACCCTCAATTTCCAACACTAAACACACCCAAAATCAACCTTTAAACCCTTCAAAAACCCCAATTCGGGAATCACCATAAAACCATGTAAAAATTAACTATGTTGAACCTTATGGATAGCAAACAACTTATACAACCTCAACAAAATGAAAGCTTAAGTTAAAGACAATAAATATGGAATTTTTAATCAAAAATCTCAAAACCCCAAAATACAAAAACCATGAGCTTTATGAAAAATATTGGTACTAGCTTGTAGAGGAAAGAGAGGACAAGTCAAAAGTGGTTTTACCTTTCAAAAATCACCAAAGATGAAGAAGAATGGTGATGGAATAGTGAACACAAGGGAGATGGTGTTCTTGTCGTGAAAATGGGGAAAATGGGTGGGGAAGAAGATGAGTTAAATGGGTGTTTTAAAATAAAAGGGTTTTTATTTTGAAAGTCTCATTATTTACAAGAATGCCATTAATTAGATGGCCATCCTCCACTATTCCAAATTCCATGGAATTTTGGGTTCTAATTTAATTTAAAATTGGATCCAACATAATAAATGGATTTTTAAAACAAAAAGGGAAACCCGAAACATTATTTTAAATATTATTTTCACCCGACCCTCAAACCCGGGTGTTACAACTCTCCTCCACTTAAGGAAATTTCGTCCCCGAAATTTATCAGACAAGAAGAGTCATTGAAACTACTCCTCCACACTTCTCTTTTCTCCACAACATACTCACCAACTCGGTAGACTTACCACACAAGATTAGCTATCTGATGCTAAGATCTCAACGGGTCCTTCAATGCATGCCAATATTAAACTCAACTCAATCTCTTCGCAAACATAGCATTGGACCGACCTGACTCACATATCCAACACGATACACATCACGAAACCCCTTCTAACTCTGGTGGTAACCGCAACAGATAAACAACAGAACTAGCCCAATTCACAATCTCATACGACACCGTTTGAATACTTGACCGATAACTTTTTCTGACTGACCATCTGACTTCAACAGGTAACCAAACACTATGCAGGCGTCTTCAAAAATCTAGTTGAAATCTCGAATCTCTATCGGCCCCTATCGATTTCAAGACACTATGCAACTCACACTCTTGCTAAGGCAAGACTCCGCCATCTTACACAAAGTACAAGTAACGTGAACATGAATAAAATGAGTACACTCGGTGCAACCATCATCGTTTACTTGGCTAAGCTCTCCCGTAGGGAAACAAAGGCGAACCATTCACAAGATCCCTCAAATCTATTACTCACTTTCGTTAAGAATCTTCCACGGATGTAACAAACTAGAAGAAAACTGATGCTCGGTCTTGACACGCTGGCAAATTACACATTTACTCTCATATTGAACCACACCATCCATCAACTCAATCCAGAGGTACTCATCTTCAACCCACAATACGTCTTCACACTACTCGGATGTAATACAATGAACTGCCGTGTGCTTCGACCAAAACAATACGTCTCAAAACAATATTTCATTCGGCACAACTATTCTATCTCTGAAATGCAAAACTATATCATCTCTGAAACTGTATTTTGAAGGTCTTCCTTCTGCTATGTCTTGCACGTGAGGTGCCAAGAACCTGTCTTGCAATTGTTTCTCTTCAAGTATCTGACTCAAAGTAGGTTTAACATGAAACTCGGCCACAAAACTATTATCATTGGTAAACTGAATCCGGCAGATATAGCTCGCAACTCAAATATAGCTGGGCAAAAACAACTCGAAGCATCTGTTATTACGTTGACTCTCTTCGGATGGTACTCAATCTTGAGATTACAGTCTTTAAGCAGTTCTAACACTTTATGGTGTTCAAGTTTCAACCCTTCCTAAGTCGTCAAATATTTCAAGCTATAATGATAAGCATATACTGTGCATTTCTTACTATACATGCTTTGTCTCTAAGTCTTCGAAACAAATACAACTGTAATTAACTCTATGTCTCGTGACAAATAATTCTTTTCATGTACTTTCTACTGTTTCGACGAACATGCCACAAATCTTCTGTCTTGCATAAGCATACAACCTAACCCTACATGTAACACATCTCTATGGTTCACAAATTCTTTCTCTGATATAGGCTGGATCAAGGTCGAAGCTCTCTTCAAAGTTTCTTTCGGTTTCTCAAGGGCTCGTTGTCTCGCATCTGACCACACAACTGAACATTCTTCTGTAGAAATCTGTCCAAGGAGCAGCTATCTTCGAAAGACTATTTACAAACCTCCGATAGTAACAATGCTAGACCTAAGAACTATAGATACTTGTCACTGTCTTCGATTTCTTCCAACTTACATCTTCTTCTACCTACTTAGGATTTACTCTAATACACTCGGTTAATCTACATTTCCTAGGAGAACATCTTCCTTGACTCGGAGTTCATGTTCGCTCGACTTGGCATACAATTGATTCTCTAATAGGATATACAACACTAACTTCAAAGCTTGTCATGATCTTCTTCGGCACGCGAATATACCCGTGTATCATCTATGAGGACTACTACAAACTGATCAAAGTGCTTAGGAAGTATTCAACTCGACATCTCTATAAAAGTGACTGACCCACTAGTCAAACAAAACGACATAACCCAAAACTCAAAGCGACCACATCTTGTCACGAAAATTGTCTTCGGTACATCAACCTCTCTCACTTTCAACTGGTAGTAATCAGATCTCAAATTAATCTTCAAAGGGACTAAAGTACCCCTCAACTGATCAACAAACCACTGACGTTCAGAAAGGGATACTATTCTTTTACTGTCAATTGTTTCAACTACCTGTAATCTAAACACATTCTCGTATCGTCATCTCTCTTCTTCACAAATTGCACTGTCGTACTCTAAGATGATGTACTAGGCCTAATGAATCTACGGTCTAACAAACCTTGTAATTGATTCTTCAACACTCTCAATTCTTTCGGGAACTATAAGATACAGAGCAATCAAAACAGGAGCAAACTCGGAGGCAGTATCAATAACAAACTCTTCTTCCCTATCAAGAGACAAATCGGGCAATTCTTCAAACACTTTTAGGAAAAACACAAACTATTCTAACATTCTCCGGTCTAATCTTCATTCAAAAATCAAATCTATCACATTTGCTAGGCAAGTCCGTCAACCAAACTCAATCAATCTTTGACTTCTAAGACTGGATCAACATTCGATAAGAAGTTCACATCCTCACCTACCACTACGGTCTCACAGAAATTTGCAACTTCAAGGCAACTCTCTCTTGTCTCAAAGTATACTCTAGCTCTGTGTTCTATAAGCCAAACCATGCCAAATGTTACATCGTAACCGTGAAAGACAAGTACGTCGCATCTACTAGAAACACGTAACCCTGAACCATCAACAAACATCTTCCGCACATCTTTCTGACCACCACTATCTCACCAAAAGGTCTAGTCACATGCGTCCCTACGTCTAATATCTCAACATGTATATCAAATTTCTTTGCATGCTCACACAAAAGGACGAATCCGCAGAAATTGCAACTTCACATGTACACAACTGATAATTTCTGGTTCTCTTGTTTTCAGGCTGGTTCTTCAACATAACCTAACTCTTCAAAATCGTTCTTAGAGCATCTCAGAACCTTAAAATTCAATTCTGATCACACGCAAACAATCATGCTTGAACTTGTTCTATAACATCGTTCCTGATGACTCGAAACATCCCATTGCCAAAGAATCTGAAGTGACTTCATCTCTCCTTCTTGCTGGACAGCTCGGACGCACACTGGCCCAATCACACAAATCGATTCCTACTCACGGATACTGACCGACTGTCTTGTATTAAAACAATAGGTCGAACCCCAACGATCACCAAATAACATTCCCGAGTTTCAGATCACTCACACGAGACCCTTACCTTGGTCTCGCCAAAAGAACTAAAGTACTCGTACCTACCTCTAACACTTCTCCGGGCACATTCAAACTTTGCATGGTTGCTAACAATATACAGAAGTACAGATTCAGAATCAACCGAAGGAAACAAACTCAAAATTGCACCAAGGGCTTATCTACTATAACATCGATACCACTCTGAACCTCACTCAAAGGTCTTCACTTCTTTTTACCAACTAATACCAGAAACGATCACATCACCCCTCACCAACAACAATCAACCCACATACATCCTGACTCAAACAAACTAATTGTACCTCAACTCCGATACAACCATACTTCCCTGACTATAGCGATGAACTCCCTCAACATCATCCACATTTCCAACAACCACAACTTCTACTCACCGATTCACGGCCCACGCCTTGGCCTCAAACTTACCCAAAAGCAATAAATCAACAACAACAACAAATTAACATATAAACTGAGTTAGCAAAGGAAAGGATCCAAGTGGCTCAAGTATGATTCCCTCACTTAAAATCTCTTTTTTCCGATGTAATAGAAGCAATGAACTCTACTCAACATTCTTCAAGCAACATACACGCATGATCAAACAACATACACCAAGTATACATGATAAACAAGCAAACATGCTTACATGGCAAGCAACCACCGTGCAATTTCAACACAAGAATTAAACTTACCTCACTTACATGCCCAAGGTCTCGGAAACCTTAGGCTCTGATACCAACAAATGTAACCCCATAGTCCCGGTCCGGACATTTAACCGGTCCGAGTAGGCTACATGGGGAAAACCGATGTGAAACCCGTTAAGGTCTTACCTCGGTTAGCAACCCTAGAAAGTTCCTTTTATTTAAATCTTGTCTAAATGCATTATTAAGTCCTATGTGAAACACGACAGTGGAAACACGACAATATAAAAACAATCATCCAAAACAACACTTTAAAACAACCCATTTTTCATTTTTAAGCAGGCTGTATCGATACACCTACAGAGGGTATCGATACGCCATGACCAAGTCAACAGCCTTCAGTCAACGCGGGAAGACCGTATCGATACAGCCCTTGAGCGTATCGATATACCCTTCTCGGTCAACATGTCGCGGTCAACGAGACAAAACTGTACCGATACGCTAAGAGCCCGTACCGATACGCTAAAGTCTCACCAAAATCTCAAATTTCTAGTGAGCTTTGGGCGTATCGATACACCCCGAGTATCGGTACACCAAGCCAAAACCGAGTTCTGAAAAGCAAGACCGTATCGATACGGCCCTTAGGCGTATTGATACGCCCTGCACTACAAGTCTCCAAAATTCAGCAAAACGACTTAAGACTCGACTCTAGATGCGATTTACGACTCCTCTAGCCACAAACAACATACAAACAACCTTTAACCACCAAGATATCAACATACAAGTCATCCAAAACGAACAAGGATCATGCATCGAAAGGATTCATACATTTACCATAAAGAGGACATACTTAGCACTTAAAGGTTCATGCCTTAGAAACAAAACATATATGCATTCATGACATGCAACATAAACAAGGTTTACAATTCAAACAAAGCATCCAAGAGCCAAACCAATTCAACATACAACAAAGCATTCAAATCGACAACACCTATCACATTGCTTTACTATTACAATCTACAATTTAAAGTTCATACTTGAGCTAACCAAAAGCGACACTTGGAGACTTTTCCTTGCCTTTGCCACCCACAAGTTATTGATCTGCATTGTCGAACAAAAAGGAGCGTAAGCATAAAAGCTTAGTGAGGGTAAGCTCATAAAACAAACCTCGACAATGCAGGGTCCAAGCATGAGAATACAACCAAGGTAGAATGCATGATCTTACCTTCAATCCATATGAGCCATAAATATAGACGATGCATGAACATATTATCAAAATCATGTCATGCTCAACAAGTCCATAACCACAACATATGGAAACACATATAACCAACATAATCAACAATCTGTATTGGCACCTAGCTATGACTCGAATACGCGGATAATCGTTGGAATTCACATCCAACAACACAACCATTACCTTACGGTGGGATTACACTCATCACTGTTTCACGCGGAGGGGATTCCACTCATCCTCACGCCCCGTTTCACGCGGAGGGGATTCCATTCATCCTCACGCCCGTCGATGGGGTTCCACTCATCATCGACTAACATATATAAGAAGATTTTCGGGCGAACCCGTACTCCATCTTGATGACTACCATCATCAAGACCATGCGGGCATTTTGACTCACGTGTGCACACTAACATCCTAATGATCGATCATTTGTACCCAAGCATACTAGTGCCAATACTACACATTTCATTAATCTTTCACAATATCAATACATATCAATTTTTGTGCTTAGCACGTACTCACCATGACTTACCGTCATGCACAAACCACATTTCCATGCCTAGCATGTACTCACCATGATCCCCGGATCATACAACCACATCATAAATCCATTTCACATGTCAACACTACATGTATATCATTAATACAAATATCACATCATATTTCATACATATGTATATCCCTATCATACCTATCATCAACATGCATATAACAATGCATCAAACCATGCCTCAACATACATGTATAACAACATATACATAACCACCATAATCACAATTAAACATGAGGCATAAATCAACAATTTAAAGGTCAACCAAGGTCTCCAACTAAAGCTTGGGATTAGGTTACCACTCTAATGCTTCCAAAATGATCCCTAACCAACATACAACCAATAGCCCTCAATTTCCAACATTAAACACACCCAAAATCAACCTTTAAACCCTTCAAAACCTAAATTCGGGAATCACCATAAAACCATATAAAAATTAACTATGTTGGACCTTATGGATAGCAAACAACCTATACAACCTCAACAAAACGAAAGCTTAAGTTAAAGACAATAAAGATGGCATTTTTAATCAAAAATCTCAAAAGCCCAAAATACAAAAACCATGAGCTTTATGAAAAATAATGGTACTAGCTTGTAGAGGAACGAGAGGACAAGTCAAAAGTGGTTTTACCTATCAAAAATCACCAAAGATGAGGAAGAATGGTGATGGAATAGTGAACACAAGGGAGATGGTGTTCTTGTCGTGAAAATGGGGAAAATGGGTAGGGAAGAAGATGAGTTAAATGGGTGTTTTAAAATAAAATGGTTTTTATTTTGATAGTCTCATTATTTACAAGAATGCCTTTAATGAGATGACCATCCTCCACTATTCCAAATTCCATGGAATTTTGGGTTCTAATTTAATTTAAAATTGGATCCATCATAATAAATGGATTTTTAAAACGAAAAGGGAAACCCGAAACATTATTTTAAATATTATTTTCACCCGACCCCTAAACCCGGGTGTTACAAGGTTAAAAGTGTTCCTAGATTACAGGGTACGCAAAAGTCTGGACTTAAAGCGAAGAAACAAGATGATTAAGGGGCATCGAAGACATCCTTTGCTGATTGTTTATCTTCCTTAGTCACATAATTTGATTAGGTAGCGGTTGCGGTAAGGACTTCAATGGGTCTGGTAGGTTCGAGTACAGGTGGTGTCATGGATATCCATTGGTGCGAGAATAAGGTTTTGATCAGCATGTCAGTGATGATATGCAAGCTTGATTCCGGTATTCTCTTCTCTTTATCCTTTCCTTTTTAATGGTTAAATTATTATTTTGGAACATTCAAGGTGCTCTGGACCCTGATCTTTATCGATACTTTTTGTTGATTCTTAGGAGTTAGAAGCTGGATATTGTGGGCTTGTTTGAACCTCGTGTGAGCGGAAGTGTTGTTGATGATTTCATTCGAAGATCTAGTTTTGATTTCTCTTATCGAGTCGAAGCTAATGGTTTCTTCGGTGGGTTATGGATTCTTTAGAAGAGTTCATTGACTTTTGACATAGTTGCATTTTCGAATCAATTTATTCATGGCATTTGCTCACCTTCGCCAGGGGGAAAAAGATTTTTTGTGACGTTTACTTATGCGAGTCCGAATGCAATTATAAGAAGAAACCTCTAGGGGCAACTGAAGGCCTTGAATCTGATGTGGGGTGGTCGTGGGTGGTGACCTTAATGTTATTAGTAGTCCTACGGAACGACAATGAGGCTCTTCAAGACGAATCGGTATATGTGAGCACTTCTGTGACTTTTTGCTGGAATCTGGCCTTCTTAACATGGGCTATTCTGGCCCTAAGTTTACTTGGAAGCGTGGCTCTTTATCTCAGCGATTGGATAGATTTCTTTGCAACTCAGTGTGGTATAATGAGTTTGTTGCTTCCGAAGTTATTCACCTACAAAAATTTGGTTCAGAGCATCGACCAATAATGTTAGATACGAGTTCTTCTGAGGTAGTGAATCATGTCAGACCCTATCAGTATCTTACAGCTTGGAATGAGCATCCTGATTTCAAGAATATTTTTTCTGCTTCATGGAAGGGGGATAAAACAATTCATGATAACATTGTCGAGTTCCAAAATAGGAGCTGAGTTTGGAACCGTGATGTTTTGGACACATTGGCCATAGAAAGAACACGTTTCTTGCACGTCTTAGAGGTATTGAGCTGGCGTTGGAAAGATCTCACAATCCGTACCTAGTTAATTTGGAAGAAGTCTTGAAGAAGGAATTGAGTTGTGTGTTAGATCAAGAAGAAAGCATGTGGCGCCAAAAGGCGCGTTCCGATTGGATTAATAAAGGGGATCAGAACACTACTTATTTCCATGCGGCTACGATGATACAAAGGAGACGCAATTTGATACGCATGCTTAAATTTCTAGACAACTAGTGGTATAGTGATCCCACCTTACTAAAGAACCACGCGGTGAACTACTTTGAGAGCTTGTTTACAAGTGAAATGAGGAGTGCTTCGGTGGTTGACATAGCTTGTGATTTTCACCACTATAGTGAAAGCGAAGTTCAACCTTTGCTAGCTGATGTAACACTTGAATAAGTTCGTAATGTTGTGTTTGATATGACTCCTCTAAAGGCCCCAAGAACATATGGGTTGCATGTCACTTTTTATCAACATAATTGGAATACGGTGGGTGCATCGATTTTTTAGCTTGTCAAGGATTTCTTTGATACGAGTTGTTTGGATGATTGGGTCAATCAGGAGATTCTTGTTTTAATTCCGAAGGTGGATAATCCTACATTTGTATGTCAACTGCGACCTATTAGCCTGTGCATTATTCTTTATAAGATTGTTACTAAATTGTTGGTGCAACGCTTAAAACCTTTTTAGGGAATTGGGTTGATGATACTCAAGCCAACTTTGTTCCAGGTAGACATATTACTGATAATATCATTCTTGCTCAGGAAGCTATCCATTATATGGCTAATAAGACTGAGAAAAAGGTGTGGATGGCTATAAAAGTAGACTTGGAGAAGGCGTATGACCATCTTAAATGGGATTTTATTAAAGAAACCTCGTATGTAGTTGGTTTACCTGACATATTTATCAAACTCATTGTGACATGTATTAGATCGGTGTGTACCCAGATTCTCTGGAATGGCGAGGTCACTGAGTGCTTTAAACCTACACGAGGTATTCGCCAGGGAGATCCAATGTTATCGTATTTCTTAGTCCTTTGTATAGAGAGACTATCGCATGCTATTCAGGAAAAGGTGGATATGGGCGCGTAGAAAAAAATAAAACTTGGCCGTGAGGGGCTAGGTTTGTCACATTTGTTTTTCGTCGATGATTTAATCTTGTTTGCGGAGGCTAGCCTTGATCAAATGTTGTTAATTCGAGAAGTTATGGATGAGTTTTGTGGTGTTTCGGGCCACCAGGTGAGTCTTACTAAGACTCAAATATGTTTCTCCAAAAATTGCTCGTCAACTCGGTACGAATTTGGCACAACATTGTAGGTTTGTGAAGGTTATGGACTTAGGAAAATATATTGGCGTTCCTTTGTTCTACAAAAGAGTGACTATGGCAACTTTTTCTTACCTTCTAGATACGATTTCAGCTCGATTTTTGGGATGGGCAGCGAGGACTTTGTCATTGGCTGGTAGAATTACTTTTGTTGTCTGTTCTGCAGGCGAAACCAGTTTATGTGATGCAATCGACGTGGATCCCTAAGAGAATTTGTGAGGATATGAAAAAGCTCATTCAGAAGTTTGTTTTGGGTTCGAGCAATGGTGGTATGGGCATACCATTTGGTGAAATGGGAAACGGCTCAGCAACCTCTAGAGAATGAGGGCTTAGGATTTAAAAATTTTTACCAACATAATAAAGCCTTTCTGATGAAGATTGGTTACCAACTTATCTTGGGTGGGGATAAGTTATGGGTTATGGTGGTTAAATCAAAGTACGACTGGACTGAGCAATTGTCGTTGTCGCTGCGAAATGCTAAAGCTTTCAGACTATGGAAAGGTTTATGTGAAATTTGGGAGGATTTGAAGGAAAGTATATGCTGGTACATACACGATGGAGTTGACACAGACTTCTAGTATGACCATTGGTTGGGTTCGGAGAGTCGACTCGTTTTCTCTTGTACTGCTTCTGGTTCTCCGGCTCCAACTACATTTTGTAGTATGGTTGATAGTTTAGGGGAGTGGGATTAGAGTCGTTTATCACCCATCCTACCCCAAGAAATTCTTCAGAATATTGCAGCCGTTGAGGCTCCTAGTTTTGCTATAGGGAAAGATATGCCTGGCTGGCGATGAGAGCAGAACCATAATTTTTCTTCCAAGTCCGCCTATAATGCTTTGAGTGACGAATTAGCTGATCGGATTAATTTTAATTGGAGGAATATGTGGTTATTGCAGCTCCCTTAACGAATTCGAGTCTTTCTTTGGCTTGCGATCCATGAACGCTTGTTGACCAATGTTGAGAGGCATCATCGGCATCTAACCCTTTCGGACAAGTGCGAAGTTTGTCTTGGTGCTTCTGAAACTGTTCTACATGTGTTTCAGGAGTGTCCATTGGCACAGTTAGTTTGGGGGGCTGTTGTTAAACCGAGCATGTTGGCTACCTTCTATGCGTTGCCTTTTCATAAGTGGATGGAAGCAAACCTTAGAGGCACTGGGGCTTTGCATGTGATCCTAATAATTGGAAGGAGCTTTTTGCAGTGACAATTTGGATGTTGTGGAAACAAAGGTGTAGTTTCCTCATAAACGCGAACTATGTTTTGCGTGGAGACATCGGTAGATGCTGCCAAAGGCTTGCGGAAAAATATGTGGCTGCATTCGATAAGCCATCTCCAACAGCGGGAGCGATAGTCCAAACTGTAACTAGTTGGCAAAAACCACCAACGAAATGGGTCAAGGCGAACTCGGATGGTGCGGTTCGTGGAGCCGATAGCATGGCAGTTGCGGGGGGAGTTTTACGTGATGATCATGGTGTTTGGATTTATGGGTTTTCACGGAGCATTGGACGTTGTTCGGTTTTAATGGTAGAATTATGGGCGGCTCGCGATATTCTTCAAGCTGCCTAGAGCCTTGGTTGTCGACAGGTGTAGTTGGACAATATTGAGGCAGTTCGGATTTTACAGAGGTGCTCTACTGCTCTTTCAAGTTGTGCGCTTGTGGAGGTGCTTCTCTCGATAATGTCTCGGCCATGGCGTGTGTAGATTTAAAATATTCCTCGTTGTCGAAATTTGGTTGCCGATAGACTTGCTGCAATGTGCCATGGAGGCCCGATTGGCTCATTAGAGTTTGAGGCTGCGCCTGTGAATCTTGTTGTGTTGGTAAATAAGGAAGCAAATGATGGTTGAGCATGTTTGCTCTTGCTGGGTATTCGAGGTGTTTCTTGTAGTCAGCTATATGTTTTGAGCTTTGTTATGGCATGTGTTCCCATGTTTGGTCTTTGTTTCGATTTTGTAACTATTATCGTATGCACTCTTTTTCTTCCATCTAAATTTATAGATGTTTTTTAATGAAGCATATGGTAATAGATTTTCATTCTTAATAAAAAAAATATTACCCGGCAATTGATAGGTACAGTGTTTGGTATTTCATCGAAATTAATAAATAACTTTGTGCTTATCACTAATATGCGATGTTTGGTGTACGACACAGAGTATGAGGATGTTCATCATGTTTTATTGGCGTATGCGGAAATATTTTTGAGAGTGAGCATAGTTAAAATTTCAAAATTTTAAGGTATACACAATTTATAAATATTAAAAATAGAAAGATTAATTTATAAATATTTACTTGACATGTGAAGCAGAACTGTGGGGCGTGTTGATCGGTCTTCAATGTGTATGGGAAGCAGGTCTCAAACAAGTCATTGTGGAGTTGGATAACCTAGACATATGATTTGGAAAGGAAATAAGGTGTATCCATCGATCCTTCTGCACATTGCAGAATGGAGGAAGTGTACACGGGTCTTACAATTTCAACATATTAGGCGCAAAGGCAATAGTGTCGCTGATGCTATGGCAAAAGTGGTAAACATGGAGTGTCTCGATGTGGTTCGTTTCTCGACATCATCGTATGGTGTCTCTAAGTTATTGCACTTGGATTTGGTTGTTTAGGCTCTTTGTTGTCGGGTGTTTTATATGCTTCTTGGTTCTTTATTGGTCTTTCTTATGTAATTTGTCGTTCAAGTATTATCATGTGTACTATTTTCCTGACTAGGTTTAGGGTTTTTTTTTTTTTTTAATTTTATCGGCGGCAACACTAGCTTTAGTACTGGTTGTCGACAGTCGGTGATCATCTTTATCATTATTTTCTTTTATCTCGATTTTGTTTGTTATTTTTCTTCAATTTATATTTTAATTTCAATAAAATTCTCTTTTATTTGACTTCTTTTTTTCGCATATTTTGCGCAGGTTTGTCTGTTTTTGTGACGCGTTTTAACTATGCTCTTGTGACACGCTTTGCTCTGTTCTTGTGGCACATTTCCTCTACCTTATAACATGTTGTTCACCTACCCCTGCGGTAGATCTACGATCGTGTAGAGATTCTCACGTCGCTCGTATCTTATTTGCAATTATCAATGGTTAAATCCCCTTGCGTGGTTGTTTGCCAATGTATTTAGATCTATTTGTGAAACTGACTGTAAGTTTGCTTTGGTTCGCTCGCCACTCCTTCATCAACTCTAAAGTGTCTAGTTGGATAGATACAAAGAAGTATTGTTGACAATTACTGGGTTACTATGGATGATAGATTTCAGATTCAAAAGAAGGACTCGACTATCTTTACGCCTTTGGATTTTCTTTTCCATGTTTTTATGTTTGAGTTATTTTTGGACATAGTCTTTAAAATTCTCTCTTTGATCTGTTGCGTTGTTAATGTTATACCTTCTTTTGTTTCAATAAAATTTATATCGTTTCAAGATTAAAAAAAATATCACTTAATATTTAGAAGAGTGTGGATGAAAATATTAGGCTAAAAATAAATTTTAACAAAAATTAAGTTGGTTAAAATATGGATCGATTTTGTACTGCAATAATTAAGGTTTAAGCTAGACATTACCAATTTTTCAATTTTATTTCTTCTTTTATTTTTATGTATTATGTAATTTATATTAGATAAAAATTAAATATACAATACTATATTATAAATATTTTTTTTACAAAATCAGATTATTTATGTTTACAAATTAAATAAAAGGAAAAAAGTATATAAATATATGAAAATTAAATAAAAATAAGATATATATATTTACTAAAAATAAGATATACATTTTAAAGGTAAATGTCATGATTTGAATTTATACAAAATAGAACAACACGAGTATCCTTAACCATTCGACCGATTAGGGGATCTCTAAATAGGCTTCACTTTAACCCATTTATAAATATAAATGAACTTAAACAAAATTTAGATTAACTTGAACATTTATATTGTGTTAATCCCATCCATAAATAAACTTAAAATTAACTTAGTCCATAAACAATTTCAATTACATCTAATGGATTCAAAATTTACACATAAAAAATCTACCATCCTTATTCTATTCTAGTTATTTTGTAAAAGTTTAACATAATTTCAAAGTGTCATGTTACAAAAATGACTAAAAATAAGTTTAATGATTTATGTGGGAAAAGGACCAAATAAAAAATGGCCAAATTTAATGACTAAAAGTTGTTTTTATCTCAAAATGAAACTATAATTTTTTAAGTGGGCGAGTAAGCCTGGCCAATGGCCCGACAGCTAGAGAGTTAACGTAAGTGCATGGCTCGGTGTAGACGGATGTCCAACGTAAATCACTGAACTTATCTTTCTTGTCCGGTCCGCCAAGAATGGCGCCGGTTAACTCATTCGGATTGGGTGCATTTTTATTAAACCAACGAGTGAAGCTCATGCCGCAGTCCACATCCGAATTAGCTTCCGATAACGGGACTGAGGCACCCCGATGGTGCGCTTGTTGTGGTGGATCCTTCCCGAACCCGACCATGTATGATCTTCCTAGCGGATTTTGCCCTAGTATGTAGTCCATCTGCAAAGTTTCAAAAGAACACCTTTAAGTAGTACACCATTTTATCTAAAACGATATTAAATTCGAGTTATTTTGGATTCAGATCAATTTGGATTTATTTTTCGAGTCGGTTGTTTTGTGGTTTTCATTTTGTTCAATGCTCAACTTTTGGTAGCTTTGTGTTACTTGTTCAAGTAATTATGAGTCCAAGTCATTTTGGTTACTCAAGTTTGATAGCTTGGTTTTTTTGTTTGGGTTTCGGGTTTTTCATTTTAGTTTGAGTTTAGGTAATTTTGAAGTATTTGTTTAGGTCGTCTTTAAGTATGGGTTCAAGTCAATCGACTTTGCGACTCGAGTTATTCGGTTCGAGTAATTTCATTACTCGGATCTGACTTTCAAGTCATTGGTTTGATCATGTTATTAAAACTGATGAGGTTCGAAGTGGATTATTCCCATGATTCATTAATTTAACTACATCCATATCTTGCTTTGGTTCGTGGCGGTTTCCACCACATGTTTGCTGCCCACGTAACCACCTTCACGTTTGGGAGTTATGTTCACATTTGTGACATTTTCAAAGTGATTGGTGATCGTGCAGAGTGGTGTGAGTATTAGCGGTATGGATGGTTTTGGTTTTTTGATGGGAAACCACACTATAAATACCCCATGAGCCTAAGGTCCCTAAGCACATAAAATACAAGCAATTTATTTTGCATAGAGTATTCCATTTAGTGAGGTTTCTCGAGTGCATAGAAGACTTTGGTTTTTAGTTTTTGAGTAGTCGAATTTATTATATTCGACGGCGATTCGACGTGCTTAACGGTGGTGCAACGCATCTCATTTTGGCATGCAGTTTAGGCAATGGCTAGAGGTATTTATTGAAGATCTTTCTGTTGCATTTTGCTCGATTTATGTTTACGTTTGATATCAAATCGATTTGAACTTGTGTCTCCTAAG
This sequence comes from Hibiscus tridactylites, assembly GCA_958450335.1. Classification (NCBI taxonomy): domain Eukaryota; kingdom Viridiplantae; phylum Streptophyta; class Magnoliopsida; order Malvales; family Malvaceae; genus Hibiscus; species Hibiscus tridactylites. Next base: position 3,808,182 of record OY288289.1, on the reverse strand, counting down.
ATGAATATCATCCGTTTTTTCACTAAGACACTTTTTGGGTTCAAATCGCTATGATACTAAATGTAAGTATAAATCGAGCAAAACGTAGCGAAAAGATCGTAAATAAATACCTCCAGCTCCAGCCATTGCCTAAATCGTATGCCAAAATGAGATATGTTGCACCACCGTCAAGCACGCCGAACCACCGTCGAATACTTCGAACCACCGTTGAAATTAGTGAATCCGATTGGTGTGATATTGTGATAACCCTCATCTATCTTTTGTCATCATTCTTATAAAGGATTTTTTTATATATCTATTAATCTCGTGTGGTGAATTTTTTTGAATGGTTTAAAAGTGATTATAAGGTAGTATTTGTTCATATATATTCTTAACCCTTTGACAATAAGCATACACCTTATAGACAAAGAGATTTGCTCGATTTATGCTTACACGTCTTCGATTTAGTTCATTTTAGGATTCGAGTAAGACGTGTTTGGATTGTTCACCTTTTATGATCAAATCGAATTGAGTCAAACAAATCGAAATTTTAAGTTGGGATTATAATTAACAAGTTTAAAGCAAATTAAAAAATCATTCACCTGCTGCTTAGCAAAAGCCAACAAGTGCGTGGACTCAAAACGTCTGCCTCCACATTCGATCTTCTGGTTGAATTTCTTAAGCAAATCGCCATAGACAGTGAACAAGAAAGAAGCACCAGTAGCATACTGAAGGTTGGCTCCATCTCTCAAATGAATCAATCCACCTGATATTCGATCAAATCAAATCACTTCTTCAATATATATGAGAAAATATTTCATGTATTGTCGGTGAAAACAAAAAAAAAATCACAAATGTCTCGGGTTTATGTTTATGGGTTTAGAATTTAAACTTTATTGTTAGCATTTAGGGTTTATGCTCAAATTTTAAATTTTAAATTTTAAATTTTAGAGGTTAGAGTTCAGGTTCTAGGATAATATGGTTAGGGATTTAAATTTTAACATATAAATCCTGAACTTTAATCCAGACTCAAAATTCTAACAACTCCTAAATTCAAAACACGTGAATCCCTAAACCCTATAATAAGGCACTTAGGGAAACTTTTTGTTTCCACCCGTGCATGAAATAATTACCTTATTTATGTGGACAAAAATCATCTTCCCCTTTCGATGTCATTTCTATGCTTCAACACTAAAAATTAAAATTTAAACTTTAACCCTAGATTCTAAACTATAAACCTAAAAATACACCTTAGCTCTAATTCCCTAAACCCTAACATTACCCCTAAATTCTAAACTTAATTTTTTAGTGTAAGACATATAAAACAACAACGAAAAGAGGCAGAAAATTTCTATTCATATATATATATATATGTGTGTATCATTTTCATTAGCACGAAACATATAGTAGTATAATAGAGGAAGCCATTAGAGACCTGGAGTCATGGGAATTTTATGATAAGGACTTTCAGGAAGTGCTGCACAAATATAACTATCAGCATGCTCCTTGAACGTATGCAACTCACGGGTACCTTCAAAGAAAGACTGCATATTTGTAGATAATATATATATAGGTGAGATATTGAAGTTGAATGTAAAATGGAAGATTTGTAAATGATGTTTAGGGTTTAATAGACCTTAGAAAGGAGGACTTGGACCCCAGCAAATTTGAGGTCCCAGTTAAACTCGTCCACAATTGCAGGAACTGTTTCTTCCACGATATACTTCAAATACGTCCCACTATGTGTTGCTGTGTAAAGCCATGCTGCCGCCCACGACAGCTCATCCTGCATGTGTTCCACAACAATTATGAAGTTATGGTTAAGGATATATATATAGGAATAGGATCCACTTACCCATAATGTAAAACTCATAGTTTTACACGTTTTTTGGATCATTAGATGGGTGAAATGGATTATTAATTTTTTCTCTAAGTGATGATTTTCACATAACCCACTATTAATCTCAGACATTCATTTTACTCATCCAACGATCTAAAAGTCTAATTTTTTAGTTTAAAACTCTTATTTTAAGAAGTGATTTTGAAAGGTGTTTATGTATTTTTTAGTTTAAAATAGGAGAGTTTGGTATTAGAGGTTTTTAAGTAGATAAAATGCCTAATTTAGATATTAATTTTAAAAATATAAAAGAATTAGTGATATAAACGAGGATAAATGAGCAATTATACTCAAAAGTGCTTTTGAAATAACTAAAGGCTCGTTCAACATCAATTTTTGAACTCTCGTTGAAAGCAAACAACCGATTGTTCAGAAGTCGAATTTTTCAACTGTGGGGGAATGCCCGATTGGGCGCTAAATCAAGAGAAAAAACAGGAGCTAAAGCCCGTTCAACGCGCATTCTATATCTGTTCAGCATTGCTTCTTCGTTTGGCGCTTCAACACCCGTTGAGAAGCATTGCTGAACGCACCTAAAAAATAAAAATTTGATCTAACTTTTAAAAAACACTTTTTAGACCAAGCTAAAAAGTCTTTTTGTCCTGAGAAGATACCTGTTCGACGTTACTTTTAACTCCAAAAATATTTTTGACTCTAAGAACACTTTTAAAATGTAATGAAGGACGAGACCTACATGGAAGCCGGAAAAAGAGCAATAGAAGGGGCATTCTCCGTCGAAAGTGTGCGTGTGTTCTTTCGCGAATTCGAACAGCTGCCGAGAACGAAAACGACTTCAATGTCTTGAAACATGCAGTTAAACAACAGATGAGAAATTTTCATTAATGAAAATGCATGTACATAGGTACCATTTTGGCTTTGTTAAGGAGTTGACGTGCATAAGGAGCATCAAAGCGCCTAAAGACCATTGAAGAAGCAGCCATTGCAGCTGAAGTTTCCCCTGCAATCTCTGATCCAGGTGTGTTGTCATTGATTTCCAAAACAGGCCTTGGACCCTTCATACTCTCTGGTCTCACCCAACATCGATGATCTTTTTCAGGGTCACCAACCTTTTTTCGAAACGCGTTACGGATTCAATTAGAACGTTCTGAAACTTCGATAATCATATAATTCGAGTACGTCTCATGCAATCATCCCTAAATAAAATTGTCATGTTCTATTACCATATTACCTGCACGTACAATCGGTCGTGTCTAGAAGCGGCTTTCAGGAAATAATCGGTGCCCCAACGGATGGCGTCCTGAACATGTTCCAACTCGCCGGCCGATTGTAGCTCGGATTTGTAAGCAATGGCAGACCATGCCAAGGTGGTGACAGTGAATGCCATTGGCAAACCATACTTCACATTGTCTCCTGCATCATAATATCCTCCCACAAGGTCCTCCTGGATTCATTTAAACCTAAAATCAAACACGTAATTATCAAAATCAACATGCATGTAAATCAAATAGAGAAAAAAAAGGGTACATTTGCTTCTTTGCCATCATCTAGACCAGAGTCTCCTCTCCAGGGTACCCTATGATTGGGAGGCAGTTTCCCTGATCTTTGTGCTTCCAAGAAAATGAGTGACTTTGAGAGAGCTTCAGTGTAGTTAAATGCATGGCCTTTAACAGTGACTATATACCCTAGAAAAAGAGCCAACCATGCCACAACAGATCCCATGAAAACAACCATGCCAAAACAATTTAATTCAATATCTAAAACCTACAAAGGAACAAGAAAGAGCATTAGTTTGTAGGGAAAAAAACAGGGAATTTAATGGTTAAAGTGTGGGAAAGTTTGTTTTTTTTTTGGACAGAAAAGTGTGGGAAAGTTTGATTCTAAGTATTGGGTTTTGAATGATGGAATGAGCCGAGATGTGATTTAAAATGTTTATGTGCGGAGGGAAGAAGGCTTACCCGTTTATAGAGTAATGAGGGGTTCCCCCTTGCTCATAGCTCCACCTCTCATCTTTTTACCTGCTAAAATTTGAACTTGAAACAACTTGTCCGAATCGAATCGGATTGATCGGTTGAATCGAGAATCTATTGATTTGATGGATAAATTGATTTGAACTGGAATTGAAATAAAAAATACTATTTGATGGTTAAATGGATGACTGAAATTAATGGTAGGAAATGAGAAATAATCATAGGAAAAAGGATAAGGAAATAATCTTAGCCATTTATCTGCCCTCATCCAACGGTTAAAAAATGTGTAAACATAATTGAGTTTTACATAGGAAAATTTGAACAAATACACATTGGTTATGCAATTGAATCCATGGTGATGGAAATTCAAAATCATTGATGAGTTAATTGAAGAGTGCTGTGTATATGAAGTCCCTTCATAATATATTTTAGCTTATAAGGCCAATTTTCGAATAAATATCTTTTAGAGGATCAAATTGAATCATAAAATTTTTGGAAGGTCAAAATACAATTTTACCTTTGTATCGATTTATATTTCATAAACTTTAGGACTAAAGGCCAATTTTCTCATTTTCTTGTACGTCGATCGAAAAAATCAAAACGTTTTTAATTTTCTCAAAATTCAACATACGTGAGTGAATAAACATGAAATATGACAATAAAATTATCAAAATATTAATCGTAAAAAGAATTACGAGTGTATAAAACTAAAATAATTTTACATTAGTATAAGCAGAAAATTCCCACAAATATGTATAGTGTAAGGGGGCATATATTTCAACCGATGATTATCCCAAAACTACAAAGAACATGTGTTCAAAACTATCCTACCTCTAAAGCACAGTATAAACATCCATGAAAGACTCGAGTTCCCCGTGCCGGTAGCCATTTTGCTCATTTAAAAACTGAGAAAATGGTGACGGGAAACAAACCACTTCAGCATCTCCTTATGATGCTCGCGACGTTTCGGCCAATGTCTTCTTTTGCTTGCTCGGACACTGGTAAATCTCCGATGTACATGTCAAAGAAAGCCCCTGGCATACAACCGATGTTAGAGCCAACACACTTGAAGGTGTAAAGGAATGCTAGGACTAAGGGCTTTTACTTACTGCATAAATCCTTGCTGTGGACAGCTCCAATCTGGTTACCACCGACTGCAAAAATAATTCTTTCGCCATAAGACATGTATAATTCGTACAATATTTTTCGAAAACAAAATACCAATTTTGTATTAATCGGATCATTTGTTTAACTCATTTTACATGGAGCAAACAACCTGAGATGATTGTCTCGCTAAAGTTGTTGTTATTGTCGTTGAAGGGATAAACAGAACAAGAAAGAAACTTACTTTTGGTTATTAGTCTCCCATCGGTTGTCCTTTGAAAGTCGATTATTGTTCCCTGCAATTTCCGATAGAGTTAAGTTGACTTGCTGCTACATTAGATCAAATAGAAAAAAGAGAGACGAAAGATGAAGGGGATTTACCGCAGGCAATGGAATATCTTGAATGAAGTAGGAACCGAATGTACTGAGGCAACTATAATCCGTGTTGGGATTTGTCTGGTAGAAGTCGGAGAAATTTGTTAGAGGTCCAGCAGATCTAGAAAAGACAATAAAACGAGAAAGATGGGAGAAAGGAAAAAAAATCCACCGACTTTAATCGCTTACCTTTGCTAAACGAGCACGAAGAGATTTTTCAAATGCACTGCAACATACACAGTTGGAGTCGTTTAAAGGGGCATGCAACACTAGACTATCGAGTTCACAAAATTTAAAAGGGTGCAAGAATGGGGGAATAGGAACTTACTCTTTAACTGTATTGACTTTCATCCCATTGCAGTTAACCACTAGCCTAACCGTCATACCAATATCCTCCCTGCAAGCTCGTATAAGAAAAGATTCATAATATAAATAGACAAAGAAAAAACAGTCTGCAAAGACAAAGGGAACAAGAACATAGGACTGAGCCTAAAATCTGTCCCAACTCATGACTTTGAATTCGAACACAAAACTTATGAATGTTCGAAGTCCTTAAAAAAGTCTTGATTGATATTTTTCAGTAGTAAAATTTATAATTCACAGTCCATTCATAATGAAAATCTTAAATACCTAAGAAGATCTTGATAAAAATCATTGTGTTTGTTTAGTTCACCCACTGGAATAAAAGCATACTTTGCACCCAATTTCCGGCAAACAGAGTACGGATGAATATCTACGGAGGGAAATGGAAAATCAAGCATGAGTTGTTGAAGCACATCATTAATAACACAAGGTAGGGGGAATGAAGCAAAATCCAGAAGTACTTACAAAAACCAAATGCATACACCTTCAGAGACTTAATTTTGATTATCTTCATGGTTTTTGATCCAGTACCTACAAGCACCTATAAACATAGAGACATTACTCGTGTTATTGCATAAAGATCCGAGAACTGCATACATGGACAAATTTATCAGATTATGTTAAAAAGCAACGCATGTTACCCTTGTGACATTCAAGTTTGACCTAATAATGTTTAGCGATTCGAATCTCATGGCTAACTATGAAAAGCTTTAAAATCAGTTGGTTTAAGTTTTCAATAAAGGCGTGCAACTGTGGGGAGTAAATGGCTAAAAGTGTTTAAAAAAGAAATCAATTGTCAGAGAGCATATAAAAATACAATGCTAATATATTAAGATATAAATAGGCGGCTAAACTGATGCAAGAAAACAGATAAAAAGCATATTGCAGATGATTGATACAGCAATGTCTCCAATGTTTTACCTCAGAAGCTAAACTGGAATTATTCTGCGTATCTAACATGTTATCCAGTATTGTTGGGAACTCGATGCCAGTTCTGGGTTCAACAGCATGGCGTCTCCGGTTCAAATCTAGAAAAGATAGACTGCCACATCCTTGAGCAACTTCACAAGGCCTTCGGTCAATGCATTCTAGCATTTGTACTTCTGTGTTATCGAGGGGAACAGCTAGCACCTTCGAAGATCTGATCACATGAAATCAAATAGCTTAATCAACGAGAAACAAGGTTACCAGACAAACATTATGCAGAACGGTAAACGACAATGTAACTTGTGGGATTAAAAAAAACTTACAAGTTGTCTAATGGTGGTATCAATGCAGCAGCTAATGACAGTAAAGGAATGTGTTGGAGTGCTTCCGCTTCTCCAAAGAAGTTTCTCATTGCAAAACTCGAAATTGTACCAATAACAAGGGGGGAGGCAGATAGGCCTCTTGAATCAGAAGCAAAGCAAAATCCAGTAATATTATTCTTACACGAAGCAATGTGCTTAACCAGAGCTGAAGACTTATAACTCCCAGACTTCAATCCGCATTGATTGTTACCAGACGATGATACGTCCCTACTCAACTTCGAAGTTGACATGCTAGAGAAGCAAAACAGTACAACCCCTGTAAACTTCGAAACGCAACTAAAAGCTTCTCGAAATGCGAGACTACCAGGCACATACAATTGTTTAGAATGGTACAAAGAGCTGTCAACAAACGAACTAAACTGCGAAAACAAATGAGCTCCCAAACCACTAGAAACAAAGGTCTCCATTGGAAAAATATCCGAAGACCCTCCATCTAAATCCATGAAATGCAACCAATTATTTGGCATACTTTGGACTTCAGCTAAATGCTCAATTCAGAAACTTTAACCTTCTTTTCTGAACTAAGCAAATTGGGTGGTCAAGTTCACCACCCAATTCGAAAGAATGCACCTACAAAGGGGGAAAATGATAATCCAATTAGAACTCAACATGATCCATTTAAGAAAAGCAACGGACATAATCAATAAATAAAAGCACCCTTTAGTGAAAAGACTCAAAATTTACAAATCTTAAGTTCAAATTATTGGAAGCCAAGGAAATCAACAATGTATAAATCATCATTGTTCCTAGAAAATAAATGCAAAGAAAATGAGAATGTTAAACAAAACGTACCTGGAATCACGAGGAAAAAAACATGCGTTTAGAGATCAAGAGATTCCAATTACCGAGAAGGGAAATTAGGGTTCTTTTCAAATCTTCACTTTTGGGTGTGAAAAAGTTGAGATTTTTATTTGACGGAGAGGGGAAAGGAATATGCTGCGCGACCCTGTTAAAGGAAAAGCAACATAGAGGAAAATGAGAATCACAGTGATTTAAAGCTATTTGTATTTTGAAAGGGCAAAACTGGAAAACATATTTTCTTATTATTTCACTATTTAAAGCTTTTTGGTGATGCTGACGGTTTTGGCCCCACTGGATCGTAACAAAAAGTTCAGTTCAGACTGTATTAATTAGCGACGGTTCCAACTTTCGTCGGCTTTAACTTTTTTTTTTATCTTGATTTTCAACTAAAACTCGTTTATTTAAAATAAAAAATCAAATATAGATGCTTATTTATATCACTATATTTTATTTACATGGTAAAATAAATATTATTACACATTAAAAAGATAAAAAAGAGATTGTAAATTTGACGTAAAAGGAACAGACAATTCAATGCATCGTCACTATTAGCTGGGTGTCAATAGATGTGGCAAACTGGTCAATCGATTCAGGTTCAGTTCAGGTCGTTTCGGTTATTTCGGGTCTAATATCATTCGATTTCAGTTTCAGTTCGTTTTAATTTTGCTTCGGATCGGTTTATTTTCGGTTCGGGTCAATTTTGGTTTGGGTCAGTTTCAGGTCAATAGGAGATCGATCGGTTTTAATTAAGTTTTTAGGTTGGTCAGTTTTTTACACCCTACATGGTAAAATAAATATTTAACTTGTTGGTGAGTTGTTCGGCTGTTCATATCTCATCTTTCTTTATTTATATTAATATTTTTTATTTATTTCAGGTTGTCTTCGGTTCGAGTCCATTCGGTTCGGGTCCATTGCAATTCAACTAAAAATCGGTTCGGTTTCGGATCAAGTTTCAGATCATCAGGTTCGGGTCGATTTCAGATCTCGATTTGAATAAATCAATTCGTTTCTCGAATCTCGAATCAAGTATGTCAGGTCTAGGTGTCAGCAAATGCTAGTTAAGTTAGTTGGCGGAGGAAAGGGAGTATCCTCGTTCATTATCGGCGATAAATAATTTTTAGTCCTTAAACTTAGTAATTTTTTAATCTGATCCTTATAACTCATTTTGGTCATGTCCCCAAGCATAGAAGTTCTTATATGGTGACAACTCTATTTTTAATATTCACAAATTAATATCTAGATATTATGTGATATATATATATATATATAATTATTCAATACACATGCTGTGAAAATAAAAAAAATCATAGACGCCTTAATTTTAGGGTTTAAGGCTAGATTATTGGGTTTAAAGGTTAAGAGTTTAAGTTTAGTGGTTTAAAATCGATGGTTTGTGGTTAGAATTTAGGGATTGAGATTATAATATCTAAATCTCTGACTATGATATTACACTAAACTCTAAATCATACATCTAAACCTCAAATCTTAAATTCTAACTACAATACCTACATTCTAAACCTATAAACCTAAACACCTAATATCTAAACCCTAAAACCAAAACACTTATAAAAAAATTTATTTTCACTATCTGTATATTAAATATAAATCCAATATATGGGATAATTTACATAAATATTGTTGTGAGATTATTTTTTTTCCCAAAATATTGTATGTTCATTTTTATTTCCCAAAATATTGTAGATTCTACAGTACAATTAAAGACCACCCCAGCTGAATCCGACTTTAAACAGTGATTTTATTAAATCGAATAAAAAATTAAAGACTCTCCCATGTGTATCCGACTTCAAACAGTGATCTCCTAAAGGCAGCCTCATTTGTATCCGACTTTGAATAGTGTTCCATGTACTATGAATGCATTCCCGTGTTTGTGTCTTTCACTATTCAAAGTCGGACTCACCTGGGTGAGTCTTTAAATTTTTTACTGTTCAAAGTCGGACTCACCTGGGTGAGTCTTTAATTTTTTACTCAAAAATTACAAATCACTATTCAAAGTCGGGAGTCCTTCTTTGTTTTTACTGTAGAAAGTGCAATATATTAGGAAATAAAAACCGATGTGCAATATATTAGAGAAAAAAAATTCTTCTACAATATTTAGCTAAAAATTCCCCAATATATGTAGTACTATTTTATTAACAGTAATCATTGTCACCCACAAAGTAATCAACGGCCCCAAGTGTAACTCCCTTTAAAAGTTCCATTTTCTCTTTTCTGTTGTCGGAGTATAATTGCTGCATTTTGCATGAAAGATGGCTTGAAGACTGTTAAAAGATGGCTTGAAAGTTGAAACGTGAGAAGTTTCAAAGCCATTTAGTTTGATATTAAATGGTGTATGAGAAAATTATTTTTTGATCCCTAAAGGTTATTTATAAAATTTATTTTTGGAGCTCAACTATAAATAGGTTTAATTATTTCATTTGAATTTTTCTCAATCTCAAATCATCTCTTTTATCTGGTTATCTTCTCTCGTTTGTAATAGTTGAGAATTCATAAATTTCATTTGTTTGTACAGTTTCGAAAATAGTGAAATTATTATTCGGTAGTGGTGCTTGAGGAGTAGACGACGTTTCATCAAACTTTGTAAATTTTGTGTGTGTTCTCTCCTTTATTTATTTTGTTTGTTCAATATTGAATTTTTTTTCATTAGATTACAATGTTCAATAGTTTGTTGGGTTTATCCGCTGCGCATTTGTAATTTCAATCTTGATATTTCAAGCTTAATTTTAAAGTTACGTTCATGTGAGAAATAATTCGGTTTCCCAGCAAAGACTTGAACTAGAAATGTTAGTAGAACCCTAGCCAACTCTAGAAAGAAAAACACAAATTAAACAATAATAGCTCGAATTTAATCTAGTTAGTCTATGCAATGATATTTAAAAAGAGATAAAGCCACCATAAATTATGGATTTGAGTAGATTTAGACTCTTAATAACTTTTTGTAACAATTGTATCCGCTGTGATTTTAAAGTAGTATTTATTTATTTATTTTTTTAATCATTTGATAAGACAGGCATAACTTACAAATAAATTAAAATTCATTATTTAGAGATAACAATATTTCCTTTTTCACCGGAGTGAACTTAGACACGTAATTTTCTCTCGTTAAAGCTAAGATTAATAAAAAAATATACTTACGTTGACGATGTCGTTCCAGAAAAAAAAAATCAAGAACCTTGTTGAAACGCCGAGCAATAGTCAAACGGTTCAAAGTTTTTATATGAGTAGCCGTCTCCGGCAACATAATCTCTTCAGTATTCTCTATGTTAGCTATTTCACGCAACGCTGTGTTATCCGCCTTTCACATGTTGACGCCGAAGCTCGCGATCACCACTTTCTCCGCCTTGTTCGGCCACAGTTTCCCCATATGGTACGCTATATATGAACCCACCGTAGCTTGTCCCCATGACATGGTACTTCACCTGCTAAGTTGCACAGATACAGGTACGGGGACAGATACGGGGACGGGGACGGGGACAGGAAACGGCAATTTTTAAAATTAGAGGGTACGGGTACGGCGAGGGTACGGCAAATATAAAATAAAATTTAATATATATAATAAAAAATATTAAAATTTATAATACAATAAGGACTAAAATTATAATTGTATTAAACAATAATTATAATTGTAGTTATTTAAATCCACTTCTAATAATTTTAAATTACTTTTTAGCACTTAGATTAAGAGATTACTAAAATTAAATGACTAAATTGAACGAAAATTTAACTTTACATTCTAAATAAAGAGAAAACGAATGACTAAAATAATAAAATTAAAAGACGACATGGCTGAAATATATATTTATACATTCCTATTTAAAGCTTGAGTGATTAAACCTTAAAACAGGTTACAAATACAATACACACCTAATATCCCACATCCTTAAGATACATAAAGCAAGGAAAGAAAGCAGCCTATAAATAGGCATTTATCAGATAGAACAAGGAAGCAATCTAGTCTTAGCCTTTTGGTTGAGATTAAGTGTTAAGTTTATAGTTTTTAGGTGGAATATTTTATTTAGTAGTATTTTAAGTATAATTTTTTACTTTAATTATCCTTGAGCTTTTTAAGTTCGGATAAGTTTAATAGTTTTTAAAACCTTGCTCACAAAGAAGATAGAGGTTTTATTTTCCATTTTTTCAACTAAATATATTCGGATACGTCCTTGGGTACGTCCCCAATAAACGTTGACCGTACTCGATTTAAGTTTGACTGTCCCCGGTAAAGTTGGGACGTCCACGGGACGTCCCCTAGCCGTCCCCGCATTGTCCCCGTGACGGGGACGTATTGGGGACGCGGGACGCCACCTTAGGGCCGTCCCCGTGCTTCATAGTTCACCTGAAGCTTCTCCATCAACTTCCCCATGGAAATGGTTTGGAAAACCTCGAACCTTTCCTTGGACTTTGTCGTGAAACCTAGGGAGCGTTCAATCGAGTAGAGTCAAAATATTTTGAGTTATTTGAGTTGACGCGCCATATTTTACAACTTAAAATTTATTTGAAATTTTTTCGATTCGAGTCGAGTTTTCGAGTTCCTATACAAATTTAGTTGTAATTATTTATCATGTTATAGTACAGTTTGTTTCCAATTTAAACGACTTTCTCTAATGATATAAAGTATATATAAAGTATATATATATATATATATATATATATTTCTTCATATTTTTTTTCATATGTGGCACATATTTTATTCATGTTTTTTATATCGATATATATATATATATATATATAGGGATAGGATCCAATTACACAATGTAAAACTCTTTAAGTTTTACACGTTTTTTGGACCATTGGATGAGTGAAACGAATGGATGAGATTAACAGTAAATATGTGAAGTTTATCACTTGAAAAAAAAGTAAGGAATTAATCTGAGTCATCCATTCCCCCCATCTAACGATTCAGAAAACGTGTAAAACTTAAAGAGTTTTACATTGTGTAAGTTGATCCTAACTCATATATATATATATAGAGAGAGAGAGAGAGAATACGTTTACACAGTGTAAAACTCTCTAAGTTTTACACGTTTTTTGGACCGTTTGGTGAGTAAAATGAATGGATGGATGAGATTAACAGTAAAAAAATGTGAAATTATCATTTGGGAAAAAAAGATAAGAAAATAATTTGAGCCATTAATTACCATCATCCAAGGTCCAAAAATTGTGTAAAAGTAATTGAGTTTTACACAGTGTAAGTTGATCCTAACCTATATATATATACGAGGAAAAATTGAGGGATTCGACTCTAACTTAAAAATCAATCCGATAATTACTAAAATTTTTGAGTTATTCGAATTTCTATTTTACAACTCAAACTTTATTTAAAAAAAATTCGAGTCGAGTTTATAAAATTCCAAGTCAAGTCAAGAAGAGTCAAGTTTTTTCGCCTCAAGTCGTGTCGAAAATTTCAGTTTTTTCTAGTCGGCTTTTGCTAACCCTATTAGAACCGCGGAAAAAGACTAAGTCGGGAACGTAGACGTCGAAGTAGGAGGTGAAGAACTGGACTTGTCGATGCCATTGCCAGATAGCGCTGGGATCGAACCCATGGAGGAAAAGCAAGGCGGGTTTTTGTTGTTGGTGGGGTGTTTGGTCGGTGTTCACTTGCAGGTCTTGTTCCCTTCTAAAGTTATGGCAATTGTGTATCGATGAATATTTTAGGGGTGATTATGGTGTTAGAAAATTCGACAACTTAAAATATTACTCCCTCCGTCCTACTAAAACTGTCACATGTTGACTTTTTTCTGGTCAATTTTTTTCAACTTTGACTATAATTTATTTAAAAATTTTAATTAATTAAAATTTATAAAAAATATATTTAAAAACTACTTGATTCAAGGTTTCTAAAATATATTTTTTAATATTTTTATCAATAATAAATTTTAAATTATAAGATGTCAAAGTTGAAAAAGTTTGACCCAAAAATTGTCAACATGTGACAGTTTTAGTGGGACAGAGGGAGTATTACATAATCGAAATATTATTAAAAAGTATAACATTTTAGGTTAGAAGTATCGAGATTCATTCAAAATCAAGTCTCGAGATTTTTAACCTAAAATGATATATATATTTTTTATAACATTTCAGTTGTGTGGTAACATTTTAAGTTATCATATTTTCTAAAATTTTAATTGTACTATTTTTTAACCGCACTTAAAGTGTTGTATCGTAGACTCGTTTATATTTTAGTCATACTAATTTATGAATATCAATGTCTCATTTGTACCTTTAATTCGAACCATCATATCAAGCAAAATCATTGAAGAAGAATGTCAACAACCTTAGCTCACCAAGTGAAAGGAGGATATTTGTTATGAGGTTCATGCTTTAAGATTAAGATTTAATAAAAACTGTAAACTTCAAAAACCCTATTCTTGAAGCTGTTCTCCCATTCTTGCGCCGCTTTCGTTTTTTTTCATTTTTATTTGATCGGTAGCGGCACTAATTTTAGTGCTGGTCGTCGTATTCTTTGCCGTTATCTTCTTATATCGCGCTTTTATTGTTGTATTTTTTGGGATTTTTTTTCTAGTTTTTATATTAAAATCTTGTTGTTTTGGATTCATATTTCTCGCATTTATTGTTGCGCTTGTTTTCTCTGTTTTTGTGGCACGCTTTTCCTCTGCCTTGTGGCACATCTCTGCCTGCCTTGTGGCACGTTATTAGTTCTACCTTTTTGGTAAATTTGCGCTCGTGTATAGTTCTCACGACGCTCGATTCTGATGTGCGATTGTCGGTGGTCGCTCAGTAGTTTGATCTCCTCTTGTGGTTCTTTGTTGATGCATTCAAATCTATTCAGCAAAGTAGCTTGCAAAACTGTTGGTTTCGCTCGCTACTCCATCACTTATCAAGCGTCTAGGAGATTCATTTTTATCTCTTGTGTGTTGACAACTCCTCTGGCCTTTTTTCGTTCAATAAAATCTATGTTTTTCCATCTAAGCAACGACAACAGCATTATTTACTGGCGCGACTAAGTTTTCCCTCTTGCAAGAAGAAGAGTCCTTTCATCTTTTTTCTCTTTTCGGCTTTTAAATTTCTTTGTTGCTCGTTATGAATACTTTCATGTTTGAATCTCTTTGTTAGGCTCCCTTTCTAAGTAATAAAAGTAATCCAGTATTATATGAATAGAAATCATTTGTCCTATTTTGGTGCCCTATTTATGTCCTCACACTAGAAATTAAGTTTAAGATTTAGAGTTTAGAGTTTAAGATTAGGGTTTAGAGTTAGGATTTAGGAAATTTAGAGTATGGTGTATTTTTAGGGTATAGAATGTATGGGATCATCATTTAAAATTTAGGGTTAAGACTTAGAATTTATTTTTTTAGTATTTTTTAGTGTCGATGCATGATTTTTATCCCTATTTTATTCAAAATAAAATTAAGCTGGCCTTCATAAATCTATATAAAAGTAAAATTTATATTTATATTTTTTAGACCAAAGTGAATATTAAATTTATTTTCTTCTTAAAAGAGGAAAGGTATGTGAATTATTCAAGATCAAATTAGGGCAATTTTGCAGTTTGACATCTGCTTGCTGTCATGGTGTGATATTAAATATGACGTAAACAAGCTAGTTGTTATCTTAAAATTGCCATCAACTCATGTTATTAAATTTCAGCATTTTCATATATTTGAGCTATTTTTAACCTAAAACATTTTCTTTCATTACTTCGATATTTATTATTTCACCAACTTTTTCATATTTTTTTTTTTGAGTTTTTTAGTTGTTAATAAGAATTTTTGTTCTTGTGGCACGAATTTTTTCTGTCTTTATGACACGCTTTTTATTGACTTTTATGGTTCATCTCATCTGTTGTTTGGCATGATTTCAACATACCTTACGATCGTTTAGTGCTTGTGTAGAGATCTTCAATGTTTATAGAAAAGATTGATTCTCACTCGTTTGATGGTTTGTTAGCATATGTAATCAAAACTGTACAACAGAGCATTGTGGTCGATAGTTTGGTTTGCTCGCCCCTTCTTTTCCATCCCGTAAAACGTCTCGTTTGACTAGAGATAATGGGATTCATAAATATTTATGGGTTTTGATAGTATGCTAATCTACATGAAAGTGTTTGCTTTTCTTTGCACATTTGTATGAAATATTTAATGAACTAGTCTTTTTTTTCTTTTTTTATGCATTATATTTGTAATATCTTTCATTATGTTTAATAAAATTCAAATAAGATTGTTAAAAAAATACTATCAACTCAACAACCCTAGATGTTCCATATGAATGATGATGAAGGCTAGCTAGATATATGGTTGGGCTCCCACAATACATATTAATATACTAAAGTCGGACTGCTTGTAATATGTAACACCTTAATTTTAATGGTCAAGAAAAATATTAAATAAGAGTTGGGAATGGGATTTAAACCCTTGACCTCAAGTTTGGTGAATTGAAGCCTTAACTGTTTGAGCCAAGGCTGCTCTTGGCTTTAGTCTATCCCCTTCTAATTTTAAGTTTGTCTGGTAGAGCTGAGCCAATAATAAATAAAAGTTTGACTCCATATCTACCCAAATACAACGCTTTTGACCCAAATCCCAAAAACCATCCATCTCCTCCTACCAAACCCTTCGATCACCGTCTGATATGCCCTCACCGTCGCGTTGTGCTCATCACCGCCAGTACCGATGTAAGCGTCGTCGTTCCCCAGTTTCGACCTAGCGGCCACGCGCCTTGGCTCTCCACCATTCGCTGTGAGGAGCATCATAAGTGCTCGACGGAAAACCCTAGCAACACCCTTTCATTTTCGTCGTTTTCGGCCACCCTTGTCCCTCGTTCGCCGCACCGCCGCCACCTTTGATCTCTTTGCTTTCTGGCGAGCAAAACCCCTATGTTCGATTGGCGTTCCGATGTCGGGAGAGTCCTCATCGACATTACGTGGTTTTCCGACAATATTTGAAAATTTGGGGCTTTTTCGGTAAGTTTTTGGCTCGTTTCGTGTTGTTGAGGCTTGGGTTGGATTGTGGGTTTGATGTTCTAAGTTTTCCCGGCAGGACAGGTGCATCTGGGGACTTTCGGCGACTTTTCTGACAATCGGCTGACGAGCTGGATATTTTTGGTAAGTGAATCAGGTCCAAACCGTTCGAACCGACCTGAACCGGCTAGACCGGTTGAACCGGTCGGCCCAGTCTGACCCTTCAAGCTATTTGAACCGGCCCAGACCTGAAATCTCGTACTCGACCCGTGTCTGGCTCGACCCGAACCTGTATTCGGCCCGAATCGATCCAACCCGACCCGTTGACCCGAACCTGACCCGTTGACTAAGTCAACTCAGCGAGTCAAACCATTTGAGTCAACTCGCCCGAGTTGACTCAACCAAGTCAACCCAGTTGACTAGTGACGTCAGTGTTGACCTGACTCTGACGTCAGCATTGACTGCTAACGTCAGCATCATGTCAGCGTTGACTTTGACCAAAAAGTCAAATTTTCAGAAAAGTCATATTTTATGTTTTTCGACGTCATGAGTCTGTTTTTGAAGCCCGTTTTGCAAAATTCTGACTCGAAAGCCTCTGAATTTGAATTTGAACCCGAGAGTGCATGAGTTAAATATTTAGTATAAGAGCAATGTAAATGATGATTGATTAAGGATATTGTTTTATTGAAGGTATTCATGTACCTCCGTATCCGAAATGTTATGGGACATCGAATTCGGGTTCGAGTGCAATCGAATGGGGTATCATGAATCGACCGATGCATCTCGGAGTTAAGGTAATACATTACTACCCTCCACATGATTTTGAAACATTTTGGTTTTCGGTTATGTTTGTATGACCATGTTTGAGCATATGATTATCTCATCCTATGTCGATCAATTATGAAATAAGAATAATAATGGCCAAGGCAAAAATATTCGAATAAGTGGTTTGATAAATCGAAGGGACTTTCGAGTTTAGTACACGATTATTGAGACGGTAAATCTTTAAGTCTGATTATCTCTTTTATTAAAAGGATAAATGTCAGAAATATCTGATTAAAAATGACGAAATTACCCCCTAACTATAAACACAACCCGAGAAGCTATACTTGATTCGTAAGACATCTGATGCATTGGAAAACCTCTGATTTCCTGAAATGTTATAGTAACAAGACGTAAATATTCGCGATTGTAAAGTACTTGAGTTTCTGGAATTTTGAATAAATTTCTGAAGATAAATTTACAGAAAAAATATTTGTATGTTTGAATTAATCAATGTGGCGTAAAAGATTGAATGAATTGCAATGACAAATAAGGATTGAAAATAGTGATAAGATTGAATGGGATTGAATGACCCTAAAGATTGAATTTTCCTTGATCAATAATTGCCAATCGACCGAATTATGTGTTATATCCTCGAGGTTTGAAACGAATAAATAGTTAGAAGGGCCGAAATACTCTGAAAAATTGAAAAGAAAATAAAAACCCTTTGAGCATCGAATTGTCTAAAATACCCTCAAATAATAATGACTGAGAATATTTCTAAGACATGGAATTTAGAACTCCATTTAAAGCCAAGCAATGTAATGGCTCTAAAAATGCTAAATGCAACTTGTGTCTGTTGGTCGTTTCAGATACTATGATGATATTGGAAGAATACCATGTGAATGCACGTGCAATTTATTTGGAGAAAGTAGATAGTTAATGGTATGAAAGACTTGTTCTCCAAAGACACTTTCAATGTTTTGGAATGAGTTCAATTTCAATGCACATGTTCGATTAGTTGGAAAATATTACTTGTATGTATATATGCGCTGTTGCTCATAGTAAGTTCAGTGGATGATTGGGGAAAGTGAACTGTTTTGATGATACACTGTAGTCAGTTCTGAGAAATGATTGGTTGTGGTGTACCTATCCAGTGAGATATTAAACATTGTGTCAATGGGTTTTGATTAGTTCAAAGGGGCTCAGAAACTTGATGAACAACTAGGATTCTTAAATTTTGTACATCACTGTTTATACCTTGTTGGTTCAAATTATCAGATTACTCTAACGGTCAAAATGACCTTAATACCCTTGTAGGTTGTAACATTTAATTTTTCTGGCTATATATCTGAAATCTCAATGATTCTGATGCATCAACTTTCGATGTTGATTCAATATGTCTTATCGAACTCCTTTATTCATAGGGACCTCATTCTGAAATCAGTTCAAATTGTCAAATGTCATCTTTATGATATCTATCAAGTACCTCTAAGAAATGATTTAGGCCATAAAGCGCGTACTATGTAACTGTAAATACTTTTTGTTCTAAACCAAGATCATATGCTTGAAATTTAAAAGTATGACATTGTAATACGAAAGGAAAGCAATTCTCTAGTTTCTGACCTTTGATCTGAGAAATATATCTGATATGTGACATTGAATACAAATTAATAATAAAATAAATTTGACATTTGTCTTCTGGTATAAAAATAGATATTATATCTATTTTCTGTTATATTATCTTCTAAATATAAACTAAATTTCATATGGGTTATATTATTTGGGATATAAATGAAGATATGTAGGCTCAGCGCTGGTAAGCCCTTCTGGACCTAAGCTCCTACGCCTGACGGGCCTAGGGTAAGTTTTTCTGGACCTAAGGCATTCCCTTAGGTAGGCTCCTACGCCTCAGGCCTAGGGTAAGACCTTCTGTACGCAGTTCAGGGGGAATTGCATTTTGGAGTTCGGTTGGAGGGTAGTTAAGTAAATTAATAAAACTTTCTGACTTGTTATGAAACATACCCTACTAAATTATCGTATCAAAGTTGAAATCTCAGTAAAACTATAATTCGCGCTTAATGAACCATTCTAAACTCCTTGATTCAACTTCTGAAATTTGAACCTCTTCCGAATCTCCGGCTTTAGACTCATCTCCTAAGATTGGGGTGATCAAATAAAGAATAACTCTGTTACCTTATGGTATAATGCTTCATTGAATTATCGAATCGTAATTTGAGCTTACAGTTGCCCAATTCATCATGACAATGTTAAGTTGCCATATATCTACTTGTACCTTTAGCATCTCTTGGTAGTTTCTATTACTAAGCTTTTCGAAGCTCACGTTGTTTTTACCATCACAAGTTAAAACATCGACCATGTTGCAGCTACCAACGTCGGTATGGGAGTTTCTTCGGCTTGCTCGCAGAGTATGGTATTTGTGTAACTATGGGGCATGTATGTCATATTTTGATTTACATTTGAGTCCGAAACTTGTTTTAGCAATTTGTATCATAGTTTTTATTTTGTAGTTTGAATGTTTATTTTAATTCAAAACTTAATTTATGATTTTAAATGGTTTAACAAATTGTTTATTTGAAACTCTAACGTGGGTCGCTCTGGTGACCCTAATGTGACTCCCTAGGATATGTATTAACGCACAGGCGGGTCTAGGGGGTGACATAATCCGTCTTTGAATAGTAAAAGTAATTAACACTATTCAAAGTCGTATTGTCCTTGATCTGTCTTCAAGCTTATTTTCAACTTTGAGTTTATTTTCTAGATAAACACTGCTCAAAGTCGGGTAGAAATCAGTTCAACTTCTGACTTTAACAATAAACCACCATAGATTTGGAAATAATCTTCCATGAACCATATTTTGAGGGGGAAAATTCAACCACAACATTGTGGTCATTCTACCCAATCATATGTGTTTATATTAGAGATGATTATGGGTTGAGTTTTTTATTGATCTACATACGGTTTGAAAATTTAATATTTCTATTAGAACTTGACTCGATCTGATGTATTATAATGCTCCATCCAATCTAAACTTGTTTCAAATTTTAGAGTAAAAAATTGAACTCGATTAGACCTGGCTCAAAATAAATAAAAAATTTATTTTTATTCGATAGAATAGGCAGTTAATTGAAAAAATACAAATAGAGAGAGGATAATATATGTAAAGGGATAATTGAAAATATGGAGATGATTGAATATATATAAAGATGAACATTATAGCATTTATGTCTAAATATTTAAAATAAAATTAAACTATTATTTTGAGCCGGGTATGATATTTTTACCCTAAACCTAAACTAAACCCAAATTAATTTTTTTAAAAACCCAACCCTATAGTGTCGAGTCGAAATCCGTCAAGCCTGGGTCAAATGACTATCTCTAGTCGATTGTCTTTTGCGATAAATTTGGTACTAAAATGTTCACATTTGTCCCCTCTTTCTTTCCATCTCCTTATCTTTTAGTTTAATACCAAAATAAATGCTCAAATTATATCCATCTACTGAGATAATTACTTTTTTTTTTTGCTAAAATGAGTGCTTAAAATTTTATTTTATTTTTTTATATTTTAAAGTCAATTAAAACACTTATTTTAAAAAAAAATGTGAAAAAAAATTCTAAATTTGTTGAAAAATGGTAAATTGAAGAAAAAAACGTAAGATAAAATGAATAAATCAAAATCAAAAGATGTAGTTTATCAGCATTTTTGTCTCATTTCAATTAAAATCATATGTTAAAAAGCCGCCTCCATCATCATGTCTATTTGGCAAGCAGCCATTGTTTTCTTTGAGTTCAGAGTTTTGCTTTTTTAAACATTGTTGTCAACATAACTGACACTCAAAAAGTTTGGCCTCTAATAAACTTGTACCAGTCCAACACCAAAGTTTTAACATATGGGTTTGTTCCAGAAGCCATCCTCCAACTTCGACTCGAATTCAAATCGACCCAAATTTTAATACATCAATATCGAATCAATCGGGTCCTTCTAGCAGTCAAACCATTAGCTTAAGTGTTAAGTGTCGGCTCGAATTGAATGGCGAACTTTCAAAGCATATGGATTAAATCATAAACACATATTGACTCTTACATGTTAAAGAAAAGAAATAGTCCACCTAAATTTTATCGAGATTGTTTGTTTTTTAATGCGTCATGTTAAAATTATTCATGTGGTAGATACACACATGTTGACACTTTGATCCACATATTTCGAATATGTTTTGAGTTTGACGTCTAGATAGATGGAGGGGCTGACGAAATGACCTGGTTGATATAAATAATATATATTTTGTGGACTCAATTACAATATATTAAAGTTTACGAACTTATCTAAATCTAAATGATAGTTTAGAGACGCTTGACAAAATTAACCATATATATCACCTTTATGTTTGGTTTGGATTTATGTTTTTAAGTGAATAACGTGTTATAAACTTATAGTATTACAAATGATTAGGTAATTTTGTACTATTAAAATTTGAAAAATAAATTAAGTCAAATTAATTATGTGCATGTGGGATATAATATATATTTCGTACATAAAATAGTAAAAAAAAAAAATTTGATAAATTTTCCAACGGTGGTTGCGAGTAGATTTGATTTGTTAATTTTTTTTTCCTTTACTTTTGACCATTTTTAGCAAAAAAAACTGTAATTTATATTAGGGTTATATTACACATATTGTATAAAAAATTTACACAACCCTTTTATAAAATTTAAAACTTAAATCTCAAACTCTAACACCCTAAGCCCTAAACTCTATATTCTAATAATAAACCTTAAATTCTATACCCTACACACTAAACCTCTAAACACTAACCTAAAACTCTAAATTAAAAGGTTTGTGTAAATTAAAGTTTACACAAGCTTGTATATCGAAGTATTTTCTTTTATATCGTGGATTGAGTTTTTCATGCATAAAATTAGACTTGAACATAAGATTTAAAATTGTTTAATGTTTAGTTTAATGAGATGAGATATTGGGTCTTTTAAATAAGATTGAGGTACGAATTTTAAAATTGTGAATAAAATAAATTGAATTGAGATGGTCGCACCTATAATAAACATATGTAATACTCTATCCAGATTAATTTATTAATAAATCAGATACTAGAGGTTTTAAAAATATATAAGTTGATACCCTTATTCTAATCAAAGAGGCCAGTTTCATGCATGTAATTGATGGCTTAAACATTTTCCTATTGTTGGGTACAAGAAGGATTTAAATTATTATTATTATTTTGAAGAAAAGGCATGATTAAAATCAGTTTTTGGTACAAATTATTGTGCCAAATGTGTTATTTTCAAATGTATTTATTATTTTATCTTATCAACATGAAGTCACGTTTTGAAATTATTTGATGCTCGTCACCCAACCATTTGATTTCTAATTTAATTATTTTAATTAGCCGAATGAAAAGGGTCAATGTGTTCTAGAATCAGTGTTACCAGATACCAGTTGTGTTTTAAAGTGGGTAAAGTACACTAGAGGTCACAAAACTATGTAAAATAATTGTTTTAACCACTAAACGTTTAAAAGTTACAAAATGTTCATTTAGTTTATTGAACTATTACAAAATGGTCATTGTAAAGTTATAATAATAATAAAGTTTGATAATAAAAAATTAATGATCATTTTAAAATAATTTGATAAAATGTAATGATCATTTTAAACAATGCGATAAAATTAAATGACCATTTTATAACTTTTAACATTTTAGTGACTAAAATAGTCATTTTGCATAGTTTAATGACCAATGGTAATAATTTACCTTTTTAAAAACAAATTTATTCCTTGTCCAGTTGGTGTGACTGGGTGGTCCAAATCCATAAACCTTAATCATCCATGAAAGTCTTATTTATAAACCATTATTCTAGGGGATGGAAATCTTTTATACTTTTTTTGATATTTTTATTTATGTTATATACTGAAAAAATAAGTTTAACGTTCGGGTTTAAGGAATTAAGTATATGGTAAAGACGGAGTCATGTAGAGTTTAGGAAGAGCAAGTCCCTCCTAATTTTTTTGGTATGATTGTATTTAAGGTTACTTTTAATTTAAATAATAGTAAAATAAGGTTTTTGTTCCTCCTAATTTTTAGATTTAAAGGTTTAATAAATCTTTGTCTCTCTTAATGTTTAATCTTAATCATGTCCCTGGTGTAGGATGTATTTTTAAGGAAGTTTATGATTTAAGATTTAAATTTTTTTTAATGTTGATGTATGGAAAAGAGGCAAGAAAATTTTATTCTTGTTTATAAGGTGATTATGTCATGTATTACTCTTAATTCTCAAGTTGATTAATCTTAAACCCTAATTTAATTTTACTAATTAACTGGGGTTTGTCTGATTTACTTGCAGACAAAAACTACATTTTTCACTGTTTGGGACTTTTTAAACTCTCTAAATTTTTATTTCCTCATCCAACAATCTAAAAAAGTTTTAGATGACTGAAATTAACTCATTTTTTTTCAAGTGATAATCTTCACATAACCCATTGTTAATTTCAGTCATCCGTTTCACTCGTCCAATAATATAAAAAATATGTAAAAGTTCAAAAAATTTACATTGTGTAATCGGATCCTTTCCCATGTATATATATATATATATAAGAGTATACATAAAGAGGACAAATGCTCAATGGAGGAGATACAGATTCATGCATATTTCTAGATTGTAATCAACAAAATTTCATTTTTTTTAAATGAAGTTCAAAGTCAACAGGTATTCTGGTACGGGGAGTTGGTGACACAAAACAATCAGGCTTGTATACAATGAAGCATATAATTATATTTTTTGCATATAAATTTAATTTTATATATATGTATAGTAGGTAGGTGTATGAATATCTATTAAAGTCTCAAGAGCCTTCACAAAAAGTCCATAACTCTGGAAAAGATTTCAATTTTCTCTCCTTTTCTTGGCATACATCATTTGCAATCTATTGTTAGCAAAAAAAAAAAAGAGGAGAGTGTTGTGTTTGATCTGCAAAAACATGACAGTGAAGAAGATTACATGGAAATCCCTCATGTTAAGTTGTTACAAGAGCCAGGACATCTCCTCATCTGATCCCACGGAAAAGATTTCGAAACCGTGTCAGTTCCAAAGACTATCGATGTCCGACGTGAGCGATCTCAGCTCGCCGCTCTCGGTCGACGATCTCTCCACCTCTCTACTAGGCTCGAATCTTCATGTGTTTACCTTTCCGGAGCTAAGACTAATAACTCATAATTTTGCGCGGTGTAATCTGCTCGGTGAAGGGGGGTTCGGACCGGTTTACAAAGGTTTCATCGACGACAAGCTTAGGCCTGGATTGAAACCTCAACCGGTTGCTGTCAAGGCACTTGACTTGGATGGCTTGCAAGGTCACAGGGAGTGGCTGGTTAGTCTTATACATACATACATACATACATACATACATACATACATACATACATACATACATACATACATACATACATACATACATACATACATACATACATAAGTGGTGATATGACTATATGTGACATTTTTATGTTGCAGGCTGAAATAATATTTCTTGGTCAACTGAGGCATCCCCATCTGGTTAAGCTGATTGGATATTGTTACGAAGAAGATAACAGGCTCCTAGTGTATGAATATATGCCAAGAGGAAGCTTAGAAAATCAACTCTTTAGAAGTATGTTGTTCTATTTCAGACAGTATATATATATGTATGGGAATATGTTTTTTAAACCATTCGATACCGAATTTTACAGGGTATTCGGCTACGTTACCATGGTCGACGAGGATGACAATTGCATTAGGAGCAGCAAAGGGTCTGGCCTTCCTACATGAAGCAGATAAACCAGTGATATTTAGGGACTTTAAATCTTCAAACATCTTATTAGACACTGTGAGTTCAATAATTTCATGTGTTTGATGGAATTCTGAGAGAAAATAGTTGTCAAAAGGCTGACTTGGGTGCCTGTGATTCTCATTTCAGGATTACAATTGTAAACTATCGGATTTCGGGTTAGCAAAGGACGGTCCGCAAGGTGGAGAGACGCATGTAACGACCCGAGTAATGGGCACACAAGGATATGCAGCTCCAGAGTACATCATGACTGGTAAGATATGTGTAATTCACCCAATGAAACTTGCCGCATATGATGTATCTAACCCAAAAAAATTTTATGTTAATTTCAGGTCATTTGACAACAATGAGTGATGTGTACAGCTTCGGAGTGGTGCTGTTAGAGTTATTAACGGGGAAACGATCGGTGGACAATAGCCGTCCCGGTCGAGAGCAAAGCCTCGTGGAATGGGCAAGGCCATTGTTAAGGGACCCTAAGAAGCTTGATAGGCTAATAGATGCAAGACTCGAGGGGCAATGTTCCAACAGAGGGGCTCAAAAGGTGGCTGCATTGGCTTACAAATGCTTGAGCCACCAGCCGAAGCTGAGGCCGAGCATGGGCGATGTGGTCAAGATCCTGGACTCTGTTCAAGGGTTTGAGGATGAATTTGTTGGAACATTTGTTTATGTAGTGCCGGATGAAACCGACGATAGCAAGGAGTTCTTTACGAAGAAGGATTGCGGCGTGGAAAAACACGATCTACATACTCGTGGCTGGCGGAATCGGATCAAATTGCCTTGTTCTTTGGTAGCTAATGCAGAATCTCCATGTAACATGAGCATGTGAGATTTGAGAAGTTTATATATATATGGTTGAAAACAGAGGTAGAAATGTCCGAGTGGAGACAACTTGACATACCGTCAATGCATCAAATATAAATTATATGTATGCACAAAGAAATTGGATAATTACAAAGTAAATATAGAAGATTCAAAAATGATTGTTGAAAGGTTGAAAATATCATACGAAAGTTAATTTACTAATTGGTGAATCGAATGAAGTAGGGTTGTTATTGCTAGAAATTGCAGTGACTTTTGGTAGCTTGTGAATGGACAAAAACCTACCACCGGTTACATTTCAACGGTATTAAAGAAATACTATGAAAGAGAGAAATGGATTGGTCAACAACCACTCACCGGTTGGTCATTTAAATAAATTATGAATTACAAATCTTCATAGATATTGGTTACCTAAGTTACCTTAGGAACTTGGAATTTCGTCCGACTTGTGGGAACTATCATTTGTTTTCTAGTTTTACAATTGGCTTTAAGTGGCAAATAAGTGTTTAAATTGTATTATTTTTTTTCGTATAAATGTTAAAATATTTTTTAGGTCAAACAGATATCTAATATTTTTAACATTATTCAAATAGGTGTCGTCAACGTCTGTTAATTTTTGTCGTTAACTAACGTGCGTCAGCTTCTTAAATTTTTGAAATTATATTTAGAAATAAATAAAAATTAATGAAACAAAATATTTTATTTATTACACAAAATAGCTTAAAATTTGAAATCCTAATTTAATCTGATTTTGTCGCCGATTGCCACGCCGCCGCTCACTACATCTATCGCCGGACCATCACGACCATTTATCTCACTATCTCGTCGCTAAAAATCAACCGACGTCGTGTGAAACGTCAAGATCGTTGAACGGTTCATTCGAATAGTTTACGACGAAGGGTGACATAATGGACGGTGAACGGTGTGTGGGTCGTTTGGAGAGAGGAGGACATTTCAGTCCATCGTCAGAAACGCGACCAACACTGGTAGTAGTGGCCGAATTTGGGGGGTTTGGGGATTTGGAGTTTATTTTGGGACTATTTGAAAATTTCGGGATATTTTTAAAATTCTAATTTATTTTAAAAAATAATGTTTAATACTGCCACACGTCATATTTTTAATGGCTAACAGAATTTTTTTAACGGACAATCACGGCGGGCACCTATTTGAGTAACGTTGAAAACATTTAGCACCTATTTGACTCAAAAAATACTTTAAACACTTATCTGAAAAAAATATAATTTAGGCACTTATTTGCCACTTAAGCCTTTACAATTCATAATAAATCATAGGCTTAATACAACTTTTTCCCCCTAAACTATACCCGATTTCCCATCTTGCCCCCTAAACTTCATTTTGCCAACTTTTTCCCCTTAAACAATTCGCCGTTACCCATTTTACCCCACTCCATTACCTTTTTCCGTTAAAAAAAATTCGGCCAATAACATGCTGCCACGTCATCAACGGGTTGACTAAGTCAATCCGTCTGGTTTTATTTAAAGGGTAAATTACATGTCAAGTCTGTCAGGTTTGTTTTTTTGTTCAATTTAGTCACTGAAAAGTTTATTTTTACCTTAAATTGACCCCTATTTGTTTCTAATTTTTATAATTTTGTCCATTATTTGTTATTATTAATAATATTATTTTATTAAAATGTTAATATTTAATAAAATAAATAAAAACAAATATTTTAATACTAAATTAGTAATTTTTTAGATTCGAATTCTAATTAAATTCTAATTATTAATTCTAATTTCACTATATTTGAATTATAGTTTTTTGAGTAAAATTCAAATTATACTCGATCATGTTCGTATTATATTCGAATCATTTTCAAATTATATTTGAATCATCTTCTAATTATATTCGAATTATTAATTCGAATTTTTCTATATTCGAAATATATTTTTTTGAGCAAAATTCAAATTATATTAGAATTATATTTGAATCATGTCTATATTATATTCGAATCATATTCAAATTATTTTCGAAATATAACTTGAATATGATATTTCGAATGTAATTCGAATATAATATGAACATGATTCGAATATAATTCTAATATAATTACATATTTTTTCAACTATTATATTCAGAACATGTTCATACTATATTCGAATCATGTTTAACATGTAATTATATTCAGAACATGTTTAATAGGTAATTATATCCGTATTATGTTCATATTATATTCGAATCATATTAAAATTATTTTCGAAATATAATTTGAATATGATATTTCGAATGTAATTTGAATATGATTCGAATATAATATGAACATGATTCGAATATAATTCTAATATAATTACATGTTTTTTGAACTATTATATTCCAATCATGTTTAACAGGTAATTATATTCGAATCATATTTGACAGGTAATTACATTCGAATCATGTTTAACATGTAATTATATTCGTATCATGTTCATATTATATTCGAATCATATTCAAATTATATTCTAAATATAATTCGAATATAATATGAGCATGATTCGAATATAATACGAACATGATACGAATATAATTACATGTTAAACATGATTCGAATATAATTTGAAAATGATTCGAATATAATAGTTGAAAAAACATGTAATTATATTATAATTATATTCGAATCATATTCATATTATATTTGAATCATATTCAAATTACATTCGAAATATCATATTCAATTTATATTTCGAAAATAATTTTAATATGATTCGAATATAATATAGACATAGTTCAAATATAATTCTAATATAATTTGAATTTTGCTCAAAAAATATATTTCGAATATAGAAAAATTCGAATTAATAATTCGAATATAATTAGAAGATGATTCGAATATAATACGAACATGATTCGAATATAATTTAAATTTTACTCAAAAACTATAATTCAAATATAGTGAAATTAGAATTAATAATTAGAATTTAATTAGAATTCGAATCTAAAAAATTGTTAATTTAGTATTAAAATATTTGTTTTTATTTATTTTTATTAAATATTAACATTTTAATAAAATAATATTATTAATAATAACAAATAATGGACAAAATTATAAAAATTAGAAACAAATAGGGGTCAATTTTAGGTAAAAATAGACTTTTTAGTGACTAAATTGAACAAAAAAACAAACCTGACAGACTTGACATGTAATTTACCCTTTAAATAAAACCAGACGGATTGACTTAGTCAACCCGTTGATGACGTGGCAGCATGTTATTGGCCGAATTTTTTTTAACGGAAAAAGGCAACGGAATGGGGCAAAATGAGTAACGACAAATTGTTTAAGGGGAAAAAGTGGGCAAAATGAAGTTTAGGGGGCAAATTGGGAAATCGGGTATAGTTTAGGGGGAAAAGTTGTATTAAGCCTAAATCATAGTGTAAACATCACCATTGCTCACTAGGCTATTCTCATTTTCCTATTTTGATCATTAAAATATTATTTTATGCAAAATCGTAATTAACGTTATATTTTTTTATTTTGGTCATTAATGTTATTTTTTTTTGTTTTAGTCACCATTCTATTACTTCTTTCCTATTTTGGTCACTAAATTATTCTTATTTTTTTGTTTTTTCGTGAGTTTTTTAACTGCAAATGACCGGAAAAAAATATAACATTGGCAACTATTATAATAATTAGGTGACCAAAACAGAAAAGTGGGCATTCACTCTAAATCATATATATTATCAACGAGTATTTGGAAAGAGCAACAATAGATTTTGTTTTATAAGTAGAATTTATTTATCCAAAGTAAACATTCGCTACAAAATCAATTCATTTGCTGAAGTTGATCATTACAAAGTTTAAGAAACATGATTTGATTAAAAAAAGACAAATAATGGAAGTCCTAGTTTTATTCATCAAATCAAACACAAAGCGTACATTAAACCAAAAGAAGCTTCAGTATACAATCCAACGGGGAAAAGTGTCCAACATTCCTAAGGAATACATACAAGTGAACCAAATCCTGGGCGTGAACAAAAGTGATGGCATGAATCTGAATATATGAAGGGGGGTCTCAAAATCAACGACGGTCCATAACCGGAATGGCTAAAATACAAATCAACAATGTTGCATGTCCATATGCTTAAAATCCTCGAACAAGAGCTCGAGATAACTGATAATACTCCCCCCTCCCCATCATGTCAAGGAAAATTGGTGTAGTATGCTATCAGTCATTCTTCTTGGAGGCCACTATTTTCCTGGAAATACCAGATTTCAATTTGCACCCCATTGAGAAAGCTTCTACAATGAAAGAATCAATTTCTTTCTCCTTTTTTTCGTATACAAAGAAAGCTATAAAGGCGAGCGGAAGTCCTGCAGTAATACGTGTCTGGTTGCAGTGAGAAAATTATAAAGAATAAGCTTGTCGAAGGAAATGAGAGTATGACAATGCTTTGTCCAGAACTGGAATTTCAGATAATTTTATGTAGGACAGGCAACGTTAGCTGGCCTGGAGTATTAATAAATATTTCTTCCATGTTCAATGATACAGATACCTTCCCTTTATATCTGTTTGCGGGTGCCTAAGCATCTTCTCCAGTGTGTGCATGTGAGCGTGAAAGAGAGAGAGAGAGAGAGGGCGAACCTATAACAAAAATAGTCCGAAAAGAAACGGCTCCAAGGAAGCTTAGAAGCAGTAAAGAAAAAACCACCTGTTTCATTGCAGAAAAAGTTATGCCAAAATGATTACAGCCACCACAAATTTTCACATCAAGAGTGTTTGGCATTTAACAACGAACGGCATATAAGAGAAAAGGAAGGTTGGTAGTTTAGGCGTATGAGCTCAAGTTTAACAGAGTGAACCTATCGTGTATGTACTTACTGATCTCCGAGGCAAAGAATTGAGGGCCCAGTCTAAGTTTAGTGATCAATCATTCACCATCTAAAAGACTATGAACATTCAAAATAAGAGATGAAGTCCAGAGATTGCATTGTCTTACACAGCTTTTCATGAGGTGCCATCAATTTATAGTATTTGTGTTTAGAAAACGGAGAGTTTGTTGTTGGTATTGAACATCTAAGATATTTGAAAGCACACAAATAAGAAGCAAACTCAGAGAATGATAATACCTTGAGGAACAGTATCAAATCATTCCCCTTGCAAAGAGATTTCAAAGCATTAATACCACCATTCCAGGACGAAACCATCAACATAACAATGTTCCTTGATTCCTCTTCTGACAAGTGGAATTTTGATGCCGGGATTTTCTCTACCGGATATCCCAATCTGCACGTCAGAAAATACCATTTATATCAGCTATTGTGCTCAGCATTAGGAAATTTTGCTTGTTTAGCCTTCCCATAAATACATGGGACCCAGAGTAAGAAAAGTGCCCGACTTTGGGGCATGCTTTTTTCCTTCAAGACCAAGATTATGATAATCTATCCTCTTTAGGCAAAGTGGTTTTTGTATACATACATTCTATTTGGTAAACTGCCATGGATGAACAAGAAAAATAGTGATAACAAGAGAAGCTTTGAAACTGCGCTGATAATGGTAGCACCCGAAGCAATGAAGTTGTAGTAAATTGTAACCAATGCTAACAGCACTGTCAGTGTCTGCCTTTTATTCTTCCAAAGTAATGTGTCAGCAACTGCAAAAAACCACAGATGGTTAAGTAAATTAAAGCATGCACATGAGCTGAATAAATATATCAATTCCAATATAAGTTCATGACATAGATTATCATCATTATTAAAGTCAAACTATATCATCATTACCCGTGTAACAGTCTAACTACAACATCAGTTGAATA
Source organism: Hibiscus tridactylites (assembly GCA_958450335.1). Classification (NCBI taxonomy): domain Eukaryota; kingdom Viridiplantae; phylum Streptophyta; class Magnoliopsida; order Malvales; family Malvaceae; genus Hibiscus; species Hibiscus tridactylites. The sequence continues at coordinate 3,776,315 of OY288289.1, read as the reverse complement.
ACATATCTAAAGCTTGATACAAGATTCACACAGCCCTTTATACACTATCCCAACCGCCTATTAGCCTTCAACTCAGTAAATTAATCTATTTCACAGTCAAGATTACATGATAGCCTCATAGTAAGTCTTAAATCCTAACCCTTAAAACAATTTGATTTTTGACCTTCCAAAATACTAGAAAGAAAAGAGCAAAAAACAACATGGAGATCTACAAATGTGAACAATGTTGAAGCACCATATTGCAGAGGAAGAGTATGGCGTGACTTGTGAGGATGTATCCATAGTATATTGTATTAGACTAATCAAGTTGAATCCATTGGAACTTCCAACCTTATGATTTGTGAGGATGTACCCGTAGTATATTACATATTTAGACATCATAAAAGAAGCAGGAAGAAATAAAAAATACCCCTTCCCCGTCCAAGATAGATTGAAGCTTTAGACGGCCCTTCTCTCTTGGGTCGACTTTCAGCTCTCAAATGTGAGAACGACTCAATTGTCTTCTGTAGACCATCCTGCAACATTATTAAATCACATTGTCAATAAACTATCAATTATTGTACAGACAATAAAAAATACAAGTCTATGTAATACTTCCAGTTTATAACCACATTTGCAGCTGATACAATATGCTGAACCTAAGAGTAGAAGAATGAGCCTGGTCACATACATGGACCGCTACTACCATGATGGAACAACCAACCATGGGGAAATTACTTAACTGGGACGTTTAGAAGTAATGATAAACCTAGTTGTAAATTAAACATAGTTTCATTGTATTTGTATATTGTCCAATACACATCAATTTATCAGTTTGAACTCTTGAAAGTAATTAAACTTAATGAGGAAAAAATGCTGCCATTATATACAAGAGGGGATGAAACATGATAGAACCTCAAGTGAGAAAATTGGTGTATAGCCAATTCGATCCTTTGCTTTTGAACAATCAAAAGATCTGCTGCAAGATAGAAGTCTAACTCTTGAAGGTGTCAATTGTGGAACCTTCATGCCATACGGGCCTAATAGCCGATATGTCCATTCCACCAGATGTGCAATTGGCATTATAACAATGGCAGGAATCTTTATTTTTGGCCTGAAAAGTACAGCAGTCCAGAAAGGGAAATGGATTTGGAAATAAATATGGTACATGGAAACAGATTAAGAATACACATAATCTGCGAAAAGTGCATTAGTGCACAGCCTCAAAATAAAAAAATAAGGCAAAATCCACAATAATCACATAGTGCAACAACGATATACAAGCAGTCTTTTGGCTTATCCCAAATTTTGTGGGATTTGAAGGGTAGGATGAGAAAGAAAGACACAACAAAAGTTAACAATATCAGGAAGAGTGCTAATCCTGAATAGTCAACCTGGATCTCAAAGAAAGTTACTTACAATTTGCTTTTACAAAGAGACAACGTCAACATGACATCATCATTAACTTAAAAAATGAAGCTAATCTATATAATCAAAATGGAAGGAGAAAGAATACAGATTATGATGTGGTTTCGGGGAAATCCAGTAGTAAATCAGCAGAACAAAGACTGAAAGATGTGTAGAAAGAAGTTGGAACTCAGATTACCTCTGATAGCCAAGACCTTCAAGTATTCGAGAAACAAACTCCCAAAACTTGATTGGCTCCATATTGGTTATAAAATATGCCTGCCAAATTATCATATAACCACTATCAAAAAAGGAATTGACTTTAGGAACAAAACACTTAAACCAATCTATATAAAAACATACTATATCTTGAAACACTGAAACTTCATCTCCATTTGATAGAAATTACAGTAAAAAAAATCTGAAGGTAATTAAAAGACTACCTGTCCGGCAGCTTTTTCTGCAACTTCTCCTCCAGATGCTAGAGCTCGTTCGGCACAAATATGAGCATGAGCCACATTTTCGACATAAGTGAAATCATATACATTGTTGCCATCACCAATTATGAACTAATCAATTGAAATGTAAATGAATAAGAAGATAAATTATCAAACAGACATACACACAGATAAAGAAAACAATGACTACAAGTAACATAACCACCTTGGATTTCCCTGCCCTGGCTGCCGCAACCAAAGATGGAACCAACAACCTATCCCCAGGGCCAAAAATACTGCTGGGACGTATGCAACAAGTTAGAAGCCCGTCAATCCCATTTGACTTCATGACCAATTCCTCTCCCTCAGCCTTTGTTGCTGAGTATGAATCATTATGCTGGAAAACAAAAGGTGAATCAATTGCAACTTGCAAGCAATAAAAAACATAAATCAAATCCTACTTAAAGAAAGGAAAATAGATTGAAATTGGTACATTAGCCGGATAAGGCAAAGATTCATTCCCATTAAAGATTCCGTGAACCCCGTCGAAAACAACACTCGGGGAGCTCGTATAAATAAGCCTTTTCACTTTAAGTTGAATGCAAGCCTCAATAACATTTTTAGTACCTGCAGATTGTAGTAAAAAAAATTAAAAAGCTCAAATAAATTCCGAAACACTAAAACTATCTGTATCATACCTAGAACATTAACCGAATGATGAAGCTGGAAATTATTAATCGACGAATTAGGAGCCGCCATATGGAAAACAGCCTCAACTCCTTCCAAAACTACATTTAAAATTTAAAAAAACAGAGAGTTAAATTTGACTATTACTGATAAATCCACTGAAAATAAATGAGTTTTTCTTAATGGAAACCTTTGAGTACTTGAGTTTTGTGGCGAAGATCAGCCGAAACGTAGTCAGCACGACCGGAGCGTAAAGCTTCTCCGAGGAGACCATTCTCCTCGTGCGGTTCGAGGTCAATTTTAGAAGGCAAGTCGGCGATTCGAACAGAGAACACGCCGTATTTGATTAACATTTCGACCAAATGACGAGCGGCGAAGCCTCTGCCACCGGTAACGACGCACCATGTCTCACCGCCGGCCATTTTGCTCCGGGATCCAGCTGTGACTGGAAAATGATGAGACGAACTAAAGAAATAGGAATTGAGCAGTAGAAAATTCTTGAGAGATCGCCGATCTGGACTTCGGGAAGAGTGAACTGTGACTTGTGAGTTGTAAGCGATGCACTAGGCGTCTAGGCCTGGCCATTTTTTTATATTTTATTTATTAATAAAAAATAAAGAAAAAAATTATAGTCTTTTGAGTCTTACCTGAAAGGGAATCGTACGGTTTTTTTGTGTGATGGAAATGATCGGTTCGATTCTTTCTAGTTAGTTACGGTTCAATTCTACCATTGCGCTTACACGGTTCACCTTTGGTTGGGCTATAGATTGGGCCTCGACCCGAAAGCTAATTATATTGTTTAAAATATAGTTACAAAATAATATATATATATAAAGTAATTATTTAATAACGATTAAAATTTTCAATGATCTTAATCAATATTTATGTATTATTTTATCTCTTCACACGATGTCTGATAAGATTAGTTTTGAGATATGTTGTTTATTTTTCTTAAAAATATTTTTTATCGAGCCTATATTATTTTAGTATACTCTAAGATCAATCATAAAATGAATTTATATACATATTTATTTGTCTAGTTTATTAATAAAAGTTATTATCATTATTATTTTTGGTACCTGTTTATATACTAGAGGTTGGGACTAGTGGTTGCTTCATGAGGAGGAGTGGCTTAAGCTGAATATGGATGGTGTCGAAAATGAACAGAATGACTTAATCTCGTGCGGTGGTGTTTTGTAAAACAACTTTAGTTTATGAAGGTTTGGGTTCACGAAATTTATTGGTGTTTGCTTTGTATTGGAGGTTGAATTATAGGGAGTTTTTATGTCGGTTTGTCGCGTGCTGGGAGCTTGGTTATCGTTGTATTATTCTTAAATCAGACAATTTAGATGTTTTTCGTGTATTGCAAAATAATTCGAATAGTCAATGGGGTCGTTCTCTTTTATTACATATGAATGAACTACGACAATGCTAGTAAATTGTTCGCACCCGACACATTCTTAACAAGGGTAATAACTAGCCGTTGCGACTTGCGATAATTAAACTTGTTCCGGTTTCTAATATAAAAGTTCTTCATTTACTTTCAGAGGCGAGTAATATTATCCCCCTCTTGCACAAGGTCATTACTAATGAAGTTTGGTTGAGCATGTTGTTCATCGTCGTTCTCTTTTTTTCGAAAAAAATTATTAATTATAAGAGCATAAAGAATATTACTATATAATATATGAACATTTAAATATTTATTCTATCTACTAGCTCTATTAGTGAAAATGAGTTTATGGAATTTATTTAAAATTAAAATAATTTATAATTGATCCAAATCTGAATAATTATATTGATATTCATTATTATAAACTAACAATATTAGAATGAAAGATTAAATTGTGTTATGAAACAAAATTTAAGGATTAAAATAGAAATAAAATTTAGGGACCAATGTGAAAAAAAATCAAATTCATGGACCGAAAAGGTCTTATCTTTTATATAAATCACTTGTTCAAAATATTAATGGCCGAACTTATAAGATTAAAGCACTTCATTAATACCCACGCGGTTTTTGATTTGGTTTGTTTCCTTTAAATGAAAGGCGGTAGGCCATTTTCCCTCCAGTTTGTGGCATGAAAATAATTCAAATTCTAAGTCCTCTCCCAAACACAAAAGCAATGCTCTCAAGATCCTCGGCATCCCAGGTTGTCAGCAGCGCCGGCACCGGCACCGGCATCGGCGCCGTTGACGACGATGACGATTTTCAGATTCCCCCGACTCAAACCCTTTCAGCTTCCTTCAAACCCACCTCACACAAAATCCCCCTTAAACCCTCCAACACTCCCCGCCCTGCTTTCAAGAAACGCAAACGCTCTGCTAACCCTGGAAAAGAAAACGCCGTCGTTTCCACCGTTCCGGAAACTAGATCCGACGATCTCACCGATCTGGACGATACTTGCGGCCTGGATTTAATACCTTCGAGCATGGATTGCAGTTTGGAGTTGAATTTTGCTCAAAATAGGGATTCTGGAACTGTAAAATGTGATGAGAAGGAAAAGGAGTCATTAGAATTGGCTAAGGGTTATTTGTGTAATTCGATAGAATCGAGATTAATAAGGCCGGTATCAGAATTAAGCGAGGGATTCAGTGAAGATTGTGAGGAAGATAATGAGTTTGATGAATTACTTAAGCTCTGCGATGAAGTGGAAGAAGAAGAAGAGGAGGAAGAAGCATCGCAAGAAGAAGACAATGGCATTGAAGTGGAGAGAAATGGTGTAGACAAGGATTCAGTTCCGTGTCCGCTTTGTGGGGTTGATATTTCGTATTTGAATGAACAGCTGCGGCTGGTTCACACCAATGATTGTCTCGACAAGTTGGAGAATCCGGCTCCTAAAGTAAGTTCAATAATCATCATCTTATATTATGAAATTAATAGTAATGTTTATTTGATTTGCGTTGTGGTAAATTGAGTTCCTTTTGTACATGATTTGTTACCGTAACACTGTTTTTTCACAGGTTATTGTTCCACCCAGTGTTGATAAGGAGCTTCATTGCCTTCCTGAGGTTGTAGATGTTCCCCGTTTGTCTCCTCGACAAGCTGTTGATGTCTCCCCTGTTGTTAATTGGCTAAATGATCTTGGTTTAGCACGATATGCTGATGCTTTTGCTCGAGAAGAGGTTGATTGGGACACTCTAAAGTGGTTGACTGAAGAGGTATGCTGCTTAGATTGTCACTTGGATGCTCGTATCGGGTATATATAGTTCCACATGTCTTTGGCTATAGAAAACTTCCATTATTCTCCCTTTATTTTGTGTTTCCAAGTTTGATATTTGCATGAGCACATAAAAGAAAAATGAACAGGCATAGCACGGGGTTCACTATTCTGTTACTCTTATATAGGAAAGAGTTTAGGAATGTGGATAAGAAATGATCCTTGTGATGATATAGTGAAGAGATTATTGTTAAACGACTATCTGTGATAAGCACGAGGAGTTTCTAAATTATATGAATTTATGATAGGAAATTTCGTTAGGTTCTGTAATCATGAAAGATAGTTAATTTTCCTGAATAATATGAAGCCATCTTTGTGGTTGGTCCTAGATTTTCGTGCTGTTGTTTCATATACATTTCTTTTTCGTTTTTTTTTTCATTAGCTTCACATGCCAGAACTTGTTTCACTTGACAAATGCTCTCTTCTCCTCATTGTTTTTCTTCATTTTGCAGGATTTGTTCAACATAGGTGTCACTGCACTTGGACCTAGGAAGAAGATTGTGCATGCTCTTAGTGAACTCAGAAAAGAAGGCTCCCATGCAGCTGAGACACATGTGGATCATCCCTGTCATGAAAGTGGACCAGCCAGAAGCAACAGAGGAAAGATGCCAACTGAGCTTTCTAATGTTACAGACGATGAAACACCTAAGCCAGCTGCAAACAAGTTAATTACAGATTTTTTTCCTGGCTTGGTTTCTGATAGGAAGAAAGTTTGCACTCCACCAAGAGGACAACATATATCAGGCAAAGGACAGCAAACATCAGGCAAAGGTCAACCAAATTCTGGTCGAAGGCCAGTGCAGAAAAATCATGTTAAAAATGGAAAACTTAAAAATACTCCTTCATGGTGTTGCATTCCTGGGACATCATTTCGAGTGGTAAGTAATAGTCCCTATCTGTTAATAACCATAATTTTCAGCTAATAGTTTTTTATAACAAATAATTCTACTGCAAACATGAGTTTTTTCTTTCTCCGTATCACACTATTTTGCGGACACCCTATAAAATGCATGGTTTCTTATGTATTGGCCTATTGGGACCATCTACTACTTAAGTAGTCGGTATATCTATTTTCTTTATGCAGCCATTTGATAGCTATCTGAATCAGGCTTTATAAGATATATTTAATACTTTCCTCCATAATGTTTTGATATTTATGCCTTTTTCGGTTATTCTTAATTTTATTCTAATTTACATTTTCAGGATGCTTTCAGATACCTCAGAGGAGATTGTTCCCACTGGTTTCTAACGCACTTCCATATGGACCGTAAGTTCAATAACAATGTTCTTATTCAGTATATTCTCAAATAGCAGGAATAGCCAGCTTTCTATTTTCATATAAGTTCCCATTAGAGACCTGGTCACTAACATTGAATTTCTAATAGTTGCAGACTTGGAGCAATAAGAACTTTATTCTTACATTCTGTGTTTATTTTTATGCCCATTCTTTTACAGCCACTCTATAAGAGATACCCAATAAACTGTTAGGGTGGACTGATCTGCTATAGTGTGTGTGTATATATTTACTGAATCGATTTCATTACTGATGCAAAAGTGAACTGAAGAGAATCTTTTCCATAATGCCTTTACCTTTCCATGTCTTATTTGGACTTCAGTTTGCACACAAATCCATGTTCATTCTATTCTGTCTTTCTATTTGATAGTGCAGCAACTCCATTATCCTGAACACTGTTATATTGCAATACTGTTTTATCCTTTCTTCCACGGGGCAAAAATCTGCTAATTCGTGGAACAGTAATTTTAGCAGAGGCACTCTCAAATTGCAGGCTTAGCCTGACCGATCTTGCATTCGATTATGCTTTTACATGCTCTGCCCTCTTCCATCATTAAAGCCAAAGTAGCAAGCTGATGCCTTCTTGCAGAGGCACTCTCAAATTGCATGCTTAGCCTGACCCCATGTGAGCATTTAGTTGGATTCATCAGTTCATAATCCCCTGCTTTGGTTTTCCTTGGCAGATTATCAAGGTTTAACCAAGTCTTTTCGTCATGGTAAAATTTACTGCTCCTCAATCACAGCACGGCTTGTAAATTTGAAGCTTGGAATCCCATGGGCGATGTTGCAAGTTTTACCTCTCAATCAAAAGATCAATATTTCTGGTATTTACATAACATGCTTGGACGCAAATCACTGTCCAGGATCCATCATGATACTCTTTGAACCACCAAACGGTAAGGTGCGATCTTCACTGAATTCTTGAGATATTTTATAATCATTTTGCAAATTGCAATTAATTTGCCTTCTTTTTTCCTCTGAAACATATCTGCATTTATGTATCCAGGCTGTTCTACACACAGGAGATTTTCGCTACAGTGAGGAAATGGCAGATATGTCTCTTTGGAATGCCTGTCCCATAAATACTCTAATCCTTGATACAACTTACTGTAATCCTCAGGTTAGGCTTTGTATAAATAATTGCATTGCCTTTGACGCTAATTGGTTCCTCTTTAATCGTATGTTTGATATTTTTAAACTTGCTGCACTAATGTCGATGACTGTTTCAACTTTCATGATTATTTTGTTTGAGATTTGTTTCCATGCTGTAGATCAAATAATGTACTTATTAACTTATGGCAATCTCCTCTCTTTTCATTTAGTTCTTTATACCAACATAAACCCAGGTTTTATATCTAGGGTTGACATGTTTATCGTACAATCTTTGAATGCAAGATTATATACTTTAGTAGTTTTCTTCAACTTTGAAGTTTCAACAGAATAGGTTTCTCTTCGATAACTAAATAAGATTTATTTCTCATGTCATGATGTCAATCAGTATGACTTCCCAAAGCAAGAGGCTGTAATACAATTTGTCATTGAGGCAATCCAAGCAGAGACTTTCAACCCAAAGACGCTTTTTCTAATCGGCAGCTATACGATCGGTAGAGTTTCCACTGCCTTTTCTTTGACTTGCACAAACACATGTTTTCCCCTCTGGTGCATATATATTGAAGAGAAACAAAATGCCACCTTCTCTTCCAAAGAGCTTTCCATTCTAAATTTGGTTTTAAGGTATTAAATAAAGGCCTGCACTTATAACTGTCCCCGATTTTATAAAACAGGAAAGGAAAGGCTATTCTTGGAGGTTGCACGTGTCCTTCGTAGAAAGATTTACATCACTGCAGCAAAGCTCCGTCTATTGGAATGCTTGGGGTTCTCCGAGGAAGACATGCAGTGGTTCACATCCAATGATCAGGAAAGCCAGATCCATGTTGTCCCTATGTGGACACTTGCAAGCTTCAAACGACTGAAACATATATCTAATCATTATGCGGTGAGGAACATGACATCCAGTATTTTACCTTGCTCTTTTCTTTCATGAGATGAATATAGGTAACGAGAAATGAGTTTGCCATACCATGAGATATATTTTGTTTAGGCAGAAGAAACTTGTGATGCTTTACTGGGAGAATGTCATCTGTTTTATTCTAAAACAATCTTATCAGTGCTAATGTTATGCATATGCAACTGTCTTATTTGTGTATATATCTTCTTCTCAGCGTCGGTTCAGTCTAGTAGTTGCTTTCTCTCCTACGGGCTGGACCTTCGGTAAGGGCAAAAAGAAGTCTCCGGGGAGAAGGTGGCAGCAGGGTACCATCATAAGGTATTTGTCTCATCCGTGTCTGTTCGTAAACAAAGTCTAATTCAACTAATAATACGAATGTACACTACTCTGGAATACATATATTGTACTCGAACTAAAGCACATGTGCTTTATGACAATTGAGCAAGTTTGAAGCTTTCAGGTATTAATTTAGGTTTAGAATGGGGTTTGATTTCAGCCTTAGTTTCAACATAACTTTTCATGAGATATGTTAGGTTTCAGTTTTTTAGATGCATGTGTGTATTCAACATGTTACACGGTCTCATTTATCGTAATCGATGCTGTCCATCACCGGTATCAAACATGAATACTTTATCGAAAATGCAGTCTAAGCAATATATGGTCTCATTTATCGTAATCGATGCTGTTTTCCAGGTATGAAGTACCGTACAGTGAGCACAGCAGCTTCTCGGAGCTCAGAGAATTTGTGAAACTTGTATCTCCAGAAAACATAATACCAAGTGTGAATAATGATGGACCAGATTCTGCTAAAGCCATGATATCCCAGTTGCTTTCTTGATTTGTTTCTCCAGTTGCAAGGTAAAACCAATTTATATTCTTAACATATTATATAATTTGGAAACTATTTAAGCATGTCTGATAGTTCATAAATTGAATAAGAATTAAGAACCATGAGTTTTGCTTGTTTTTGTACTATTAAGATAGATCTACATGTGAAATAATTCAACTATTTTATTTTTAAATATAAATTATTTCAGTCATATAACCCTTGTAGATACTGTTAAAGGAAGATGAAATTAGGATAATATAAAAAATAATATTTATTTACAAGTACTTTATAATTATATTTAAATAATGTTTTTAGTGTTTATTTATTTGCTTTTATAATATTTTTGTTTTATTCATTAATGTGACGCATTATGATTCATTGATGATGCATTAGAGTTATGTATGAATAATGTATCAAATATAATCTTAGAGTTAATTGTATTTCACGTTCTTAAATTATAATTTTTATTTCATATCAGTCAACTTTTAAATGTTTTAATTTCATCTTCAGATTATGATTTTTTTCTTTCTAAATTGGTCTTTAAACTTTTGAATGTTTTAGTTACATTTCCATACTATACTCATTCTAAATTAATTGTCGAACTTTTGATTTCATCTTCATATTATTATATGATACACATCAATAGGGGTGGACATTTAGCTGAGTTGAGTAAAAAAATTGAGTTGGCAAGTTTTATTTTATAACTCAAACTTTATTTGAACTTTTTTGAGTTGAGTTTGAATTTCGGTTTAAATTTAATTGTAAACATTTTTAATCATATGATACGAATTATTTCCAATTTAAATTGCTTTTTATAACTATATACAATACACATTTTTTTTCTTCATATTTTTCATGTGATATATGGAGTATATATATATATATATATATATATATATATATATATATCAAGTAGAATTAAGTGACTCGATTCGAACTTAAAAATTGATTCACTAATTGCTAAAAATGTTGAGTTATTCAAGTTATTTGAATTTTTATTTTATAATTGAATTTTATTTGGCCAAAAAAATTTATGAAATTAGAGGTTGAATTAAGATGAGTGTTTTTTGTGTGTGTTAAGTTTGATACCAACAAATGTAACCCCTCGTCCCGGTCTGGCCGGATGACCGGTCCGAGTGAGCTACACAGGGAAAACCGAGTGAAAACCCTTTAAGGATTCCCCCTTGGTTAGCAACCCTATTTTTTTTAATCTTGTCTAGATGAGTATTTAACCCTATGTGATCATACAGCGAAACAACATTCACGAGACAAACAAATGAACTCAACCCAACATTTTACAGCCCAATTTTATACTTAAACTGCAGGCGGTATCGATACACTTAAGGGGTGTATCGATACCCCTTGACTAGGTCAACTGGTTGTAGTCAACCTGTGAAGACCGTATCGATACGCCCAAGGAGTGTATCGATACCCTCCCCAATGGTTGACTTCCCACAGTCAACGCTAAGATGACCGTATCGATACACCAGAGGCCCGTATCGATACCGAAATGGACAATAGTCGAAAAATTCACTTTTTTAGTCAAGTTTTACTTATCCCTTATATATCAATGTTTGCATGAAAATTATAACTAATTGAGTAATCTTCACTCGTGGTCCCTTTTATTTTAGGTTTGTTCTATTTTGATCACCCAAATTCAAAAAAAAGATTATTTTGGTCACTTACGTTCAAAATCGTTTCTATTTTAGTCATTGGACTGTTAACCTCCGTTAATTAAAAATAATAATTTTTAATTTAACCCCAAATTTTCAAAATTTCATTTTCACCATTTTTCCAAAGTAACAATATTATATCTTACCCTATGAAAATAATCTCAAACTTCCACGCTCCACACATCACAAAGTTTTCGTTACAAGGAACCGAACCAATAACAAACCACAAAGTTATTGCTTTTTTAGGTTCAGAATCAAAACCAATGTAGCATAAAAAAATAACCATTTTAAAAAATTTCTTTCTAATGGGAGGAAACTACCTATTTAGAATATGCAACAACAACAAATTACCTTTTTTTCGGCTTCTTCTTGGAGAAATCTTTCATGAGGAACGTAAACATCGTTCTTGTCCCCAACTGCTCGAATATCTGGATCAATTTTATTTTACATGAATAAAAATATACACTGTATTTTTGTACCAATCAAGGACTCTGAGATTGTAAACATTTTTCATACCTTTTTTCATTTTCTCAGTTTTCAATCAGATTTTCGAGAGTTAGCACGACGTCGTTCAGGTCGGGAAACGAAAAAAAGAGATGGAGATGTTATTAATCCCCATCGTAGTTTTTCTAAACAGATCTGGAGTGAGCGACATAGTTTCTTTGTTGTTTTTGTCTCCTTCAATTTTTTTATTTATTTTTGAAACCCTAATGAAATCATTCGATGATTATTGGAACTGAAACAAACAAGTGTTTTGAAAATGATTATAAATTTTAAACAAAAATTTTACCTGAATTCTTCCTTTATGGGAAACCTTTTGAAGTAAATTCTGAAGATTGAAGAATAAATGAGATGCGATTTGCAAATAGCTTACCCCCTTTTTTAACTTCTGATCCTTCTTTTATTTGGATTTGTAGAAGTGAAAATTGGGGTGATCGTGTAGTGTTTTTAATTTGGGTAATATTAACCTCCGTTAATATTAGGGTTAGGTTTTGAGAAAGATAGTGAAAAATGAAATTTTAAAAATTTGGGGTCAAAATAGAAATTATTATTTTTAATTAACGGAGGTTAACGTTCTAGTGACTAAAACAAAAACAAAAACGGTTTCGAAACGTAAGTGACCAGAATAGTCTTTTTTGAATTCGGGTGACCAAAATAGAACAATCCCAAAACAAAAGGGACCACATGTAAAGATTACCCTAAATAATTTGATTAGCATGAGATATGATTAGTATATATTAATATTTTAGAGATGAAGTTAAAACGTTTAAAATTTTATAAACTAATTTAGAACAAAAAAAATATAGTTTAAAAATAAAATTGAAATATTCAAAAATTTAGATAAAATTTAATACTAAGGTTATCGTTTTGGACAAGTGCAATTAACTCTATAATATATGAATATCGGTTTCGAGCACGTGTTGAAATTGAAGGTTTTGGTTTGTTGCTTTATAAAATATTGAAATTTCTAAATATCAGTGCGGCACTAAAAAGTCTGATGCTCACTTTTAAGTAGAGGTGGGAATTGTCGGGTACCCGGGATTTGGGTACTCGGAAAACCGGGTATTCGGTTCGTCCGGGTACCTCTTTAAACGGCCCGTGTCCCGGCTCATTAAATTCGGGTACTCGTAAAATTCGGGTACCCGGTTCATATTTTTATTATTTTTTTATTATTTTAAAATTAAAAAAATTATATGTTAAACACAATTTTTTTTTAAAAAAAATTAAACTTAAAACTTAAAAGAATATAATACAAACATAGAAAAAATATATAGATTTAAACTTATTTTTAGAGTGAAAATATTAAGAAACATAAAATAAAAATATAATTTTAAATATAAAAAATATATATTAAATTTTATCGGGTCGGGTCGGGTCGGGTACCCGGTAAGGGAAAACTCTCGGCCCGTGTTCTGGCCCGTGTCCCGGGAAATTTGCCGGGTCGGGTAATTTTTTTTAAGAATTACCCGATATTTTTGTTTCTGGTAGTCGGGTTTTCGGGTCGGGTCAATTGGGTCGGGTATTTTCTCCCAGCCCTACTTTTAAGGAATGTTTTCGAATAAAATACATTTTTTTCTTTTAAAAATTATTATTATTAAATTTTTTAATAATTTTAAAATAATTATAAGGTATTATCTGTTCATATTTATTTTTAATCTTTTGACAATATACACGTTTTTTTACAAAAGTTTGAAGGGTTCAAAAATTATTATTAGTATTAGTTTAATATTTAAGAGTGTGTTTGAACGTATAATAATATTTTAAGGAATGTTTTTGAATAAAATACACTTTTTTTAAAAAAATGTTATTAATTAATTTTTCCTTAGTCAACAACATTCTTTACATCCGTCTAAAAAATGGTTTCCTAGAATTGAATATACAATTAACCCACACGAATACAGTACAAGAAAACCTTGACTCATATCAGTCGAACCTCATTATCTGGGGAAAATCAGCGACTTTAGCAGCTAAAATTCGCCAAAATCTATGATCTTCCCAGAAATTAATGACACAAAATCAAGATTATTCATTTTTTAAAAATAACTCTAATTTGGAATGAATATACTGTGGTTTACTTTTTAGCTTCAAAAGTTCCATAGAAACGATGACTGTGAAAAAGCGTCGCCACCGTTTCCGTCATCAACAGGCGGAGGAGGTGACATTTGCTGCGGCGGAGGGTAGAGTTGATCACCACCAGAAAAATAAAAACCATAATCCGACATCTCTTGGTAATTGGTATTATTGTCCAACATGCTCAAAAACGACCAATCCATTATTTCTTCATCGTGATGATGACGGCTCTCCTCCACTTGTGTTGTCGCCGCTGTCCCATCCGACACTGACACCGATGAAGATGACGTGTACTGTTCTGTCCCTAGATTGTTGTTGTTGTTGTTATCGTACCCATCGGTTTCCACCTCTCTGGCGAACCTAGCCGCCGCCGCCTGAATCTCCGACGTACTAAGCGACCCCCCGCCGGCGATATCGGGAGGGTTTTCCGGGAAATTGAACTTAGCATCGCGGCCGCGTAAACAAAAAAGCGCCGCGTCGAACGCCCTCGCCGCTTTCTCCGCCGAGTCGTAAGAGCCTAACCAAATACGCTCCCGGCTGTTGGGAAGTCTGATTTCCGACACCCATCTCCCCCACTTCCTCTTCCGAACACCCTTATACTTTGAACTGTTTATGTCAACATATTCCGGCGGTGATGGTGAAGACGATTGTTCGCAGGTTGTTGGCTTCACCATGAATTGAAAAGCTTGAAACTTTGATTGCAAAATGGTCCCTTGGATTGTTAATTTGGTGGAATGTTTGAAGGTTGAGGTTTGGATAATGAAAATGGCGGCTGGTTGTGATTGAATATATATTGGTGGGGGAGGGTTGAGTTGAGCATCGTTTTCGTTGAAGATCGAAGCGTGTTGAAGACTAGAGGAGTAAAGCGAGCGGATGATACTTGGCAGTGTGCGTAGAAAACGCGGTGGGGGCCGGAGACGAAAACCACGTGCATGAAATTATGCTCCCACCCCCTTTACTCTTTACTCTTTGTCATTATGTTTTTTTGTTGCATTCTTGGTTTCCCATAACTTTTTCTTATTAATCTAGACCAACTCACGTCGCACATCTAATTTTAATATATGAATTTCTTAGCGAGGATTTTTTTACATATATAAAATTTTGAACTAAAGACTCGTTTAAACGATGTCAAATTAGTTACCACTTGGATCAACCGTCGTTAGTACTCTTTATCATTTTATTTAACTGGTTATTCGATTGAATCAAACGATTCATTTATTTTTAAAATGAATAGCTTAAAAGGTAAGTTTACTTTTGAAGTAAACTCAAATCAACAACGTTGTTCTTACTTTTTAATTGCGTCAATTTTACTCTTAAAGTCCTTTAATTTTGGTGGATTGAGTTTTTAAATTTTTTTTATGCAATTAATTAACTTCGTAGATAAATTTAATTTAATTAAAAAGTAGAGATAACATTACTGATTAGAGTTTACTTCAGGGGTAAACTTACCCTTAAGTCTAAAAAGATAATCAATTTAAACAAATAGTTACAATATATAGAATGAGAAAATTTTAGAAAGATTATATTTAAAAAATTAAGGATTAAAATAAATTAAAGCATAATTAAAAGCTTATGCGTTAGAAATTTGTAAAGAAATTTTTGAGTCGAGTTTATGAAATTATGAGTCGAGTATTTTCACATTAAACCAAAAAATTTAATTTTTTTCGAGTCAAGCCGAGTTATTGGAATTTCTATTTTATAATTCAAACTTTATTTTGAATTTTTGAGTCGAGTTTATGAAATTATGAGTCGAATATTTTCACATCAAACCAAAAAATTTAATTTTTTTGAGTCAAGTCGAGTTATTGGAATTTCTATTTTATAATTCAAACTTTATTTTGAATTTTTGAGTCGAGTTTATGAAATTATGAGTCGAGTATTTTCACATCAAACCTAAAAATTTAATTTTTTCGAATCAAGTCGAGTGTTGCACTTCCCTACATATAATTTTTAATTTTAAAAGAATTCTTAACCTGGCTCATTTAATTCTTTTCGAATATGAAAAAAGAGAGAAAAAAAAGAGAAGCCTTCCCCGTCCCTTCACCTAACCCCATCGGCCACTCCTCCGATCGCCTCCACCACCTCGTCGTGGCATGCACCGCCGTCACCTCCTTGTTCGCCGTTGTGCCTTGAATCGAACCCTGAGCACCACGGCAGAACCGACGCTTCGTCTGCCGTGGAGATCGATTTAAAGATTCGACGGAAACTTCCCTCTCACCTCTGATTTTTGAGTTTTCCGGCCGCCTCGACTGTCTTTTCGCCGTGCCATCAGTGCCATCGTCATCTTTGAGCCATGGAAAGCAAAACCCAACTGGGCAGCCGACCGATCAACGCCGATAAAGGCCTGTCGGAGTAACGCGAGTTCGACCGACTTTGGTTTAAAAATTATATGTAGGGAAGTGCAACACTCAACTTGATTCGAAAAAATTAAATTTTTAGGTTTGATGTGAAAATACTTGACTCATAATTTCATAAACTCGACTCAAAATTTAAAATAAAGTTCGAATTATAAAATAGAAATTCCAATAACTCGACTTGACTCGAAAAAATTAAATTTTTTAGTTTGATGTGAAAATACTCGACTCATAATTTCATAAACTCGACTCAAAAATTCAAAATAAAGTTTAAATTATAAAATAGAAATTTCAATAACTCAAATTTTTTAGTAGTTAGTGGACTAAATTTTTAAGTTTGAGTTATTAAATAGGAGCAATTTGGGCACCTAAGTTTCAAAGGGTATACTTTGGGCACCTATTTTTCATCTAAGCATTTATAATATTATTGTACTAATTGATTGTAAAGTTTTAGGATTGAAAATGAATTTTTAAAAATTTAAGGGTGAAATTATAAAGAAACATTTTTATTAGTGACTATAATGTTTACTTTTTTAAATCTAGGAGAAAAAATGTACATGATATAAATTTTAATGGCTATTGCAGTAATTTATCCTTATTTTAACTCCGCCACATTAGCAATCCGTTAGGGACTAACGGACTATAACATCGGAGTGACCAAGTCTTTACACATCGAAAACGTAGATGACCACTTATTGGCACTTTTCAAAAGTGGTGACTAAATCTGTACAAACGGGAAACGAAAGTGACCCTTGCAGTAGTTTACCAAAGTATAAATACCTCACATCATTTCTATCTCGTAACTTGTTATGCTTTTTACCTAAATATCGATATTTATATATCAAATAAATTTAATCATCGAGTAGTTTTCGACCACTAAAATTACTATACTTAATTAGAAATTGTGTCAATATATAAAATTATGATCGGCGGAAAATAAACCTATCAGGTTGGCAAAACGGTGGTAATAATTGGATTAAGTTTTATAAACAAAAAAATAAGAAGTTTTAATTTTTTAAGCACGAGTTTAAATCTAAGATTCTGTCAAAGTACAGGGACTAACTACATATTTTGACCTAAATTAAAAAATAATGAAAAAAATGGACGTAACCAGATTTTCTTTGTTCCAAAAAAATAAAAAGAAGAGACAGAGTCAAATATGATATACCATTTGTAGACGTTGGTCTCTATTGAGAAAGTTCAGGGTAATATCTTTTATATTTATTTTAAAAAATGAGTTTAGAACCAATCTTTCCCATTTTTTTTTTCATTAAAAACGAGTCTTCAGTTTATCGATTTTTGAGTAAAAATGAGTTTAGAAGACTCGTACATCATTTTACTTTCCATACATACATACATTATCACTATTATTGAACCAATTTTTTATATTTTTTATTGCAAACATTTAATGAGATTTTTTTTTAGAAATTATTTACGGTCGTTCTTGTTATACATGTGTAGAACCACTCTATTACTGTATATGGATGTTGATTAATCAACATGGGTAAAATCTATCGATTGATCAAATTGAAAGCGAATATATAAATGTGAAAAATTATTCAATACACATATTATGTAGTGTCTACCATGGGGATGATGAGCCAAGTTCCCTAAGATTTGGGAAAATTAAAATTATACCTCTAAATTATGTTAGAAATTTTAATTAGATCCTCATTTTAAAAAAAAAAATCTCATTATATCCTCAAAGTTTTTAAAATTTTGATTAGATCTCTAAAAATTTTAAGTTTTTTGATTAAACCCCTCATTTTATCGCACCAAGATCCGGCTATGGTGACTACATAACCCTCTCTGCTTTAGTGGTTAATGTTTATAGTTTAGAGGTTTAGTTTGTAGTATTCAGAATTTAAGATTAAAAGTTTAGATTTTACTTTTTATAAAGAATAAACATATAGATTTGTGTAAAAAAAAAATTACACGATACAATTCGTAAATTTAGTCATAAAGAAAAAAGTGTAGGAGAAGGAGAATGTTGAGAATGTAAGGCGTTTGTGAAGTAAGAGTGGTAATGGTGAGGGGGAAAGTTGTGCATGGAAATGGATTCTGGTCTGTTTGCATGAATTAACATATTCTACTATTTCCTCGGTTAAAACATGTTGGAAAAGAAACATGTCTTCTCGCATTTCCTATGCTTAGCCTGCGTTTGCCGCTGCCATATTTTTACTTTTCAGACAGCCCACGGAATTTTCATTTTTGTTAACACCACATTAACTGATGGTGGATAGTCGAATACGGTCATCAATACCATAGTGGTATTGTCAATTTTATTGTTATTATGATTAATTAATTTTAGTATTTATTGTTTAAAGTTCTATTCTTTATGCTTTTTCTTGATAAAAAATTATTAATTATTAAATAAAATATTCAGAATTACATTGAGAGTTTACTATCATAATCGTAAATTAAATATAATTTGGACATTTTCCTATAATCGATGACACAATAAACTAGTCACTTGAGATCATACATGGAAAATGTTATAAACCCAACCAAAAGCGTCATTTTGATCAATCGAGCCAGTGACAAGTCAAACCCTGAGAAAAATAAAAATAAAAAGAACAATAAGCACACCAAAAGGCAAAGAAAGACGTGCCACAAATGTAGAGTTATTCTTATAAGAAACTAGAAAAAGAAAGATAGAATATAATATAACAAAGAAAAATATATATGGACGCCCAACAACCAACACCAAAATCGGTGTTGCTGTCGATAAGCAAATAAAAAAAATATAGCAAGGGAAGACATGCCACAAAGACAAAGTTATTCTTATTAGAAACTAGAAAAAAAAACAAAGATAGAATGTAATATAGCAAAGAAAAGTTTACTGACAGTCAACAATCAACACCAAAGGGGTGTGTTCAGAGGCGGTGATTGGTGGTGGAAGTGAAAGTAATTTGGGGTTTTGGTTTGAAAAATTTTAGAGATTTGGAGATTGTTTTGTAAAAAATTGAGAATTTTGAGGTTTTCTAAAAAAACTAAAAATGTTGGGGTTTTTTCTTCAAAAAAAATAAAATTTAAATTATTGTCGTGTGTCAAGCAATGATTGGTTAACATATTTTTTTAAATATCTTTAACGATCATACACCTAAAATTATAATGATGAAAACTTTAAACATCTATTTTTAACAAAAAAAATACTTTAAGCACCTAAAGTTTAAAAGATATATAGTTTGAGCACTTATTATTTATTTACGATGGAGGGGTTGACAAGGGTCACACGGGATACCTATTATCGATCAAGATATGCATTGGACATAATAAATGTAAACATATTCACAGTTGGAACCCTTTTGGTTTAATCGCCAATATTCAATCTATTAGAGGACTAATTGGATCGGGTACCGTAGAGACTCGTTATGGGGTAATTTTCTTAACTCAATTTATTATGTTTACAACGCCAAAATCCGAAGTCCTGACATTGTTTAAAAAATTTAATATCTCATTTAATTAGACCAACTAATTGTTGGTTGGAGTAAGCCCTCTAAGTACTTCTCTAAGCCTCCTGTATCTGAAACTCACTTTATGAGAGTTTCTCCGTTGTACTTCTTTTAATTGGCTGATCAGAGTGAACACTAAAATAGTCGAACCTTTATGCATGAATTGTTCAACTCTTCAAATATGTTTATAATTTCTGAACCGAGTGACAAGGTTCTTGATGTCCCTTTAAGGTTCGAATTCATACGTTGTAGATAGATTTTTCTCGACTCTATTCTAAACTTAATCGGAACCCTTGTTGCACCAAGGAGTCTCGTACCAAAATAAAAAGAAAACGTATAAGGTTAAAATCATGATTAGATCCGGGGAAACGATAAATTTACCTTCATCCTAATTGCTATTACATTTATCCTAAAGCTATAATGTCCAATGAGAACTGTGCGACCATGAAAGAAGGTCGCTCAGAAGCCTCGACCGTGATGTTTGGTGCACTCGACGAGCTGTTTAAGAAGAGCAGGATTTAATCCAAGGACATTGGTGTTGTCCTTGTCGTGAACTGAAGCATCTTCAATCCGACGCCATCGCTCTCGGCAATGATCATCAACCACTATAAGATGAGAGGCAACGTTTTGAGCTACAATCTTGGTGGGATGGGGTTGTTAGTGAATGTCAGTGAAACTGTGCGTTTTGTCATATATTAATAAAACGGTGTGTTTTTGTAATAGGATTGTAATACGGTGCGTTTTATATAGGTTGTTTATGTTTTCAGATTGTGTTTGCGTTTTGTAAGTTTTAGTCTGCGTTTTGGTTTATCCCTGTTCTTGAGACTGAGAAGAGTCGGTTGAGGTTCAGTTAGGGATCTGTTAGTTTTCTGTTTCTCTCAACCAACTCTCAGATCAATCTTCATTTGTTTGTATAAATCAACCGACCTTTCAATTGAAGGTATTACGGTTTTCTATCAATAAAATCCCAGAGAGTACCGTCTCTCTTTTACCCAATTTCTCTGTTTTTCCCTTTCTTCTTTTCACCATTGTTATACTCATGTGCTTCTCTTCAAGCTTTCTTCCTTTCTTAACATGGTATCAGAGCTAGTCTCTCTGAGATTAGTGTTGTGTTTCTTCCGCGATTGAGATTTTTCAGTTCGATATCTCAGGTTTTCAGGATATCAGAATGCAACAGTTGCAAAATCAGATAAATCCAGAGATCGAGGTATATTTCTATGGTCAGCAGTGAGTCTATTCTCTTATGCGATCAGGTATGACAAGCTCTCTTAAGATCATTTCTGATGTTTGCGTCAATTTACGGATCTCAAAACAGTGAAGATTATCGTTTATTTGGCTATCAGCAAGTTTACTTCGTAATGAAATAAAGAGAAGTAAATTAGCAGTCGTTTCTTGATGTCTTCATATCTATAGTTGAGTTGTTCACTGAATTTCTGTGTTCTTTGATGACACTGTTGTGTTCTGATTATCGTGTTACCTGTTGAAAATTGCTGCGCTGTTTGTGCTCTATCATGTGTTTGATGAAATGCCTGAGAGAGGTTGATATGTGTCTTCTGATTGAGTTTTGCTTCTAGGTTGCTATCTGTTTCTGTTCAGTTGCTCTGTTTGTGATTTGCTTCTGGTTATAGTCTGAGGAAAGGTGTTCGAGAAGGCCAGTTTTTCTTTTCTTGATCAATCTGTTGTTATCTAGTAAGAAGTCATGACTCAAGGTCCTACTGAAGGTGTTGTTAACAACACTACAACTGACAATGCGAATGTTAATTCCACTGCTAGTTAGAATGTTAATACTACTCAAGGTCCTTTACCTACTAATACATCTAGTCAAGAGGTTTTGTTTGGTCAGTCTTCTATGTCTCCTGTTCAACAATTTCCTAAACATGATACAGTGAAGTTGTGTGAAAGCACTTACATTCTTTGGAAACATCAAGTTTCACTCATTATAGATGGCTATGGTCTTATGAGGTATATTGATGATACTGTGAGTATTCCTCCTCAGTTTGTTCAGAATGAGTCAGGTCAAGTCTTTGAAAATCCAGTGTTTTTGGCTTATCGTCAGCAAGATAAGTTGTTAGCATCCTGGTTACTATCCACAGTAACTACAGGAGTTCTTCCACATTTGATTGGGCTGACTACTACGAAGGCTATTTGGAGTGCTGTAGCACGCATGTATGGCGCTAGGTCTAGTGCTAAAGTTTCTGCTTTAAGGCATAGTCTGCATTCTCAAAAGAAAAGTGGATTGACTGTAAATGAGTATTTAGAAAAGATAAAGTTGTTATGTGATACTTTGAATCTGTCAGGCAGTGTTGTTACAGAGGCAGAACATGTTAGCATTATCATTGTTGGTCTCACAGCAGAGTTTGAGTCTGTCCTAGCTATAGCCTCAAAAGAGTCTTTGTCACTTGAAGTTCTTACTGATATGCTTCTTGATTGTGTAGCTAGACAAAAGATGTTCTTAGTTGATACACTTCCTATGGTTGCTAATGTGGTGACTCAGCAAGGAATGCCCAGGTCTGAAAATGTGGTTTCTAGTGAGGGTGATGGTCAGGAAAAACAGTTCTCAACTCAAGGTTACAACAGGTCAGGTCGTGGTGGAAGTTTTACTCATACTGGGAGTGCTAATGGAAGTGGAAATGGAAATTTTAATGGAAACTATAATTCTGGTGGAAATTATAGTTCTGGTGGAAGTTTTAATCGTGGTCAAGGTCGTGGACGATCTAATTTTAACAATAGACCACAATGTCAACTTTGTGGTCGTGTAGGACATGTGGTTCAGAAATGTTGGTATCGTTTTGATAATGATTATCAAGGCCAACATGAAGATACGAAGGTGAGTTCAAATTCAGGGAATCAGAGGTTCAACTCAAGTTTCAACTCAAATAATTCTCCACAACCTCTGGTCCATACAATTGGTGTGCAATCAACAGGGGCTGCTGCTATTAGTCCTCTTCCTCTAGTGTATTCTCACACACTTGGTGTGTCCACTGTTGGTGGAACTTCCTCTCCTCCCTTTACTTCTCAGAATTTTTCTATTCAGCCTTCTTATGGAGGTACATCCTCTCCAGTTCATGTTCTTCCCTCTACTGCTGGTGTTCAGTATTTTTCTGCTGCTCCAGGAAGGCCTTATACAGTGTCCTCTACTGTTGGTTCTGGTCTTTCTTCCTCTCATGTGCCTGTGTATTCTGGTCCTGTAAGTTCTACACATGGTAATATGGTTTATCATGTGCTACCTCCAGCATCTCCTGTGCCTGTGCCTTCAACTCCTGTTTCTTTCTTTGCTGCTCCATCAGCTAGTGCTTCAGGGGATACATCTTGGTATCCTGACTCAGGAGCCAGTCACCATGTTACTAATGACAGCAACAACCTTCATTCTTCTGAAGTTTACAAAGGTAATAGTTCTCTCTTAATGGGTAATGGTGCTGGTGTTCAGATTACAAAGGTTGGATCAGGTGTTTTATCTACTCACTCTAAGCCTTTAGTTTTACAGAATGTGTTGCATGCTCCTGTTGTTTCGAAAAATTTGCTTTCTGTGTCACAATGGGCTAGGGATAATGATATATTTTTTGAGTTTCATGCTAATGGGTGTGTTGTGAAGGATGCTCAGACTCAGGTTGTTCTTCTGGAGGGGGAGCTCACGCATGAGGGTTTGTACAAGCTTGGTTTGCCTGGTCAGACACCTTCAAATGGGTTTCCAGCCGTAGTGAATAATGTTTCTGGTTCAGTTTCTTCTTCCACTTCTGATTCTGTTTTGAAATTGTGGCATAGACGTTTAGGGCACTCTTCTCATACTATTCTTAAGCGTGTTCTTTCTGCTTGTCATGTTCATATTGGTGTTAATAAAATGCAAAGTCTTTGTGTTGCTTGTCAACAAGGGAAAACTCATAAGCTCCCTTTTCAAAAGTCTTTGACTCAATATACAACTCCTTTTGAACTTGTTGTGTCTGATGTTTGGGGTCCAGCCTCTATTCTTTCTGATGGATATGCCTATTATGTCTCATTTGTTGATGTTTTCACTCGGCACACTTGGATATATTTACTTAAAAAGAAATCTGAAGTCATGCAATGTTTTCTGAACTTTTCTAAAATGGTTGAGGTTCAATTTGGGTCTAAAATTAAGGCTTTTCAGACTGATGGAGGTGGTGAGTATCAGTCTCATGTAAATTGGTTAGTCACAAATGGGATTCAACATAGGGTTTCATGTCCTGGAACATCTGAGCAGAATGGAACAGCAGAGAGAAAACACAGACATGTAGTTGAAACTGGTTTGACCCTTCTTGCTCAAACATCCCTTTCTTTAAAATACTGGAGTTATGCTTTTATCACTGCTGTCTTTCTAATAAATAGACTTCCAACTGAAGCGTTAGGAGGAAAATCACCTTATGAAGTTCTTTTTAAGTGGCCCCCTGATTATTGTTTTATGAAAGTGTTTGGTTGTGCTTGTTACCCATGTCTTCGATATTTTAATAGACATAAGTTGGACTATAGGTCTAAGCAATGTGTGTTTCTTGGCTATAGTTCTTTACATAAAGGGTACAAGTGTCTTGCTGATGATGGCAGAATTTTTATATCTAGGCATGTCCTGTTTGATGAAGGAGTGTTTCCTAAATCTTCTAAGCTTTATTCTGATGGTCAGGAAGATTTTTCTCATGTCTCTAGTTACATACCTCTTCTAGATGTTTCTGGTTTTAAGTCATATTTTCCAGAATTCACAAATGGGTGTGTTGTGGATACTTCCTCTGGTCAAGAAACTAACAGTGCAGTTGCTCCCACTGGTCAACAAGGAGGAATGATTTCTTCACAAGTAGACTCTGCTGCTGTTACTAGTAGTGGTCAACGAGAGAGGGTAGTGTCTCACTTGAATGATTCAGGTTCTGCAGGTAATCCTTCTACTGGTGTTAATAATAGACTTATTCATGAAAATAGTTCTGATATTGTTGGTGATGGAACTGTTTCTGTTACTCCTCATAGAAGTTCTTCTGAAAATGCTACTGCTGGTAGATGTTTTTTTGATAATGCTACTCCTGCTAGGAATGTTCATGAAAGTAGTAATCCTAGGCATGTGAGTGACATTGTTAGGAGTGAGGTTGCTGAATTTGAAAGTACTGAAAGATGTGAGGAGTTTGAAGTCAGATCTGCTGAACCTTTATTACATGAAAATGGTGGTTTTGATAGTATAGGTGATGTTTCTGATAGAGCACCTTCTACTCTTAATAATTCTGGTAATATGGGAGATGGTTCTGTTCTTGTTAGAGAAGTTGTTTCTGCTAGGGACATTGCTTCAGATTTATTGGTTACTTCTGAACATGAACATGATTGTTCTTCTCATGGTCAAGCTGATTATACTTCTCATGATCAAGTTGATTTAAATTTTGAAGATAGAATTGCTGAAGGTTTTGTTGAGGATATTGCTGGTGAATTACCTAATGTTGATTCTTCAATTGGTAATGGTTTAGACACCGATTTAGGCTGCACTACTACTAGCTCTCATCCTATGATAACTAGGAGTAAAAATGGTATACGCAAGCCTAAGATCTATCAAGTTCAATCAGATGTTTTAACTTGTGCTGTTAAGGAACCTCAGACTATAGCAAAAGCCATGAAAGATCCATGTTGGAGAGATGCTGCTGAAGCTGAATATAATGCATTGATGCAGAACAACACTTGGGATCTTATTCCTCTACCACCAAATCGAAGACCTGTGAGTTGTAAGTGGATTTTTAAAGTAAAGCGTAATGCAGATGGGACGATTGCTAGGTACAAGGCTCGCCTTGTTGCTAAAGGTTATTCTTAGGAAGCATGAATTGATTTTCATGAGGTGTTTAGTCCAGTGGTGAAACCTGCCACTGTTCGAATTATACTTTCTCTTGCTGTAATGAAGGGTTGGAAATTGAGACAAGTAGATGTTAATAATGCATTTTTGCATGGTGACTTGACAGAAGAGTTATATATGCTTCAACCTCCAGGTTATGAAAAGGTTAGTAGTACACAACAACAGTTGGTGTGTAAGCTGAACAAAGCCTTGTATGGGCTAAAACAGGCTCCTCGAGCATGGTTTGAAAAGCTTAGGAATTGTCTGATTATTGAAGGGTTTAATTCTTCTAAATCTGATGCATCCCTGTTTATTAGGAAGTCTGAAAGTAGTATGGTGTATTTACTCGTGTATGTTGATGATATAATACTTACGGGTAATGATGAAAATGAAGTGCAACAAGTTATTAGTAAACTGCATAAGACCTTTGCTCTTAAAGATCTTGGACAGTTGAATTTCTTCTTGGGAATTCAAGTCTGTTATGTGCCTAATGGTCTGGTTCTAAATCAACAAAAATACATTATGGATTTGTTGATACACAGTGGTTTGGACAAATCGAAAGAGCTTCCAACTCCCATGGTGTCTAGCTGCAAACTGTCTGCCAATAATGGTACACCAATTTCAAATGTTCAAGAGTATAGAAGTTTAGTTGGAGCTCTTCAGTACATAGTTATCACACGTCCTGACATTGCTTATGCTGTGAATCGAGTGTGTCAGTTCATGCATGCCCCACTAGATAGTCATTTGCAAGCTGTTAAAAGGATTCTTCGCTATCTTCAGGGGACAATTGATTATGGTCTCTATTTTCTTAAACATTCAAGGCTGTCAGTTGTGGGTTTTGCTGATGCAGATTGGGGGTCTGATGCTGATGATCGAAGATCCACAACAAGATATTGTGTTTACTTTGCTGGTAATCCAGTTTCTTGGTGCTCACGCAAACAGCAAGTTGTTTCACGTTCCACTGCAGAAGCTGAGTACAGGAGTGTAGCTTGTGCAACTGCTGAAGTAACATGGATTGAAGCTCTTCTTGGTGAACTAGGTGTTAAGTCTGAAGGAAAAGCTGTGATCTGGTGTGATAACTCTAGTACTGTAGCAGTCTCAGCTAATCCAGTGATGCATTCGAAGTTTAAACATGTGGAGCTAGATTTGTATTTTGTTAGGGAAAAAGTTGTTGTAGGGCTTCTTCAAGTGAATGAAGTACCTTCATATGAGCAGATTGCTGATGTAATGACCAAACCTTTGTCTGCTCCAATGTTCCAAAAACATAGAGACAAGTTGTCTGTTGTTCATGTTTATACAGAGTAAGGAGAAGTTCTCTTCTGCAAGGTGAATGTCAGAGATAAGAAGCTTTGAAGAAGGTTCAGAGATAAGAAGATTTGAAGAAGGTTTTGAGATGGGTAGTCGCAGGGAGAATGTTAGTGAATGTCAGTGAAACTGTGCGTTTTGTCATATATTAACAAAACGGTGTATTTTTGTAATAGGATAGTAATACGGTGCGTTTTGTATAGGTTGTTTATGTTTTCAGATTGTGTTTGCGTTTTGTAAGTTTTAGTCTGCGTTTTGGTTTGTCCCTGTTCTTGAGACTGAGAAGAGTCGTGTAACCACCTGGACCCGCTTATGCGGTTAACCCAACTCCAGGCAGTCACAACCTATAATCAAACCCTTGTGAAATATCATAGTCAAAACTGACATAGTTTCCCCCTTTTTGGGAGATTTACGAATCATACCATAAAAGCTGTTATCGAATGCATATCAATGATATTCTCAGAACGATTATAAAATCTAATAATAATGCTTTCAAATCCATCCAAAAGTAGTAAGCAAAAGTTTAGTATCATGTGATTACAAAATAGATGATATGAAAGCATAAAGTGTTCAGTTATAACAAAAGTCAACACCCGGCAAAACCAAAAGATAAGTCGTATCAAAATATAGGCATAAGTCACCCAAATACAGACAGTTTGGAAGATAAGAACATTACAACAGTCTAGAGCTAAATGTGTCGATCCTCCAGTTGCCGGGTCCAAAAAGGGTAGCCTATCACAAGTATCTGAAAGGGGAGAAGAAGAGGGCATGAGCTAGGGAGCTCAGTGTGTTCCAATAAGTGCAGATCAACAAGCAAAGAATACATAACAATCAGATCATAAGAACACATAGCAGATCAATGCAAATACTCGGATGCATGTATGAGTTTACTAGTGACTACCCTCCAACCTTACACCAAATGCAGTTCCCCAGAACTGCATCCATAAGGACTTACCCTAGGCCCGATGGGCATAGGTGCCACCTAAGGGGATGCCTTAGGTCCATAAGGACTTACCCTAGGCCCGATGGGCATAGGTGCCACTCAAGGGGAGACCTTGAGTCCATAAGGACTTACCCTAGGCCCGATGGGCATAGGTGCCACTCAAGGGGAGACCTTGAGTCCATAAGGATTTACCAGCTTGATCAGGGCTGTACCAACAGAGACTTCACAATATAACCCAATAGTATACCCCATATAGTAATCAGTGTCCAGATCTCATATATGAATAACAGAGTACATGTGGCAGACATTCTATTCAGAATATCAGAAACAGAAGATTTATACTTTTGACAGATAATTGGGCATACCTATTGAGCAAAGCAGACATTCTCATCATTCAACATACAAACAGATTGTAACATCTCAAGTCAAGCTAATATGTCATACTTTCAAGTTTATCAGACAATCAGGCAATTTCATCACAGATCAAGAAATCATATTACAAGTATACGAATTGAGCAAACATACATCATGTCGGCAGAGAATGTCATTATATAACCAGTTCATCATTTCATCTCATTTCTAACATAATAATGCAATCTCAACAACAATTAAGATATTAAACAAACATAGTATTGGTTATGATTAAATCATTATGCAATTCATTCAACAGAATATAGCACACATGGAACACACCTCAAAGCTGGTCGGAGAAAGGTCTAACGGACACATGCCTCAGTACGCTCAGATACGGGGTCGGATCCTAGATCAAGAAAGAGTAGTGGTCATAATGTGAAATAAGAGTCAAACTTATTCTTATACATAGGGTTTGAATTCATACTAATATTCACTGAAGCGTGAGGATGAGCGGGTCGAGAGGAGCTAGGCTGAGCTGGTGAGTGGTCACACGAGTCCCGGGTACCTTTACACAATTAAAACACTAGTTTAGACACTTATTCGACTTACGGATATCTGAATGGAATAAATAAGTACATATGCATGATTTGGGTTTAAGGTCAGATTCGGGGGCCTTAGAGTTGGAATTTCGCAAAACGGGCTTCAAAAACGGACTCAGGACGTCGAAAAACATAAGATGGGGTCTTTTCGAAAATTTTGACTTTTTGGTCAAAGTCAACGCTGACGTCATCAAGTCAACGCTGACGTCAGCAGGTCGAAGTCAACGGGGCCAGGTCAACCGATGACGTCAGCAACCAACAGGGTCAACTGTGTTGACTCGGTGAGTTAACTCACTGAGTCAACTCGGGCGAGTTGACTCACTGAGTTGACTCAGACACGGGTCGGTTTGGGTCAGAGATGGGTCGGGCCGGACTCGGGCGATGGGCTCGGGTTAACTGGGTTTGGGTTTTTGGGCCATCAGGGTTTTTTTTTGGGCTCGGGTTTGGGTGATGGGCCGACCGGTCCAGCCGGTTCAGGCCGGCTTACTTACCCCAACGGAAACAACGCCGGACGGCCACCGGAAACTCGCCGGAGAGCTCGTAACGGATCGGTTTCACCTGAAAAAAATGGCAGAATCGATTATTGATCTAACCCAACCCACACAAGCCTGAAATATCATCAGATTTAAATGGAAATTGCTGTGAAGAACCGAAGGGTCGTCGGAACTTACGTAGCTCCGATGGAAGCCTCGCCGGCGTCGGTTGGACGAAGGGTTGGCTGGGTTTTGCTTGGCTCGACGTGGGGAACACGGTGGTGGCAACAACACACCGAACGGACGACTGACGGAGGCTAAAACGGCGAGCAACAGTTGACGGAAAATAGGGTGAGGGTTTGTCGAACCTTCAGCCCTCAAAACACGATGCTGGCGGCGAGGGGTGAGCGAGTGATTACCGGGGACGAGCTCAGGGAAGGGCGGCACACACGCCGGTGGCGGCGGTGTTGCGCACGGAGCGACGGTGGAGGGGGAGCAACGGTGGCCGGTCGGGGTAGGTAGGAGCTTTGGGAGAGTGGGTGTTTCTCGAATCTTAAAAGAAGGAAAGGGTACACAAATTTTGGTAGGTGAAACGTCAGAATCAGATTAAAGGTGCCTCGAAATAACTCCTTAATTAACAAATAAATATTACCGTTGCTAATATTTGACAGAAGAGAGCACTTGGCTCAATTGGTTAGCATGTTGGGTGGTGAGGGCTAAGGTCTCGGGTTCGAGCCTCCACACCCTCACTTCCTTTATCTTTTTTTTTTTATTTCTTAACTGAGTGTTACAAGTCGGTTGAGGTTCAGTTAGGGATCTGTTAGTTTTGTGTTTCTCTCAACCAACTCTCAGATCAGTCTTCATCTGTTTGTATAAATCAACCGGCCTTTCAATTGAAGGTATTACGGTTTTCTATCAATAAAATCCCAGAGAGTACCGTCTCTCTTTTACCCAATTTCTCTGTTTTTCCCTTTCTTCTTTTCACCATTGTTATACTCTTGTGCTTATCTTCAAGCTTTCTTCCTTTCTTAACAGGGGTGCAGTGCCGGATCATTGCCCTGGACTTGGCTCGAGACATGTTGCAAGCAAGCCCGGACAACTATGCTGTTGTGGTGAGCACTCAAATGGTGGGGTACAATTGGTACCCAAGCCGGGACTGGTCTATGCTTGTTTCGAATTGCTTTTACAGAATGGGATTGTTGGAGGTTCTTTTGTCGAATCGCCGCCGTGACTACCGGGGTGCCAAGGACCGTCTTGAACACATTGTACGGACGCATAAGGGTGCTGATGAACGTTGCTTCAGGGTTGTTTTCTTGTGTTATTCTCTTGATTGATTAACTACAGGTTAAATTCTGATTTTAGTCCCTCTACTACCCGCAACTTGATATTTAATCCAATACTTTAATTTGGCTTAATTTGATCATCCTACGATACTACGATTGTGGTTATATAATGTAGTTTCTGTTAATACTTTTCTTCGTTGTTTTAATTTGGCGACACTTCTTTGGCGGTGATAACACGAAAGCTTCCCTGTCACCATCCTCGAAGCCTTACATTACATCCTTGACTACAAACTCGAGTTCGAACACTTTTGTATGCATGCTGCAAACAAGACCGTGCTCGACGAGCTCCGAAAGAACCTTGTACTCACCGAGAACAACATGGAAGCTTCGAGGATGACCTTACATCGCTTCGACAACACTTCGAGTAGCAGCATATGGTATGAATTGGCATATTGGGAAGCTAAAGAAAGGTTCAAAAGAGGAGACATGGTTTGGCAGATCGCTTCTGGATCGGTGTTTTTAAGTGCAACAGTGTTGTTTGGCGTTCGATGCGCCGTGCTAGGAAGCCGTCGAGGAGTAATCCTTGGCTTTACTGCATTGATAGATACCCTTTGGCACCTTAAAACTGTCTTGGCTGGTTGGGGTCTAATTTTTTTTTTAGTATTTTTTTGTTGCTCTTTGTCCTAACTAATCCGGACCGACCCGTGTCGCACACTTAATTTTGGTGGGTAAATCTTCCAATAGAGATTTTCTGCTTATACAAGATCTCGAACTCAAGACTTGTTTAAGCGATATCAAGCTACTAACCACTTGGACCAATCTCGTTAGTTGATTCATTAATACATTAGAAACTAAAAAGACAAACCCAAAATATATTTTTCAATAAAACGCAACACATCATACAAGGGTACATGACTCTTTTATTCTTTAGCTTTAGCCTAATAAGGAATGCATATAACAACAACAATAATAATCAAAATATGTTTATTTATCTTCTCCATAATCTTGGCTGTTATAAGGAGCAAAAGCTTCCAACAACCAATTGTTCTTCCTCCAAGATTTCCACCCCATCTCTTCACAAATCTCATCACTATGATTAATGCTAAAAGTCGAAATGCAATGCCTCTTGTAGAACCGAGTCGTGTTCTTCATGATCTCCATTTCTTCCGCGGTCTGTTCGAGCATTTTCTCGATGCTGGGGAGCTTAAACAGTTCGTCAGCCAGCCTCGAGAGCCACTTGCACCTTAGCTCGGCCGTGTGCAAATTCGAAACGCTCTCGATGTACCCCACGAACGCCATGTTCGGTATCAATGGATGGATTGTGCCCCTGTATAGTGGCATGATCCCCGACGAGTCGACCACGAGGCTCGAGAAAGGTTGTGGCAGTAAGTCTTGGATCTTCTTTTTGCCGTCGAAACCGGTGGCGAGTAGCACGACATCGGCTTCGAGCTTGGTGTTGTCTTCGAATTCGAGGCCTTTGTTCCAAAACCACCATTTGGGTGTTGTTTTGAACATGATTTTGCCCTTGTCGGCCTCCGAGAAGAAATTTTCGGGCAGGATGGCCATTTGGCACGATGCATAATCTTCTTCAAATGGATGGTCTGGTTTTAGGCCATACTTCTCTAGTGGAAGCTTCCGTACAAGATATGACTCTATGAACTTGGAAACTGCTTTTCTCTTCAGTGAAAGGAAAACAAGTAATTAGTTACATAAAAAAAAACAAGGTCAAATTTGGTTTTGGTCCCACTACTAAGCTCAAATTTGAGACTTAGTCTATGTACTTTAGTTTGGTATAATTTAATCATTTAATTTTATAATGTTGTCAACCGGTCAAACAGTCAATGCTGTTAAATATTCCGGCCAAAATGCTTATGTAGATTTTTCTCTCTTAAAAAAAAGAATTTGGTTACCTCTTTTCTGTATCACTTTATATGAATAGAAATTTTCTATCACACTAAAAAAATTTAAGGTTTGGGATTAAAGTTTAAGGTTAGGGTTCTGAAAACTTGGGGTAAGATGTATTTTTAGGGTTTAAGATTTAGAATTTAAGGTTATGGTTTAGAATTTAAAATTTTAGTATTGGGGCATAAAAAATAGTAACCGAAAATGGGCAGAGGATTTTTGTTTCACTTTATCTGCCCCACCAATGATTTTATTTCATATTTATTATTAGTAAAACATAAACAATCAATAAAATAA
The DNA here is from genome assembly GCA_958450335.1 of Hibiscus tridactylites. Classification (NCBI taxonomy): domain Eukaryota; kingdom Viridiplantae; phylum Streptophyta; class Magnoliopsida; order Malvales; family Malvaceae; genus Hibiscus; species Hibiscus tridactylites. The sequence continues at coordinate 3,743,441 of OY288289.1, read as the reverse complement.
TAAGAAAAAAAATTATTTATACATATAGCATAAAATCATCAGAAAAACATATAAATGGTACATAAAAGGGTAGACGGTTTTTGTTCCTGAAAAACACCTATCTAACACAAAAACATGAACTTTATTTTACTGGAATGATTAAGTGTGTTAGCTATTTGCAGTAACAGTGATGTTTCAGAATAATGAGTTAAGTTATATCAAAATTAAAATTTAAAACCTCAAATTCGAACGTAGTAGAAGGACCAAAACCATAATTTAACCAAAAAATAACTGTAGCAATTTGGAAACCCTGAAATAAAATTGAATGAAAGAGAAAATATGAATTACCAGAGGAGAGAAGAGAGGGCAAAGCAAATTCCTGAGCAGGCCTTGGTTTGGGCTTTGATGGAGAAACTGAGAGGACCTTGTTGAATAAAAGAGGAAGAAGGGCAAACCCCAAATCCAGTAAGCAGGAACCGTCCAATGTAAAGTCCTTATCACCATTGTACAAGGTTGACCATCTGCTCCTGTTTTGTTTTTTGTTTTTTTGGAACAGAACAGGCCAAGGTACAAGGTAACAAAACTGAGTTAGACTTAGTCATATAATTACCTAGCATGCATTTTACGACTATTTACGAAGTTAAGCTTAATTAAGTGGCTAATTTTGAAGAGAGAGAGAGAGAGAGAGAGAGAGAGAATTGTGTGGTTAGTCGTTAGCTTAATTAAGTATACATGCATGTAAGAAATTTCTAAATCCTCAGTTGACATTTTATTATTCTTTCTACTTTGTTGACCACGTGCCTGTTATGATTAAGGAAGCATGCATGCAATATTGGGAAGGCATAAAAATAAAAATAAACGCCCGAACGTTTGATTGAATAGTCATTTTGACCCCTATTTTTTTGAACCAATTTAATCCTCAACGTTTTATTTTGGATCAAAATAGCTCCTGTGGGAATGGAAACTGTTAGTCAACTGACAATAAACAACTTAAATTACTTGACATAATGACGCGCCAGAAGAAAAAAATATTTTATATTTTATATAATTTTATAAAAATATTTTTTGACTGATATGTTATTATGTAAAGTCAGCATATTTGTCTGTATGACACTGCTATCGCAGCGTGCACTGCCATGTAGGTTTGTCGCGTCATTTCAAGTTGTTTATCGTCATTTGACTAACATTTTTCATTCGCATAAAGATCATTTTGACCCAAAATGAAACATTGGGAGTTAAATTAATTTAAAAAAGAATATAGGTCAAAATGACTATTCAGTCAAACAGTAGAATTTTTTTTTGGCATTATAACTATAGGAGATCAATGCATAGTTTTATGTTGGGTCAACGTTAGTCAATATTTTAGAGTAATCTTTATCGATTTTCAACTAAATTAATATCAAATTAGATGACATCAAATTCAATGGCTAAATCAATGGAAGATTTCTTATATGTCTTTAAGAATATGATAATCCCTCGACATATTACATATACACATACACATACCTTGGTTTGCCTCAGCGCATTCGGTAGCTAAATCAATGGCAGATTTCTTATAGCCAACGACGGCGACTTTCTTGCCTTTCAACAACTCTCGGGCGGCTTCTTTATCCAACTTAGAATACTCCATGGTGTGCATAACTTTGCCACTGTAAATGTCTTGGCTTTTATTCGGAGGGAAAACCGGCATTCTCGGTATGTCTCCGTATTTGCCGATGCATACCACCAGTAATTCGAACTCATACCACTGTATAGGGACGAAGTCAAATATCAAGACTAAAAGAGTAAAATATATTTAACCATAAAAATAAGAGGTAAAGTTCAAATGAATTAAAAGTTAGAAGCCCAAATAGATAAAAAAAAATCCTATTGTTTTTTAGCTGCAGCTTCGTCCACTGCATGCACCATAGTATTATACTATTATTACGTCAATTCAAAAATGTTACAGATCAAATTAGCCAATTAGGGATATGTTTGAAAGGACAACCTCAACAGTTTTTGAAGGACATGTTTCCACAGCGACTTCCCAGACAGGATGACCACTCAAAAGAGGTCTGAATTCTCCGGGACCAGCCGAATCCGTCGCTTGTCCATCGCCAATATAACGAATCTCGACGACTTTTGAATCGAATCTCACGTGCTTCAACACATCAAAGTGTGTAGCATAACCGTGCAAGTACTCCAAGATATCAAGGTATGAAGGGAAGCTCGAATTATCCCTTTTGGGCCAAGGATAATCCGAGAACTCGAAATCGCACCGAGGGGTTTGGAGCTTAGTCGAAGCGAACGAACAATGTTTCCAAACGCCACCAATTGAATCAGTGGCCTCGAGAACAATGGGGTTATGACGGGAGATCTGTTTAGCAGCAGCTATGCCGCTGATACCGGCACCGATAATCCCAACCCTCGATGATTTCCGGTATCTGATCTGTTCACAAGCCATATTATTAGTATAGCTAATTTGCTCACAAAGTGCTCGTAGAGATAGTCTTGGTGTGCCGAAAGTGAGATTCTAGCTTACTATTTATAAGGGAAAACTTGAGTTTATGTGATTTCCTTGAAGGTTGGGATGTCTAATAATCTAATCCAAGATTGTTAGGTTCAATATTAGTCCAACGTACCCCACCCCCCTAATTTATCTTTTGTCAACGGAAATAAAATCATTTCAATATACATATTACAGATATATAATTATTTGATATACAGATCGAGTAAAATAAGTTTTACACAATTCTAATTAACCGAACCTTAATTCTTAAATATAACATTACATTCAATTATTCAGTTTGTGTATTAAAAAAACTTTTCATTATTACACATAGGGGTAGATGTATGTTTAATATGGGAGGGGCATTACCCCTCCCAACTCCGATTGTTTAATTGCATTTTAAACTATTAATAGTTTTGAAATTATTGTAATTAAGTCTTTGCACCTCTTAAAATTTTGTAATTTAGTCCTTTCTCCTCCCATAATTTTTAGTTAATTAATTTTTAAGACCTTGTTAGTTTTAAAATTAATGAAATTAAGTCTTTGCCCTCTTGTATTTGTTTCAAAGTTAAATAACTTATCATGGTCATGAGTGAATCTTAACTTTGTCCATGTTTACACATTGAGGTTTTTTTTCTTCATCACAAATTTAGGACACTGATCTTCGTTAGATTTTTAATGTAATTATATAACTTATTTTGTTTCAATTCTTCTTAAAAACACATAATTTTAATTAATTATATAATTTTAATCTTCAACTATGAGTCATGAATGATGAAATTTGGTATCAATTTTAATAGATTAGATAGCAAAAGAAAGGTTTGAATTCTTGTGTTCCCATGGACATATTATATATGAATATATGCATGACCTTGGAACCATGTGATGTGACATGAAGTCAATGCTTATTAATTTTGGTCACAGAGAGACAGTGGTCTAACTTGATTTTATTAATGGGTAAAATCAAGTGCTTTTATCTTGTACTGGATGTGAATATGCTTTTATTTTTTCTGGTTGCACTTTTGGTTTTTAGAGTTTTATCCTGATTAATTCGAATTGATTTGGATCGCACATTTAATTTTGGTAGATAAATTTTCTAGCGGAAATATTTTACATATACAAAATCTCGAACCCAAAACTTACTTAAACGATATTAAATTACTTACCATCGTTGAGTATGCTTTTATTAATTAGCCGGTTGACTTATTAAATAAATACGCAACAATATTATTCTTCCTCAACAGTGTACATGGAATTGACTTTGTAGATGATGTAAACGTTTTATATAATTTCAATTAGTAAATTAAATTATCAAGTATTTACTTTAATGATATAATTATAAGGGATAGGATCGAGTTACACAGTGTAAAACTCTCTAAGTTTTATATATTTTTTGGATCGTTGGATGGGTGAAACGAGTGGATGAGATTAACAGTAGAATATGTGAAGATTATCACTTGGGAAAAAAAGTAAGGAGTTAAGCTCAGCCATCCATTTCCCCCATCTAACGATCCAAAAAACGTGTAAAACTTAAAGAGTTTTACGCTGTGTAAGTTGATCCTAACCCTAATTATAAATAATCATGTAACAAAAATTAACGAGTGCTTTAAAATTTACAAGAATTGATTATATATATATAGTTAGGATCAACTTACACAATGTAAAACTTTTTAAGTTTTACACGTATTCTGGATCGTTAGATGGGGGAATAGATGACCCATATTAACTCCTTACTCTATTTTTTCCAAGTGATAATCTTCACATATTTACTGTTAATCTCATTCATTCGTTTTACTCATCCAACGGTCCAAAAAACATGTAAAACTTAAAGAGTTTTACACTGTGTAAACAGATCCTATCAAAATATAACTCAATATAAATTAAATTGATCTCACATTTTAAAAAGTCAAGCATGAAAAATATATATTAACATTTTTTGCTTTATTTTACTAATAAATGTAATAATAAATTATTTTTAGAAGTACAACCTATAATATCTAAATTATTTATATTTTCTCAACTTTTAAAGCGTGTTGAATGTTATAAAGTAACATTCTTTTATAGAAAAAGAAAGGACAAACTGATAATTAATCAGCATAACAATGTTATAAACTAACATTCAGATTAATTAATAATTCAATAACAATGTAAGTCCTTTTTTTGCTGATTAATTATCAGTCCACTTTATATATCTAATTTTCTAAATTATTTTTAGAAGTACAAACTATAATATCTAAATTAATTAATCTGAATTTAAATCCTGAATAATCTCTATCTTTCTTTTATAGAAAAATATATATATAAAGTGGACTCTTAGACTAATTTATTGAACTATAAATTATTTAATTATCATGGGTGGCAACTTGCGCATTTGATACTCTTTGATGCAATCAATCTTTTATTTTTTTTATTTATAACAAATTTAAATCATAATTCATCGTTAATTTTAAAATTAAAACTATTGGCGATTATTATTTGTACACACAAGATAATTAATTTTCTGTCTTTTTTGTGCGCTTATTTATATTTTTTACTAAAAATAAATTTAGGGTTTAAAATTAAGGTTTCAGGTTAGGATTTATGAATAGAGTTTAGATAATTCAGGGTAGAATGTATTTTTAGAGTTTAAAGTTTAAGGTTTAAGGTTTATAATTTAGGGTTAAAACTTAAAAATTAATATTTTAGTGTTGGGTAGGAATGGGCACCGTAAGGACATAAGACTTTTAGAATCACAGAAAATATCTTTATTGTAAATTTAAAAATTGAAAAAAAAAATAAAAGAATGAAATTGTTCTCATTTATATTCATCAAAAAGAAATTGTTCTCATTTATGAAAAATAAAATAACTGCCAATATGGCCTTATAATAATTTATTGAGTTATATTTTGATACACAATTCATATATATATTTTTTACACAACTCTTCTTTAAAATCTAAAACCTAAAATCCTAATCATAACACTCTAAATTCTAAAGCCTAAACTCTAACTATAAATATTAAATCTTAAACCCTACAACTTAAGGCCTTAAATTCTTAACCCTAAACTAAACTCATAACCCCTAAATTTGACAAACACACAAAAATTTAATTTACACGGATTGTGTATAATTTTTTTCTCTATTTTATTTATTTTCATTTTATCCAATGATTTTTTTATTTTACTTAAAACATATTTATTTATTTGCAACTCAAAGTCAACAATAAATGTATTAATTTCTAAAAAAATTATGATTCGAGTGAGAGGGAAAAGCGAAGATGGAACCTTTTTTGTCTCTGTGGAAATTAATTATTGGTGACACAATATGGTAGCTATAAGTCACTCGCGTCAACAACTTTTTACTTTGATTTTGTGGAATAATTTTCATACCCCTCTTGTTGCTTTCCGAAAAATACAACACATCATTTATTTAAAAAAAAATAAAAATTCATGCCTCTTTGATTTTTTTATATACTTAGGAGAGTAGTAGGCCAAGAAAAAATGCATGCACATATATATGAGGTAGAATTTGCTGGTATAATATAAAATTTTAAACGTTTTTATATGGTTAGACGAGTGAAAATGAAATTAACAAAATAAAGTTAGAGTTAGTTTGATTTTAGAAAATATTTTCTATTTTTTAATTTATTTTCGGAAAATAATTTTTATTCTTAATTTTTTAAAAATTAGAAAAAATATGCTTATTATAGGGATGAAAACTTGTTTTCAAAAATAAAATAATGTGTTTGGTATCTGGCTTTTTTAAAACAGAAATGAAAAATAATTATTAAATAATTAAAATATAATATAGTTAGAAAAATATTATTATTATAATAATAATAATAAATAAAATACGAGTATATAAGTCAAAGTTTTTAAAAATAACATTAGAATGATTCGAAACCGGGTTAAAATTAAAAAATTATCATTTTCATACTTTCCACTTTCCTAAAATATTTTTAATGAAAATAATAAAAACATCTTTTATGTTTTAAATTTTTACTTATTTTTGTTTTTAATTTCTAATTTTACAAACAGACATGTTTTTTTAATCGTTTTATATTTTTTTTAAGAAAATGAAAACAAACTCTATTTTCTAAAACTAATGGGACCCTAATTTTTTTATGAAATGATAAATTATTATATTTATTTAAAAGTTTTAATCACCACTATTAAATTTAATTGATCAAACAATCCAAAATACGTGTAAATAAATCTTAACATATTATATATATATATATTCAAAGTTTAGTTACATAAATCTTAACCCTATATACATGGATTCATTTTAAGTTCAGTTAGTAATACTACGAGGCTTAGGGTTGTTTACGGTCGATTATTCATACCGTTTAGCTTAAACGATCGGTTAATTGTTATAACGATTATTAAATTTAGTTAATCGTAATCTAACCGTTAAAAATCAATTAAATTATTAGTGATTAACCGTTAAGACACGACTAACCGGCGGTTAAATTATAAGTTAATCTATAACTTATTACATTTTTTTCACAAGTTCACTACTTCTTTTGAGAATAATGAACTATATTTTTATAAATATTATATTAAAATGTTCATAAAAATATTTAAATAGAGATTATAAACACCAACTTCATACTAAATTCAAAAAATACCTACATACTACAAAGTTCCAACACAACACAAAATACATAAACTGGATACTTAGTTTAAAGTTCAAAGTTTTAACAGTGTTCAACACATAGCAATACACCATCAAAGTTTTAAAGACAAATGTTTAACTAACATAAAACAAATGTGTAGTTGGCTTGATGGTAAACAGGCGCACCTCTCACCAAGAGGTCCCTAGTTTGAACCCTGCTATTCTCATTGTAGAGTAAAATTTATTTTCTTTCTTTAATGAGTGGTGACGTGTCACCACCTCATTGGAAGGTAAAATAAAATTATTAACTCAAATATAAATAGTTAAAGTCCTCCAATGAGGTGGTGACACGTGGCATCACTTAATTAAATAATTAATTGTTTTATTAAATAAAAATTAGGACTAAATTGATAGAATGCGTAAGTAATAGGGATTAAATGTGTAATTATACCAATTTGTTTTTAACTGCCAAATCATCTTCCCGTTAGGATTTAACGGCAGGTGGCTACATTGGAACCAATTAAATAGTTATGTGGTATATTTAACACAATTGAAAACATAGTGGTCAAATCGACACCAACCCCATAGTTCGGTGGTCATTAGTATAGTTTACCCTATAATTTAACAACGGTTAACATATAGGTCAACCATTTGTCAAAATTCATATCCATAACCAATTAACCATCATTTCTAGTGGTTCGGTTAACCGAAATCGTTTAACTTTAACAGTTTGATTAATTAACCTATAAAATATAATGGTTATATCAGTTAACGGTTACGATTAATTATGCACACTCCTATGCATACCCTTATTAGGGTCTGTGAGGCCTATTTTAATTCTCCCTTTCAAAATTTTTAAAAATGTTACTATATTTCAAAAAATTTAATTATATTTAATTAAGTCCCCTTCTAAAAATTTTAAATTTCTCATTAGTTCTTAAATTTTTTGAAAATCTTAAATATGCCCCTAAACTTGGGTTGCCAAGATCCGCTCTTGGTAATACTCAAAGGGATAATGGTACAAATGCCCCATGTACTTTGATGGAAAGTTAAATGTGATGCTTAAACTTTGAACGCGTTTAATGTGCCCTTAAACTTTACATCCATCATATATTATACCCCTCAATTATAACGTCGTTGTATGGTGACGTGGCTTGACACGTAGATTACTGACAATACGTCACGTGACGTTTTGGCTCAGAAAAAGTTATCAAAGTTAAATGAGGGGCATCTAAGTAAATTAATCATTTTATTTGGAAAAAAGGAAAAATGATTCGCGTCGTTCATCTTCTTCCTAGTTTCTTCTCCTTTTTCTTCTGCTATTTTTTTCTATTATGAAAAAATTTGTGGTTTGGTTACATTATTATTGAACTTTGATCAAGATTTGTATACTTAAATTATAATAGATTCAGATATTCTGAGTTTATTTACAATTTGGTTTCTCTAAGACTCTTTATTGACTTGTATCTTCTGATTTCATCTTCATAATCCTAATATGTGAAATCTGAACTTTGTCTTTCTAAGCAAACGCTTTCCCATAAAAGCTTCTCGAAGCGGGATTTTTCATTCCCTTATTTTGCTTTCCGATCAGGATCATCTTTGATTCATCTTCAAAGCTCTTTAATCTTTGCAGGCTCGGAGAACAACCACCATTTTCTTTATCAATTTTGGTTTCTATGTACGCCTCAAATAATCTTCATGTTCACATTTTTTACCCTTTTTAACCTTTTTTTAGTATGGAATTTAAAAGCTTAAAATCTCTCTATATGCCATGATTGGTGGTTAAGCATCCTTTTCTATTTTTGCTCTCATCCAGGTGCCAGTGAATTAAAACAAGAAACATGTTTTTATTTTTTTATTTCTTTTTATATTTTTCGATCCCTTTAATGGCTTGAACGGAAGACAGACATTGATTAAATGATGGTATATGTTAACAGTACAAACTCAATATAGAAAATATTTCATCTGCTTTCATTCATATGTGTATTTACTTTGGTAAGCTCATATATATATATATATATATACAAGTCTAATTTCAATTTAACTAACATATTAACAAACGTGAACTAACTCTAAACAGTTGCTAACCACCTAACTGATTAATTTAACAGCTTCTAACTTTAACACTCCCCTTCAAGTTGGGTCTTGCTGGAAAAACATTTTCCAATCCCAACTTAAAAATTAAGTGGTAATACTGCTGACTTCCCAAGGCCTTTGTCATAACATCAGCTAGTTGCTCATGTGTTGAAATATACTCTGTTTGTATCAAGCCTTGTTGTATCTTTTTCGTATGAAATGACAATTAATTTTTATGTGTTTCGTTCTTTCATGAAATACTGGATTAGCAGCAATTTAGAGTGTTGGTTTACTGTCACAATAATTTTTGCTGGTTCTGAATCTTTCATTTCAAGTTCTTCCAAAAGACCTTGTAATCAAATCACCTCTGATGTAACCATTGTCATTGCCTTGTACTCAGCTTCTGCTGAGAATCTAGCAACCACATTCTGTTTCTTTGACTTCCAGGATATGAGTGAATCACTAATCTTAACACAGAAACTAGAAACTGACTTTCTTGTTATTGGAAAAGATGCCCAATGAAAGTCACAGTAAGCTGTGACTTATAACCAGTAGAAGACTTCAACAAGATCTCTGCTCTTGGTTCTCTTTTGATGTACCTAACTATTCTCAGTGCTGCATTCATGTGAGTTCTTTTAGGTTGATGCATGAATTGACTGAGTGTATTTACTGCATAGGTAATGTCAGGTCTAGTGTAAGTCAAATAAATCAACCTTTCAATCAACTTTTGGTAAATTATTTTATCTTCAATTAGATTGTCCTCCATTTCAAGCTGCAAATCCTGATCAAACTCTACTATTGTCAGTTTTAAATTTTGCTCCAAAGGTGTCAAGGCATACTTAGCTTGTTCTAAACCAGTGTAATCACTTATTTTGTCCGGACCTCGAACTCCTTTAATTCGTGTCTATTTAAGACTTACCGGGCTGTTAAATAATTTTTCTTGAGAAAATAATAAGGAAAAGGAAAAACAAAGCAAAAAGAGAAAAAAGAAAAAGTAAAGATTATAGTATTATTATTATTGCTACTATGGTATATATTAATGTGTGTATTATTATTATTAGTATTAGTATAATATTACTATTATCTTATATTAATTATCATCATCATCGTTTTTCATTGTTGTTATTATCATTATTGTATACATTGCTATATTTATTATCATGTTATTTTATATATATCATATTATTATTTATACTATTGTTTATTATTATTATTATTATTATTATTATTATTATTGTATTCATATTATTATTATCATAACAAGATAAAGAAGATAAATAATAATAAAACATAAATAAATAAAAGCCCAATATATTTATTTAATTAATACAGTCCATAACCTAAAATAAAATACATTAGGCCCGAGCCCGGTAAGCCTTTACAACAACCCTAATGAAAAAACCCTAATCCCGTTTTTTTTTCTGTGCAGCCGCCCCCTATTCCAACCGTTAGATCTGGGATAGATCTAACGGTTCAGATCACACTCCAGCAAAAACCCTAGAGAGGCCTCTCCCGAGCCCTAGCGCCGCACGCACCCACCACCGTTGGATCTGGGCGCGATCCAACGGTCCCAGATGATTGGAGAAGGATCTGAAACCCCACGCCCTTCACGCGAGCCGCTTGGAGTCTCCACGCGCGACGTTTTGCTTCCTACGCGCACATGCCCGTGACCCCTCCTCTGCCACCTCCACGCCGACTGCCATCTCCACGCCATGCCTCCCCCGATTGAGCAAACCGGCAACAATTCAGACGAAAGACAGATTATCAGAACCCGAAAATGGCAAAAAAAAAACAACAACAATAAATCAAACACCAAAGTCAACTAGGCAAAAAAATCAGATTCAGAGAGGAGAGACAATTTTTGTTTTGCATGTAAACATTGGATATAAAATCCGAACCAAAAACCAATGTAAAAGGATGGAAAAAAATTTCACAAAGAGAAATCAATAAAAAATCCTTCTGAGGTATCCATATTTCTCACTCTTTCGATTGCATGCATAAAAAAAATAAAAAGAGGCAAAGAAAAAAGAAAAGTCATAGTTTTTTTTTTACCTTTGGTCGTGTCGACTCTCTTTCGGCTGAGTCACCTCCGATCGTTGATAAGCCGCCGAGCCTTCGCGAAGGTTCGAACTCGGTGAAACGACGGCGGGATGGTCAAGGAAGGGGAGGTTTCAGATTTTCGAGTAAAAGGGGTTTTCGGGTTGCATTTTAGGGTTTCACGAAAGGGGGGAGATTCTTTTCTGTTTTCGGTTCTTTAAAAAAAAAGAGGAAAAGAAGAGTTTTTATGGGCTTTTGGCTTCCCCTATCGCCGGTAGCGACGGCCGGTGTATTTTTCGGCGTCGGAGAATGAGAGGTGTAGAGAGAGAGAGGGGTCTGAGAAAGTTTAACTTGGGCAAAAGGGGAGCCAAATGTTTTTAAGTCCCCTTTTATAGTGTTTTAATATTTTAAAAACGGTATATTTCTTTTCTAACCCCTCCGCGTTTGGAAAATACCCTCGTAAGGGTCTCAGCTTTTCTAAATCCCGGTTGTGGTCCCTCGAACCTTTTAAACCTTTTTAATTTCGTCCCTGTTCCCATTCAATCAGTTTTCGATTGGCAAAATTCCCCTTTGCGTCCTTTCAAGTTTCCGTTTCTTTTCAATTCAGTCCTGTTTCGCATTTATAATTAATGTGTCAAATGGTTTTATTATTGTTGGGGTCCCTGTCAGTTTGCATTTTATTTTTGCCTCACATTTATGTTTTCTTAATTAGTCAATAGTGTGTTTTATGTACTAATAATGTTTAGGGGTGGATATATGTGTAATATATGGCACGATATAATATATGATTGCACATCTTTGTCGTAGTTTGTTTAGACTTGCAATATGTCCTTCTTTTACATTATGGAGTTTTATTATTTCGTATGCTTATTGAGTTTTTATATATATCACTTGTATCGTTCGTATTGTAACGTGCATTTTTATTTAATCATGCAATTTATTTGTTCCGCCTATTGTCTAAGTTGCATCTCGATTTTTTAAATTGTAATGCGAGCGTCTTTTTATTCGGGAACGAACGAGGCCAGTACCAGTCGTAGTGGTGGTGGTTCGGACGTTCCTTCTCGAATATTAAGACCTTTAAAATCCACTCGCTCGTATAACCAAATTTCGATACGATTCGTCACTTTAATTCGCAAAATTTAATATTAATTAAGCGGTAATGTTTTTGGTACCGATTTTCGGGCACGACGGGGGTGCTCATCCTTCCTCGCGTGTAACCGACTCCCGAACCTTTTTTAGAAAAAAAAATCTCTAGTTTTATTTCGGTGTCCGGTCTACCATTTTAAATGGCCGGTGGCGACTCCTCTATTTTTATAAATCCGATTAAAATTTTCGAAAACCATTAAAACCCGGTTCTTCTAAGTGACACCGGTATTTTTTTAGTCGCAACAGATGGCGACTCCGCTGGGGACTAAAATTTTGTTTTCAAAAACAAAAAGAGGGTCGAGCCAAAAAAAAACTTTACTGCTCAATTAATATTAGAAGTTGCGAATTAAAGTGACCAAATCGATCGATATTTGTTTATAAGTGCGAGTTTATTTTAAACGCATTTAAAATTGGCATTTAAACCCGTTTGTTTAAGTGGGGGGAAAACGCTAGTGCTTTCGTGGGGATATTGTTCCTCCGTCTGGGCCTAGCAAGTACCTTCGGGGCTCGAGTACCCTATATCTTCGTGGGAATATCGTTTCTCCGTCCGGATATAGCGAAAAGGTCCCCTCGAATTGAACTCGGTTGAGAGGAGCCTATAATGGGTGATGACCGGGGACCTTGCTACCCTTAGAAGGGGACAGCGAGGACAGTTCGAGTACCTCCTAGAACCAAAACTGCATGTAGAGAACTAGATTACCCACCCTTTTTAGAGCCATGCGGACAACCTAAGTTTATTAGACGGGATAAGTAGGGTTGCTTGCTTTCATGCTTGCCTTTTTCTTATCATGTTTATCCGACACTAACGATTTTTCTTATGATCTTTTTGCATTTATTCTCGCATGCATTTCATGACATAAAGGTGTTGAGTTAAGGTGGTTTTACCCAATCAAGGGCTATCATTATGGACGGGAGGTTGCTAAAAAAAAGATGTTGTCAATTAGCAAGTCCGATATCGGTCAAAGGTGAATCAGAAAGGATAAGGGAACAGCTTACCGAGCGAACACACAATAGAAGATCTAATGCCCACCACCGTAGAAGGCACAACTCTTCTCCATCCCGAGGAAGTCAAGCAAGATCGGATTTACTCCGAACATCCGAAGTCACGAAACTACCCGACCGAGTGCAAAGAGGCGGCCGGAAAGAGCGGGGCAACCGAAAAGGGCTTGGATAGGGTCAAGAGATATATTCAGCTTCGAGGAGATAGTTTGTTTTCCTAAACTTGATATCAGCAGTTTTAGAGGGTTTTGAATTGCTGGAGAAGAAAGCAAATCCGGCCCCAGCTTTTTAGCCAAAGTTTTCATTTCCTTGAACATGATTAGGGGGCAAGAAAGTACCCGTAGGACTTTTGCTATGATTATCTTGTAACAAGGAGCCTCCTTTACGTTCAAATGAAAGTTGACCTAAGGGGAATCACCTATATGACCAACACCTTTGACTTGCATACATTTGTAGCATTTGTTTCATACATCATTTCGAAGCATCATTAAAACTGTCAGCCATGCACCCATCTCATGAGCATGCATCTGTTGATTTGAGTCCATAATACATCCATCATTGGACATTAAAATTTGCTCAAGGCATTTCATCGCATCATTACTAATTGGGGAGAACACTCATCCGAGAGAGAGAAAGAGAGAGAGAGAGAGAGAGGAAAGAATGGACAAAGGAATGATTTCCAGCCAGTATAGCTTTAGAAGTATGAATGACCTAGTGGCTAAGCTCGAACAGCTTCGAGAACATTTGGTTCAGAATCAAGGGGAGATGATATCGTATAGGAGGAGAATAAATCCTTTACAAAAATCCAATTTCCATGATTGGTGAAAACTGATTGTACCCAGGGAAATGGTACAACTAGCCCGTAGCAAACGGCTATCGGTAAAGGCAATTCAAATCCGTTAATCCCTGTGCATTTGGGAAAAATGCAAGTCTCGGTTCAAGATAAGTGAATTGGAGACATTACATTGTTTCATGAAAGAAGGAGCGATGTTGGGCAAGTCCGACAGAAATGTTGGCACAACGTGCTTAAATACGGTGAAGTTTAAGACAATGGACAATTCAAATGTCCATCGAAAATCCATTTTCACGGGTGGTCAAAGGAAAATAAATCCTTTGCAAAAATCCAATTCTCATTATTGGTGAAAACTGATTATACCCAGGGGAATGGTACAACTAGCCCGGAGCAAACGGCTACCGGTAAAGGCAACTCAAAACCGTTGATCCCTGTGCATTTGGGAAAATGCAAAAGTGATAAGCTAAGCTGTTTTTAACGAAAATTTCATTCTTTGATTCTTTAAACATTTCATAAGCTTACTCTTGTATATACTTTTTGTAAGATTAACTTTAATTCAATTTTAAAAGAAATTTTTCTAAAAGACCGAATGCTGTGAGGACGCTAAATATGAAAACCCTATGCTCTACTTAGGCCAAGGGAGGAATGACAATGAGTGTTCAGGAATAATGGGCCACTCCCATTGAGTGAATTTTCCTCTCGGGCATTGTTGTCTAAGGTTCTTGAATGAAGTGATAACCCTAAAACTTCTACCACCTGAAGACCAATTTTGATATCAGTGTATGGGAGGACATTTGGCATTCCTTCAATTCCATTCACACAGAAAGAAAATAAAAAATACCCATTGTTGTCCCTGTTTGAGCCTATCAAAAACTTTTTCTCCTAATTGAACCCAAACCAAGGATCACCCCTACACTAGGGGCAAGAAAAGATAGAGGTCTATGGACAAATAAATGACATTGAATCCTGAATATGCTATGAAGACGATGCCTCGTGAATTAAAGGGCAATAAAAGAGAATGGATGCATTGAATACACTTTCAATTTGAGCAGCAAAAGCATCAAAAGGAAACAGCAAAAGAAAAGTCGGTGCTCAAAGAGCTACCCGAACCAAGGCGAAAGCTACCGACATAAAAGTTGAAGAAATCAAAAGCAAAAGCACTAAAGTGAAAAGTGCAGTTTTGTAAAAGGAGAGAAACGAATAAAGAGAAGGGACAAGAGGATCCCCTATCCAAATGAATCTCTGCTTAGATGAGCCTCGAAAATTTGTTCACCTTTGATCAAAAGCCTGCACTAATACAATGTGAAGGCGCAATTTGACCCGAAACTACGCTTGATGAAAGGAAATGAACTCTAGGGAGAAAACCCCAACAAGAAGGGGCAGTCTAGAGCAATCCAAAGAAGTAAAAGAGGAAATAGCATTTCATCGGAGCATAATTGAGACTTCAGATTGAAAGAATTGATCCTTGGTTTCACCATCCTTAAACACTTGTTTGGGCCTATTTACCCTTTCATTCATATCCGTGAGCCTTAGCCTACATTACAAGCCATGAAAGACCATTTGGACCATACGCGGATGGATGAATTTGTCTTCAGATCACATTCCGCCTATCGGGGTTAACCTTTCTTCAAGGATTGCCACACTTCTAATGCCTGATTGAGATCAGAAAAGAGGGAAGGATGGGGCATGGTGAGTTAGTGAGGTAAAGAGAGCCACCTTTAAATGGGGTAGAAACTAAGTATGGGAGTCGCTCCTCTTGGAAGCCTAATAGCCCAGAAAGGATTTCATATGTGTATCCCCGCAACGTTCGAAAAATGTCACTCAGGTTGACATTTTTTCAAAAACCCAAAACTTGATTTTCTTAAATATCACGTGTCGTGATTCTTTAAAATGTATATATATATACATAATGAATTTATTTTTATCATTTTCATAAGTCTCTTACATTGGAATGAACAAGTGGACTAACTGCGACTCGTGGTAAAGCCAGTAGTACCCGAGAGGGGCATCATTGTCCGTGGGGTAACAAGGGTTTTGTACATAAGAGTTTGAATCAGAATGAAAGATGGCACAAGCCCAGGAAGGACTTAGAATGCGACCGAGGTCACTCGACTCGAATTTTAAAACGAAGAACGAGCGGCAGAAAATTAGGGGCCAGATTTCTTAAGACACAAGATTGATGGATGGTTGTAGTCCCAAGATAACGACCACTAACCCTAAGAAATGAAGACAAACTAAATCCATGCATCTTTGCATTCTCGTAAACACATGCATCTTTGCATTCTCGTAAACACATGCATCATTGCATCCTGAAATATGCTCATGCATCATCGAATGCTAGATGTCACCCATGCTAGGAGCATGCTAAATCATTTCATAGCATTTTGTTTTCTCTAAACAGATATTTGAAGATTGGTAAAAGAATAGATCTACAACTTCACGAGAGGAGAAGCGAATCTCACAAGAATCAAGAGTCCTTCGACTTGCGTAATTCGGATTACTAAAATCCTTCCAACCCTCGGTTTTAATCTTCTAGATGGTTTTCTTACAATTCGATTTTATCCTTCCAAAAGGTCGTTTTTCTCAAAACTCGATTTCTCAATTTTTATCCTTCCAAAAGGATGTTTTTCTTAAAACTCAAAATTTTCAATTTTTATCCTTCCAAAAGGTCGTTTTCCTCAAAACTCGATTTCTCCATTTTTTATCCTTCCAAAAGGTCGTTTTCCTCAAAACTTAATTTCTCAATTTTATCCTTCCAAAAGGATGTTTTCCTCAAAACTCAATTTCTCAATTTCATCCTTCTCAAGGGATATTTTTCTTAAAAGTCAAAATTTCTCAATTTTTATCCTACCTAAAGGATGTTTTTCTTAAAAAAGATCAAAATTTCTTCATTTTATCCCTTTACACAGATTTTTGAAAGACAAATTGAATACCTCTCGGGATGAGGAGAAAACGATAAAGTGAGAACTAAAAGGGTCTCAGGCGAAGCCTTTCAAGCCGCCGCCCCAGAGTGTCAGGTGAAGCCTTCATGTTCGCCACTCAAGGATTTCATAAAAGCTTTCAAGCTTGCCGATAGATTTCAAGATAAAGGATCCTATAGAGAAAGGGTCCAAACAAGCTCTATATAAGAGGAACTTGCGACTTCAGGATCTCGAAAGCGGAGGGTCCTACGGAGAGGGGACTTGTAGATCCTTGATTTTAGATAGGAGTTCAATAGAGAAGGAACTACTACTCGGAGGGTACGCTAAGGAAGAGGAGTTCTGTGGAGAAAGAACTCAGAATCCTAAGGCTTCAAGATCTCGAAAGCGGAGGGTCCTACAGAGAGAGGACTTGGAGATCTTTGATATCAGAAATACGAGGACGAGAGTTCTATATAGGAAGAACTGCCACTCGAGGAATATGCCAAGGAAATGAGTTCTATGGAGAGAGAACTCATATTCTTAAAGCTTCAGAGAGAAAATACTCGGTCTAGCGTGTTGCAGCTCCAGGAGAGTAAATCGTCCAATAGAGAAGTTGGACAGATTTAGTTATGACCAGTTTGCTTTTAGGCCGCGAAGGGAAGGCAAAGTTGTTTGGATGACTAGCTTGTTCTTACAAAAAGGGAAGACAAATGTATTTGAAACCTGCCTATCCGTTCGGGCACTTGGAGAATGGAAATCTGCACACACACAAAAATCTATGTCTACCTGTTCGGGGCATCCGGAGGGAGAACTCATGATCAGAAGGCGTTGGGAAGAGGAGTTGCTTGGATTCACGTGGCTGCTTTGGGAAGGCGAACCGTCCAAAAGGGAAGTAGGACAAAATTAGTGCTTATGGTCTTTGCTTAATTCTTGTTCCACAAGTATAAGCAAAGAGGGGCAGCTGTAATCACTAATTTCATCCGGACCTCGAACTCCTTTAATTCGTGTCTATCTAAGACTTACCGGGCTGTTAAATAATTTTTCTTGAGAAAATAATAGAAAAGGAAAAACAAAGAAAAAAGAGAAAAAAGAAAAAAGGAAAAGTAAAGATTATAGTATTATTATTATTGCTACTATGGTATATATTAATGTGTGTATTATTATTATTAGTATTAGTATAATATTACTATTATCTTATATTAATTATCATCATCGTTTTTCATTGTTGTTATTATCATTATTGTATACATTACTATATTTATTATCATGTTATTTTATATATATCATATTATTATTTAGGGTAAACTACATAAATGACCACCATACTATTGTAAAAGTCGCGATTTGACCATCTTACTTTTTTTGAAGCAATTAAACCATCATACTATTAAATTGGGTGCAATTTGACCACCAGCCGTTAAAGGTTAATGGCAGGGTGACGTGTCAGTTAAAAAAATAAGGGTATAATTACACATTTGGTCTTTACTACTTAAACATTCTTTCAATTTAGTCCTAATTTTAATTTAATAAAATAAATTAATTATTTAATTAGATGATGACACGTGTCACTACCTTATTAGAGGGATTTAATTATTTATATTTGATTAAATAAATTTATTTTTATCCTCCAATTAGGTGGTGACACGTGTCACCACCTAATTAAAGATGGAAAAATTTACTTATGCGAGCAAGGGGGGTTAAACTTGCGTCCCCTAGCAAAGAAGACTGATAGCTTACCACCAAGCCAAATACAATATTGAGATATAATTCCTGCAATATCTATTATATCTAAATAAACATTAAAAACCGAAAACTCCATCATCGTTTTCCATTGCCTTGCTATAGACGAAGGCATACAACATCAAAGGGGACGATCAAGAGCTATAGACGAACTCAATCGGAGAATCTTAATAGAAAGAACTGCAACAAAGCTTGCAAGAAACTGAGGAAATCGAGATCGGAAAAGTACATAAAACACAGTGATGTTACAGGGAAGATGAAGATGAATTAAAAAACAACCTTTGTAGGATGCTACGCAGGCGATGCGACAGTAGTTGCATTCTCGCCCCGTATTTCCCGTGCGATGAGATCGACAAGTTTGCCAAGGTGCACAAGGTTTTCGGTGCAAGCAATGTAATCAAAATGATCCAGGTTGGTAATAATAAGTTCAATCTACAGTTGAGACTTGAGACGTCACATTTGTTTGTAAATCTAAAGTACTATTTGTTTATTTATTACATGATACCAGATGGTGGAGGAAAGAAACAGGGAAGATGCTGTGAAAGCGCTGGTCTATGAAGAAACAGCGAGGATCAGAGACCCTGTTTATGGCAGCACCGGAGCTATTTGCCAACTGCAAAAGATGGTGCAAGAACTTAAGATGCAGCTTGAATCAATGGAAGCTCGAGTGATGGAGTTGCAGCAACAAAGAGATCAGTTTTGGGGCATTCTTCTGAATGTTGATCTCCTCTCCTCCATTAATGGAGGCAGCAACTTCTCATTAGATTTCGATGACTCTATGGCATATGATCCGGTCAATTTCCCTGCAGAATGCGGTGGCTGGATCATTTAAGGCATAGAATAAGAAACCCAGATGGTTTGCTGATAAGCTTATCAAGTGTAGAATTTTAAAGGAATAGATGTACACGTACAGAGAAATTTAAGTTTTGAAACTGTTCGTAACGATGATGGAGTTTTTCGGTTTTTAATGTTTCTTTAGATATAATACATATTGCAGGAATTATATCTCAATATTGTATTTGGCTTGGTGGTAAGCCATCAGTCTTCTTTGCTAGAGGACGCAGGTTTGACCCCCCCTGCTCGCATAAGTGAATTTTTCCATCTTTAATTAGGTGGTGACACGTGTCACCACCTAATTGGAGGATGAAAATAAATTTATTTAATCAAATATATATAATTAAATCCCTCCAATAAGGTAGTGACACGTGTCATCATCTAATTAAATAATTAATTTATTTTATTAAATTAAAATTAGGACTAAATTGAAAGAATGTTTAAGTAGTAAAGACCAACTGTGTAATTATACCCTTATTTTTTTAACTGACACGTCACCCTGCCGTTAACCTTTAACTGCGGGTGGTCAAATTGCACCCAATTTAATAGTATGATGGTTTAATTGCTTTAAAAAAAAGTAAGATGGTCAAATCGCGACTTTTACAATAGTATGGTGGTCATTTATGTAGTTTACCCTATTATTTATACTATTGTTAATTATTATTATTATTATTATTATTATTATTATTATTATTGTATTCATTTTATTATTATCATAACAAGATAAAGAAGATAAATAATAATAAAACATAAATAAATAAAAGCCCAATATATTTATTTAATTAATACAGTCCATAACCTAAAATAAAATACAATAGGCCCGAGCCCGGTAAGCCTTTACAACAACCCTAATGAAAAATCCCTAATCCCGTTTTTTTTTCTGTGCAGCCGCCCCCATTCCAACCGTTAGATCTGGGATAGATCTAACGGTTCATATCACACTCCAGCAAAAACCCTAGAGAGGCCTCTCCCGAGCCCTAGCGCCGCAAGCACCCACCACCGTTGGATCTGGGCGCGATCCAACGGTCCCAGATGATTGGAGAAGGATCTGAAACCCCACGCCCTTCACGTGAGCCGCTTGGAGTCTCCACGCGCGACGTTTTGCTTCCCACGCGCGCATGCCCGTGACCCCTCCTCTGCCACCTCCACGCCGACTGCCATCTCCACGCCATGCCTCCCCCGATTGAGCAAACCGGCAACACCTCAGACGAAAGACAGATTATCAGAACCCGAAAATGGCAACAAAAAAAACAACAACAATAAATCAAACACCAAAGTCAACTAGGCAAAAAAAAGCAGATTCAGAGAGGAGAGACAATTTTTGTTTTGCATGTAAACATCGGATATAAAATCCGAACCAAAAACCAATGTAAAAGGATGGAAAAAAATTTCACAAAGAGAAATCAATAAAAAATCCTTCTGAGGTATCCATTTTTTTCACTCTTTCGATTGCATGCATAAGAAAAATAAAAAGAGGCAAAGAAAAAAGAAAAGTCATAGTTTTTTTTACCTTTGGTCGTGTCGACTCTCTTTCGGCCGAGTCACCTCCGATCGTTGATAAGCCGTCGGGCCTTCGCGAAGGTTCGAACTCGGTGAAACGACGGCGGGATGGTCAAGAAAGGGGAGGTTTCAGATTTTCGAGTAAAAGGGGTTTTCGGGTTGCATTTTAGGGTTTCACGAAAGGGGGGAGATTCTTTTCTGTTTTCGGTTCTTTAAAAAAAAAAGAGGAAAAAGAAGAGTTTTTATGGGCTTTTGGCTTCCCCTATCGCCGGTAGCGACGGCCGGTGTATTTTTCGGCGTCGGAGAATGAGAGGTGTAGAGAGAGGGAGGGGTCTGAGAAAGTTTAAGTTGGGCAAAAGGGGAGCCAAATGTTTTTAAGTCCCCTTTTATAGTGTTTTAATATTTTAAAAACGGTCTATTTCTTTTCTAACCCCTCCGCGTTTGGAAAATACCCTCGTAAGGGTCTCCGCTTTTCTAAATCCCGGTTGTGGTCCCTCGAACCTTTTAAAACTTTTTAATTTCGTCCATGTTCCCGTTCAATCAGTTTTCGATTGGCAAAATTCCCCTTTGCGTCCTTTCAAGTTTCCGTTTCTTTTCAATTCAGTCCCGTTTCGCATTTATAATTAATGTGTCAAATGGTTTTATTATTGTTGGGGTCCCTGTCAGTTTGCATTTTATTTTTGCCTCACATTTATGTTTTCTTAATTAGTCAATAGTGTGTTTTATGTACTAATAATGTTTAGGGGTGGATATATGTATAATATATGGCACGATATAATATATGATTGCACATCTTTGTCGTAGTTTGTTTAGACTTGCAATATGTCCTTTTTTTACATTATGGAGTTTTATTATTTCGTATGCTTATCGAGTTTTTATATATATCACTTGTATCGTTTGCATTGTAACGTGCATTTTTATTTAATCATGCAATTTATTTGTTCCGCCTATTGTCTAAGTTGCATCTCGATTTTTTAAATTGTAATGCGAGCGTCTTTTTATTCGGGAACGAACGAGGCCAGTACTAGTCGTAGTGGTGGTGGTTCGGACGTTCCTTCTCGAATATTAAGACCTTTAAAATCCACTCGCTCGTATAACCAAATTTCGATACGATTCGTCACTTTAATTCGCAAAATTTAATATTAATTAAGCGGTAATGTTTTTGGTACCGATTTTCGGGCATGACGGGGGTGCTCATCCTTCCTCGCGTGTAACCGACTCCCGAACCTTTTTTAGAAAAAAGAATCTCTGGTTTTATTTCGGTGTCCGGTCTACCATTTTAAATGGCCGGTGGCGACTCCTCTATTTTTATAAATCCGATTAAAATTTTCGAAAACCATTAAAACCCGGTTCTTCTAAGTGACACCGGTATTTTTTTAGTCGCAACAACCAGCATCCTTGATTAATTCAAGGGTATACTTCCTTTGATTCAACTTAAAGTTGAGATTTAGGATTTGCTTCAAATCAGTGATTAAGGCTCCATCATTTCCAGTTATCAGCAAATCATCAACATAAACAAGAAAAAGAACCACCTTACTTTGTTGTTGCTTCACAAACGGTGAGTAATCATGTTTGCTTTGAATAAAACCAGCTGATACAAGTGCTTCAGTTAGCTTCAAGTTCCATTGCCTTAAAGCATGTTTGAGCCCATACAAAGATTTTTGCAGTATGCATACAACATTCTCCCCCTGGCTGCAAAAACTTTCTGGTAAACGCATATAGACTTCCTCATTTAAATCACCTTGAAGAAAAGCGTTGTAAACATCCTTCTGATACAATGGCCAATAAAAACTAGAGGCAATGGACAAAATAGTTCGAATGGTAACCATTTTTACAACATGAGAGAATGTTTCAACAAAGTCAATCCCCTCCTTCTGATTGTACCCTTTGATAACGAGACGAGCTTTGTACCGTTCAACCTCACCAGTTGCCTTGTACTTAATTCTATAGACCCACTTGCACCCAATTGCAACTTTTCCCAGTGGCAGTGGAACAAGAGACCGGGTATTGTTAGATTCCAAAGCTTGAAGTTCTTCAACCATGGCTTTACTCTAAAGAGGGTTTGTAGAAGCCTTAGAATAAGAATGAGGCTTAGATGATTCAGAAACAAAAGCCAAAAAAAGTTGAATTAGAGATGACAAATGAGAATAAGATAAAAAAGAAAGACACAGACCTGGTGATGAAGAAGATTGGTATGAGTTGGTAAAATTATCCATCCAAACATGTGGTTTAGAAATTCTAGTAGTCCTACGGTGAGCTACAACAGACACATGTTGAACCAAGGGTCCATTTACCAAAACAAATGGATCATCAGCAAGAACAAAAGAGGAAATATGTACAAGATTAGGATGTGAGGAAGGTGCTGAGGTAGGTTCTGAAGTAGGCGATGAAGTAGGTTCTGAAGTAAATGATGAAGTATGTTCTGAAGTGGGTATAGAAGTATGTTCTGAATGAAGTTCAAAAGTAGGTGCAGGAGAGGATAGAATAAAAAAATCAGAATCAAGAATGGAAGGTGCTGAGGCAAAAAAGAAGAAACAATAGGAAAGAAAGGAGAGGAAGAATGAAAAGAAAATTGGTTTTCAAAAAACTTAACATCCCTATTGACAAGAAATTGTTTAGATTAAGATTAAAAAGAAGATAACCTTTCTTGGTAGGTGCATAACCAAGAAAGACACAAGAAAAATCCCTAGTAGCAAATTTGTCAAAAGTAGTAAGATGTGTGGAAAAGCACAAACAACCAAAAATTTTAAAATGATCAAAAGAAGGGAATTTCTGAAACAACATTTCAAAAGGAGTTTTCCAAGAAAGAACTGAAGAAGGGAGCCTATTAATTATGTAGGAAGCAACTAAAACACACTCACCTCAAAATTTTAAAGGGACTTGTGAGTGAAATCTCAGTGCTCGAGCAACTTGAAGAAGGTGTTTGTGTTTCCTCTTAGCAATACCATTTTGCTGAGGGGTATGAACACATGAGCTTTGATGAATGATACCTAAAGAATAAAAAAAATAGAAGAGGCAAAGTTAAAAAATTCACAACCATTGTCACTCCTAATTGTTTTAATAGAGGCAGAAAATTGATTTTGCACTATGAAAATGAACTTCTTCAAATATAGAAAAGCATCACCTTTAGATTTTAGTAAATACACCTAAGACATTCTAGTATGATCAACTATAGTAAGAAAAAATCTATGACTATTATGGGTAGAAATTCTATAAGGTCCCTAGACATCGATATGAATTAAGCTAAAAGGAAAATCAAAACGAGAATCACTTAAACCAAAAAGAAGTCTGGATTGTCTAGCTAAAGGACAAATGGTACAATGAGGCAAACAAGAACTATCTTTAGTGTTAGAAAACATGGGCAATTTATTCAATTGAGAACAAGGAACATGTCCCAATCGAGCATGCCAAAAAGGTGTTTTATTGATATCAATAGACTTACAAGTATTAATAGAAGAAGAAACAGTATCAAAATCAGCAAAAACACAAGCAGACTTACTGGATGAATCAGAAACTAAATTTGAAGAATGCAGAATGTAAAGACCCCTAATTCTCTTACCAATCCCCTTCATCATTCCACTATAAAGATCCTGAAAAAGGCAAAAATCAGGATAGAAGAAAATGGCACAATGAAGATCTCTGGTCAATTGGAAAACAGAAATCAAATTGTGATTAAAATGTGGAACAAAAAGAACATTAGACACGTGAAGACCATTTGGCAAACAAGCAGAACCAGTATGAGCGACAAGTGAAGATTTACCATTAGGAAGATTGACAAAATGAGAAAGAGACGCACAGGGCAGAGGATTAATCAAGTGATTGAAATCTGACAAGATATGATCAGTTGCACCAGTGTCCAAAATACATTGCAAAGGAGTAGAAGATGAGCAAGAAGGATTAATACCTGCCAAATTCACTGAGGAATTGGAAGCCGGATATTGAGTCAAGAGCCCAAGAAGCTGAGTATACTGCTTTGGGGTAAAGACTGGTGGAGAAGACACAACACCAGAAGAAGCAGAAACTTCAGGAAAACCACTCGAACTAGAAACAGTGCCAACATCCAAAGCAGGTTGAGAACCTCGTTTCTTGTTAAATTTGAAATCAGAAAGGAAGCCAATCAAACGATAACAGTTCTCTTTCTTACGCCCTTTGACCTTACAATAGTCACAGGTACCAAAAAACTTCTTCCGAGACCCAGCATTAGAATAGAACACAGAGGAATCTAAGGGAGGGAAAATACCAGAGAGATGAAGCCGATGAGATTCCTCTTGCACAATTATGGAATACGCACTGTTGACAGAAGGCAAAGGCTACTTTAGCAGGATCTGACTTCGAGATGCATCAAACGTGTCATTGAGTCCCATCAAAAATTGAAAAAGTCGTTGTTGGGAGATATTCTTCGAATTGAGATCAGAAGAATCACAAGTGCATGAAGAGTATAGGACCAAAGCCGAGTACTCATCCCATAACAATTTCAGTTTGGTAAAATAGGTGGAAACAAAGGAATCACCTTGCGTCAGGGTAGCAATCTCACGATGGAAAAAAAATCTGAGAGCCATCAACTTTGTTGAAGCGTTTCTTCAGATCCGCCCAGACCAAAGCCGCACTAGAGGCAAAGACGATGTCGGTAGAAAGCTCTTTACTCACATCGTTGATGAGCAAAGAAAGAACAACTGCATTACATCTATCCCATTGCGCCTGGAGAGAGGGATGAGAATAACCTTCGCGACGACAATCCCCATCAATAAACCCTAACTTGTTCTTCACAAGTAGGGCAATACGAAGAGAACGACTCCAAACCGTGTAGTTATCGATTCCAATTAGTTGGTGCGAAATTAGAACCATGCCTGGCGTGTCAGAGGGATGAAGAAACAACGGGTGACTGAAATCAAGGGTGACGAAATCACCGGCAGGCGGAGAAGTTGGTGGAGACATCGACGACGAGATTTGGGAATTTTAGGGATTAGGAATTTTCGAAAAGAGAGAAACAGTGGGAAGCAAAAGAAACGAGAAGAGAGAAACAAAAAACGCAAAGACCAACAAAGAAAGCCCAAAAACAATATGAATAAAAAATGAATCAGGTTTGGAGCTCTGATACCATGTTAACAGTACAAACCCAATATAAAAAATATTTCATCTGTTTTCATTCATATGTGTATTTACATTGGTAAGCTCAAATATATATATATATACAAGTCTAATTTCACTCTAACTAACATATTAACAAACATGAACTAACTCTAAACAGTTGATAACCACCTAACTGATTAATTTAACAACGTCTAACTTTAACAGTATAAAGGCAACTACTACTAGGGTTTATAATGCTAAAGCTAACAGAAGAAAAAGAAGGTGAACAGTGACTTTGAATTATTTTTTCTTTAAATTTTTTTGACCGAAAATGTCATGTGGCAGCATAAAAACTTGCCATGTGTCCTATCGCATCACAAGTTAACGGTACTAGGGTCAGGGGCGTTTTAAATAACGAAAAAAACTACAGTGAGCATATTAAACTCGTCCAAAATTTAGACACCACATTAAATTTTCCGTCAAAGTATAAAGTGTATTGGTGTCATTATCCCATACTCAAACTTGTGCCAATAATAGATTATAATATTTAAAGTACATTTCCGAATTCAGATTCTACAGAAATTACATGCATCCAATTCGTCGTCGTCCTTAAATTTGACCATTATTTTTATTATAAAAATATAATACACAGAAAAGAGTGAGAAATTGAGGCATATGGTAATCGTCAAGACAGCATTTTCCTAGCAGTAGCTCCAAGCCTCCAACTGCATCACGTCACATTGTGGTATAACTTGACTATCTTTTTTTTTTAAGTTTTCTAAATATCCTAACTTTTTTCTTTTCATTTTCTTAAATCTCTAACTATAAACACCACACCCTTCAATATTCAAATCATTAATCCCACAACAATACAATAAAAACCCAAAAGAAAATTAAAGTCAAATAGAGGTTCGTATTTGATGCACCGATAATATATAAGTTTATATAATGTTAATGAATTATATTAAAATACGCAGTTAATAAATTAATATCAACTACCAGTTGGTCTGATTAAATTTGGAGTTAAGTCTCTTAAACGTTTAGAGTCAGATAAATTGGATGAAGAGAGTCACTTCTATAGTACTTGAATCCAGATCAATATGTTAATAAATCAAGGAGAAAACTTTGCCACACAGGCTGTGTAAATTTTAGTTTACACAAGCCTTTTAGTTTTAGGGGTTAAGAGTTTATTTTAGAGTTTAAATTGTATGGGTTTAGGTTTTAGGGTTTGTAATTTAGAGTATATGGTTTAAGTTTTTAGAGTTTAGAAGTAAGAATTTTAGGATTTGAGTTTTATAGTGTAATGTACATACGCTTATATAAAATAAAATTTATACAAATTGTGTATCAAAATTTTACCCCTAAATCAAATATTGATAGTTATAAAAAATCTTTAATAAATCAATTATTATTGACTTTATAACACACGACGTCTTGTGATTCGGTCACGGTGCATGAATTTATATCAAGAATGGAGGCCTTGTACCTCATACAATGATAAAAAATTGTGTATAATTCCTTTCAAACAAATTATAAAAGTTTAAATTAATACATAATAAAATTTCATTTTTGATCTTTTAGAATAATAAAAGAATGATTTAATTTTTTTAAAAATATAAAATTATAAATTTTACTTATGGTAAAAGTATATTTTTGACTCTTAACAAATATTTTAACAAGTGATCCCATTGTAAAAACGGATGATATTCATCCTAGGAGACTTGGGCTCAAATCGCTTTTTTTGTAAGGTGTGTACATTGTCAAATGGTTAAATATATATATATGAACAAATAATATCTTATAATCACCTTAACACTATTAAAAAGAACTTTCACATCTTAATATAATAAGTATTTAGCATAGTTAATTAATCATAGGGTTATGATTTAGATGCCTTGTATGATTAGGTCATTCGTGATTTAGATATCTTATATGATTAGCCATTAGGCCTAGGTGGGACTAGCAATGAAATTGCTATATAACTTATATATATATATAAATTACAAACTATTATGAAAGGGATTTCTCGTACTAATTCCAAATTTTAAAGTTTCCACCATTTTTATGATAGAAGAAAAAAACTAAACTTTACGTATTAAAAAATTAAATTATAAACTCTAAACTCTAATTTTAAATTTTAAAATTTAATCCTAAATCTTAAAATTCTAACTAAACTCTAAAAATGCACCACATGTGAAAAACGTCTTTTTCCCTAAAAATATATAAAATGGAAGTTGAAAATCGAAACTAAAAACCGATAATTCAACCAACTATGATAATTTTACCTTTTTATTAATTTTATTTTTATTCAGTCAATATATTAAACTGACGATTATATCGAATAAAAAATGATGATATGATCGATTCGACTGTCGTTATAGTTCTTAAAGAGCCGTTGGTTTACATAGTCAAATACTTTCTTATTAGTTGGAAAATACAATATTTGCGTATGGAGTTAGGAATAGTCATGGGGGAGATGGAAAATGGTTTGTTGAAGAAAAAAAATGGAAAAAGGGGACTTAAAGGTGATTGTAAATTGTTGAGGATGTTGAAAGAGACAAATCCATGTTTAAAAGTGTGTTGTGTTTGTGCACGTTTCCAGAGATGGTTAATAATGTCAATAGAATTTATAGCCATCTTAGTAGCGAGTCTAAAGTACATGAAATAGTTCTAACTTACAGTTAAAAACGATAAGTTTTAAATTTTGTCTGAAAATTTAAATTGTTAAAATTTTTCATAACATTTTAAGTTGTTTTTTTTTTAATTTTTGATATGTTTTAATACATGCAAAACAAGTTTTGATATTTATTTTTTATAATATTTTAGGTTTTTGAACAAAATATCAAAATTTATTTTGTAAATATTAAAACTTGTAAAAAATTTGCGAAAAAAATTAACCTAAAATATTATCTAAATTTTAAACTTTTAGGTTCTCGAAGAAATTTTAGAACTTATCATTTTTTAGCCGCACCTTAAACTTGTTACACCACACTCATCTCATTAGTGCTTCTGCTACCGTATGCATGCATGCACAGTCCATTTAAAGTATGACAATTTTAAATAAAGGATTTATGTTCTATACACTAGTGGTGAAAACTGCAAGTTTTTACAAGCGCCTTAGTTTTAATGTTTAGGGTCTTAATTTAGAGTGTAGGGTTTATGGGTTTAGAATTTAGGGGTAGTGGTTAGAATTTATGGTTTAAGTTTAAAATTTAAGGTTTGGAGGTTGAGGTTTTATTTTTAAGGTAATATGGTTATGATTTAGGTTTTAACTTATAAACACTAAATTCTAAACATAAACCATAAATTCTAACTATCATGCCTAAATTCTAAACCTCTACACCCTAAATTAAGACCATAAACCTTAAAACTAAGGCGCTTGTAGAAACTTTTAGTTTCTACAGCCAATATATAAGATAATTATTTTTAAATAAATATACCCTTTTTAATAATTAATTAGAAAAATAACCCCAAATTAGATTATTTAGAAATTTAATCTCATTCAGTTTACGTAGCCCAAATTTGCATCATATTAAAAACGACTTATGTGTAAAAAAACGCAGTAAATTAATTTTTTTACCAGCTTATTCAATATGAAACTCGCATTTTGTTAAAAGCGGGTTTTAAACTCGCGTTTTATAAAAAGTGAGTTTTCTTTGATTGGATTGAAAGCAGCCATTTTTCTAAATAATCAAGTTTTAGAGTTATTTTTCTAATTAATTATTTAAAAGTATATATACATTTAAAATTGCCTTTAAAGTATTTTGTTTAGTCACTTTTTTGCGACAGTGACATGCATTTCTTTTGGGTCCTTGATTGCTCGATTTGTCCTTTTCTTTAATATATATATGTGTGTGTGTGTGAATATGGTATATATACATTATATTTATACTAAACAAATGCTAAAGTATTATATATATTAAAATTATGTTATTTTTTTAATAGTCTGAAAATAATTTTACAATGTACTATTTGTTTATATATATTCTTAATACTTTGACAATTCACACACAGTTTACAAACAAAACGATAAATGAAATTTTCCTACCCACCCTCTTCCGTTACCATCCCGGGTTCAAACATTCTTTTAAAGTTACAAGCACAAAATGCTAGATTATATTGACGTTACACATATAGGGTTAGTCAAAATTAGAAGAAAAAAATGATCTAATCCTGGTATTGTTAAAGTTAATTGGATTTCAATAATTAAATAAAATATGAGTGCAATATGTTTAGATACTTAAAATGTCAATAAATTTGTGTAAAAATGAATAATTGTATTGCCCAAACCAATGCTTGCACTCAGTGACGGAAGAACTCTATTACTAGTGGGGTCATGGTAAATTACTTTTTCATATTTCATTATTGACCTTTAAACTTAAAAAAATTAAATATATATATTTTTTAAAATAATGTTGAGTTCTACTGCAGGCAACATAACATAATTCGAAAGTGTCAGCTAACACCAATTTATTTTTAAGAAAAAGTTTCCTTATAAAATTTATATGAAAAATATTGAAAATGACGTAAACACCACTTTAAAAAAATATTGACATTATTTAAAAATTATTATACATAAATTTTAAATTTTAACATCATAATTTAAATTTTCTTAATGAAGAATGTTATCAACTTTTGCACCAATGGCTGCTTTTCCGCAATTGGACCGAACCTAAAGCCTTTTTCCCTTCTTGGGAGCTACTAGAAATTATAAGAAAAACAGGGCTATGATTAAGGACTAATAACTTAGGCTCTTTTCTGCGCCGCCGCAAGAACTTATGTTTAGGTTGAAAATTTTGCGTTTGAGGAGAAGTTAAAATTTTTCGCTTCTCCAAATACAGTTGTTGTGAACAATCTCGACAAAAAAACAGCGTACAAAAATCTCAAAAACAGCTGGTTCGATAAAACTTCTCTAAAAGCTGATGGAGAAACTCTGCCGAACGGAGCCTTAATCATACATAACCTAGATAACCTTTAATTTTGTAAAAATAATATATATATAAATAAATTTGAATGTAATTAATAGATATAAAACTAATATTTTACATGTTCGTGTGTGTATATATATATATATATATAAGATCTAGTTACACAATGTAAAACTCAAATAAGGAGTTAATCTCATTCATCCGTTTCTTTCATCTAACGATCCAAAAAACGTGTAAAACTTAAAGATTAGAAAATACAAAGAAATTGTTTGTAAAACTATATAATCATTTATCAAAGTATAAGCAATATGTAAATGATAGGCAATCATTGATTTTCCAGGAAAGAAGAAACGTAGTTGTAAAACTAGAAGAAGACCAAAATTAAAAGATGAGAAAATACAAAGAAATTGTTGATATTGGAAAATTTATTAGTGCATTAATGGTAAAGGAAAAAGGTTTAATTCTCACTATTCTTGGTTTAACCACCTGTATTCAATTTATTTATTGATTAACTTGAATCAAATATTGTAGATATCTATTATGGGGTGACTCTCTTCCCAACTCAATTTGTTCCATTCATAACGTTATGATTCAAATTCCTGACTTTGCTTAAAAGATTTAGCGCTTTATTTTCTAAACCAACTGGTTATGGGTAAGTTCACTCCTCTCCATGCATTGTCATTTGTCTCGGTACCGAGATATTTTAATTTCAGGAATTTATTTTTTTGGTAAAAAAGAATGAAAAATAAAGTATTACACTTGATCTAAAACATTGCAATCTAACTATAAAAATTGTAAAATATCGAACGAAGGGTTCAGAGAGACACGATGCTCCAACGAACCAAAACACACCAATTTTACTAGACAGTTTGTAATATTCCGATAAATAACGTACTGTAATCCTGCTGCACCCTGAATAATATTGAGATTCATTAATTGGTCAAGTTAAAATCTAACCAATAATATTGTTTGTGAAATATTCAAGTTTAACAAAAATAATAATAATATTGAGATCCATTAATTGGTCAAGTGGTCAAGAATACTTATATTATCTCATCTTGTGTAGGTTTGAATCCTGACATTCGCCTTGTGAATGTAATTACCTTCCTACTTAATAAAAAAATTAACAATATTATCAACCAGACTTTATTTGTTTTTAAATCAGACAAATAGAGGGAATAAATTCATGGAATAGAAAATATGGATAAATTTCAAAATATGAAACATGCAGGGACTAAAGATATAATTAGACCTTAGAAAATTGAAAATATAATCGATCCTTATCGATTAAGCCAACCAATACCAATCCCCATCAATTTCTCCAATGTCCATTCTGTGAATCACAACAAATCAACAAACACAAGGAAGAAAAATGAAAGAAAGTGAACTCATTAAATCTAAACAACTTTTATGTGGCAAAGGAAGTTGATAAACTTTTTGGATATATATTTTAAAAAAACAAAACCCTTCAAAACTAATAAAAATAATTAAAGTTTTGGCTCTCAACTTTATCATTTTCATCGTTTTATCCCTCAGACTGACAGACTCTTATTATTTTTGTTGGCAAAGTTTAATTTTAATCCTAATACTACTTAGAGGGGGAGAGGAGATTCTAGGGGGAAGGAATGGGTTGTTCCTAATAGGTCTAGAACCCATCCTAAAGAAATATGAGAATAAAGATAAGTAGCTTAGCCAACCGGCCAAATGTACTTGTTCATACTCTTATTCTGTTACTTTTAACATTCAAACTTTTATTTTTATGTCAAATTAACTCAAATGTGACACAAGCTTTTGTGTCTTTATGAGGCGACAGAAAACAAATAAAATAGCCGACATCAAAGTTTTAATAAGAAGAAAATAGTCTTATTATTTTATCATATTTGGGTTAATTTGACAATAAAACAAGGGTTAAAAGATTATAATAAAATTTTAAGGACTAAAATGATTAATTTGATAAAATCAAGGGGCCAAAATGATCATGTTTCCGTCATAATTTGTTAACACATGCCATATAATTCATGAAGAATATATAAATTCTAGTAGATCCGAGTTCAAATCATTTTATCTATAAAATTATGTGCATTGTCAAGAATATGTATTAACATATACTATCTTATAATCATTACAAAAATCGATAACCAAAATATATAAAAAACTTATACAATAATAAGTCTCGATAAAACCTATATATAATAGTACTTGAACTAAATTAAATATAGAAAATTCTACAACGTGCGACGAACACCGCTGAACATCACTAATGTTGAACACCGCTGAACATCATTAAATTAATTAATAAAGATTTAAAATTTCAAGGACTCGTCGTACAATTAATAATTATTTTAAAAAATTTAATTAAATTATTTTTATATATTAAATTTTTATTTTTTAATAAGGATAAACTATATATATAATACCCACCTATTTTCGTATTTCTATTGAACCCTCATTATTTAAACATTATTTCAAATTAACCATATTCTTTATAAAAAATAATTTAACCTATTTCCGTATTTCCCACAAAAAAAAAATCTATGACAGAACTTTATGTCCACCAATCTAGCTATCAAAGTATTTCTTCTCTCTTCATCTCGATCCAATAAAACCGTTTTCAACCAGAAATTTTATAAAATTTCTTCTATCTTCAGATTCTTGAACCAAAACTAGTCGAACAAAACCACAAATTGTAAGAAACCAGACCTTATAATAAGATTAAAGCACACCCTTTCATATGAACCAACACATTACACATCTATTTTTCATCAATCAATCCCAGAGGGGAATTAAACAAAACCCATTTTTTTGGGAAAAAAATTATTTCTTCGTTCCAACAACTAATGATAAATCAATCAATTTTCCCCTTCCCACAAATAAATACAACAGAAAATTTCGCAATTCAACAGTTTTACCTCAAATCGCCAATCAACAACGTCATCATCATCAAACAATTGATGATCAACCTCGTCAAGAATGAAGCAACCAGCCAACAAATTATTTCTATTTTCGTATTTCTATCATCGATTAATTCAATTCAATAAATTGAATTAATTGTGATTAATTGTAACGGCCTCTTCATCTTAAATAAAATGATAGTATTAATTCTAGGAAATTTGAGTTTAATTAATTTTGATATATAAAAAATAATTTAATTGATTATTTTAGGAGAATTCAACAATTCATTGAATTGAATTGAATCGATGATGGTGAAATTATTTTTAATGGTATATGGTTTAGGGTATAGGTTTGAGAGTTTAAGGGTTTAAGGTATAATAGTTTAGGGTTTTAGGTTGAGGGTTAAGGGTTAAATTATTTTTTTTATAAAGAGTAGGTCAAATTGAAATAATATTTAAATAATGAGGGTTCAATAGAAATACAGAAATATGTGAGGTACTAAATATACAGTTTACGCTTATTAAAAAAATAAAATTTTAATATATATAAAAAATAATTTAATTGAATTTTTAAAAATAATTATTAATTGTATGATGGGTCATTGAAATTTTAAATCTTTATTAATTAATTTAATGGTATTCAACGGTGTTTAGCATTAATGGTGTTTAACAATATTCTTCGCACGTGATAAACTCATCATTAAATATAAAAAAAAATACATAATAATAATAAGACTCAAAATCTAAACATCGACTGTTCATTTTTTTAAAAATTTTTTAGCTAAAATCTCATTTTGAGTAATTTAATTCACCCAATGTTTTGTAAGAAAAGTCCATGACTTAGACTTGAATGGGCCTTCTTTTGGGCTCTCAGGCAATAAATTTTTGGCAAGGATGAAGGTGGAATGGATTGGATCCAGCTTTATTATGTTTAACAGAAAACGAAGCAAACCTGATTTATGCTAATTTTTTAATATATAGAGAGTATGAACGAACGCATAATTTTATGTTAAGAGTGCGAACTGTTAGAAATAAAAATTTAGAGAGAAGAAATTATAAAATATAAAAAATATAAACTTATATCAGAAAATATATAAATCATATAATCTTGTAACGGCCATGGTGGAAAAATGGTACTAGTAATTTATTTGTCTGGGAAAAGATCATTGAAATGCTGGCTGTGATTTGCATTCAAGCAGGCAGGGAATTCCATGGCTTGATCGAATTCATTCCCTTGTTCCATTTTCTTGAAGAACTTGAACCACCATGCCGATGTTACCAAATTCATAGTGTCATTCCACTCCATCTGATGCTGCTCTCCTAAGCTTCTCATCTCCGCCATTCCCTCATCGTCCACAGCTTGATGCAAGCTCCCCCCACCGCAGGATTCAGTTGAACCAGCCACCACCGGAGGAACATCTTCAGTCACGACAGATAGAGTTGATGAAGATGAAGAAGATGAGCAGATTGATGGGGTTTTGATGTTTTGGCAAATGTTGGTCTCTATGTTGTTGAAACCATGAAAGTTAAGGTTTAGGCCTAGGGTTTGGCTTGGTAAACTGCAGTTCAAAGGTGGTGGAAATTGCTGCTGCTGCTGCTGTTGTTGTTCATTGGCTTGTTTCATGGCAGCTCTATGTAACTTGAGTGCAGTGACAATTTCTCTCCTAGCTTCGGCCATATCAACCAGCCGTTCTTGGTAAGGCCTGTTGGTCTGCACTCTCCTCCGAACCTGTTTCCTATGCTGTTGAGGTGGTGGTTCGGTTTGCCGGTGGTGGCTCTGTGGTGGTGTTTCACTAAAACCGCCGGCACCAACAGGTTCAGTGTGTTTGGCACATCTTGAAGAGGTGAGTTGTTTAACCAGGGTACGGATATAAGCAGCAGAGAGATGAGGCTGCTGTTTGAATTTTCTATTTCTACCAATCCCATGCTTGGAAGATCGACCCTTCATATCTGAATATTTTTTGTTTTTGTTTTGGATTGCTTTTTTTTTTTAATCTCAAATGTTCTGAAAAACAAAGTACAGAAATGCAGAGAGAAAGAGGTGCAGGTGCAGGAGACCGAAGTTCCACCAAGGGTTGTTATAATATAGGCATAAGTAACGCCAAAAGAAAATGTTAGACTGAGTAATTATTTTGGTTTTTATTTTTTAATATTTAAACTTTAAATATTTTATTTTAGATCAAAATTGTTCTTCTATAAATAAAAATTGTCAGTCAAATGACGATAAACAAATTGATAGAATGCCACGTCATCATAGAAAAATATTTTATATTCTATACAATTTTATAAAATTATTTTTAATTGATGTACCATTCTGTAAAGACAACACATTTGTCTATATGAATTATATCAATGTGCACTAACTATTTAATGTTAGTTGACTTACAGTTTTTATCTACAGATTATTTTAATCTAAATGAGACGTAAAATACCTTAAAAATATACGATCAAAATACTATTCAATCAAATATCAAAGGGTATAATAATATAAATAAAAGGTAGGGACTGACCTAGGGTTTTTAAATTGTTTTGGATTTTTCCTAGTTATGGCAATCAACATTTGTTACCCTTTCATATTACAAGCTTCAAATGGGACAGTTAGGGTTAGGACTCTCCTTTATTAAATTGCCATCTTCTTTCAACTACATACATTTACAAGAAGCTTGCATGTACTGTCTACCTTGGGTGAAAAAGTAAAAGACTAATTAAGGCTTTAGTCCCTCTTTCATATTTATAGCAGTGTAATATTTTTGCCTACTTATATAATATTAGTAGCTCAAAATTAATAATATTGTAGTTGGAACTTTTATGGTGATAAGATGATTTTTTTACTGCTATTCATTCATATAGTTAACTTCTCTCAGAAAAGGTGATGATGAACTTAAATACCATTTTATCATAAATATAATGTTGAAAAATGACTCAAATGTGAATAGAATTTTTCTAGTGTTTTCACTTATATCTCCACT
Organism: Hibiscus tridactylites; assembly: GCA_958450335.1. Classification (NCBI taxonomy): domain Eukaryota; kingdom Viridiplantae; phylum Streptophyta; class Magnoliopsida; order Malvales; family Malvaceae; genus Hibiscus; species Hibiscus tridactylites. The sequence goes on along the minus strand of OY288289.1, from coordinate 3,706,495 downwards.
TTAAAAAAATTAGATTTATGGTTAATGTTTAAAGTTTAGGGATATTTTTAGAATTTTAAGTTTTGAATTAGAGTTTAAAATTTAATTCGTTAGTGTTAAGTCATGGAAAGGAACACAAAAAAGAAGCTAGAGTTTTTTTTTTATTTCTCTAATGTTTGACTGAATAGTTATTTGAGCTTTTATTCTTTTTTTAATGCCTTTTAAACCACAATGTTTTATTTTGAGTAAAAATGATCCATCTGTGGATAATAGAAATCTTTTGTCCTTTTTGGTGCCCCTAGTTATGCCTCACAAAAAATAAATTTAGAGTTTAGGGTTATGTATAGGATTAAGGTTCAGGGAATTGTGGTTACTATGTATTTTTTAAGATTTATGATTTAGAATTTAGGGTTAAGATTTGAGATTTAAAATTTAAGGATATATCTTATTTTTTGTGTTTGACATAAAAGAGAAACTGAAAAGAGACATAATTTTTGTTCCTCCGTGCATAAAAGTTGTCAAGTCAACTCACGATAAACAATTTCAAAGAACTTAAAGAATACACATCATCAGAAAAAAAATATTTTATATATTTTTATAAAATTATTTTATTACCGATGTACCTTCCTATAAAATAAATAAAATTTTCAATATGAAACTGTTACGTTAATTTACACTATTTTAAAAATTAAGATTTTTTGACAGTATCATGTAAATTAATAGTAATGTTTTTTTTTACATTATAGCTTTCATATATTGAATGATTTTGTCTGAAAGTATAATGGGACCAGGCTATGCCTATGTTACCAAAACTCTAATAGTACAAAGACGAGACTGACAGAAGAATCTCCATTCCTGCTGAAACCTTTTTTTTAATTATTGAAATATTGACTTATGTTTCTCTACATTATAGAGTTAGTCACTGATTTTAAAAAACGATCGGTAAGGTCATTTAAGTTTTCGAGCCGTAAACTTTCGGTCACTCAGCCGTTTGCTGCCGTTAAACATTGACGGCTTGCTGACCTGTCAACGAAAAAAATAAAGGAAAACTACTACAATGGCCACTAAAATTTATCACATGTACATTTTTGCTCCCTAATTTAAAAAAATAAACATTATGGTTACTGAAAAGGTTTCTTTATTATTTCATCCTTGAATTTTTAAAAATTTATTTTTCAACCCTAAAACTTTACAATCAATTAGTACAATAATATTATAAAGACTTAAATGAAAAACACGTGTCTAAAGTATAATCTTTTTAAATTTTAAGTGTCAAAATTGCTCTTATTTAATAACTAAACTTTCAAATTGCTCTTATTTTTTCACTCTGGAATATTTTATTATTATTATAACATGACATGTGATTTTTTTATTATTGTTAAATTAAAAATAATTTTAAAATAAAATAAAATCATTTTTATTATTATTAAATTTAAAATGTTTTATAAAATATTATTTCTTAGAGTAATTTAGGTGTTTAAAGTATTTTTTTTACAAAAATAGGTGCTCAAAGTTTCCATAACTACAATTTTAGGTGCTCCGTTGTTAAATGTGTGTTAAAAAAATGTCAATTAATCGGTGCTTAACATGTGACATTAATTTTATTTTTAAGAGTTGGTCCATCGTAACAAGTATTGAAAAAAATAGTCCCCTAATAACAAGTATTGAAAAAAATTAAATTTTAAAATTATTAAAAAAAACTTTGATACACATGCCGGGTAAACTTTAGTTTACATGTGCCTTTTAGTTTTATGGGTTAAGGTTTTAGTTTAGGGTTTAAAGTGTAGGGGTTTATGTTTTAGGGTTTAGAATTTAAGGTCAATGTTAAGAATTTAGGGTATAGGGTTTAAGGTTTACGATTTAGTTTTTTAGGGTTAGGGTTAGAATTTAGGATTTGAGTTTTATAATGTAAATATGCAGGCTTGTGTAAAATTAGTTTTACCAGCATGTATATCAAAATTTTACCTTAAAATTATGCCCATAATAACAAATATTGGAAAAAAACTGGAGCCCTAGTAACAAGTACAAGAAAAAAATTGAATATTAAGAATAAATCCCTAATAATAAATATCAGAAAAAACTCAACCCCTAATAACAAGTATTAAAAAAATGGGCCCTTAATAACAAGTATTAGAAAAAAAATTGAATATTAGGAGGAGACCCCTACTAATAAATATTGAAAATACTCAGCCTCTAATAACAAATATAAAAAAATAGGTCCCTAATAACAAGTATTAGAAAAAAATATTAAGAGTAGATCTTTAATAATAAGGATTAATATCCTATACACTGGCGGTGGAAATTTTTTTATTTCCACAAGCGTCTCAATTATAGGGTTTAGGGTTAGGGTTTATAGTTTAGAGTTTAGGGGTTTAGTGTAAAAGTTTAGAATTTATGGTTCATGGTTAGAATTTAGTATTCAAGGTTAGAATTTAGGGTTAGGGTTTAGTTTTAGGGTAATATGGGTAGGGATTTAGGTTTTAACCTATAAACCTTAAATTTTAACCCTAAACCCAAAATTCTATCAACAATCCATAAATTCAAAACTAGTACACTTATAGCCCTAAACTTTAAACCTTAAACGGAGTCTCTAACCCCTAAAATTAAGACGCTTGTGTAAAAAAAATTCCACAAGCGCTTGTGTATAGAACAATTACCCTAATAATAAATGTTGGAAAAATCTTAACCCCTATTAACAAATATTAAAAAATAGGCCATAATAACAAATATTTTTTTTGATAATTAACAAATATTAAAACAAACTAAGTCGTTAAATATAATTAAAAAATATACAATATTTAATTTTCCTGAACAATAGGCCATGAGCGGGCGCCTTTACTACCCCTGCCCAGGGGCGGCCCTAGTGCAACACTAACAGAAAATTTGTAAAACCTGAAACATGAAAATGTTACATTGTTTGATAACATTTTCGGTTGGTAGTAAGTATCGAAATTTTAACTTTGAGTATCAAAACTTTCATCGTTTCTGATAACATTTTAAGTTTTTGTGAGTACCCAAAATATTATCAAATAGTGTAACATTTATAGTTGGTGTCGTACCGTAACTGCACCGTACCATGCCGTACTGCAGAACTACCCTTCCTTTCTATATTTTGAAAAAAAAAAACATAGAAATTTTCCAATATTTTGCTGTTAAATAAAACAAATAGCGAGACAAGATTTTTCACTCCTAATTTTAATATTCTTAAATATTCATATTACTGCATGCTGTTAATGGAGAAATGTAGAATTCACCTTTGGTTTTGTATATTAAAATTTGAAATAAGTGTTTGGCATGCAACAACATTGAGTTATATTCACCCATGACCCACCAACCAGGTCTGCAACTCTTTAAGCATTTTTCTCCATCTATTCCATTTAATGATTTAAACAGAGATTAATCTTATTCGATTCGAATGCATTTAATTATTTAGGTCCAGCTTCCTTAATAAATGTATGCTAAGTCAAATACACAATAATTCTGCCTTCTTTACTGTTTCTCATGCATTGCCATCTGCAACACTTGTTTCTCTTTGTAAACGGAAATCCCTTTGGATATGATGGTTCAAAAAACTATTTCAAGATATGTAGTATGTCCGTTTTAATTTTATGTTCAATTGTAAATGTTATAATAAAAGTAAAAGTCGATCAGATTATACGTCAACTTCAGATAAATAAAAAGGAAAAAGGGTAAATTATATGTCGATTTCTAACCATTGATTACTCAGTTGATGCGATAAAAATCACCGTAATTTATTATTAAAAATAAAACCGCACCAAATCTTAATAGAAAACTCAAAGATAATAATATCTTAACAATTATAGCGTAATTAGAAGGGAGCTTATAATAATTCGGATGTATTATGAAAGTGGAGGTGGTAAAATCGATTATATATCTAATGCCTATGAATGGGGAGGGAGGGACCGCCTGCAAACACAGACGGTCATGATGTGACGCCTCATGATCACACACGGCTGTATTTTTCCCACTCAATGGAGGTTGGTGGGAACAAGATGGACCGAGGGGGTTGGCGGGGCGGTCAACTTCTTTAAAACTTTAAAATTTTAATATGAGTTAATTTTTTATGTATTTTTTATTAAAAAATTTATTTTTGCCCTTAAATTTTTATAAGTTCGCCCCTTTTAAAAATTTATAAGTTCGCCCTCTAACTTAAAATCTTACGTTCGTCCTTGGTGGGTAGGGAAAAATTATTAGATAGACCTGACTCATTACGTCATCTATGGTCCATTCAATAATATTCAGCCATATCATTTTTTTTCAAGGTACTCCTTCACCTCTTTCCTACATGTAATTAAAGAGTGGGTGGTTACTTGGAAGTTATACTGACATGCAGGGGCGGACGGTGGTAAGGGCCTGAGAGGTCCCTGCCCCCCAATTTTAAAGATTTTACATTTGCCTCCTCAAGTTTTTTAAAAATATTAATTTGGCCCCTTAAAATTGAAAAATTTTAATTTAGTCCCCTCAAAAATATTAAAACTCTCATTAAGTTTTATTTCTTTAAATATTTTTAATTAAGTCCCCTTTTAAATTTCTGAAAATTTTCATTAAACCTCAAATTTTTTGAAAATTTTAGTTTACGCTTTTAAAGCTTTCAAAAATTTTAAATTGCCCCACTCAACTTGTTAGACCAAGATCTGCGGCTGCTGACATGGGTAAATATTATTAAATGGACCATAGATATGTAATGAGATGAGTCCATCTAGTAATTTCTGGTGGGGAGGGGAAGCATTTGCTGACAAATGGATGCAACGCGGCAGATCCATCAGGCTCCAAGTAGAGGCAGGTTGCCACGTGGGAATGCACAATGACAAGTGGCCACCGCCGAGAAAAAGCCTGCACCTATTATATCCTCTTCACGGTTCCGTTCTAGTGAAATTGATTTTGGATAGAAAGTGAAAACTGCATCAAAAGTTCTTGCAAGTTTAATACTCGGTATTGTTAATTAAGTGCAATTTTTAGGTAGAGAATTTATATTCGATATTTTAAGATAAAATATTATTTGAGGAAATAGTTATAAATTTTTTAATATAAATAGTAAAATGAATATGAAAAATAAAAAAATAGAAGACAAAGAGTATTTATTTTACACACGGCAGTAAAAAAATAAAAGTTTCTACTTTCTATCAAAGAGTATGATTTAGGGATTTAGGGTTAGGAGTTTAAAATTTAGAGACAATTGTTAAAATTTAGAGTTTAGGATTATAATTTAAGGTTCGTAGGTTAAAACCTAAATTCTCATCATATTACCCTAAAAACTAAAAGCTAAATCTTAACATCTAAACCCTAAATTCTAAAATTTAACTTTACCCTTAAACCATAAAATTAAGACGCTTGTAGAAACTTTTAACTTCCACGTTATATATCGAATATAAATCTATAGGACAAAACTAATTTTCAAATTCTATAGGCGAAATACTTTGTAAGGTGGTTTTGAATAGTTGTAATAGAAATGTTCATTCACAATCAGACAGAACTACTTATAGGGTTGGACTTGGGAGGGGTTATTGCTCTCTCAAAATTTTTAGTATAATAATATTTTTAATTCTTTTACTTTAAATATTATTTAAATAAAATATTTATTTCTCTCGATTTTTAGACTTAAGTATTTAATTGGTCGTTGGCTACTAGCAAACCATAAGCAGTTCCTTGAGCGGTTGTCCATACTAGGGATCGCTAAAATACCTATCTAAAATTTTCGAATATCCGAAATACACACCCCTAGTTGATACAATTCATTGGCTACTTGCAAACCATAAGCAGACATTGAACATCCATGGAAGTGACCGTCCTATTCTGAAACTTACAAAAAAAAACCAAAGCTAAACATTGTAATCATCATCAAATTTTCATGCAACTCCCCCAACAATTTCTCTATTTATATCTACAAACTTTGAGTGTTCCTTCATCAATTCAATACTGGCAATTTGAGCCTGCATTTTCTATCATTATTAGTCAATCAGGCTTCAAATGGCTGCTTTTGCTTCAGTCCCAGCATGTTCATTGGCCAGCCCTGCTTCAATTCCATTAGCCAAGGGGTCTTTTTCTCAGCACAAAAGCTTCATCACCATTGTAAGCCATTACCCCTTTATGAATTAGTACAATGTGGATCAAGACGATCGAATTGAACCGAACCAAATCGAGTTTTTATTGCAGGGAGCTCCTGTTGTATGCAATGGATTGAAGCTTATTCCAAAGATTCAATTCTCAAAGCAGACAAACAAGCTTTCCACTCGATCCAGCTGTTTTAAGACACCGGTTTCATGCTCTCTGGTAAGAAACTTACATAACTCCATTGTTTTACTTAAGGTCATTATCTTTGATACATATCGGATTTTTCGAACTAGGCTGATCCTGAGACATTGAAAACTGTTCAAGACACCATTGCCAAGCAATTGTCGATCGATGTGAGCACCGTGACTCCTGAAACCAAGTTCGCCGATTTGGGTGCTGATTCTCTTGACACGGTATTTTTCATCTCTTCAAGAGAAATCCCACATTTCTTTTTCATTACAACCCTTTTTTTATCCGTTTCTAACATCAAATTCATATCAGGTGGAGATAATGATGGCACTGGAGGAACAATTCGGAGTTTCGGTCGGAGAAGGCGGAGCTGAGAACATTGCAACTGTCCAAGACGCTGCGGACTTGATAGAGAAAGTGAAGGCTGCATAAAAGGCCACTTGCAGGAATATCTGCAATTCCTTCTTTTTCTTTTAGTTGGGTTATAAATGCCACCAGAGATAAAATCATAAATTGCAGTGATCAATTTTCATTTTTACTGACCAAGAGGGTAATTTTTGTTACAGGGTGATGTTAAATTGTAGCCTGTCACTTGTCTCTTTGTTCTTATCTGTTTCATGCAAGGAAGAACAAAAATAATAAAAGCAATGAATAAAACATGCATGAATCAATTTGAGCTTTGTTTCTAGATATGCAACTTACAGCTTCTTCCCCGCGAGAATACGGTTTAAATCCGGCAGGAAATCGGAACTTCCTGCAAATATAAACAGATCAGTATTCTAACCAACAAAGATATAATAAAAAGATCCTTCCTTGGCCAAAAGCTCAATCAAGTAACTAAAAAACAAAACCCAAACATGAAATCAGCAAAGAGACCTTTTTTTTTTTATTCCACAATGACAGACAAAAATGGGTACCTGTAAGTAACTTCGGGGACAGCTCCAAGGAAAGCACTGTCTGAGAACTTGATGATTGCACGAGGTTTCTTGTTTCCTGATGGGGGTATGATCAAGCAAGAATCCAACCTCTTGTGCATCCTATTAGGGGTGTTATTATTGTAATGTGACACGGAGGTAGTTTTGTTAATGAACCCAAAGCTGCTTCCCTGGCAAATAAAGCCATTGGAAAACGGCCGGGGAACCAGAGAGTGACAGTTCGGAAAATTGGTCCGTTTAAGATACTCGTAACCGTGGGCAGTCAAGGAGTGTGAGATTCTTTGGACAAAGCAAGTTTAGTTGTCTGACTGTAATTCCTAGATATAGATTCTTTATTTAGCAAAGACAGAAATGTTAAGAGACAACTGTTATTCCTCTTACATAGAAGAGATTATCCAAATCTATCAAGATTATTACCTACAACAGTTCTTTTTGCTTCAGAAAGCAACAAGCAGAGCTTATGTATCGGATTAAAAAGGTTCGAGTCCATCTAAACTACCGGCTAGAAATGCAACCATGTCTAAACTACTAGTTTCTGAATTCATAGGAGCATTGAAGAGCTAGAAACAATGCATAACTACTTATAGTATATCATAGCAACGATGTCACCACATCTCGGTTCCATACTCCATACCATGTCAAACCCATCAGACATATATGTCCTTAGCAAGCAAGCTTAATACTAAAACCAAACAAAAAAGAGCATCTTGCAATCTGTGGTAGAATTGAGCTAAACGGTAATCGTATAATGTGCAAAAAAATTACCAGAATCTTTATTATACCACTTAGTCATGTGTATAAATACAATAATGAAATATCATTGACATTGAGTATAAATCCAATAAGACCAGTCATCTACACAATTACACATACATGTATTCACCACCGCGAACAGCATTTGCAGCACCTTTTCTCTCTTCTTCAGCCTCCTTTTCCCGCTCCTTCCAGCTCTCATAATCGTGATCATCAGTTTGCAACTCATGCCTACAAATTGGGCAAGAATTGTGCTCATCCTGCCACAAAAACCATTTAATATAAGATTCATCTACCCCACAACCTCATTTAATCCTCCATTCTTTAAAATCAGGAGTGCAGTATACCACTAATCAAATAAAATCGAGCACTATTAATTACCAGCCACGGCTTTAAACAAGGAGGATGAAATGTATGCTTGCACGGCAGTTCTTGCATGTTATCACCGACAGCAAGGTTCTCCTTGCATATTGCACATTCTGCATCAGATCCAAGCTTAGCCAGGATTTCTTCGGTGAGAGTAATAACTGGAAGCTTAGCAACGACTTCTTTACTAGCCGGTGGGACTCTTCGAACACCACCCTCATTCTCCAATATCTTGAAAAACAAAGATTAATTCATTTACACGAGTTGCAAAAGCTAAACAACTTCTATGAGTTGATATAAATTCATCCAGCAGATAACAAAAAATACCTCTGGTATAACAGTATCAAGGTGATTAATGAGTTGTTCAAGCACATTCGCAGCATTTTCTACTGTGTTAACATTCGTGGCCGAACCCTGAGAAGATTCAGCATTTGCAGCAGACGCAAAAGCATTCATGAGATTCGATTGGACCAACCATTGAGGTTGTGGTGGTTCAGGATCCACTGTAAGATGTCCTTCGAAAAGATAACCTTTTTGGGAAAACAAAACAAAACAAAACAGAAACCTTTTAAACATTATGCAAGTTGAATATTTGCAATTTCTGTAAAATCTACTCTGATAATCTACTTAAAACCCAATTATTCTCACTAAAACCGAGTATTACTATCCAAATCCGAAATCTAAATTAATTAAATTATCCTCCAAACATCAAAATCCGAATTCGTTATCATCAAAAGTAAAGTGGATTTAGATAATGTATACCCAAATCCTAATCCAATTCGGATAATCTATAAAGGTAAAGCGAATTCGAATAACGTATGTCGGAACTCCAAAGTCCTTACTGATAGTAATTAGAATATCCAAATCAAAGCAAGTAGAATATATGCAAATATCTTAATCCGAACCATTCTTACATTTCAATTCTTTAAACATGCTTAAGAAACTAGAAAAAAACAAAGGGTTCTTTCGGAATCAAACCTCTGTTTGCTGAAGATTCGGATGGCTGGACGGGGTTTTCAATTTCATTCAAGTGTTCCTTAGCCAGAGAAATGCAATTCCTTAAATGACCCTTTTCAGAAGGATCAGAAACTAGGGGTTCTAAGAGTTCAAAAAGGCGTAAACCAGCAAGCCAGAAGCCGGGGGCGGTGTATCTGGTCTTCAAAACGGTCGCAACACGGCAAACAGCAGAATAAAACTGACGAAAAATAACGATAACACGTAAAAAAATCAATTTCAGCTTGAAATTAAAACGGAAAACAAAAGATGAACGAAGGAAAAAGAGATGTCACCGATTTGCGAAGTGGGGGAGAAGCAGAAGGGTAATGGAGGTTGAGAAGGGAACTGATGGAGGAAACTGCTGCCTCGAATCTCTGTTTCTTTCCAAGCTGTTTCTGTAATTCCTCTAAATGTTGCTTCAAGCTTTGATCTGAAGAAGACTCCATTGTTTCAGCTTTGTAATTAATTGTAAAAAATATAGCTTTTGGTTTTCAGATTATTGAATTCGTTTCTTCTTTTATAAGTTTGGGGTACGAGAAATGAGAATTCTGATTCGAATTTTGTATTTAATTAGAGAAGGTTTCTTGGTGAAGGGAACAATGATGGGTGTCGGCTGTCGAGCCCAAGGCTACTGAACCGGCTCGGTTCAATCTTAGATGGGTGGAGCTAGCTACTTCCTTATATATTGTCACGACCCGCCGACCGGGCGACATTCCTTGAGGTTGACTTAATTTTTTTTTGGTAAACTACATAAATAACCAGCCATTAGAGTTTAACAACAGGGTCGTGACAGTTAAAAAAATAGAGATATAATTATATATTTGGACCTCGTTACTTGTACACTATCAATTTGGTCCTATTTTAATTTAATAAAATAAATTAATTATTTAATTAAGTGGTGACACATATCGCCATCTTATTGGAAGAAGAAAATAAAAGCAAGGACCACCTAGTTCTTGATAGGATTCACACCAAGGTTGCCTTGGATGAAGGCATGTAAGATTACCACCAGGCCAAATGAATCTTTGTGATGTAGTAGTACAAAACCTAAACTTTAACAGATAAAAGACTCCAATAAAAGAGATATAGAATTTTTCCTCTCCCCAAACACTATTCTCTCTCCCACGTTCTTTATCTGCAGCGTTTTCATTTTAGTTCTAAGTTTTACTCTTTCTTCCAAGTTTTATTAAGGCTTAAACGTCAGATAGGTGCCCAAACTATACCATTTTTTTCAGTTAGGTGCCTAACGTTTGTTTCGGGCCACTTAGGTGCCTAACGTTTCATTCCGTAACCCATTTAAAGTTTTAGCCGTGACGGACGTTAAAAATTTTCGTTATCCAGCCATAAAGCGACACGTGTCACATTTTTTATTTTTCTAATATTAACCAAAATAAAAAAATAAAAGTAACCCTAGTTAAATCCCCTTAAACCCATCTTCTTTCTTTTTCCCTTTCCTCATCAAACCGTCCTCCCCCCTTCATGACCGTCCCATATCAGAGCACCCACCTTGTATTCGTGACCGCCGTCTGCTGTTCTTTGCTTTTAGAATTGTGTGTGTTTCAACTGATTTTGAGTGAACTAGCAGACGGTTTGATGTTCCATAAACATTTTTTTGGTGTTTTAATTGTTTTTAAGAGATTTCTTCCAAGATGAGGCTTTTGAAAGTCGCCACTTGTAATTTGAACCAATGGACGATGGATTTTGATTGCAATTTGAAGCACATTAAAGAATCAATAACAAGGGCCAAAGAAGTCGGTGCTGTCATCAGGCTTGGACCTGAGCTTGAAATCACTGGCTATGGCTGTGAAGATCATTTCTTGGAACTCGACACAGTCAATCACGCGTAAATTCCCTCCTTTTTTTTTCAAAGATTCGTGGAGCTTTACTTTAATTTGGGGTGTTCTTAAAACAAAGATAATCTGCCATTTGTTGGTTATTAGATTTTTATCTTCTGAAAGTAGTTATTAGAATTGAAATTGATGTAATTACTTCTTTATAATGCAACATATGTTTTTAGCTTTTTTTTGCTAAATTTAGTGTATGTAAACTGAAACATTTTGGTATTTGTAATTAGGAAGGTAACCCTTTTTTTGCTCTTATGGATGATGCTTAGTTGATTCACTGAAACAAATTGGGACTGTGTGTTTGCAGGTGGGAATGCTTGAAAGAAATACTACTTTGTGATCTGACGGACAACATATTGTGCAGCATAGAAATGCCTATAATTAGAGGATCAGAGCATTATAACTGTCAAGTTTTGTGTTTTATCCGAAAAATTATCATGATTCGACCAAAGATGTGGCTTGCAAATGATGGGAATTACAGGGAGCTTCGGTGGTTTACCACATGGAAGCAAAAGGACCAGCTTGTAGAATTTCAGCTCCCACTTGAAATTTCTCAGGCCTTATCACAGACATCAGTGCCTTTTGGTTATGGATACATTCAGTTTGGTTTCGGTTAAGATTCGAAGTGGTCATTGGAATCTTCATTGTAGATAAACTATATGTACATATATGCATATCAGGTTCCTGTGAGATTGAATGCTTTAGTGTTGAAGAATCAATTTTTGATTAGGGTTTTTAACTGAGATTAAATTGAAGGGGGGGACAGTTTGATGGGGAAGGGGAAAAGAAAGAAGATGGGTTTATGGGGATTTAACCTTGGTTACTTTTATTTTTAATTAATTTATTTTGTTTTTTTTATTTTGGTTAATATTAGAAAAATAAAAAATGTGCCACGTGTCGCTTTATGGTTGGATAATGGAAAATTTTAACGCCCGTCACAGCTAAAACCTTAAATGGGTTACGGAATGAAACGTTAGGCACCTAAGTGGCCCGAAACAAACGTTAGACACCTAACTGGAAAAAATGGTATAGTTTGGGCACCTATCTGACGTTTAAGCCTTTTATTAAATATAGATCATTTTATGTGTACTGGTCTTCTGAAGAAGCAATTTTTTTGTTCGATTTCTGTAGAACCTAAGTTAGTAATAAATTATCTTCAAACTCTGAAATTCTCTGATGAGACACTGAAAGAACAAGTAAGAATCTGATGTTGCTCATTTTTTCACTGTAATTTTCTGCATCAGCTGTTCTGATATGTCATGCTGACTTTCATACATGTTTTCTTCTTATTTTCAGCTAGAAAAAGTAAAAAAAAAGTTACATTTATTGTAACATTTGCAAAGCGTGAGCAGAAAATTACTGAATTGAAGGTGATATTTTTACTTGTGCTTTCCCTTCTTTTGATTACCATCTAATTGTTTAGTGTGCAATTTACTTTTTAAGTGGTGCTCTATGGCAATATGCAAGGATGGTTATATATATATATATATATTTAGGAAAGATAAACAAAAAATATATGAATGTGTAGCAACGATTGTTGTAAAAACTTGAAATTCATTTTAATTTAAGTATTGATTATAATTAAAGTGGCTCATCTTTTAGATCTGATTTTTGCACCATCAGGACTTACTGGTAAGTATGTTATCTCAATTTTTTGTTGTATTTTTTTCTTGAGGAAACTGCATAGTTTCTTCTTTTTTTTACTGTTGATGTTTAATTGTGGCTCCTAATTTCTGTTGATTCTCAAGTCACAGAGATTTCCTTTAAATCTAGTGGAGTGAGGACTGATCTTGCTCGTCTCTTTGCAATCCTTTATTTGATTATTCTTTTGTATGAAGATTATGCCCATGCACAATGTACATTGATTACATGGACATAATTGTCTAATAGTTTGGCCATCTAACATCAATATCTCTTTTAATTTTCAGTCAGCAATTCGCGATCTAAAAGTTCAACTAAAGCCGCCATCAATGCAGGTACTATCTAATTTTCATTATAGATAAAAAGAAGTTATCTTGTTGGTAGATATTGTAAATATCGTAGCTTTCTCTTGTTTCATTTTTGTTTTCTGAAGACTTGCAAGAAGAAAAAATGAACAAAATATGTTTCTTAAGCATTATAGTGCTTATTTACCACTTACACTTGGAACTAAAATAAAAACGCTGCAGATAAAGAACGTGGAAAAGAGAATGGTGTTTGGGGAGAGAGAAAATTACATATCTCTTTCATTGGAGTCTTTTATCTGTTAAAGTTTAGGTTTTGTACCATACATCACAAAGATACCCTTGGCTTAGTGGTAAGCTTACATGCATTCATCCAAAGCAACCTTGGTTTGAATCCTATCAAGAGTAAGATGCTCCTTGCTTTTATTTTCTTCCTCCAATCAGGTGACATTAATTTATTTTATTAAATTAAAATAAGGACCAAATTGATAGAGTGTATAAGTAACAAAGACCAAATGTGTAATTATACACCTATTTTTTAACTGCCACGTCACCCTACCAATAATCTCTAACGGTTTGTGGTCACATTGCATCCAATTTAATAGTATGGTGGTTTAATTGATTCAAAAAAAGTAAGATGATCAAATCGTAACTTTTCTAATACTATGATGGTCATTTATGTAGTTTACCCTAATTTTTTTAGCATTTTTTAGGCAAACAAAAAAAATTAAAATGGCCTAAAATAGCCTATATTCATCTTAAAAATACTATAAAATTTTAAAAAAAATCATAAAATTCTACCAAAGTCTAAACACACTTAGAAGGCCTTAAAAAACTCTAAAAAACCCTTAAAAAGATCGGACTATTCTAAGAGTTTTTGAAATTCTTTAAAACTTTTTAGACACTTAAAGGTAATATATAGATCCTTGTAAAATTATCTAAAATTCTCTGTACTTGTAAATATATTCTAGTTACTAAGATGATTTAGAACCATCCATTAAGAAGATAAAGGCCTAAAAATAGGACTATCCCCTTCATTTGCAATCCATCCAAGTATCCAAGAATTCTTAAGCCTTGTAAAAGCTCTTTCAAAGCATAATACAAAGTTTATTTTTCTTTTCCATTTAAAGTCTATTTTGTTTTTTTAGTTCTTCAATTCTCTTTTCTACTAGACTTTGCATTTGTGTGAATTAAAGTTTGTTAGTATAGTTTAGGAGTGCTAACGCGCACGAATAGCTTGAAGAAGTTTAGTCCGTGAAAATACGCCGCTTTTTCTCTTGGGCTCAACTTGGTCCGGTTCATTTAATTTTATGAAAGTTTCAGTGAAAAAGCGGATGATGTTCATCTTAGTAGACAAGGATACAAAATTACAACATTCTTCCTTATAACCCGTATGAGCTAATTACATAATAATTCTCATCTATCTATCTATCAAACTTGTATCAGCATGTAAAAATCTAATCTGAAAAATCAGACAACCTTAAGCAAACATCATTTTTAATTCTATAAAAAAATAGCTTCAGCCTGCAATGAAGACTTCTCATAAATTCTATCATTCCTTTCCCTCCATAGTTGGTAATTTAGATTGCACCAGGCCAGCCTCAAGACAATAGACAACAATTTCTTTTCCTTACCATATCTTTGCATCCAATCAATCATCTCCTCCCAAATGAAAGACCTGCTTTGGAAACCACAATGCAGTAATACAAGTTCCCTTACCATATTTGGGTTTTTTTCTCTATTAAACAAAACAAAACAAAACTTCTCGTGGTATTTTTTCTATTTTAGACAAATAATAAATATGTTATATTTTGAGGTTAACATAAAGTAGAAGTCCATCTACTATATTTAAAAGTTCATTTCAGTTTCTTTACTATAAAAAATATCTTAGTCCTTGTACTATACTTAAAAGTTCATTTTAATCCCTCTATTGTAAAAAATGTTTTAGTCTCTATAGTTAGAAAAATTAACATTTTGATCAAAACACTAAAGCTATTGATAGTTGGCTTAAATATTTTGGTTTAAACAATCATTAGATCCCTCTCAATTTTAAACCATAGCAAATTAATCTCTCAAAAACTTTTTGTGAAGTTTTACATAAAATTTTTAAATACTTTGAAATCTAAATGCAAAATTAATTCATATTCTAACTTCAAACTTTATTGTCTTCACTTACAATAATATTACAATTAGAAGCCAAAATATAAAAAATATTTTAAATGTTTAATTCAAAAGTGCACATAATTCTTTCTTAAAAATTTTAGATTCGAAGTGAGAGTAAGAGTTTAATTGAAAAAGATGATACAAAAATCATAAAAAATTAACATTTCATTAAGATTTTCAAACTAATGTATTATAGAATTATATTTATTAATTCTTTTATTAATAAAGTAAATAATTTATTAATCCATGTATTTTACTTTAATGAAAAGGAAAATGTACATCACTTTATTTATTAATAAATTATCTACTCTAAAAAATTATTATTATTAAAATATATGAAGAGGGTCAATTTGCTCAATTTCAAAACCGATAAGGCCATAAAGGGTGTTTAAACCAAAATATTTAAGTCAACTATCAATAATTTTAGTGTTTTGAACAAAAATGTTACGTTTTCAATCATACAAGGACTAAAACGTTCATTTTTACAAATGAGGAAATGTTAACTTTTCAAACATACAAGGACTAAAATGTTCCTTTTTATAGTAGAGGGACTAAGATGAACTTTTAGGTATAGTGCAAGGACTAAATTGAACTTTAAAGCAGAGTACAAGGACTAAAATGAACTTTAAAGCTGAGTACAAGGATTAAAATATTCATTTTTATAGTAAAAGGACTAAAATGAACTTTTAAGTATAGTAGAGGGACTTCAACTATACTTTAACCTATATTTTGATATACCAATTGTGCCCTTCGGTTATAAAATTTAAACTTTAAATTTCTGCCCCTAACACTCTAAAACTAAACCTTAAATTCTAAACTCTGAATTCTAACCATAAACTCTACCCCTATACTTTAAACCCTAAACCTCAATCTAAATATCTAAACTTTAAAATTAAAACGCTTGTGTAAACCTTATGTATCAAAGTATTTTTCATAATAAACTATACATGCATAGTGTCACGGTCCTATTCGCGTGATGCTCAAGACCGTGACAGATGCTTGCTGGCTATGCTTAAAGCGGGATGCGGGATAGCATTAAGGGTGTAGTACGTGCTGTACAACCGTTCGGTCCTTCGGGACAGGGCGTGCTGGTAGGCACCACACTGGTCGGGAGCTGTCCCCGCTTCCCTGATGAGCCCATGGGAGGGCGAAACCAGTAAGCATCGAGCGGATAAGGCTGAACCCTAGGCTGGTAAGAGCCCTGGGTTGCCGCACGGGGGCTATGTCCCTGCGCCAAGACTCTGACCCCGTGACAGATGGTATCAGAGCCAGTCTATGTGCTAGCTGTGAGCTTGCCAAGCGCTCCTTGTGTTGCGTAGCGAGTCAAAGTGACGAGCGTTTGTCTCGCACCCAGTAAGGGGTGTTCGCGAGTGGGGCCTCTAGAGATGAGGTCGGGTAGGCAGGAAGCTACAGCGAAAGTTCGCCAAGCACTCGCAACCTCGGTAATGAAGGCGAGCAGGCAAGGAATTGCACACTAGATCCCGGCTAACAAAAAAAGAAGAGGGTAAAGAGCTTACTCCCCATGCATGACTCAAGTGGGGGAGTTTGTCACGGTCCTATTCGCGTGGTGCTCGAGACCGTGACAGATGCTTGCTGGCTGTGCTTAAAGCGGGATGCGGGATAGCATTAAGGGTGTAGTACGTGTTGTACAACCGTTCGGTCCTTCGGGACAGGGCGTGCTGGTAGGCACCACACTGGTCGGGAGCTGTCCCCGCTTCCCTGATAAGCCCATGGGAGGGCGAAACCAGTAAGCATCGAGCGGATAAGGCTGAACCCCGGGCTGGTAAGAGCCCTGGGTTTCCGCACGGGGCTATGTCCCTGCGCCAAGACTCTGACCCCGTGACAATAGCATTAAAAAAATTATTTTATATTTTTTATAATTTTTATATCAACATTTAATGATGAAATTAAATAAAAATTGTAAAAAAAACCAAGGCTTTTTAATAAAAAAACTTAATTTACTAAAATAAAATATAATCGCTGAAATTTGAATTTTTAACTAATACAAAACTTTTGAAATATTTATCTTTAAAAAAGCTGCAAAATAAAACGGATTATAATTGTTAAGTGCCATGATTTGGGGTTGTTAACATTATTCAAAGTAGAAATGATATATACGAACACAAGATTTTATGTGAGGATTTAAATTATTAAAATGCTACATTAAAAATGTAGAAGATATTTTAGACGATATAAAATTAGATTATAAACAAAAGGATAGAAAGATGAGAACAAAAATCTAATGTCTATTTTCATTTTAAACACTAAAAAAATAAATTTTAAGTTTAATTTTAAATTTTAAACCATAAACTTTAAAAAATACAAGATGTTGACAATTTCATAAACTTTAACCTTAAAATTTAAACCTAAATTCTAAACTTAATATTCAATATGAAAATATAAACAGAATACCAAAAAGAGCATAAAATTTCTATTGAGAAAGATGCATATATATATATATGACAAAGTGAAGCATCCAAAAAGAGACTTTTCCATTAAAGATGAAACCTTTTTAAGACCAAACAAAGATCCTGGTTCAAAACTAAGCATGACATTCCTTCTATGCCTGGTTTTTGCCTTTTTGGTTCCAATTGAATATCTCTACACTACACGTAATGATGTCCACCATTTTCACTCTATACCTTTCTTGCATTGTTTACAAAACCTCTGCACTTGGATTAATTGCACCAAACTTTTTCGAATCTAAATTGCTTCCTGAATTTCAAAATGTCCTAATCGAATTCTCAGACTAAAGTGTTGCCTGAATTGAACCATTCTGACTATCTAACTGTTAACTCGAGGATTTAATTAAATTGTATTTAAAATTTAAGAATTAATTTAAAATTTCGTCAATAGTTCGAAGATGACAAAATTAACACCCTTAAAATAATGCTTTTCTATTGAAGATTCAAATTAGAGTTTTCCCTTAGAATCCATTTCCTTATTGAGTCTTTAATGTAAAATTCCTTCCCTTTCTTTTCCCATTGGTAAAAGCACCTTTTTCTCCACCTCCTGTGGCTTTCAAACCCCAAACTACTGCATAATGCATATATAAGCACATGCAAACAAACCTCAAACCAGACACATATTCAGATTTCAGACATTGATCATCGTTTTCCAAAAATGGGTCAAATCCGTTCGTTTTTGTTCGTTTTTCTTTGCCTGTTAGGGCATGAGGGCTTGGCTAAGGGTGTCTTGGGGTTAGCTGTCAACTGGGGGCTGCAATCGACGCACCCGCTGCCGCCCGACATATTGGTCAGGCTCCTGAAA
The DNA here is from genome assembly GCA_958450335.1 of Hibiscus tridactylites. Lineage (NCBI taxonomy): Eukaryota > Viridiplantae > Streptophyta > Magnoliopsida > Malvales > Malvaceae > Hibiscus > Hibiscus tridactylites. Next base: position 3,687,985 of record OY288289.1, on the reverse strand, counting down.
GACAACGGGTTCAACAAAGTGAAGCTGTTCGAAGCTGATCCCGGTGCACTCAGAGCTCTTGGCAGGTCCGGCATCCAAGTTATGGTCGGAATACCAAATGACATGTTGGCTTCGCTTGCCAGTGCTGTGGGAAATGCCGAGGCATGGGTGCAACAAAATGTTTCCAACTATATTTCCAACCATGGAACTGATATAAGGTACATTCTTTTACAAATGCATGAACAAGTAGTTTTTTTAGGTTAAATTCTGATATTAGTCCTTGTATTAACATACATTATAAATTTAGGTTAAACGTGTTATCGATCCATCAGTCTTAATTGTTTGTCTATTGTAGTTTTCGAGAGTTAATTGTACTACACGTCCCAAAATTATGTCATTCGTTTTAAATTGGTCCTTAAAATTTTAAACAATCCAGTTCCATCCTCAAACTATAACTCTCGTTCTAAACTGATCTATAAACTTTTGAATGTTTCAAATTCATCCCCAAATTATGAATCTGATTCTAAATAGGTTCCCAAACTTGTGAATGTTTCAGTTTCATCCCCAAATTATCAGTAAGTGCTAATCATATCTCGTGTTAATATCATGTAAATGCATGTGTGTATTATGAAATAATATGATGCGATATAAAGATAATTTGAGGATGAAATTGAAATGTTTAAAAGTTTAAGGACTAGCTTAAAATAAGGGTCATAATTTAAGAATAAAATTAAACATTTAAAAGTGAATAACTGATTTAGAATGAGAATAATAATTTAAGGATGTGTGTGATGTAATTAACTCGGTTTTTAATATTGAAATCTAAAATTTGATGATTAATTCACTAAACAATGTATGTGACCACAACTTTGCAGGGCGGTAGCCATAGGCAATGAACCGTTCCTAAAAGACTACAAAGATCAGTTCGTGAAGACAATATTCCCAGCCCTTGAAAACATTCAAGCGGCTCTTATCAAAGCCGGCCTAGGCAAGCAAGTGAAAGCGACAATCCCGCTAAACGCCGACGTCTACGGGACCGACTCCGGCCTACCTTCCGGCGGCTATTTCCGACCCGAGCTCGAGAATCTAATGATAAACATAATCAAGTTCCTTCAAGACAATGGTGGCTTCCTCACCATCAACATCTACCCTTTTCTTAGTTTACAAGCAGACCCTAATTTCCCTAAAGAATATGCTTTCTTCAACAACACGGCAAGTCCCCTTGTTGACGGTTCCGTTGTTTACACGAACGTTTACGACGCCAACTTCGACACCCTCATCTCGGCTCTCGAGAAAATTGGCTTTGGACGTATGCCGGTCGTCATCGGTGAAGTTGGCTGGCCGACTGATGGCGACGCGAGTGCGAATATCGACAATGCCAAAAGGTTCACCCAAGCACTTTTGGACCGTGTAATCCAAGGCCAAGGCAGTCCACGGCGGCGAACACCGCCGGATGTTTATATCTTTTCGCTCGTCGATGAGGACCATAAGAGCACATTGCCGGGGAATTTCGAGAGGCATTGGGGTATCTTCAAATACGATGGAAGCATCAAGTATCCATTGGATATGGGGAATGGACGGACCATCGTGCCGGCCAAAGGTGTCAAGTATTTAGCCAAGCAATGGTGCGTGATGTCGCCGTCGGCCGGCGTCTCGGACCCCAACACGTTAGCTCAGAGCATCACCTACGCTTGCGAGAACGGCGATTGCACCAGTCTCGGCTATGGTTCTTCCTGTAGCAACCTCGATGCTCAGAGCAACGCTTCTTATGCGTTCAACACGTATTTTCAGACCATGAATCAAAGTAAAGGTGCATGTTCTTTTAACAACTTGGCTGTTATTACAACCGTTGATCCGTCGAAGCCGCCGTGTCGTTTCGAGATCATGATCGACACCCGGAAACAAAAGGCGTCTCCTTCTGTTTACAGATCTTCGGCGTCGAAAATCGAAGGCGTGGTTACAGCTTTGATTCTGGGGATTGCGGGTTTAATTATTTGAATTATTTTCATTGCCTTTGCTGCACTCAAACCAGGCAATAGTCACTTTCATTTTCCGAGGTTAAGTTTTTCTTAGAACCCATTAACCATTTTAAACTTGTTTTTATATTGTAAATTAACCATTTATTATTATATAATAATTCATTGTTAAATTTAATTAATTTTAAGTTAATATTCTTTTATGGATTTATATTCAATTCATTGAGAGTGAAAGCTAAAAGTTTTCACAAGGACCTTAGTCTTAAGGTTTAGAGACTTAATTTAGGGTTTAAAATTTAGGAATAGTGATTATAATTTAGGATTTAGGGTTAGAAGTTAGGATTTAGTTTTTAGGTAATATAGTGATGATTTAGATTTTAACCTATACACCCTAAATTCTAACACTAAATCCTAAATTTTAACAACTATTACAAAATTCTAAACCCTAAACTAATTCTATAAACCTTAAAACTAAAAATTACCCTTCTTTTATTAGTCTTGTAGCCATTCCTGAGATTTAGTGGCCTTAGGGCAAACCTAAAAATTCGGCCCTAATAATAATTATTGAAAAAATTGAATTTTAAAAGTGGATCTATGATACAAAGTATTAGAAAAAATATATGCATCTGATAACAACTATTGAGAAAAAATGGACTCCTAATAACAAATATAAAAAAATTCAATTTTAACAGTAGATCCCTAATAACAAATATAGAGAAAAATTGGGCTTCTAATGACAAGTATTAGAAAAAAATTAGCTCTCTAATAACAAGTATTGGAAAAAAAACTAAGAGTATGTGCCTAATAACAAATATTGGAAAAAATTAAGCCCTTAATAACAAGTATTTGAGAAAATTTGACTCTAATAACAAATATTGAGAAAAATAAGTATTGGAAAAATTTGGGCCATAATAACAATTATTAAAAAATTACACCTCTAATTTAAGTATTGGAGAAAATTTGACCCTAATAACAAATATTTGAAAAAAAATTCAATTGTAAGAGTAGGCACCTAATGACAAGTATTGATAAAAATTAAGCCCACAATAACAAATATTAAAAAATTAGACCCCTAATAACAAGTATGAGAAAAATTGAAGCCCTAATAACAAGTGTTAAAAAATAGGCACATAATAACAATTATTGAAAAAAATTAGACCCTAATAACAAATATTAAAAAATAAAATTTAAGAGTAAACCCTAATAATACATATTAAAAATAACTGGACCATAACGCTAATATTAAAAAGATAGGCCTTGGGCGAGCGTCTCTCTCACTCATGCCCAAAGACAGCTCTGCTTATATTATGTTTAAGTCGTAGATTTAGTTCATAAACTCTAATTTACGCAATTTTAGTTTTATACTTTCTAAACTCTAAAATTTTGATTATGAGTATAATAGTATAAGATTCATTAAATTAAATTTAATATCAGTTCATGTAATATGCATAACTCATAGAGTCAGTTTTTGTTTTCTAAATTGAACATTTTTTTGATAGTATTTATAATTCAGTCATATTATGCCTATATTATTTAGGTTAGGAGTGAATTTTCAAAATTCAAACAATATAATAACTAAATTGAACAAACTAAAATATAAGAACTAAATCTATAATTTATATATGATACTTAATTTTAATTGTTTTCCCTAAATAACTTGGGCTGCTCCAAATAGTTCATTGACTAATTAATTCTTGTAAAGTTATGGTCTTAAGGAAAGCTAAACCCAAACCAAGACGAGCCCCTTGGACCAAAATAACTACATGATCTTCCTTTATGCACGACTATTTTTTAGTCAAATAATTGTTTTGGTCTCTATACTTATATTTTAATTCATTTTTTTATATAAAATCATTAGTTTACCTGAACCTCTAATATTGTTAACTATTTCAAGCTGCAGAACATGTAGAGTGGTCTCAGTAATAAAAAATAATGTATTTTATTCAGGTGATTCAGATTCGAGCATTATATGTACACGGTGTGTGTGTCTTATTAAAAGGCTAAAAAAATTGAACAAATGCTACCTTGTAATCACACCAACATATTAAAAAAAACTATTTCAAGCTCTCCGTCACAATAATACACATGTTTTTTATTTGGATAAACTATTTTTTAATCGTTCAACTTTAAACAATTTCAATTCACCACCTTTTTTTTAAATTCCACTCTTATTGATCACTCGACTGTTACATTAATGACACTTCAATTTTTTGGTATTTTTTTTTTACAAAAACTGTTGAAACTTTCTTCTCAAAAGTAGATTTCCAAACTCCCTTTAATTCATCTTTGCTAGAATATTTTCTTTCAAATCCGAACGATGAGAAGGTTGAGAGGAGATAAGCAATATATCTCGATTTTATGTTGATCAGACGATAGGGATTATAGATCAGACCAAGATAAGGTTGAAGTTTTTGTTTAATTTTTGTCGATTTCAAGAAAATTTTGAGAAAAACTAAATTGAGATTAAGAAAGAGAGGAAAAAGATGAACGGGTACCATTTACGTCATAAATGAAGGTCAATGATGGTTGAACAACGATGGAGAAAAATGTCGACTACGAGAAAGAATGTTAAAATTTTAGGTCAATTTTAGAAATAAAAGCCCCCAAAACATAGTGTTTTTTGTTCTGGCATCAAACATTTAACGGTTAAGTGACTAAAAAGAGCCAAATGTGGAAATTGGGTGATAAAATTGAAAAAATTAAAGTTAGATGACCAAAACATAAGAACAACCAAAGTTGAATGACAAAAAAGTAGTTTGCCCTTTTCCTTTTCGAGTGAAGTAGCTTGTATCACCAACTTATGTCGACCGACCTTTTTCATATGCTTGATATTTGAGGATTATTATTCTAATTTAACGATTCAAATTCGACTAGATTAGAGTTTAATTTTTATTCTAATTTAATCATAAATAAAAATTAAATATGTTGATATAAAATTTGATACTAGAACTAATCAATGGTCGTAATGGATAAACGAATGATATTCATCCAAAGAAACTCAAATTCAAATTACTTTGTATGTAATGTATATGCATTGTCAAAGAGTTAAATATATATATATGATCAAAAGAAAGTAAAAATACTAACGTAGAAAAATATTAGACAAATTTGATATTTATTTTAATATGCTGGTGTGATGCAAGGGTAGCATATGTTTAACTTTCTTAGTCTTTTCAAAGACGGCACACACAACATGCATTACTAGTACTCGAACCCGAATCCCAAGGGATGATGAACATCTACCTTTGCCACCAGGACACAAGATGATGAACATACACAAATAAGTGTTGATAAAGACCCAACAAATGGTCTTGATGGAGAAGAGGAGATACGATTCAAATCGATTTGTCCGCAATATATATTGTCAAAGGATTAAAAATGCGTATCTTATAATTTATATATGAACAAATACTATATTATAATTTAAATATTAATTAAATAAAATTATTATTCTTTTGATTATTAAATTTAATTACTTGATTCTTATTTATCTTAATATTTAATCTTAATTTCGTCTCTAATCCCCTAAATATTAACTCGATTCATAAACGCTTCTAAATTTAACATAATCTTACATCCTAAAATCAAATTAGAACATAATAAAAAAATCAAGATTTAGATTAGGCAAAAATTCGTCGGTCCGAAAGCAACCCATCTCTCTATTCTTTTGTTTCGAAGCTTTGGTGTTCATTTTCTATTATTACAAATTTAAATATAAATTTTCGAAATCCGCAGATTCTCCTCCTAATTTATAGATACCCTTCAAAAATTCCTTTGATTTTAAACCATTTAAATGCCGAAAGAAATTTCTTTTAATTATTATTCTCATCGTAATTCATTATAAATAAATCAATTCGTCGCGCTTTTGTTTTGCCCACTCTCTCTTCCGTCGTAAATACTACTTTTTCTGGGGTTCTTTTTTTATTAATTAATAGATTTATTTTAATCAAATTCCTTTCTTTTTTGCTGCAAAATCATTATTGTTTGTTTCCGTTTTCTGGGTGGGAAAAGCTGAAATGTGAAGAGCTTCGTTATGTTAAAGAAGCAAATAGGCGGTGTTCGTTTGTTGTTTAATCGAATCTCTGACTGTAATCGTAAGGGCATGGCGTTTTTGGCTCGGAACGATCCGTTTACAAGGCAGCTCCACGCGCCGCCCAGCGACCAGCGGCTGCTCAAGCTCGTCCCGCTCGAAAATTACAATGTCTGCGGCTGCGGCGGCGGTGGTTTTAAGTTTAACAAGGCGGCTTCTGGGTTAAATTTGAGTATCAAGAGTTGTTTCGAGAATTCCCCTAGAAATTGGGATCAGAAAGCAGTCGTCTTTGCTTCCCGATTGGCGCGCGAATTGGAAATTTCTAATTATAATGAACCCCAGAAAATGGCAAAGACGGTGGCTGATTCTAACGGCTCGTTTCAGAGGGGGACTCTTGATTTTCCCCACAATCCATTGCCGGAGAAGATTGTGGTCGCCGTCGATGTCGATGAAGGTACAATTTTTTCACCTGTCAACACTTTAAAAAGCGAATTTTCCAACGCAATTATTAATTTTTGTTGCATTTTTTGTATAAGCAGTGCTAGGAAACTTTGTGTCGGCTTTGAATAGATTTATAGCGGATCGTTATTCGTCGAATCATTCAGTTTCAGAGTACCATGTGTACGAGTTTTTCAGGGTGAGACTTCTTTTTTCATGATTTATTTATTTACTTTATGTTGTGAATAGTAGTAGAATGAAGTCAAGACTCAGAATAATTGGCATTCTTTTAGTGCTATAAGTCAATTATTGTTGATTTAATTAAGTTGGAAAAGGATGATAAGCCCTATTAATGTGAAATAGTGAATACCCAAAGAAGAAATAAAGAAAAAACTGGCTGACCCCCAAAAGACTCATTTTAATGCCATGAAGATCTATGATATGGTTGGTGTAGGCACAGGCACAGACTTTAATGGGTTTTTTAGCTGCAGAGTCCGGTTTTTTGTGCTATCGTTTTGAATGCTTTGAATGGTTTATATGTGAATTCTTATTGCCATTTGTGTTACAGGTTTTGTTGGTATGGTCTCATTCTGTTTGATATTTGCCACATGAATTTTCTTCCATGTTCAAGTTGGGGAACATGGGGTTTTTGGTTTAGTAGTTTTACTTTTGTTCCATTTTCTGCTTTTTATAGTCGACTGTTGTTTTGATGTTGGTTATGGTTGTTTCATAAGTGTTCTAATGCTTCGTTTATTTTTGTTACAGATATGGAACTGTTCTCGCGATGAAGGTATCGGTAGACATACTCATTAATTTCTCTGTTGATGGATATATGTATTTTAAATTCATGTGACGAAAAGGCATTCAGTAAGATGCTGCTACAACTATATTGAAATTCATCAAATTCTTTGTATAAATTGTGCTGAATTTAGCCTTTTGTTTTGGATGAAAGTTAAAGATTATTAACCTAGGTGTAGTCCTTTGTGGGTTTGTTCTTCGGTATTTCAACTTTAAGTAAACAGGCTAAGTGGATCCATGATACGAAGTGATTTGAGGAATTTCTTTTTTCATCTGGAAAAAGGAATAGTATCTGATCAAGTTTAACGTTTCTACATTTTATGTATATTCTTATTGTTTGTTTGATATCCTTTCTGAAAAAACATTCAACCCTTTATTTGTTGTTGAGTTTGCTTTGGCCAAGGACTATTTCAGAACATGCTTTTTTTTACTTGTTTTGACAGCCGATATCCGTGTCCATGAGTTCTTCAAGACACCGTATTTCAAGAAAGGTATCCACCCCCTCCCAGGTTCTCAGATGGCTCTTCACAAGTTATCAAGATTCTGTAGCCTTTCGGTCGTAACGTATGTATGCATACTATCTTCTTTAATAATGCCTTCAGTTTTTACCTTAGCACTTAAGCTGGTCTTTCATAAATTTATGAGTAGGTCTCGGCAGTATGTGATTAAGGACCATACAATTGAGTGGTTAGAGAAGCACTATCCTGGACTTTTCCAGGAGATTCACTTTGGCAACCATTTTGCTCTCGATGGCACGTCTAGACCTAAGTCAGAAATATGCCGGTATGCACATAAGCTGTTAACATTTATTTTCATCCATGAATTCCTTCTAATAATCTCAAGCGTGCTTGTTTCTGTATCATTTATATAATGCAAGTATACCAGCATCTCTTTGCAGTAGTTGTCTCGATGAGTTTATTAATTCCCTAGATGAGTTATTTCTGATGTTTTTTCTTGCCGAGTTAATTCTTCTTGCAGGTCATTAGGAGCCAAAATCCTAATCGATGATAACCCGAGATATGCTCTTGAGTGTGCTCAAGTTGGCATCAGAGTTCTGCTGTTTGACTACGAGAACTCGTATCCATGGTGTAAGACACAATCTGTGGAGGAACACCCTCTGGTGACCAAAGTACATAACTGGGAAGAAGTGGAACGACAAATAGCGTCGTGGATCCTCAGTTCTTCTATCATTTAAGACGGTCTCTATGGTCAGGCTCCTACGCCATAGTTTTGTGAACTGTTTCTCATAACCCTAAAACATTTGATAGTGCCGAAAAATTTGAGCTTATATTTTTGTTCGGGGCGAATCAACTGCAAGGACACCACCCAAAAAATGGGGACATGGTTGTACTGATTAACATTGAAGGCAAAACTGTAAGGAATGTGAGTGGAATAATCAATTTCTTTTATTTCTTATTGACTTGTATGATGCAATTAGAAATTCATAAGAGCTTGAAGGTTACTCTATGTTTTGTCCCAGTTTGTTGTGGAGAACAACAATGGGGGAGATCCAAATTGGGTAAATTTGCATATTATTGAGCTGCTTAACTGGTTATATAATTATCCACATTTCTTCACATGTACTAGCAAGCAATAGAATTCAAGTAATATTTTTTTTTTAAATCTTGAAACGATATTGAATTTTATTAAAACAGTACAACTTTAACAATGGACTATATCCGCACACACAAAAAAAACTCAAACGAAGGATAAAATAAGAAAGAAAATCCATAGGCGCAAGACGGTTGAAACATTCTTTTGAATCTGACATTCAGCATCCATAGTAATCTAGTAACCATTAGTAGTACTCTTTTGTTTCTCTATCAACTAGACGTTTTTGAGATGATGAAGTGGCGAGCGAACCAAAACAAATTTACAAGCTGTTTCGCAAAACATATCTGTATACATCGACAAACAACTACAAAAGGGATCTAACCATTGAAAGATCACTGATAATTGCAAATCAATTACAAGCGACATAAATTTTTTTACGCGATTGTAGATCTACCATAGAAGTAGACGAACAACGTGCTTAGGGAAAATCAAGTAATACTTATGTTCCTTTATTGTATTATGTTACATGTTTATACATTATTGCTAGTACATATACCCATTTTACATGGCTTATATTCTGTACGTATTGAACCAAAATGAAAATTCTATACACATTATATACTTTGTAACAGTGGTTCGGAATAATTTATAAAACACTTAAGTTGTGAGAGATTGGTCACTCAGCTTTCTCCATCAGTTTGATACCATAGGCTTGAACAATATCCAAAGCTGCCACAAATCGATATCGGTTCAGGTTAAATATATCCGACAGTAATGAATTAAAGAAGAAACCTGTGCAGTTTGTATGGTGAAAATTACCTGGTAGATAAACTTCAGGAACAATAGGCCTCAACACACCTCTTGTTTTGATCTTATTGACAAGTAACAGCTGAAACCATCAAGGTTACAAGTTGAATTCGAAACGGTTTCAATCGTAAATGATTAGATGTATAAGAGGAAGAAGAAGGGGCAAAATACCAGAGCTCCGATTGCTACTGGAACACCGACAGTAAGGGACATTGCAGATACCGTTTTCCCGTTCTTAGCCTTCCCGAATTCCAGTAGCGTCGCGGTATGATGCTCGGTCTGGTTGCTATCGGGGAATTCTACTTCCACCTCATGGTGCAACAAAACCATATCCTGAGAATTCAATCAACAGCTTGTGAAAAACTTAATCTTACCTTGTTCCTTATCAAATCAGTTTTCTGTCATTTACAAGTAATGTATATGATACCTGTTCTGTGTTTGAATATGTAAGCCTTTCTTCCATGCGATGACATGTTACGGCAAATGCACTTTGGCACGAAACAGGGATTTCTGTCTGTTCATTTAGTCCCAAAAACCTGGAAAAGATGAGAGTTATAGTTTGCAACTTTTGATTGCTATGTCAAAAGAATAGACAGTTGATATCAGAATGTACTTACAGGATAGTTTTGGCAGCCTTTACTGCAACTCCTCGCTCCTTGCAATGTCCAAGTTCTACGATCCTTTCGGTTATCATTTTTTCCCCAACTGGAGCTTCATTCGTGTCTTTCGCATCGATTTTCAAAAGTTCACAGAGGAAATCACTAAACGTGGGTCGACATTCATGTCGAAGAAGTGGATGAGTTTCAGCATTGAATAGACCAATTCTCGTAAGTGTGGCCATTATCTCACTGAAACCTGTCCAAAATATAAAGATATTAAGATAAGATTCTAGTATCAAAGTTTAAACAGAATAAGATTAGCCGAAGAGGGGCATGCCATGCCTTCATAGCGGAGAGTTCCTCGGAATACGGTCGACGCTTCATGTCCGATCCCGTATAGATCACCATAAGTTAACGAGTTACGATTAGGAAAGCACTCCAATGCAAAAGCCGGAAGATCAGGTATCCGGAATTTCACAGTCGAATCATAGAGGTCATTCCCTGAAAACATGATCGATTAAGTGAAACAATGAAAGGTAAATCCAAAAGATTGAATCGATCATCGTATATATGTAAAAGGGTGATCCATAGACATGTATTAGAGTATACAAGGTAAGATAAAAAATAAAAACATGTAAAGAGGTTGACAGTTTACCATTTACATGTACAGTTTCACCCTGAGATTTGTATGTGGCAGGATTTTGCCCAACTCGAATAGCTCCGGCTGGATTCCAACTGAAAAATTGAAGAGACAGTCAGGAACGGCCTATGTACTGAAATTTGCGAGTTACAATTATGGTGCTAAACATGAAACTCCAGTGATTTCCATTCATTTATATGAGTAATACCAATGTGGAAGCAATTAGTTGGCCTTCTAACACCAAAACAAAACCGAACAAAAAACTGAACAATGTATGCTTTGATTAAACCATGTAGAAGGATGAGAATTGGCTCCAAATGCACCTGAATTTATATGCTAATGGATTATTTGCAGCCGCTGGAGACGGGATCCCTCCACAATAGGAAGTAAAAGACTTTATTTTGCCCTGTTTAAGATGTGCTTCGTTTATCATCTTCATTGCCATCATATGATCTGTAAAGCAGAAACAGCATATTCAATCCATCAGTACATATCTTTTACGCACAGGATCGGTCTTTGGATGGTCATATCTTCATATCCATGTCCGAAAATGCGTTGGACACCGGTTCTTCAGGAAACACGAAGAGTTGAAGTAACATAGGTCTAATGCTTTGTTATTGAAGGCAAAAACATTCATTCCAAGTAAAATACTAGCATGAATAGATTGAAAAGATTACCGATTCCAGGATCCAAACCCATTTCACCAAGAATTGTAATGCCAGCATTCTTGGCCTTTTCATCCATCATTGACATGGCATTGTCAACATAACTTGCTGTCACAAGATGCTTTTTAAGCTGCATAAAGAGATGTTATTATGATAAAACTTTAGCTATTTAGTGTTTTGCTGAGTGTGGTGGTTCATGATTTTTCGTGTGCCGAATTATGGTTGAGAAAGTACCTCGACGCACACGTTTGCCACGGCAACATGGCAGCTGGCTGGCAACAAACTGATAACGACCTCAACCTGTTCATGGCACAGAAAAAATCATGATAATGTAAATGTAATAAACTGATTTAGGCCTTGAAACAATGAAGCATACTTAGTGAAACGCCAATCAAAGTACACAATAAGACTTTACTGAATCAATAATTTCATGGCATTCCATATATAAATATCGTTTGATACAAATTGGTTCTTGGAGCATTGGAGTATGCAGTTATTAAGCTAAAAAAATGTAGTTTTGAAGACATTACCTGCGAAATATACCGACAAAGAGCTCCATGATCGGTAACATCAAGCTCAATGGCCGTTGTATTCGGAATCCCTTGAATTATCTGGCAAATCCATAATATCATCAAAACATGAACTTCAATATGCCAAACAGCAAAAATTGGGAACTTTAAACTATTACCTCTTCAGCATCCTTAAGGTACAGAGATGCAACAATAACATGGACTTCCATTTCCTCTTCCGAATCATTTTCGAGGCAAGTTTTATACCATTGACGAGATGAACCTGTTCCGATAGATGCTAAAAGCTCGCAAGCCGGTTGACAGACCCGACCGGCACCGAGTATAAGAACGGATGTCTTCATTTTCGGGTCAGATTCGTTCTTCATCCCAGTTTCCTGGAGCTTACCAACTGTGAGGGAGATCTTATTCATAACTTGATTTCGGATTCCATGGCTTTCACTCGGATTAGCTATGGAAGTTAATGAATCAATGATCTGGTCCAGAACTTCATCATCATCTGCACCAACCTACAAAAAACAACACGGCTTCTTGTCATGAATGCAGACAAGGAATTCTGGCTTGAAATGGACTGCCCCATTAATAGAATTTGGACACAAATAGCTTGAAATTAGTCGCTTTCAATTCTTGATGAATTGAAATTCTTTTGATTTAAGAAAAAAACAACTTACGTCCGTATGTGAAAATACGTAATTGGTATAATCACGCAACTCAGGTGTGAAATGAAGAATAAAGGCCAATATACTAAAAAAAGTATTATATTAGTACAGACATCTCCATCAAAACTTCAAATAAGGTATATATAGTAATATTTTCTAATTGAATAAATTTTTATTTTTAATTATAATAAAATAAAAAAATGGCTACCCACTAGTTTGATGGCCTAATCATAGCCACAAATAACCAAAGCATTAATTATAATACTTACCTCAAGTTCTGAATAAGACATGGCATCCGTACTCTGGCCAACTTGGCACTTTACCAACTGAAAGGAACCACCAGCTGCTTCAATTATATCCAAAGCCTCATTTATCAAGAACTGATCAAATAAGTGGCCACTCAATGACACCTGTCAACCAAAAATTACAATCAACGGTCTTGATTGAGGGAGATAGGGTCAACTATTGATGTTTAGATAAGTAGATACATACATGCATGGATGGACCGGGGGTGCTAGAGGGCAGTCGGAAAGTTCAAGTTCTATATAATTTATGTATTTTCTAATGATGATCTAAGTTCGCACCCCTAAATTTTTGTAATTTCTCACCCCCTAGATTTCTAATATAACTACATAACAGTTTGCACCCTCTAACATAAAATCGTGTGTTCGTCCCTGGATACATACCAATACAGTGTATTTCTTCTTCTTGTTCTTGTTCAAGTGTCCATTGGAAAGATTATCTGATATATCTCTGAAAATCAAGCAATATAAGATTCACACATGACAAAAGTATTTATGGGTTTGGATTTTTGAAGATTGAAATTAAATGCTTACTCTGTGTCTGAATTTCTCATACGAGGGATATATTCATACAAGGAAGTGAGTGCTCCATCATGGGCAATGCAAGCTCTCTTGAGATGTGCAGGTAACTTTGTGAAATCTGATGTAGCAGCTAAACTACCAACAAACTGTGATAGAATGTCTCCAAAGTGTTGGGAAGCCTTGGCACAGTTAAAAATGAATGTTAAATGTCATGATTAATATAAACTACGTACATTATCCTAAGAACTTGTTTATGGTACAAGCTACAAAGAAAAAAAAAACAGAAAACTTTCATGGAAACCATGGAGGGGGAAGTATTGCACCTCTTTTGCAAACTCAGTTGGAAGAATATCAACAGCTGAACATATTATCCCATTACCATCCATGTCATTGTGGTAGGAATCAGTCGAGGGATCGTATCTGAAAAGCAGGATTGAACATATAATCCACAGAATCAACATCATGAGGGAATGTGAACTATAAACCCTTAATTCTCCAAATTCAAAGTAATGCTTTTAAGCTAATGGGGTATGATTATGACAGATTCCTGGCCATGCTTTCAGTTTCATATTTGATGAAACTTTACTGCCTGTGTATGAATACTTTATGGATAGATTACTTTATAAAACAAGGCACTATATATCAGATGATGCATTTTTTGAAGATCAAACTTGCATTGAAATACCTGAAGAAAGGTGAGTCAATTGATGTGGTTTGATTAACAAACTCTATTGAGCCCCCTATATCACAAGTTATATCAGAGATCCCAACAAGTGGACACCCTTTCTTCTTTAGGTCTTGAATCTGCTTGGTACTCAACAATCTCGGAAATCTTCTCTCCCAATACATGCAATTCACTGTCACAAAAAACCATATTTCAGTTGCTGTGTTTGCATTGAAATATGTTAGTCAGCAGAAAGCGTCACCTACCGATTACCGATGCATATGGGGCTATTTTTTCATGGAAAATGGGGTTGTAATGCTCTGGATGTGCATAATAATCCACCTGAAATTGGATGAGAAAATGAAAACAAGAATACCAAGGTTAGCATTATATTATGAACAGATTAGTCTCTCACATGGAATAAAAAATAATGATGAAAGAACAAACCAGGAATAGAGAGAAGGGGTTACTTTATCAAACTTTTTTGAAGGATCCTTGTGCTCAACCATGTCCCGACTAGTCACTATACAACCATAAACCTGATAGACTCTCTTTGATGTAACATTCCTTCCCTGAGAATGATCATAAAACTTCGATAAGAGCGGTATCAAAGGTGGGAAAAAACTCAAATATACAAATAAAAGAATAGCCTTTGATTAAACATGCCATGATAAGCATACACAAGGAGTGCTCAAATGGAAACTAACCTTCCCGAAGAGTTCCGGAAGTTTGCTTGGTTCAACAAAAGTATGAGGAAGAAGCTTGAATATCTCTTGAGCACCAAGAGAAACTGTAAATTTAATATGCAATGTGAGGAAATTTCATTAGATTTATCCTAAATTAATGCATACATTAGGTATTCTAATTGATGGTCACTTGATTGAATGTTGTGTTGTTATAAATGGTTGGCAAAAAGGAAAAAAAAAACTGAGATGTTCCAATACCGTTTCCAGAACCGGTGAATACGAAGACTACAGGACATATTCCAGATGGCAGTCCCTGAGATGCTATCTCTTCACCCACAGTGATCACTGCAGCCTTTGCAGCAGCCAAAGAAGGATACATATATGATGCACCCAGAGAGAGGAAAGGTGTTGAATATCCAAGACTTAGATACCCTGAAAATTTTATAGACAATTCAGCATCTTCACATATACAAAGGGATGCCGTGTAAGCTGAGATGTTCCTATAAAGCAACTTTGGAAAACAATTAAGGGTCATCGAGCATACGCTGTCCCAATCCACGTAAGAAATCGATCATGCCTGCTCTGCCAGCATATTTGCCAAAAGCGAGTAACCTTCTACCATGGTCCCCAACAATTAGCTCATAGTCATACAACGATACCCTCTCTGTGAGGATCTACATGCATGCCATATACAAAGTCATACAATAGCTCATAGTCATACAATGACACGACGCGAGAATTTTTACCTTATCTAACAACGGCATGTTCTCCTTCTGAGCTTTGTGAGTATGAGAGAAGAATGCGTAGGCTCTATTAGGAAGAATCATGTCTAACTGCAAACCAGCCAATTATTTAGGAGTTCCCAAACTATAAAAGATAGTAAAAATGTAAAACTAAACAATAGAACCGTGAAGCTCAGCACCTTTGGCTGCTTGATGCCCAAAATAAGACCACATTCAGACAAGTCATCTGATATTTCACAACCAACATCCTCATAGAGTGAATCATGATGAATACGCTTCGTCGACGGTTGCACGATTATACGGGCTACTCCGGTTTTTTCCCTCCCACTGTGTAGAAGCCGAGCACAATGCGATGGGGTGAGAGGAACCCTTCTTTCCCATTTATTCACAGACTCGGAAAGAATCCCAACAACTCCATTTCCAAGCATGTTGAACCTTCACAAGAGAAAACAGAAAAAAAAATGAACAATTATTTCAAATACGAAGGGTTCACTGCAAACACAGATTAAAACGTGTGTTCCTTCTGCAATTAAGGATCCCATAACACAATACAAAAAATTACAGCAAAGCAATTTATGCTAAAAAAAAACCTCTAAGTGTAATTTTTAGGCTAAAAAACTCACTTGGGAAAAGATTCAAACACGTAAGAGAGCTTACATATGATATTAGAAAACAAAACAGAGAATGAAGGGGGGGAAAGAAACTTACTTGTAAATGAAGAATTAAACAATGAAATGAACCCAAATTGAGCAGCAATCAAACAATTCTGAAAAGGAAAACACCCATCACTAACATAAAATTACATGCTTATCATTGTAACAAAGAAACCAAATTCATCTCTATAATAAGAATTGAGTATAAAAGTAAAGAAAATAACTTTGAAACAGAGGAACCACTTTACGTTCAAAGGAATGAAAATTTTAGGTGTAAAAAAATGGGTTATTTGGCACCTAGCTCCCTGGAATCATGGAAGAACTGCTCTAAAAAAACAGAGGAGAATACTGAAGGCAGATTAAACAATGCAGAGCAGGGGATTGAAGAAGGGAAGTATAAATAAAAAAACGTGTTTAACTTTGGGGTTTTTTTGCTTTCTTTTCTTTTTTTTGGATTTATTGGAATACATTATATATGTGAGTGCATGTATCTGGATTTCTGGAAGCTGAACTCCGTGAATCAATAGATGAGTTATCAATTATCATCGCTCTTACAATTATTAGTCCAAGTTTGGTCTCGAATTTAAGACGTTATATAAAATATCTTTGCAAAGAGATTCGTCTACTAAAATTAAATATAAGATGTACATCAGTCTAAATTAATCGGAACAAAGTCTTGAAAAATTGAAAAAAAAAATCATTTCTTCTGGTATTTTTGGTGGTGAAATTTATGATAAGGACGGACATGACGTTATGGACAGAGGAGATGTGGGTCCCACTGTCGATCTGTAAACATATCCAAAATGTCCAATCATGTGGGTCCACGTATATCCTACATTGAAATTGCATCTGTTTTATCTAAAAATTATTAGATGGATCCATTCATCGTCATTCGTGATTCATACAATAATTATTCATCTCATTTTTTATGGTGAATTTCTATCTGTTTCTTACATGTTAATAAAAAATGAATAATTATTTAAAAATTAAAATAAAATAGATAAACCTTATTTATTTGGAGTACAGATTATGTAGTGGGCCGAACTTATTTAATAATTTTTTTTATTAGATCCATGAGATTGTCATGACTCATGTTAGGTTGCAGTTTTTGCCACCTGGGACAAGTTACCTTTACACAACCCTATCACGTCTCTCCTTTAGACGAAATAGGGTAAACTACACTCCAGGTCTCCTAATTATGAATTTGATAATAACTCAGTCATTTTTTTAAAAAAAATTCCAAACATGTCATTTAATTGAAAATTTGTTATAATTTACAAATATGTCATTGGGCGTTGAATATTAGAAGAGAACACTGACATAGTCTGGTATAATAGTAATTTCAGTTCTCAAAACTTATGTAGTTTATTAATTTGGTTATAATTCAAAACAATTCAATAAATTTAATCATTATATCTAAAAATCTACCATTGTCCTTCTCCTAAATTGTTTGTTATTATCCCATAAATGTTATATTATTTTTTGTTACTTTCATGACATAATAACAATTTAATAGTAATTCGTTGTTTTATGACGAAATGTAATTATGTAACTACTGCTTTGATTCGACGAGTTTGTTTACTTCGACATTATCACAATAAAGACTAAATTGATGGAAGTTTTAAATATAAAGAGTTGAATTATTAAATTATTTCGAATTAGAACAAAATTAATAAGAGGTATAGATTTATGAATTAAAAGAGTTATTATATCAGACCACATTTGACTTTCACTTCTATTTTAACGATGAAGTGACCACATCAATCTCTTTATTCGATACTTTCGCTAAAAAGTAAACAATTAATTATGAAATGTATTCTACTTTTATATGTAAAAACTAAAATTAAAATTTTATAATTAAGGATAAAATGAACAACTATCACACATGTCATGATAAGCATGTAAGTTATTTTGATATGATTTCAAATAATTATGAATAAAAAATGTTAGGCAAATGATCAAGAATGATAAATTGTTTTTTCAAGTCACATGGGATTGTAAGGTTGGATTATATCCATTCAAACTTCAAGATAAATCTAACCCACAAAAATATAAATTAAAATATATTTTTATTAAAATAAGTTACTACTATTCTATCAAAAAAAGTTACTACTATATTTTAATTTTATACGGTGCTTACTAAGAACATGTACATAGTATTATATTTACACCAGTATTGTGATCATACTATTGTCTATATTATATATTTTACTATAGTTAATGTATATTTTATCAGATACAACTTTTTTCCATGACAGAGAGCAAAGAATTTAAAAGAGGAAATGTGGTTTTATTTTGTTCGAATTAAGATATTTTTTATGTATGCTTTACGATTTATCAACACTAATCATTTTCGAATTTTATGGGTCTTCTTTTCTAATATATTGTCTCCAAAATTTAACCTGGCTTCTCTTACTAAGAACACGCCTTATTATTACATCAAATATTTGTTAATAAAAACATGTGATTTATTGTTGAAACTAAGATATTTTCAAGTATGTTTTGTGGTTTACGAATAGGGGTAATAACGAGTTAAGTTCGAGCTCAAGTAGGCTCAACTCGTCTCAAAAATAATATTACTGAGATCCATGATTAGGCTCATTATCACCCCTATTTACGAAGACTAATCTTACTTGAGATTTACGATTACCTTAAAAAATATGATCTCTAAGATTTGACCCAAACTCTCTTCCAAAGAAAAACATAGCATGTCTTATCATTGCATGAAACTTTTATCAATAAAGATAATGTGATTTTCATTTATGATATGGAAACAAATATGATGTTACATCATAATATTTACCTTCCTTTGAAAGAAACATAATTCTAATTTTATACTAGTAAATTTTTGAATTCAACAAGTGGTCTTAGTAGAGAAGCGAATGATGTTCATCTTAGAAGGACTCGGGTTCAAATCGCTTTGTCTGTAAGGTGTATATACATTGTCAATGTGTTAAGAATATATATGAACAGATACTATATTGTAATCAACTAAGACTATTAAAAAATCGTTTTGTCTGTAAGGTGTAAATGCATTGTCGAAGTGTTAAAAATATGTATAAACAAATACTATTTTGTCAAAGTGTCAAGAGTAATTGATCATATATTTAATTCAAATGAAATAGTTGTACATAATTTCTTTCAAATTTTCACCGCACAAAAGAAATTATATTTTTGATCACGTTACTACCTCATTTTTTTTCCAGAACTTTCAACCTTGGATGTTTTTCCAGTATCATTGCAAGTAGTGTTGTTTTCCTGTATCTACATATCATACGACAAATATTATTTTTAAGAAAAATATGAAAGATAACCAATAAAGAATGGTTTATGCATACCTTTGTATTTAGAAGTTCGAGCTCTTTTTTATGTCATATCTTTCGACTTCAGATCATCAGTCAAATCAGAACGTGCAGTCGAACATCTCACACTCTTTTTCCGTTGAGAGTCTTTACTCTTTGACAATGGCTTGAGACCGTTAGATATTTTAGGCCACATTATTTTATTTATTGTAGTTTCCTTCAATGTAACTAGTTGACTAGGAAATCGATAGGGAGTAAATTCAAAGTTAAAAAAATCGCTAAGAATTTCTGGGAAACCATCTCTATCAGTCTTGATTTTTTCTTCTGAAATAACTTCAAGTTTCCTTTTACCAATAGGTTCTAATGAGGGAGAATAATAATTAGTATCACAATTAATAAATAGAGACATAATCGGTATTTTAATACCACTTTCGATTTCTTCCTTCAATGTTGCAGCAATTAATTCTTCTTCCTTGTGAGATTTACTTTCTAAACCCTCATCATTCAATAGACCGCTATATAAATTAATCTCTTATGATCTATTCTTTAAAGCATCCCCTTTAATGATGTATTATGTATACTTTCTCCTTTCACTGAATCGACATCTTGTATTGAACTTTTAACATTACTCGATGCTAATATGGCCACTAATTTTTTAAATTGGTCATTTAATTTCTCAAATTGACCATTAAATTTTTAAAATTGACCAATCATTTTAACAAATTTCTTTTCAATATTTTGCACCGAACGAATGAGTGTCTTGAACTTGTGAACACTCTGATAAAAAGTTCTTATGTTTTCCCCATGTACAACTTCAGCTTTTTCCTATATGTACATAAAATAATAAACTTAACAAAAAAATTTAACACTAGTATTGAAAGTTCAGGTGATTATAATGAATGTACCTCGTTGTTTGTCTTCCCCGAGCACATGTCGATATGACGTTTGCTCTTCATCATTTTATCTTGTTTTGAAGGCGTTAAATTTAGATTCATCATTTACATTAAAGAGTTAAATTTTAAGCAATCATATCGAACTTAAAGCAACAAAGTGCAGAAAAAGAGCAACCCTATCTGTACAGTCGTGCAAGCGTACCGGTACATGTGCTTCTTAAAAAATTCCAGTGAGCTAAATTTGTATCGGTACACATACAATACCGGTACGGTTAAACCTGCGTACAGAAACGCTAAAACCACCGTATTGGTACGCGCAACGGGTTGTGATTGAGGGATTTCGAATCGACCATGGGATTTAGGGTTCTAATAGACAAATTGGGGTATTGAAAATGTAATTGGGGTCATAATATGGGTGTTAGGATACTCAATTTTGGAATTAGGTACTCAATTTTTCAAAAATAGATTTTGGATTATGGTTAGGGTTTGAAAACTAGTGGATTATGAGATGTGTTTTTTGGGGATATAGGTTTAGAGGATCTCGGAATTGGATGGCCGAATGGAAAGGGGTGCCGGGTAGCAGGGAGGGGGGTACCCAGCTGGGTTTCCGGTTGGGTTTAGACAAATTCCATTGGTGGTCCAAGCATAATTTGAGCAGAGAAAAAAGAGGGGCAAGGAAATCTGGAAAAATTACCAAAAAGAGGGGTCGATCGATGCCTGTCCGCCCGTCGTCTCCGGCAGGTTTACCCGTGCCCGCTCTTTTGGAAGAGGAGAGTCCTGATGCGGATGTTGAGGAGGCATCGGCAACGCTCAAACTCGGTAACCAGATGGGTATCTTCTTCGATGTCCCTGATAAGGAGGTCGTCCAGCGTCTGGTGGAAATTGAGCGAAGAGAGGAATAATTAAGCAAGGTACGGCTGCATTTTCGGGTTTTGCTTAATAGTTTTCTCATGAATTCTTTAGTTTTGAGTTGGAATATAAGAGGGCTGGGTAGACCTGAGAAGTTGAGAGCGTTCTCTAAGGTTGTGGCCTCTGCCCGTTGCAAGGTATGCCTCTTACAGGAAACTAAACTAAGTTCTTTTAAGTCGGGGCTGCTGAATCGTCTAAAAGGTAGAAGATTCGATGGGTTTGTATTTTCTCCAGCTCAAGGTGCGTCGGGGGGGGGGGGGGGGGGCTGGTCTCTCTTTGGGATGAAGATTCTTTTAAGGTGGAAAATCACATTATTAGTAACCGTTTTATTATTATTGTTGGATCATTGTTGCCGATGAACAAGAAATGTGGGGTAGTGAACTTATATGCTCCCAATGTGCTGAGTGATAGGAGAGCCTTCTTTGATGACATGTGCCTCCAATTATCCAATCTCAATCTACCAGTTTTGGTCTGTGGTGATTTCAATTGTGTGCTGAATGCCGATAAGAGATGGGGAACTGGGGAGTGGTGCGACCGAGGGAGTTTGCTGGCTGAGTTTATCCAACAATGTAACCTTCTAGACCTCCCCTTGTTAAACAACAAGTTTACATGGTTTCGGGGTGGTGTTTCGACTGCAGCAAGTCGAATTGACAGAATTATCATTTCCCCAGAGGTGTTGTTATGGTTTCCGGATATGCAACAGAGCGCGCTGTCGAGGAGTCTTTCCGATCATTGCCCAATTTCTGTATCTGAGGGGAGGCCGAAGTGTGGATCAGGGTCCTTTAAACTTTTTTCGCATTGGCTTGAGTGCCCTGATTTGGCTGAGATCATCAAACGATCAGCAGAAGAGTACAAAGGCAGATCAACGAGTTTCATCTTGAAGAAGATAAAAGTTTTAATCAAGGAGTGGGTAAAATATTTTAGATCATCTGAGGAGGCGCAGACTAAAGTCCTCGAGGAAAAGCTGTCTAGAGTGGAAGAAAAGATTGTTGCGGAGGGGTCCTGCCCTACTTTGGATATGGAGCGTAGAAAAATTAGAAGCGACTTGTGGATGCAATATCGCAGAGAAGAGCGAGAGTGGCATCAGAAATCGAAGGTTAAGTGGTTTGCGGATGACGATAAGAATACGAAATTCTTCCACCTGATGGCTTCGGTTCGAAGGAGCAGAAACTTCATTCATGCTATCGATTGGAAGGGTAATGTGGTCACCGATGGGAATCAAATTTTGCAAATATTTGAAGAAGTGTTTAGATCCAACTTCAACAGCTCCAATATTCTTTCGGTCAGGATTTTCGAATGTGAGATGAAGAAAATCAGTGAGGCCTCTGCTAGAAAGTTGGAAGCCCCTTTCTCGGAGGAGGAGGTTAGAGATGCAATTTGGTCTGCCGATGGTAATAAAGCACCAGGGCCTGATGGCTTTAACATGGAGTTTTTCAAGAAGTTCTGGTTTCAGCTAAAGGACAAGGTGATGTGTTTCTTCAACGATTTCTACAAGGGGAAGGTGAAGGACATTTACTTCAACCATTCTTTTATATCTCTGATCCCTAAGAAAGAGCATCCTGAGAAAGTAGATGATTTCAGACCCATTTCGCTTGTAAGCAGTGTATACAAGATCTTAGCTAGGGTTCTGTCGAGGAGGCTCAGTTTGTGTCTAGATGATTTCAGACCCATTTCGCTTGTAAGCAGCGTATACCAATTCACCTTTATTCCTGGCAAGCAAATCGCAGATTGCGCTTTGATCGCTAACGAGGTTATAGAGGATCAAAGAAGGAGAAAGAAGGAATCTTTGGTGTTTAAGGCGGATCTCAAACGCGCCTACGATACAGTTGATTGGTTCTTCTTGGATCTAATCCTGGAAAAAATGGGTTTCGGCAATAGGTGGAGGTTGTAGATGTCTAATTGCATTTCTACAACAGTCATCTCCTTGATTGTCAACGGCAAAGTATCCAAACCATTCCATATTAAGAGAGGCTTAAGACAGGGGTGTCCGCTCTCACCTCTGCTGTTCAATATCGTCGGGGAGGCACTTAGTTGTCTCATTAGTAACGCTGTTAATACAGGTCTCATTGAAGGGGTAACTGTCGGTTCTGCCGGACTCCCTATTTCGCATCTGCAATTTGCAGATGACCTGATCATTTTCGCAAAAGCATCCAGAGTGAATGTGGTTAACATCAAAAGAGTTTTGCGTTTATTTGAGATAGCGGCTGGTTTGAGTTTGAATTTGAAAAAGACTTGTTTATTTGGAATTTCAGTGGAGAATAAATGTGTCGAAGAATGGGCCAAGAATCTCGGATGTGTTTCAAACACACTTTCTTCGACGTATTTGGGTTTACCTTTGAGAGCGAACATGAATTCCTTATTGCTGTGGAATCCGATACTCGAAAAAGTTAAGAAGAAACTGGCCGGGTGGAAAGGCAAATGTCTCTCGATTGCTGGCAGAATCTGTTTGGTAAGATCGGTGCTTAACAATCTCCCAATTTATTTTTTGAGTCTATTTGAATTGCCCGCCAGGGTTGCCAATGAGCTTAACAAATTATCAGCTCAATTCATTTGGGGCCCTAACGCTACGAGATCTATCCATTGGGTGAAATGGGAGAGTATAGCAAAACCGAGAGATGTCGGTGGTTTGGGTTTAGTAGATGTGATGACAAAAAACAGGGCATTGTTAAATAAGTGGGTGTGGCGGTTTAGTAGTGAATCCGATAGCCTCTAGAGGGATGTGATTGTCGCGAAATACGGTTATAAACCAAACGCCATGCTCCATGTGCAAGCAGCAACTAGAAAACACTCCTGGGTTTGGAAGAATATAACAAAGTCAATTTCAAACCCGGATGATACGTTCTCGCGGAACATCTACTTAAGACTAGGTGATGGCAGTTCGATTAGTTTTTGGGATGATAGTTGGATCCAGCCTTTGCCGTTAAAAATTGTGTTTCCGAGAATTTTCAATTTAGCTATTAGAAAGGTGGGTGTGGTTCGTGACTTTGGCTTTTTCAATGAGGGCATGTGGACATGGAAAATCGATCTAAGGCGGGCGCTGCTATCATGGGAAGAAGGGGTGTGGTCTGAATTCCTTGGTGTGCTAAACCAGGTTCAACTGAAAAATAATTGTAAGGACACAATCGGATGGCATGGTTCTCCGAATGGCGCTTATAGCTCAAAGAATTATTGCGGTTTGATTGCCGCGAATGGTGGTTCTCCGGACAACTTTTGGCAGCTTGCGTGGGCAAAATTAGCCCCCCCAAAGGTTGAAGTATTTGTTTGGAGAGCTATCCTGGATAGAATCCCAACCTTTCATGCCCTTAAAAGGAGAGGATTGGTGAATATTGGCTCTGGATTATGTGTGTTTTGCGGTGTTAATGAGGAAACAAGTGACCATCTCCTTTGCCACTGTCATGTCACATGGAAACTATGGCAGTACTGGACTTTTAAATGGAACGTTCAACTTGTGATACCGGCCAATTTAAAGGAATTGTTGTTGTTTTGGAGCTGCGTACCCATTAGGAGACGTGCGAAACCAGTGTGGATGATGGCTTTCTTTGGCATCGCGTGGTCAATTTGGTTGGAGATGAATGAGGTAGTGTTCAATAGAAAGAGAATGTGTGAGAAAACTGCTCAAGATACACTGATGCTGAGGATCGGGCATTGGGTTAAAAGCAAATGGCCTGATTCTGTTCCGAATCTGTTGGACTTTATTAGATTTCCTAATCAATTTAATATCGTCCAGAAACCATCGAAGTAATGAAGTGGACAGTTTGATGAACCTTGCGCAATGGGGCCAAGCGGCAGATCGTCCCACTGGATCGGGCGTTGGACCACGAAGAGGGTGATTGCCAGGTGCATCCAATCATAGATTTCACGGGTGTTTTATTATGATTGTATTTGGTGTTTTGGTTTTTAGTTGAGGGATGCAGTCTACGGTGTTGTAGCTCCCTTTCGATGTATTCCTTGAACAAACATCTCGGTGGTGTACTAATAAATAGGGCACTCTTTTCCCCCTACCTAGGATTAGAGGGGGTTTTAACGAGGCCCGCCATTTTTAAAAAATATATATATAATTAAAAATAACAAAATGTATTTTAATTAAATTACAGTTTTAATTTTTAAAAATATTATAATTATGCGGTGAGTACTTTAAATTTTAAATATTTATAAATTAAATTATTGGTGCTCATTGGTACTCGTCGTTAGTGGTGCTCATCGGAACTTGTCGAGCACTATAGAATTTTCCGTAAATATAATGTGATTTTCATCTTTGATATGGAAACAAATATGACGTTACATCATAATATTTACCTTCCTTTGAAAGAAACACAATCCTAATTTTATACTAGTAATTTTTTGAATCCAACAAGTGGTCTTAGTAGAGAAGCGAATGATGTTCATTCTAGGAGGGCTCGGGTTTAAATCACTTTGTCTGCAAACTGCATGTGCATGTCAACGTGTTAAGAATATGTATTAACAGATACTATATTGTAACCAACTAAGACTATTAAAAAATCGCTTTTTCTGTAATGTATATATACATTGTCAAAGTATTAAAAATATGTATGAACAAATACTATTTTGTAATCAACTAAGACTATAAATATTAATTTCAATTGTTGCTTATAATTAATTTTGTTAAATTTAATTTGTTAGCATGTCAATTCATCAATTTGAATCCCTTGGTGTTAATATGAGCATGATTGACTAAGCGACATATCATTCATACTAAAATAATCCTAGCTTGATGCTTAGAACGTCTTGTAATGAACTAAGGAGATGCCGGCCGGAGTTGACACTAATTGTTTTTCGATGTTGAAATAAAACATTTTTAAAAATAAAAGAAGGTTCAAATGAAATATTTTATCGATTACGACTTAACGAAAAAGGTGATTAATACTTATCATAGATAAATCTTTGATTTCTTTGCCTCAAACATCATCTCTCTTTTCAAATTCAAGCCCTAAGGTGCTCTAGGATTGATCTCTTCTTATACATTACTCGTTGTATTGATAATATTTATTTGTCATTTGAATATTATTGGATCATTGGACCAATATAGATGTGATACATATCAAGTCTTATTTGGTAGATGAGTTGTTAGTTTATAATGTTCAAGTTTTGAGTTTGTAACCAAAAATATCTCGTTCGTGTAATTTATGAACAAAATTCGTCTACTTATTTTTTGTGTCTTTTATGTGTCTCACCAGTTATATCATAATTCATATCATGTATATTAATAATTTTTTATTATTTTATTTTGTTGATTATACATGTGGCATAAAATGATTGGTGACACATATAAAAAGTATAGAAAAGAAACACCCGAATTCTATTCGTAATTTATATAGCCTATCTAATTACTCTTCCTCCTTTCTCCCTTTTTTTTGGTTAAACTACATAAATGACCACCATACTATTGGTAAAGTCGCGATTTGACCACTTTATTTTTTTCGAAGCAATAAAACCACCAAATTATTTAATTGGTTGCAATGTGACCACCAACCGTTAAAAACTAACGGAAGGAATGACGTGGCAGTTAATAAAATTGGTATAATTACATATTTGGTCTCCTCTATTTTTACATTTTATCAATTTGGTCCTAATTTTAATAAATAAAATAATTTTATTATTTAATTAGGCTACGACACGTGTCGCCGTAATAATTTTTATTTTGTTCCTCCAATCAAGTGGTGACACGTGTCACCAGATTGAGGGAGCAAAATTAAAGAAACAAGCACCTTGCCTCCAGTGGGATTTGACCCACATTGTCTAGGTTAAAAGTGAACATGCTTACCACTAAGCCAAAGCTATCTTCGTGATGCATTGTACAAAATTTAATATATATCTTAACTTGTTGTTTGCTCGAATGAGTGTACAATGCATCACAAAGATGGCTTTGGCATAGTGGTTAGCTCCTCTAAATGTTTATTTGTTTCTATTCATGTGGTTAGCTCCTCTAAGCCATGAAAAACACATGCTTGGTTTCTGGCTTAGTTGTACATCAGTCTAAATATGGAGTTTTGGGGTTGCCAAGCTCAGGTAATTATTATTATTATTTTACAAATTTAAACTGCCACTCCTCCCTTAACCTTTATCTCCTTGAGATTTTCAGTTTTAAAATTTTAATCTCTTTGTTGAGCTTGTCTCTTTCGACTTAAGTCTAGCACCAAAGAATACTTTTTTTTCTGTTTCTTTGCAACCCTAGAAAAATGCTTGTTCTTATATCACAGTTTCGGGGTACTGAAGTAGAATTTTTTAGAAATGGATTGGCATTGAGGTTGGGGCTTGGGTAGGAATTAGACTGCATTGGATCTATAATTGACGGGTAAAATGCCAGCTGAAGCCTGATTTATCTCAGCTCAACCATGGGTTAGTCAGGCAAGTTATAGTTATTTACTCATGGGAAAATCATAATATCATATAGTTACCGTATTGAACATGTAAGAAACCAATTCCAACTTCAGTTTAGTGTCTGATTGTTTGATGTGCTGGGTATTGTTATAGTTCGAGCAAACAACAAACTAAGATATATATTATATTTTGTACAATGCATCCCAAAGATGGCTTTAGCATAGTGGTAAGCGCGCTCACTCTTAACCCAGCTAACTTGGGTTTGAATCCCATAAGAGGCAAGGTGCTTGATTTTTTAATTTTGCTCCTTCAATCTGGTGACACGTGTCACCACTTGATTGGAGCAGCAAAATAAAAATTATTAAATTAAAAATATATAAATAAATTTCTCCAATAATACGGTGACACGTGTCGTAGCCTAATTAAATAATAAAATTATTTTATTTATTAAAATTAGGACCAGATTGATAAAATGTAAAAATAGCGGGGGCTAAATGTGTAATTATACTAATTTTATTAACTGTCACGTCACTCCTTCCGTTAGTTTTTAACGGCTGGTGGTCGCATTGCAACCAATTAAATAATTTGGTGGTTTTATTACTTCGAAAAAAAATAAGGTGGTCAAATCGCGACTTTATCAATAGTATGGTAGTCATTTATGTAGTTTACCTTTTTTTAGCATAAATCCTTTCTCCCTTTATTGATAAGGGGGATCTGGGAAATCCAGGCCCATTGGACTTAAACCTTCCCTGCCAACAATGGAGAAACTAGCCTAGAAACAACAAACAATGCAGTCCAATTACTTGTATCAAACACAAAAGCTGCAGCTCTCTACCACAGATCCAAGTCATTTGGATAGATCGGGTTGATTAGGGATTTTTAAATCAGATTATTGACTTCTACAAGTCACATCGAATTAAGTTGAATTCGGGTTATTTGAGTTTTCGAATGCAATGCAAAATATTCCCTTGAGGATAGGTTACCAACGTTTAAACCCTAATATATAGTGTCATGCTTTGTTACCAGATTTGATTGATGTAATTATTAAGGATTCAAATAGTGGTCTGTTATCGTAATAGGGTAGCGGCGCTGTCTGGAATTGTCAACACGGAAAATAGTGATTCACAATAATCATAATATATCTATCTTATTAACAATCGCGATAAAATAATGTGACCTAAAACACGACCGCAACTACAATTTAAATTTATGGTAATTATCCCACAACAGTCATCCTAGGAATATCTACTACTATTTGAAACCACAAAACCTTATTCTGCTGCCATTGCACCTTCCTTCACATTAATATTGCGACAAAAAAAATTGGTACCATTAATTGAATGATTGTCCTCTAGGCTCTAACACCAGCATAACCAAAATTAAAGAATGGCCGCCGTTTGGACCAATTAAATTCGGGTCGTAGCTTTCACACTCGACTGCGACACACCAGAGATTCTCACAACTGCACAAGGAACCGGCCACGCCCAGTACCACATTAACTTTCCCGAATTAATGTCTGACCAAAGTCGGACCTATATATAAATCTTCAACTCCAAGGAATGATTCCATGCATATAAATGTGTATACAAATTAGAACATTAGAGATAAAAGAATAACGTGTTTCACCTAGATGATTTAGATTTGAGCAGCTTAATTTGTAAAAATACGTTATTTAAAATTGAACACAAAAACTACTTTATACTCAAATAAAATGATAAAAGAAAATTTAAACAATACTCATTACTCATTTTATTGTTTAACCGTCGCTATTTGACTCATTAGTTGACTAACCCGAATTAATCGACTAATAAATCAGATATCCATACTTAAACAAAAAATATTAGTCATCAATTGCATCTTTAGTGATTCTTCTTGATTATGAAAGTCTTTTCTTGCCAAACAAAACCACATCAAATAAATCTACAAGGGAATTGGAAAGTACATTTTTTAATCGGCAATTAAGTATGATTGTATTGAAAAATAGAATCATACAAAAAGAAATATTAGCGTGTGTCTCATTAAAAACCTCCCTAGACCTATAGTGGAGGAAAAAAAATACACACAATAATATTATACGAAACAAAACACCAAAGAGCAAAAACATCAAAGAGTACACACGACACCAAAGACAACAATGCCCCAACTCCCAACTGCCATATCACCACAACGACTATCTTACACCACAAAGGCAGCCCCATAAAACATGCATCTCAATCAAAACACGCACTCCAATCTTCAGGCAACTTGAAATTCCATGAACATAAATGCAAACAGTAAAATTTTTCATATACACCAACAAACCGCTAGATGCACCAACCGATGGAAATGCAACCAAAACAAAAATATTTGAGAGCCATAGTTTCTGAAGCATTGTCCTCAAAAACGATTTCTAGTTACGTCTCAAGTTTCACGGCTGCTTGACTCTCTTTCAAAGATAAAAACACAAACTCTAATAATGCAAACACTTTGCGTTTCATACCATTATGAAGATAAACCACTAGCTTACGGTAGTCTTTCCATCCTCTGACGTTTTAGGACAACATCCGCAACTCTTTCTTAAAGGTTTCGTTCTCGTTCCTCAATCAACCGAGCTATATCCTTAATAATATCGTCTTCGTTTTCAATAATTTTCACACCAATCAAACCTCCTAGTTTAACCGTCTCTCGGGCCTCCATGAGAATTGCTTGTTGTCTATTAACAAAATCGGACGCCGTTAGCGAAGAGTTCGCAACCCCTTCACTTTTAGCCGATTTTTTTTGGTCGTCCCCGCCCTTTTTCTCTAATTTGCGTGCAGCTATCTCGCGATCCATTGGTGCTATAGAGTTCAAAGCAACAACCTCAATGTCACACGGCCCAACAAGTTGTTGTTCACAAGACGTGTCATTCCCAATGATGCCTACATGACGGTTTACTCGTTGTTATCGTTCGTTGTAAAATGACAAATGATCCTTTTTGTATATTCTCGTCTCGTTGTATCATACCTACCTCTTCATTATCTAATTACTCGAGTCAGAAGGCATTTCAACCAATCGTAAATTCACTTGGCGACCCTCTCCCATAAAACATTTTCCTTCCACACAATCTTTTCTTGATTGTCTGTAGCACTAACACACAGGTCTTTTATCAATAAAGAAGGGTCTCGTTTTGAAACATGTGTATTATTAACATGTTCTTGTCCCTCCGTTTTGTAGTGCTAGAAGTTCCTCACCTCTCGTCACTCCCTATTTCTATTTCATAGACTCGAACGCAAAAAATAAATGTACTCTTACATTGAGGTTTACAGTCTCGTCAATTCGAGTCATACACTCTGTCTCTATTAAAATTCTAGCTCTTTCAAACGAAACTGGTTCAAGCATACCGTCTTCAATACACACCATTTTTTCCCAAACTGTAGCGACATTTGCAAATGTATCACGCGTTCAAGCATGTATCGGCAAACCGCTAATCGCTAACCACACTCGTCGACCGCCTCTGTCTAAATCAGGTGACCACTCTACCATTTTCTCAAACCAATAATCCCACCTGTCTTTTCTGAGTGCCGCTCAACGTGAGTCTACATTGTCAAACATCAAAAGAACTCGTGCTCCTGTGATACACATTAAAGAAAACCCAGTTAAATTAGCCTCCATCAATCTTTGAACAACGATGGAATCCCCTGCATTCATCTACACTATCCTATTGCACAATTTTGTAAAATCGCAACTTTGTCCAAATCTTCAATTCTCTGTACCAAACGTATTTTTTCATCTTGGTTTCTAAATTTTCTTTTTTCACTGGTAATTTTTGTTTCCAATACATTTTATTTGTTCTAAATGAATTCCTTAACCTATACAACTATACAATAACGTATTATGTTCTATATTCATTTAAATTCCTGACCTATATAAATTTATAAGAATGTCAGTATCAATTGAATTAATCTTCAATCGACTTTTACAAATGTATTGCGATCATTGAAGACCACTATTCTCCGTAATAACAATTTCAGATAGTACCGCTACTGCTATTACGATAGTGGACCAGTATTCTCCGTAATGACAATTACGGATAGTGTCGCTACCACTATTACGGTAGTGAACCACTATTTGAATTATATATAATTACATCAATCAAATAGGGTAACAAAGCATGGCACTATAGAAGGGTTTAAACGCTGGTAACCTATCCTCAAGGGAATATTCTGTACTGCATTCGAAACCCTAAATAACTCTATATAAATTTATAAGAATGTTAGTATCAATTGAATTAATCTTCAATCAATTTTTTCATTTGAAATTTAATTAAAATATAAAAAAGATAATGATGTTTAAGGTGAATCACATGCATGTTGGACCAATAATAAATTGGAAATTGAAATATATACTAATCAAAGTCAGTATCAGATGGTTGTCAAAACTAGGACTTAATTTTGGACCTAATGTTTGCATATTAATCAGGAAACACATTATTGGATGTTATACTTTAACTTCACTCATTTTCCTTTATTTCCTTGTCAAGTAGCTAGCCTTCCAATAACTACCCATTCCTTTCTAATATAAATATCGATGGGGACTTTCACCCTGACCTGGTGTTGTCATCGGCGTCGTATTGCGAGATGATCGTGGAGGAGTGCATGGTGGCCTTGCTCAACATACACCAGTATGTACTGAAGTAGGTGCAGCTGAAATTGCTGCTATGATCGCATGCTTGCATTTGGCTCATGAGAAAGGGTGGCGAACTATTCTTGATAGAAACCGAGGCTATAAGGCCATTTTTGTACCTTGGGCTGCCAACAACGTGGTACCCTTCCCTCTTGGGCCTTAAATTCCTTTAGTTCCAATTTTTTACTCGGTTTGTCCCGAGATTGCTATTCTTTTTGTAAATTCGGATTTTTAAAATATTTAATATATTTAGGGTACTCTTTTCCCATAGGTTCATTATTGGGACTTTAAATGATGATGTAGGAGTTTTTTAACGAGGTACGTCTTAAAAAAATATTGTTAGATTAAAAGTCAAGTTTTTAGTTAATCCATGCATCAGAATCCAACGAATTTAAACTTTGGGTTTCAATATATGTTAATGCATGTTAGGTCGAATGATAAAAGGTTTGATGTATCTTAAGTAAGATATTAGATTCGAGTCTCGTTGAGAGAGAAAATAATAGCATGAGAAAAGCTTTGCTTCCGGTTTAAAAGTTCTACTTAACTCCATATATAACTGAGCATATTATTACTATAGACACGAAGAAATTCAATATCAAAGAAAATCTCAATACAACCCTTTTCTCTATCTTTTATTTTTGTGATGCATGTTAATTTTTTTTTTTCGTTTTCGATTAGATTGTACAATTTTTTCCACATGCATTGTCACGTTGAAAATGCATCAAAAAGTTGAAAAGCCGGTGTTTTTCATTTGTGTGCTTCAAATTGTTGTTTGATGAGATGTTCGTGAATCATTCATATAACGTTTATTTATGTTCGTTTATTAAGTTAAATAAACGAACATGCATAATTTTTTATGTTCATTTAATAAATGAATGAACACGAACAAATGTGTGTTCGGTTCGTTTATATTCACAAACAAACTCGTTTATGAACTTGTTTATTGGCTCGTTTATCAACTCGTTTATAAGTTCGTTTACCGCATTTTATTTTTTATATTTTTTAATATTGGTAAAGTTGGGACTAAATTGAACCCATTGTGAATTTAGGGGTTCATGTTGCAAAGCCCAAGGAGCTTAGGACCAGTGGCATAATTGTACCATTTTCTCCAACAAACATTTTCACGGACATACAAACGAATATGTTTGTGAGCATTAAATGAACATGTTCGTAAACGTTAAACGAACGAACACGATATTAAAAGTTTAAACGAACACAAACAAAATGTGAACACCTTAAAAATAAATAAACAAACGCAAACAAAATTTAATCCATTTAAGTTGGGTTCATTTACCCCCCCCCCCCCCCACCCACCCACCCACCCACCCACAATGAAATTGGACACTTTTCCGAGCCAAGTCGGTGTGGTGGTATGGTAACTAGGACAATGGGTCCCTACAGTTTTTATGGTCAAACATACTTTCGCCATATCTATGTTTGTTGATGAAAAAATAAACCAAAGATGAATTATTGCCGAATTGAAACCAGAAAAAAAATTGCATGATCAATATAATTTGATGAACTTCTTTTATGAAAGTTTTCAAAAATATGGAATCAAGCACATGAAAAAGATGGAATGTTGTCGAGGATGCTCCATTAATAAATTGTTTGATGCAATGTATATTATTATTCATACCTCTATTCATTAGGGAAGGGAAAAAACGAATTCGGCAGGTTTCGATCCGATTTATTAAAGTTATTTTTTTAAAAAAATTATTTTGGGTCAGATCATATTTTTAAGAAGCTTGAGTCGGATCGGGTTTAGGGTAGAAATTCCCAACTCGCCCCGACCCAGTTTATATATATATATATATATTTAATACTTTTATTAATTTTTTAGGATGGGTTGGGCTTCATCGGGTTTTTATTAAAATTTTAGGGTTGGGTCGAAGTCGGGTTTAGAGAGGAAATTCTCCAATCCGCCCGACCAAGTTTATTTATAAGTATATTTTTATATATTATATTAAATATTTTTATTATTTTTTGGGGCGGGTCAGGTTTAATCAAGTTTTTATTAAAATTTCAGCGTCGGGTCGGAATCAGTTTATATTTTTATTATATCAGGTCAGGTTGGGGATAAAAATATATTGAATTCGGGTCAGATTGAAACTTTAAATTTTTGGGTTGGGTTTGGGGCAGCCAAAAATTTGGCCCGCCCTGTTTTCATCCCTACTTTTTATCCACAAATAAGAGATATTGAACGCTTGAGCATATTTAATTTTACGTCTGATTTTTAATAAGATCAGATATATTAAATGGAATAAAATTCAAAGAATTAAGAATTAATTTGCGATTGTTTTGTCAATCTTTAAATAAAATTTAAATAAAGGATTTACAATGTATAAGAGAACATGAACGTGGAATGCATTTACATGTTTATTATTCTTCGATTGACGGGTGAAAAAAAATCTAAACTAAAATTGTATTAAAAATTAATTAACGGTTAGTCTAAGTGATAAATAGTTTGGTATCGTTTAAATAGATCTCGAGTTTATGCAATAGCAGATGTAAAAAGGGTCTAGGGTGGGCACGTGTCTACTCTTAAAAATCTGAATTTTCTTTATTAGTTATTTATTTTATTGAGTGTGCATACCTTGAAATTTTATTTGTGTCCACCCTAAAAATCAGAATTTTCTTTATTAGTTAGCCATTTAACTATGAGTCTTCACCCTAAATTTTATTTGTACCGACATACGTGCAAAAAAATTATGTCGTTAATATTTAGGGTAAAGTACACAGACGGTCACTGAACTTTGATGCAAAAAACAAAATGGTAACCAACCTTTCAAAAATCACGAAGTAGCAATTAAACTTTAAATTTTGAAACAAAATGGTAACTGGGGCGTTAAACCCCGTTAACCCCTAACGGAAATCTGACTGGGTATGCCACATACCCACCCAATTTTCCACGTCATATATAAAAAGTAATAAAATTATATTCCACGTCATAATTAAAAATTAAATAAAAATTATTTTTAATCTAATAAAAAAATAAAATAAAAAAAACCAAATAGCCACTGCACCGACACTTTCTTATTTGCCAACCAAATATTCCCCCGGCAACCAGCGTCGCCGCCATGACTATTCCCAAACCCCTTTCAAAAATATCTGCCCCTATCTCTTTTTCCCTTAATTTTCCCTTTTGCTTAATATTTTCCGTCATGGCCGCAGCTGATGTCGAGTTCCGGTGCTTCGTCGGAGGGCTCGCATGGGCCACCGACGACCGGGCTCTTGAAGAAGCCTTCAGTACTTTGGTGAAATCGTCGAATCGAAGGTTCGTTTGTTGCTGAGATCGGACTCCAGATCTGACTCGATCCGACCCGATCTGGGCCTTCCATGTCTATGATCTGTGATCCTTGATCTGTTCTTTTGTGTGGGACGCCATCGAGAAAGCTTTGAGGGACGCCATCGAAGGAATGAACGATCAAAATCTTGACGGAAGGAATATTACCGTAAACGAAGCCCAATCACGCAAAAGCGGAGGAGGAGGTGGTGTTTTTAGAGGAGGAAACGGTGGATACAGCCGCGGTGGTGGAGGCGGTGAATATGGTGGTCGCCAAGGGGGTTATGGCGGAGGCGGACGCCGTGAAGGAGGTGGATATGGAAACGGTGGAGGTTATGGTAGTGGTGGATATGGAGGAGGTTGCCGTGAAGGCGGATACGGTGACGATGTTTCCCGTTACTCAAGAGGCGGCAGTGCCTTTGAAGGCAACTGAAGGTCTTAAGTTTTAGGTTTATTTGGGTTATAGTTGTTAGTATTATGGTTTGATATTTTTAATTAGATTAAAAATAATTTATATTTAATTTTTAATTATGACGTGGAAAATAATTTTATTATTTTTTATATATGACGTGGAAAATTGGGTGGGTATGTGACATACCCAGTCAGATTTCCGTTAGGGTTAACGGGGTTTAACGCCCCAGTTACCATTTTGTTTCAAAATTTAAAGTTTAATTGCTACTTCGTGATTTTTGAAAGGTTGGTTACCATTTTATTTTTTGTATCAAAGTTCAGTGACCAACTGTGTACTTTACCCTAATATTTAATATATGTGTTCTAACCTTTAAAAAGATTTTTGGATCCCCACTGAGTTTGATACTTTGTGTATGCAGAAAATTTACGTTCAATAGTAAATATTAAACATTAAAATCAAGTGTGTACCGTGAATCGGTTTAAATTAATCATGATAAAACTCTAAAAACGAGAAAAAAAATAAATCAAAGTTTTTCGAAACACGCCATAAATAAATAAATAAATAGTAGCCAAATGAATGAGGCTAGCTGTAAAACGCGTTTTTTGTCAACCTGAATAAATCCAGTCTCTAGTTGGATAGAGTTTACTCTGCTTCTGAAATCTGATGCCATGAATATGGTGCTACATTTAATGTCTTGAATAAAATAATTTAGTAAAATTAATATTATTTTTTCATTTCAATAAAAAAAAGATTTATATAAAAAACTATATGTTTTAATTTTATAGTAAATAGTTTTCAACTATACATGTATATTACCCTAAAAGTAATATTTTCGTTGCGGCAAATGGCAATTGATGGTTCTGTTAGTATTTCGTTGTTTTGAGTTATTTAAATAAAATTTAAGGTTTAAATTTTAATATTATTAATATGATAAATTAATTGAAATAGTTGTTTTTATAATAATTCTTTTCATTACATGATATAAATAATCAATAAATATATCAAATATTTTTTTTGATAAAAATAAATATATCAAATATTAAAGTCTATCAAAATATATTTCACAGAAAAAATATTAATTTTAATATATGTAGATCAAATTAGTAATTGTTTCTATGTTGATGATGGACATTTAAATACGTGTAAAAATTTTGATGTACATACTGTGTAAAATTTATTTGATACAAATCTGTATATTTATACTATAAAATTTAAATATTAAATTTTTAACTCTAAACTTAAAACTATGTATTCTAAGTTCTAAACATTAATATTAAATTCTAAACTCTAAACTCTAAACCATAAACTTTAAGCCATAAACTAAAAACTTAATCTCTAAAAGTAGAAGGTTTGTTTTAGTTAATACAACATGTGTATCGAAGTTATTTTTTCTTAAATAGTATTAGGAGACCGATGAAAATAAAAATAATATTTTTTGAAGAGTCTCAAATTTGAATAAATTTTACTGTAAGATATACATAAACTTAATAAGGGTTAAAATTGAACGGACTATGATTAAATCACGTTGAAAATTACTGTTTAATACAACATTGTAGGATCACATTCAATTAATTTGAGTTAAATCGAATCAAATTTAGATTATGGGGTACGTTTGAGGTGCGGTATGTCTAGGGTGCAGCTAAAAAACAGTATGTTTCGAAATTTGTCTACGAACTGAAAATGTTAGACTTATTGATAATATTTTCAATTGGTTTTTTGAGTTTTTTTTTTCAAGTATCGATACTTACGAAATAAGTATCGATACTTAGCTTTTTTATATATATAAATTTTCAGTTCAGGACAAAATATTGATACTTACAAAATAAGTATCGATACTTGAAAAAAAAAACAATCGAAAATGTTATCAAGAAATTTAACATTTTCAGTTCGTGGACAAGTTTCTAAACTTGACGTCTTTTAACCGCACGTTAGACTCGTTTTAGATTTTGGATTAAAAGAAATCACTGTCGACACAAGGATAATAGACCATAAGTAATAGGGGTGTTTAAAAATACACGACCCGACTATTTAAGCACAAATAACCAGGTATTTATTCAGAATTTTTTTATTCGGGTCGGTTAACCGGCCCAACATTTCTCTGGTCAGGTCCAAGTCAAAATATTATGAATTTTCGGGTACCCGATTTTTTCGAGTACCCGGATATATTTAAAATTAATACTTTTATGTTCAATATATATATATATATATATATATATATTAGACTAATAAAAAATATTAAATTTTTTTTATATTTTTTATATTTAATAAAAATTTATTTTTATTTTAAACTAATATATACTTATATTAAACTAATAAAATATTTAATAAATATTTCTTTTAAATTTTCGGGTAACATATATTGAATTTTTCAGGTACCCGCAATTTTCAAGTACCCAATTAACGGGCACTCACAATAATTAGATCGGAACACGAGCCGAAAATAATATTATCCGACGATTAAATACCGGTACTTTAGCTACTCGAATATCCGAATACCAGTATTTAAACACCCCTAATAAGTAAAGTAACAATTTGGGGGAAAAAATAAGTAGAGTAACAATAGTGTCACTAAAAACAATGATTCATGTCACCCAAAGTCGTCAGACATCAGAGTCATCTTCAACACTCAACCTCCCTCTTTAATTCCTTCACCTTCCTCTCATCTAACTCTAAAAAAACTCCCCCTCCACTCCATAAATATTCATTGCCCTCTCCTTCTCTTCTTCACCATTCTGTCTTTTAATTCCAAAGTAGAAAAATTTCAATCCTGTTTTGTTTACAACAAAAAATCAAACATGCCAAATCTCTCCTCATTCTTCTTGTCGGTTTTGTTTGTTTCTCTTTGTTTCTGCACCAGCTCCAACGCCGCCAGCAGCAATGATTTTCTCGGAGCCGAGTGTTTAACTGTGCCGGCGACCGAGTTTGCTGGCTCTCTAAGGACCACCATCGACGCTGTAAGAAGAGTGACCCCGATTGTTTCTCAGTTTGGCAACCTGTTTGGTGATTTTCGACTTTCGAATGCCATTTCTGATTGCCTTGATCTCCTGGATTTCTCTGCTGATGAGCTAAGCTGGTCCTTGTCTGCTTCCCAGAATCCAACTGGTACTTCACTACTCTATATGTCCTTTTTGGGAAATTTTGGTTTTCATCCCTATGTTTTGCTCATCTTTTATTTAGTCCTTGCTTGATTAAAATGATAATATAGCTTACGAGTCTATGGTACAACAATTTAATTTAAATGTTGGTTTTTTTTCCGACAAGTTTCGAAACTTAAAATAAACCACAAAAATACTAACTTAAAGTGTTATAAAAAACTTATAACCTTTTCATTTTTTAACCTTAAATTAGGTGATTGTACACTTGTACTCCAGACTCATCCATTTAAAGTACAGAAAACTACATGCATGATACTTGAAAGGGTGTTTTTAACAACAACAAAAAATATTCATGTTAAACTGGTGTTAACTGTTTAAAGACATAATAGAGGGACCAAAACTGGAACTTTATCTACATTAAACTTCTGTGGTCTCTCAAGTTAACTGTAATTCAACTAAATAACCTACTTACATGCAGGAAATAAACATAACAGCACTGGCGATGTATCTTC
Organism: Hibiscus tridactylites; assembly: GCA_958450335.1. NCBI lineage: Eukaryota > Viridiplantae > Streptophyta > Magnoliopsida > Malvales > Malvaceae > Hibiscus > Hibiscus tridactylites. Next base: position 3,648,357 of record OY288289.1, on the reverse strand, counting down.
TGATTTAAGGACATGGTTAAGTGCTGCAATGGCGAACCAGCAAACATGCATGGACGGGTTCGATGGCACAAATGGCATTGCCAAAATGGTCGTATCCGTCGGTCTGAACCAAATCACCTCACTGGTCAGTAACCTTCTCACCATGGTGCACCCAGGTCCAAGGTCCATGTCCAACGCCGCCGCTTTCGGTGGCCGGAAAAGTGCGAAGAACGACGGGTTTCCGACATGGTTCAAAAGGGAAGACCGGAAACTGTTGCAAGCAAATGGGGTGGCGGCTGATGTTGTGGTTGCAGCAGATGGGAGCGGGAACTTTAGTAGTATAATGGATGCTGTGAAGGCAGCTCCAGATTACAGTATGAACAGATTTGTGATTTACGTTAAAAAGGGTTTGTATAGAGAGAATGTGGAGATCAAAAAGAAGAAATGGAACCTTGTGATGATTGGTGATGGAATGGATGTGACTGTCATATCGGGGAACCGAAGCTTCATTGATGGTTGGACCACATTTCGATCTGCAACATTTGGTGAGTACATTACTTTTTAGTGGAATTGTCTCTTTTTATTATCATATTCGATTCGAGTCAAGTCAAATTGCACACACATTGCATATCGAAATGTTCATGGTGTGATTTCATGCAAGGGCAGATCTTGACGACATAGGTTGAGGGGCCTATTTAAAATTTTCAAAAAATTTAGATATTAAACTAAAATTTTCAAAATTTTAATGGGTTTAGTTTAAAATTTTCCTTAAAATTTAAGGGTTTAAATAGAGTTTTTTTTTTTTTTTTTAAATTTTGAGACTAAATGAGAAATCTTAAAATTTTTAAGAGGGGACTTAATTAAAATGTTTAAATTTTTTGAAATATAATAACAATTTTTAAATTTTTTAAAGAGGTCAAATTAGAATTTTTTTAAAATTTCGAAAGACTCAAGATTGATTTGCCAATTTTTTGGAGAGCCAAGGCTCCCATGGGCTCTTATAAGGGTCCGCCCTTGATTTCGTGGTTTTATATGTTCATTTTTTTTTTCAATTAATAAAACGCACTCACATTATACACAAATTTTTGTTTGTATTCTTTTAGCATATGATGTTATCTTATGGTAGTATTTGTTTATTTTTATTAGTTTTCTGATAAAATACACAAATTTTACAGATAAATTAATCGAACTCAAGTCTTCTAGCCCTAGGAAATAATATTTCTTTTCCACTAAGGCCAATAGAAAGACTCCCCCCATATTATTATTTTGGGTAAACATCACCATTAGTCACTAAATTATTCACACTTTCTTGTTTTGGTCATCAAACTATTAATTTGAGCAAAATAGTCACTAATGTTATGTTTTTTTTTCTTATTTTGGTCACTTGCCGTTAAAAACTCATGAAAAAAAGAAGAAATAGTTTAGTGACCAAAACAAGAAAAATAAGTAACATTAGTAACCAAAATAGGAAGAAAAAAACGTACCATTGGTGACGATTTTGCACAAAATAATATTTTGGTGGCCTGAACAGGAATGCATGAATAGTTTAGTGAGATGTTTACCCTATTTACTTATTTGGTGTTTAGTTAGTTAGGTATTTATGGCCCAATGCTTCATCTTTTATAGCATTAGGAAAACATTCAATGCAAGGGTTGATTTTTTGTCCCCAGTAGTTCAAGTGTTCAGATAGTCAACTCTTTTGTGCTTGAGTCGGGACATGGGAGTGGGACCATTATTTACTACAAGTTAGATATTATAGAATAGATAAAATGTAGGGATTAAATCCGTAATTTTAATATAATACAGGGATGAAATAATAATTTGATATGCATGGAATCTGCAGCTGTAAGTGGAAGAGGATTCATAGCAAGGGACATAACATTTGAGAACACGGCAGGGCCCGAGAAACACCAAGCGGTAGCACTACGGTCCGACTCCGACCTCTCGGTTTTCTACCGTTGTGCCATTAGGGGATATCAAGATTCACTCTACACTCACACAATGCGTCAATTTTACCGTGAATGCAAGATCACCGGCACCGTGGATTTCATATTCGGTGACGGCATCGTAGTGTTCCAAAACTGTCAAATCCTAGCCAAGAAAGGACTACCGAATCAGAAAAACACGATCACCGCGCAAGGTCGGAAAGACCCGAACCAGCCGACGGGATTCTCGATCCAATTCTGCAACATCACGGCCGATACGGATCTGTTACCTAATGTTAACTCGACTCCTACATACCTTGGGAGACCCTGGAAACTATATTCAAGAACCATTATCATGCAATCATACATCGGTAATGCTATAAGGCCACAAGGGTGGCTTGAATGGAACCAAGATTTTGCTTTGGACACATTGTATTATGCCGAGTTCAATAATTTCGGTCCCGGAGCCGGTCTCAGCGGCAGGATTCGATGGCCCGGCTACCATACTTTGAATAACACAGCTCAAGCTGGGAATTTTACGGTGGCTCAGTTCATTGAAGGGGACTTATGGTTGCCGTCAACCGGTGTTAAATATACTGCTGGATTGGTGGTATAACTAAGCAATCAATGGAATTTCATTTATTTTTGTTGTAGTGTAACATAAAATAAGATGCTATTTTGTGTTTAGTTTCTTCTCTCTTGAAATTATGTGTTTAATTTCTTTCAATTTTGGAGACTAAAAAGATAATGATGTTTATGTTCATTTTTAAGGGGAACTACATGTTTATTGGGCCAATGATTAGAGTAAAAATTTTCTGCCCCTAATCATGTCTTTTTGTATGCTCCATACTAAAAAATACTTAAAAATTAAATTCTAAGCCCTAACACTAATTTCTATACCCTAAACCCTAAAAAATACACCTTACCCCTAATTCCTTACATCATAACCCTAAATCTCAACTTTAAACCCAAAACTCTAAACTCTAAATCTACAATTTTAAAATAGAGGCACTAATAAGACATAGTTAGGGAAAGACGATTTTCATTCCAATGATTAATAGGGAAATTTGAATATATAGTAATCAGCAACCCCTTGGGTTTAAAACGAACTGGCCTTCCAACAATTAGCCATTCCTTCCAAATTTCATATAGTTTAGATTAAGTAAACGGGTTTTTGATTTAATTTCGATAACCATTTTAAATTTAACATGGTTAATGACTCGGTGACACCTTACCTCGATTGATGAAGATAGAAAACTACAGGTGATGGTTATGGAAAATCCATGTCATGGAGGAAGAATCTGTGCAGTGCTTGATAATAACTCCCCGGGCGAGTCTAACGTACAACAGGTTTAAGATACGGTTAAAAGACGGTAAATTTTAATACATGTATAAAAATTTATAATGTTATACTTTTTGATAACATTTTAGGTTGGTTTTTTTGTGTGTGTTTTTATGAGTTTCGATACTTTTAAAATGTTATAAAAAAACTAAATATCGAAACTCATTTTGTTAGTATCGAAACTTGTTAACACGAAAAACCAACCTAAAATGCCTAAAATGTTAGACTTTTAGCCACACTCTAGACCTGTTGAACCCCAGATTCACTCCATTTGGGCGAGCCTAACGTACAACATGTCTAGGATGCGGCTAAAAGACGTAAGTTTCGATACTTGTCCAAAAACTTTAAATGTTAGACTTTTTAATATCATTTTATGTTAGTTTTTTTATTTTTTTACAAGTTTCGATATTTATAAAACAAATTTTGATACTTCTAAAATATTATAAAAAATTAAGTATCAAAATTTATCAAAAAAGAATATCAAAAGTCAATCTAAAATGTTATATTTAATGGAGAAATTACACATTTACACTACAGCCTCTATCTAGGGATTGTAAAATAACTCAGGTCCCGTTGGCTCGTAATCCAGCCCGCTCCAATAGGATGATTTTTTTAAGGGTTAACTACTGGAATAATCACTTATGTTTTTTTCAGTACAGAGTTGGTCACTGATTTTAGAAAACGACCAGTAAGGTCACTTACGTTTTCGGGGCGTAAACTTTTGGTTACTCGGCCGTTTGTTTCCGTTAAACATTGACGGTTTGCTGACCTGACAGTTAAAAAATAAGGGTAACTACTGCAATGGCCACTAAAGTTTATCTCATGTACATTTCTGCTCCACAATTTTAAAAAATAAACATTATGGTCACTATTAAAAAGATTTCTTTATAATTTTACCCTTGAATTTTTAAAAATTTATTGTTAAACCAGCAAATTATGTAGTAAATGGCACTGTAAACTACCAACTGACAGCAGTGGGTACGAGGACTTCCAGTTCTCTTTTTTAGGTTCAAGGGTACTATAAATCCTTGAACTTTAAAAAAATTAATTAAGTCTTTGAATTTTTTTTATAACTAATTGAGCCTTTATACTTCAAAATATTGTCAATGCACCCTTTTGATTAAACAACAATATAATAATTTAGAGTGAAAAAATAGGAGCAATTTAAAAGTTTAGTTATTAAATAGGAGCAATTTGGACACCTAAAATTTAAAAAGGGTATACTTTGGGTACCTATTTTTCATTTAAGCCTTTTATAATATTATTGCACTAATTGATTGTAAAATTTTAGGGTTGAAAAATAAAATTTTAAAAATTCAAGGTTAAAATTATAAAGAAACCTTTTTAATAGTGACCATAATGTTTATTTTTTAAAATTGGGGAATAAAAAATGTACATGGGATAACTTTAGTGGCCATTGTAGTAGTTTACCCTTCTTTTTTCGTTGACAGGTCAGCAAGTCGTCAATGTTTAACGGCAGAGTGACCTAAAGTTTAAGCTCCGAAAACGTAAATGACCTTACTAGTCGTTTTTCAAAATCGGTGACCAACTTTGTAATGGGGAAAACATAAGTGATTATTCCAGTAGTTAACCCTTTTTTTAAATAAAGACACGGATTTGGGTCAAAAATTTTTAAAAACAACTTTATTTGAAATTTTATCGAATCGAGTTTATAAAATTCAAGTCGAGTTTCGAATTTCTATACAAATATAATTGTACATATATATTTCTATATGCAAATATGTAGCGTTGCACATATATATTTCTATATACATATACTTAGGGCTGGACGATGCACATATTAATTTCAATTTTAACGGCTTTCTATATGCATATATATTTCTTCATTTTTCACATGCGATATACATAACATATTAGACATAATTGATAGACTCGACCCGAACATAAAAACTGATCAACTAATTATAAAAAAATTGAGTTATTCGAATTTCCATTTTATAACTCAAACTTTATTTGAATTTTTTTCGAGTCGAGTTTATGAAATTACGAGTCGAGTCAAAACGAGTCGTTTTTTCGCTTCGAGTCGAATAATTCGATTTTTTCGAGTGGAGTCAAGTTTTGCCCACCTCTAGTCAAGATGAGTTTTGAAAAATATCGGAGTATGTTTAGGGTAAAAATGCATGATCTAATATATTTTTATATATTTATTAAATATTATATTTAATTTTTTTATTAATTTTTTCTAGACAAATCTGATTTAGTTGAAGTTTTTGTTAAAATTTTGAGGTGTAACACCCCTTCCCGGCCTGGTAGAGAACCGGGTCAAAGGGCGTTACTGACAAACAAAACGGTGAACGGAACGATAAATTCTAATTTTTTTTTTCTAATCAATATTCTTAAGCCTTTTTGATCTTGGAAACATTATTAAACAATAAAACAAATCTAATTATTCTAATACGAACAATGTGTATTCAATTAGGACCAATTTATAATTTTTACAAATTTAGGGACTAAAACGTAAATTTTACCAACTATAGGTCCTTAGCCGAAATTCATATTATTAAACTGTAATTAAGCTTACTAATTATTAGCTTGCAAAAATTCGTTATCAACCAAGGTCGTTTACCTATCCGATTAGACGATACAATATTTTAGTGACCCTTTCGTAATTTGTCTAAAACTATTTTTATTCGAACTAACAAAGTATCTTAAACACTTAAAAATTTATACAAAACATAGGTAACGTATACACAATAGTAGGGCCACAAGACTAGTATAATTACTTTAACTTCTTTGCCACCATACTAGGAGTTCATAAGGACAAAACACATTACTCTTAGCTTGTAGTGACTTGCCAATCTTCCAACTGATCCCGATCTCGATCCGATACTTTCCTTAACCTGAAATGTTATGCAAATGAATGCATTAGACTTACATAGTCTAAGTGAGGTAGCCAATAACAATGAATGAGCATATTATGTCATGTAGCATGCTTCTAAAAATGATCATAATGCTAATTATGCAACACCATGGCATACTTCATATTCATAACAAAGCATAATATCATATCATGAGCATAGCATGGCATAACGTATCAAACACATATTATATTGGTACCATTGGATACGCGGATTCCCTGTACACCATATCATGAATCATAAATGAGCCGTAGCCCTGAGCCGTAGCTCCATGTATCCCTTACACTGCCATCCTTTTATCTCCCACATATAGGCCGTAGCCCTGGACCGTAGTCCTCCCTTACATGGTGAGCTCGAATAATCCTATGGCATGCCAATTGTATCCAATGTCCATACATACACAAATTCACATATATCCATATCTTTCATATCATACCAATTATCAAATGAGCCGTAGCTCCATGTCAAGTAATATATTATTTCATATATGTACACAGACAACATATCATAGCATATCCAAATAATGCAGGGTACTTACCAGATGCAGATAAATTCATAATTAATGCAACGGGGCAGCACCGAGCCCACCCCTGACACGACTACACTCACCTTGACAGACTGGTGCTTTACTTTTATATCTTGGGCTTGACGGTTGTTCTGAATCGACTTTGTGTACTACGATAATTAATAAGAACTAATTAAAATCAATAAGACAGTATCGAATAAATACGGAGATACTAATTAAATTCGATACCGAAACTTAGACCAACCAAGGATTTAGGCTTACCCCGACGTCGGCATAAATTCGATATTACTATATCAAAAATATCGGACCACCAATCTAACACTGGATCACCTAATTATTTCTCACCAATTTCCCTTAGAAATTTTCTTACCCTTTTCTTATTTTTCCTGGTCATTTGCGCACAAACCTCCCCCTTATATACTTTCGATCGGCCTCCCCCAATCAATTTTCCTTTTTCCACGTTTCAAGGCATGACCCTTAACTAAAGCCACGTAGTGGCTTACTCATTCTAAAATGGGCTGAGTCATCCCCTTGACCGTGGCATTTGCTTGGGGCATAAAGCCCTTGGGGTGGCCACGTGTAGTGGCTTTGTGCCACATTAAATTGGTGTTGGCCGAATGGCCTTGTACGTGGAATTGCTTAAGGCAATTCCTTCATTTTGAAGGAATTACCCACGTTAGATATTTTTTTAATAATAATAATTAATTCTATACAACTAAGCCGTATATTTGATTTTGAGTACCAAATCGAACCAACCTTTAATCGAAACGAAAATATTCGAATGCTAGAATTTGACCTTGAATTTATAAATTGACCCGAATATTCTAATAAGATCGAATAACTTATAAAATTGATATAAAATATCGGTCATTGGAACCTAATTTCGACTAGACCGGTTTTTGGGATGTGACAACTCTCTCCCCCTTTAAAAGAATTCGTCCTCGAATTCTTACCTGTAGCTTCGGATTGTTCATCCGTGCACTCTTCGAGATCAGAATCTTCTAGAGACGAAGAATTCACCTTTCCTAATCTTTCTGGCCAAGATCGCCTTGCACTAACACGTCGACGTTTCTCGGAAAATTTCTTAGGACAATCTCGAGCGAGATGGTCCATCTTGCTACAATCGAAACAAGCTTCGGTTCCCTTTTACATCGTCCTATCGGATGATTATCTTGGCAAAAGCTACAAAGAAATCTTTCTTGATTCGGCTCATTTGGTTTCTTGACTGAATCCGACATCACTTAGGAACGAGGGTACTTTAAGAAAAATGCTTATTTCACACTCTTGAAACAGAGGTGGGTTTTGGTCTTACTATTGCTGAGGATAACTATTCATATAGAATGAAAATTTTGTCTTTTTCCCACCTTTCTAAGAACCAATCACAAATTCTCTTAAGGCTTTGCAAAGCTTATCCTTTCACCTCTTCGTATTCACCTGACACTTGCACTATCTAATAGCATTCAACATCTTAGGTGTCCAACACATAGGGTGAGTCATCATCCTCTAATTTCAAGCTATTCTTCTTGTTATTTCTTATTCAAAATCTTGTACCTGTATCGATACACTCTGACCAGTATCGATACGATTAAGCACAAATCCAAAATTCAGTTAAAAGTTGTTAAATCGTTCTGATACTCTCATACTTGTTTCGATACGTTTTTATGGGTCGTTTCGATACGTATCCTTTCCCGTATCGATACGCCCAGCCCAGAGTTCATTCTTTTTATTCTATAGATAGGTCCCTAACTAGGCTTACTTAAACAGGATTTCTTATCAACATATATAGACATAAGGATTAAAATTCTTACCCGAAATAGTGTCGAGATCATCTTCTGAGTCCTTGTCCTAAATATGAAATATCCGTGCAGAAGCTTTTGATTCGGTCCACTTGTTACTTTCGACGTCCCCGATCCTCCCGGCTTTCCGAAGGATCCTTAATTTGACCCCTTTCCTCGAGAAGGGTTGGTCGCCACTGGAACGGGCTATAGGATTCTCTGGACAATCTCGAATGAGATGACCTATCTTTCCGCAGAAGAAACATGCACCGGTTTTCTTGCGACACTGTCTATCATGTCTTCGTTGACAGAAATTACATTTAGAAACTCTCGTGTCTTGCTTTAAACCAATATTACTTTCAATAAGAGCGACATCCGATGGCAAATGAGATTCAAACTGAGAAGGTTGCGAGTATACATTTTGTCTATTTCTTAGGAGATCCCGAGAATTGCGATTCGTCTCGATTTCTCTTTTTAGACTAACTTTCTGAGCTCTCTTCGCTTCTTCCGTAGCTTTGACTCTATTTACGAGATCTTGGAAATTTTGTAATGCACCATGCTGTAAACATGGGGCGTAACTCATCGTTGAGTCCTTCGATAAACATCCGAAATTTTTCTTCCTCATTCTTAATAAAGTTAGCACCATATCTGCAACACCTAAAAAAAATCGTGGATATAATGTTCAATCGGTCGTCCTCCTTGCTTAAGATGAAGGAAGATATTTCGCCTTTCGGCAAGGTAGAATCCACTTATGTACTTATTACGGAACTCTTTCAAGAAGAATTCCAAACTCACGGTTTCCTTGGAGACGGTAAGGACAGTAGTCTCCCACCACTGTAAGGCTTCATTAGCAAGCAACGCAAGAGCGCATTCTAGCTTATGTTCGTCCAAACATCTTAATTGCTTATCCAAAATCCTTAAAGTATTGTCTAAACAATACTCGGCTATTTCGGGATTATCTTCGTCCCTGACCAGTAAAGGTGTAAACTCGGTATTGCGATAACTAATCGATTGGGGCTCGAAGAGGTTGCGCAACAGGTGGCGTAGGTTGCATGACTTGACTAGCCTTTAACACATTCATAAATTGCTGAAACATATTAGCCATGTTCTGATAACATTCTGCCTGAGCTGTAGGAGCTTCAGGCTCTACACCTCAAACAGGAGGGTTCTGAGGATTCGGAGGATTTCCTCCTTGCACCTCCTCGCCATGAGTCGAAGAGTTAGCAGCAGACTCATTATTACAAGATTCGTTAGTTCGAGACATATCTATATTATAAAAGAGATCGGATCAGTTGACAAGTCACAATATTTAACAGATTAACTCCTAGGTGGCAAAGTAACTTAACACACAATACAAACATACTTAAGTTTAGTCCAGAACCGACTAAACTCTAGCTCTGATACCACAATTGTAACACCCCTTCCCGGCCTGGTAGAGAACCGGGTCAAAGGGCGTTACTGACAAACAAAACGGTGAACGGAACGATAAATTCTATTTTTTTTTTCTAATCAATATTCTTAAGCCTTTTTGATCTTGGAAACATTATTAAACAATAAAACAAATCTAATTATTCTAATACGAACAATGTGTATTCAATTAGGACCAATTTATAATTTTTACAAATTTAGGGACTAAAACGTAAATTTTACCAACTATAGGTCCTTAGCCGAAATTCATATTATTAAACTGTAATTAAGCTTACTAATTATTAGCTTGCAAAAATTCGTTATCAACCAAGGTCGTTTACCTATCCGATTAGACGATACAATATTTTAGTGACCCTTTCGTAATTTGTCTAAAACTATTTTTATTCGAACTAACAAAGTATCTTAAACACTTAAAAATTTATACAAAACATAGGTAACGTATACACAATAGTAGGGCCACAAGACTAGTATAATTACTTTAACTTCTTTGCCACCATACTAGGAGTTCATAAGGACAAAACACATTACTCTTAGCTTGTAGTGACTTGCCAATCTTCCAACTGATCCCGATCTCGATCCGATACTTTCCTTAACCTGAAATGTTATGCAAATGAATGCATTAGACTTACATAGTCTAAGTGAGGTAGCCAATAACAATGAATGAGCATATTATGTCATGTAGCATGCTTCTAAAAATGATCATAATGCTAATTATGCAACACCATGGCATACTTCATATTCATAACAAAGCATAATATCATATCATGAGCATAGCATGGCATAACGTATCAAACACATATTATATTGGTACCATTGGATACGCGGATTCCCTGTACACCATATCATGAATCATAAATGAGCCGTAGCCCTGAGCCGTAGCTCCATGTATCCCTTACACTGCCATCCTTTTATCTCCCACATATAGACCGTAGCCCTGGACCGTAGTCCTCCCTTACATGGTGAGCTCGAATAATCCTATGGCATGCCAATTGTATCCAATGTCCATACATACACAAATTCACATATATCCATATCTTTCATATCATACCAATTATCAAATGAGCCGTAGCTCCATGTCAAGTAATATATTATTTTCATATATGTACACAGACAACATATCATAGCATATCCAAATAATGCAGGGTACTTACCAGATGCAGATAAATTCATAATTAATGCAACGGGGCAGCACCGAGCCCACCCCTGACACGACTACACTCACCTTGACAGACTGGTGCTTTACTTTTATATCTTGGGCTTGACGGTTGTTCTGAATCGACTTTGTGTACTACGATAATTAATAAGAACTAATTAAAATCAATAAGACAGTATCGAATAAATACGGAGATACTAATTAAATTCGATACCGAAACTTAGACCAACCAAGGATTTAGGCTTACCCCGACGTCGGCATAAATTCGATATTACTATATCGAAAATATCGGACCACCAATCTAACACTGGATCACCTAATTATTTCTCACCAATTTCCCTTAGAAATTTTCTTACCCTTTTCTTATTTTTCCTGGTCATTTGCGCACAAACCTCCCCCTTATATACTTTCGATCGGCCTCCCCCAATCAATTTTCCTTTTTCCACGTTTCAAGGCATGACCCTTAACTAAAGCCACGTAGTGGCTTACTCATTCTAAAATGGGCTGAGTCATCCCCTTGACCGTGGCATTTGCTTGGGGCATAAAGCCCTTGGGGTGGCCACGTGTAGTGGCTTTGTGCCACATTAAATTGGTGTTGGCCGAATGGCCTTGTACGTGGAATTGCTTAAGGCAATTCCTTCATTTTGAAGGAATTACCCACGTTAGATATTTTTTTAATAATAATAATTAATTCTATACAACTAAGCCGTATATTTGATTTTGAGTACCAAATCGAACCAACCTTTAATCGAAACGAAAATATTCGAATGCTAGAATTTGACCTTGAATTTAACTTATTAATTAAAAAATTAGTAAATCGAACCCAATTATTTAGACATCCTTTTAATTTAGTCATATTACTAATTAAAATAATTTAATAATTTTTTACTCAACTAGAGGGAAGGGAAATTTGAACCTGGGCGAGGAGAGAAGGGTGTAAGCGTGCTCTTAACCACTAAGCTAAGGCTTTTATTTAAGGGTTTTATTTTGATGCACAAGCTGTGTAAATTTTTTTTACACATTCCTTTTATAAAATTTAAAATCTAAATCACAAACCCTAGCAACTTAAAACCTAAGCCCTAAATCCTAAACTCTAAATTCTAAATTCTACCCATAAACCTTAAATTATATACCCTACATACTAAACCCCTAAACCCTAACCTAAAACCCTAAACCCTAAACCCTAAAATTAAAGGGATTGTGTAAACTAAAGTTTACACAAGCTTGTGCATCAAAGTATTTTCCTTTATTTAATCAAAATTGTTAACAATATATTATATATCTTATGTATTGGGTTTCATTGTTGACAATAAAATAAAGAAGACAGGTGACAGGGGAACTTGAACCTGAGACTAAAAAGAAGATGTCGGATATGTTAAACAATTAGGCTAAAGTAAATATTGGATGTTAAATGATAACATATTAACATGATATTATATTAAATTGTGATTAAATGTATGATATTAAGTATTAATATTTTTAGTATATATTATTAAATAATACTATTCTATATTAATTTAATATTATTTACTTATAATTAATACTTATATCATACATTTAATAAATAATATTATTAAATAATATATTATAAATAATATTTTTTAATATCATACATTTAATTAGAGTTCAATATAATAATAAATTGTTGTCATTTGCCGTATATTATCTACTTTAGCCTAGTAATTTGTCATGTCTAATTTTTCTTTTTAGTCACATGTTTGAGCCCACCTCTCTTTTATCTTTTATCACCACTATTCACCAGCAATGAAACCTAGTACATAACATATATAATATATTGTTAACAATTATAACTAAATAAAGGTTTTAGGTTGGTGGTTAAGAGCATGATTAGCACCCATTCTCACCCAAGTTCAATTCCCCCTTTCTTTAAATCTTTTTAATTTGTTTTCCTTTAAACATCTGGTTAGTGGAAAAAATTATTAAATTATTTTTAATTAATAATAGGATTAAATTGAAAAAATGTTTAAACAATGAGGTCGAATTTATTAATTTTTTCAATTAAGACTAAATTGATTAAATATGTAAATATGAAAGATTAAATGTGCTATTATACAATGTTTCATAACGGCAATTAACAACATTTAACGTTTGAGTTATCGTTTTGTAACAAACATAAATTTTAATTGCTATTTTGTAATTTTTGAAAATTTAGTTACCATTTTTGTATTTTAAACAATGTTTAATAATTACCTTTTTTGGTATTTTACCTTAAAATATATTTAGTCTTTTAAAAGTTATAAACAAGTCATTTAATTAAAATATTGTTATAAATAGACCATTAATCATTAAATATTTGGCGAAAATAATAACATGATATCATATAATAACATTTTATGTCCTACAAAACGTTATATTACTTTCTTTTATATTACTTCTTTGTTACATTTTTAGTTTAATAATAATTAAACAACAACGTATTGATTCTTTAGGGTAAAATTTAATATATTAGGATGGGAACAGAAATTTTTTACTCTGAATCCAAACCTGACCTACTATAACTCAAGTTTTTTTTTAAAACTGACTCTCACCCCAAACTCAATAAAAAATATGTCCTTATTCGGTCAGGACAGGGCCAGATTATTTTACTATCCCTAACTGAAAATTAATACTTGAATTATAATATTTATTTTTTAAAATAAATAAATTAATCTCAAATTTTACCGAAACACAGATGGACTCACATTTTAATAGATCATATAACTTAGATTCAATAAATTTAAAATTTAAATTTCAATCTATATTTTCTATATAATTAATTTCAAAACATAATACCGAGGTTCATGAACTACAAATTAATTTCGGAATTTAATTCAAATAACGCTATTAATATCGGTGCACATATCGATTAGGTATATAAATACGACACAGACTCAACACAGCCATTCTCATCGGTGCCATTGTTTTTAAGTTTATACTTTTTAGCAGAGCTTCAAGAGGGATCGAAATTGTTATACCCTTTTCGGTGCCCCTATATATGTCTCCACGCTCAAAATTAACTTTAGGGTTTAAGATTTAGGGTTTAGATAATTTAGGGTATGGTATATTTTTTAGGGTATAGGGTGTAGGGTTTAGGATTTAGAATTTAAGGTTAGGGCTTAGATTTTAATTTTATAGTGTTTTTTTAGTGTTGAGATATATGTAGGGACACCGAAAAGGGGCAGACGAATTTTATCCGTTCAAGAGTTGTTCGCATGGCTTTTTGGGGTGCATATGTGGTGAATGCTCATTCAGCCGCTTCTGCGGTTGCGGCCGCGATGCAAGGAGCGGTAGCAACCCATCTCAACGAAGAAAAAATTGCCGGGGCAGTGAAAGCTGTTGAGAAGGCGGCGCAATCAGCTGCTTCTGTTGTGGCGGCGGCGATGCAAGGAGCGGTAGCAACCCATCTCAATGAAGAAAACATTGCCGGGGCAGTGAAAGCAGTTGAGAAGGCAGCGCAATCAGCCGCTTCTGTTGTGTCTGCGGCGACGCAAGGAGCGGTAGCAACCCATCTCAATGAAGAAAACATTGCCGGAGCTGCGAAAGTAGTTGAGAAGGTGGTGCAATCAGCTGCTTCTGTGGTGTCGGCGGCGACGCAAGGAGTGGTAGCAACGGTTCTCAATGAAGAAAACATTGCCGGGGCAGCGAAAGTAGTTGAGAAGCGGGCGCAATCCGCTGCTTCTGCGGTGGCAAAGGTGGTCCACGGACAAAATTTTACCGAGGTAGCAGAAGCAGTGGAATCTGTTGTTGTAACTGTAGCACCTGCTTCTGCTGCCATAACGCTTGTGCTAGGAGCTTTGCCGGTGGTGTGTGTTTTAGCAGGTCCGTTATCGGCCGTGACAACCACCGCAGTGGCTGTTTGCTGGATCAAAAAAGTTTTGAAGAAGGTGAAAGAAATCTCTGGATAGTGTTCTTCTAGTTGATTATTTTGCTTGTACTTTTCGTCTCTAATGCAGTGTTCGTATTGCGCATTTGAATGTTTTGAAGTAATTTTTACTGCAAGGCAATTTGATTGAATTGTTGTTTTGAAGAAATTTGGACCAAAATCATAACAACATTAATAATAGTGAAAATATAAAGGAGAAAAGGAGAATAGAAAGTATGCAAATAAAGAGAATTGTTTGTAACTCATCAAGAAACGCAAGGGAACAAGTAGCTTACGTTTTAAAATGGCCACTAAGGAGAAGGTAGGGTGTTTTCAGCTGAGCTTGAGCTTCCCTCATCCTCTCCACTGAAAGTGAAATTTGTGAGAAATTTTTCGGTAGGCTTCCTTGGAAGTCATAATTCGACCGAATTCATCTGTCCTTTCGATGCGAATATCTTTAAATCTATCATCTATAATGCCAACAAGTTTGCTCTTTTTCTTGTCCATGTTCCGACCACCCCATTCAATAGTTTCTTCAAGTGTTCCTCGATCTTTAAGCAGCTTCAGTGCACCTGATAATCCCTTGCCAACTGCAACTTCGTGAATGGTTTCATCTGGCACAATCTCATCCTTATCCTCACCGGCAGGCTTTTCATCAGCTACTTCCGACCATCCACACACCTCATTTTCTGCATTTTTTCTACCTTGTTCAGAATCTCCCGGCACTTCATCCTCATCCATGAAAACATCTTCACTGCCGGGCTTATGGGCTTCTGAAAACAAACCTTGATCAAGCTGAAGACCCCATACAAACTCATCCATCTCTGTGATTACAATCTTGTTTTCTTGTGCCTCTCCAGTGGAGGTGCTTTGATCATCTCTAGTTTGAATGCTGGCAGCAAGAAGCGCAATAGCGTCCGGACCTGATTTTTCTTCTTGCTTTTTAAGAGCTAACCTCCTTACCTTTTTTACCGATTTATAAAGATCATCTAAATCATCATTAAAAACTTGATTTTCATCTTCCTCGGGTTTTGATGCCACCGAGATGGCTTCTGCTTCAAGGCCATCTATATCCAACTTATCTTTCTTCCGGAAAGCTTTCTTGTTTTTGGGCTTTTTAAATCGTAACATTTCCTCTTGGGTGTAATAATCCGATGAAATTTGGAGTAACTCACACAGTTGAAATTAGCACATAAAACTCTCTAAAATATTTAGAGGATTTTTTTTCAAAATATATGAATGACTATTAGATTCCTCGTGTATTTATATAACCTTTAAAAGTCTTAATTCAACTCATATTAGGATTTCAATATATATTAATATATATAATCCTAAATTAACTTTAATTAGAATTTCAATAAATATATATATATAACTTAAGTAGGATTTTAATACATATATTAAATATATATTATCTCAATTGAATTTAATTAAGATTTTAATATATATTTATATTAATATATATAATCTCAATTCAAATTTAATTAGAATTTTAATATATATATATATATTAATTTAAATCGAATAATTAAACTTGTTAACGTGGTCAAAATGACGTCATTTAGATGTGGCTATTAATGCTCAAAACAAAGTGGTTTCAAGCACTAATTAAACTTTAGGGTTGTATCGATTTTGTCACTGAATATTTCGACAATTGTTGCCAACTAATTGTTGTCTGTCACCGATCACTTTTCACAATAAAATTAATATCAAAACATTCGTATTCTCTTTTTTTTTCTTAGACTGATTTTTCACGAAATCTACTCAAACAATTATAGTTATTTTTATAAATTTAAAACGGTGGTAAAATAATTTTTTCTGTATAAAATCTAAAGAGAAGTCATCTCACCATGGTTTAAGTAAGCATGTGAATGCCCTGTGGAGCAACGTGCATATATGGGGCAATTCAATTAGATCTATTGTCCATTGGACATTGAAATTATACGTAGATGTCTAATTTTGTAAAATGTTCCGTGTGATGGGTGCATGTTTTAGAACTAAAAAGATTTAATGATACCATTACCGACTACCAAAATGACAACTATAGTGGCAATTTTTTAAAAATAATTTATAAAATTTATATTTTATCAAGATAACATTTGTGTTTAATTTCAGTTCTAAATACTTTAACAATAACTCATTTCTTTGTCTCTTGGTGGTAATGAACATCTCTTGGGATTCGGGTTCGAGCATCAGTAATGCATGATGTGTGTGCCGTCTTTGAAAAGACTAAGAAAGTTGAACAGATGCTACCATTCCATCACACCAGCATATTAGAAAAAGATTATTACATACACGAGCGGTGGAAACCTTATGTTTTTTCAAGTGTTTTAATTTAGTGTTTAATGTTTAGGGGTTTTAGTGCATGGGTTTAGAACTTAGGGTTTGTGTTTAAGTTTTAGGATATTATGTTTAGAGATTTAGGTTTTAACCTATAAAACCTAAATTTTAACCCAAAACCTATAATTCTATCAATAGCTCATAAATTCAAAAATAGTACACTTAAACTCCTAAACCCTAAACAAAGTTACTAAACTCTAAAACTAATGTGCTTGTGTAAACAAAGTTTTCACAAGCGCTTTTGCATGGAATAATTACCCATTATTATTGGGTAATTATTTGATACATTGGCGTTGGAAACTAAAAGTTTCCACAAGCACCTTAGTTTTAGAGTTTAGCGACTTAGTTTATGGCGTTGAAATTTATAGTTTAGAGTTATAATTTAAGGTTTATAGATTAAAAACCTAAATTCTCACCATATTATCCTAAAAACTAAACTATAACCCTAAATTCTAAATCCCTACACATAAACCCATAAACCCTAAACTAAGCTCCTAAACCTTAACTAAAGCGCTTGTGAAAACTTTTAATTTATTCAGCTAGTGTATAGGAAAATAATCCTTATTATATTGTTAGTTTCTGGCATTATTCCAACCTACCTTGGTAGATACAAAAATTCTTTTTTTTTTTGTATTCTACCACTAAAAAATCAAATCATTACTCCTAATTCTAAATACTAAATTGTAAATTTTAAACTCTATCCCGTGAAGATATACCTTACACCCTAAAAAATACCTTACATTTTATATTCTAAACTTTAAACTTAAACCCTAATCTTAAATTATAAACCTAATTTCTCAATAATAAAGTATAAGTAGAGATATCAAAAAAATACAAACAATTTCTACAACATCGGTAATGCTTTGGACACGTTGTATCATGCCGAGTTCATGAATTTTGGCCCCGGAGCTGGTCTCGGTGGCAGGGTTCGATGTCCCGGCTACCATGTTCTGAATAACTCGGCTCAAGCTAATGATGTTCATTTTCATTTTTAAGGGGAATCACATGTGTGTTGGGCCAATAATTAATTGGGAAATTGGAATGTATAGTAATCAAAAGACATTATCATATGGTTGTAAACTTGTGTCATTGATTTTGGTCGACCTAACGTTTGTATGTGAATCAGCAACCCCTTGGGTGTTAAACGAAATAGATATAGCATTCTTGATTTAACAGAATCCTTTTGGTGTTATTGATACCTCACCACCGTAAAAATAGATTTATGATTCAAGGTTTAGACTGTTAGGTGTAGAGTCTAATCTTTAGTATTTAATATTTAAAATTTATAGTTTAAAAATTAAGATTAGAGCTTACGATTTAATTTTTTTTAATACTAATTTAACGGGAATTGGAGTTTTTATAATTATAAAATTTTAAATTAGTATTTTAGTGTATCATATGTAAGAATGGCAGACGGGTACAATTTCACGGATTTCGTACCACACCCGCCCCAACTAGGCGGGGGACGAGTATGAGTTTGGTAGGTAGTGGGCGGATGTGGATGTAAAAAGTCATACCCGTCGTGGCTAGTGGGTAGATGATGGGTTTGAGACCTTATTCGCACCGCATCCGCCCACCCCACATCTGCCAGCCCACTAACTACCCACCATATGAACTTTGGACCATTTATGTTTGTAGACTTTTATTATGCCTTTAATTATGGTATTTCATGTACTAAGATTTTGGTTTATTTTAAAATCTACGTTAATCCTTAAGTTTGTAGACTTTAAACTCAATTAATTTAAGGGTAAACTACATAAATGACCACTATATTATGGTTTAGTCTCGATTTGACTATCATACTTTTTTCGAAGTAATTAGGCCACTATACTATTAAAATGGACTCAATATGACCACCTGCCGTTAAAACCTAACGGAAGGAGTGACGTGACAATTTGTAAAAGTTTGTATAATTACACATTTGGTCCTCCTTATACATTCTATCAAATTGTTCTTAATTTTAATTTAATAAAATAAATTAATTATTTAATTAGGTGGTGACACGTGTCACCACCTTATTGAAGGACTTTAGTTATTTATATTTGATTTAATAATTTTATTTTTCTCTCCAATCATCTGGTGACACGTGTCACCAGATGGGAGGAAGATAATAAAAGCAAGGAGCATCTTGCCTTTGGCAGGGTTTAAACTAGGGTTGCCCTGGGTGGGGTGATGTATGCTTACCATTAGGCAAAGTGGATTTTTGTGATATACGGTACAAAACCTGATATACATACATATATATATGTATATAAAATTTAGTTTGTTGCTCATGCCAGGAAAAAAGAAATAAATATGGATTAAGTGGACTCGAACATGACATATTTGAGATGCATAAAAACATTTAAACCACTAAAATAAATCTAATAATTAAATTATTAATAATTTTATTTTTATTAATTTTAAATTAAATTATTATATTAAAAATCAAAGTTTTAAAATTATATTAAAAATTATTTAACGAATCTAAACTCACGAACATAATTTAAATGAATTTATATAACTTTAAATTTTTAATTTTTTAATATAACTTCATATATATATATATATAATAATTTAATTTAATTTTTAAAAAATATTAAAATTATTAATTAAGTTAAAAATCAATTCAATAATTATATATGTGAAATTATAAAAATAAATGCAAAAAATAAAAAAATATTAAATTTGGTTTAAAAATACAAAAAATCTTAACTATTTTTATTTTAAATCATGCATTAACAATTATTATATTTATTTCAGTGATTTAAATGTTTTTAATAAATATTTCAGTGATTTATTTAGAGTCCCTCTGATCCATATTTATTTCCTTTTTCTTGGCATGAGCATCACCCTACCCAGGCGAACCTTGGTACGAATCCCGCCAAAGGCAAGATGCTCCTTGCTTTTATTTTCTTCCTCCAATCTGGTGACATATATCACTAGATGATTGGAGGAGAAAAATAAAATTATTAAATCAAATATAAATAACTAAAGTCCTTCAATAAGGTTGTGACACGTGTCACCACCTAATTAAATAATTAATTTATTTTATTAAATTAAAATTAAGACCAAATTGATAGGATGTATAAGTAAGGAGGACCAAATGTGTAATTATACAAACTTTTACAAATTGTCACGTCACTCCTTCCGTTAGGTTTTAACGGCAGGTGGTCATATTGAGTCCATTTTAATAGTATAGTAGTCTAATTACTTCGAAAAAAAGTATGGTGGTCAAATCAAGACTAAACTCATAGTATGATGGTCATTTATGTAGTTTGCTCTTAATTTAATTTGAAAAAAATGATAGTTTATGATCTAACTTTAATTAATCGTGTAACACTCGTGTTTCGAGCCTAGGAGTTAACCGGGTTTACGGTTCGAGTCAAATAAAACTTAATTAAATCAATTCAACTTAAATAGTGACCTAATTGAGCTTTTGTAAAAAGGGGAAGGACCTAAGTTGTAATTAGACCAAAGACTTTCAAAAAGCAAGACCACTTTATAGATAAAGTTGTCATCTTCTTCATAAAATCCTTTCCAACTTTAAAAAGGGAAAACCTCCATTTTCAAAACCTCTCAAAAGCAAGTTACTATTCCATCAATTTGCCACTTGATTTCAACATCATTTTGAAAGGTAATTATGTTTCCTTAACCTCCTCTTTATCCTTTATCTATCTATGGTCTTGGATTTAAAAAACATGGGGTTTTGGAAATTGAGGTTTATATTAAAGTTTGGATTTTTAAGGGGGTTTTCCAATTGGTTTTGATAAATTGAGTTGGGGCTTTAGTTCATCATGTTAAAAGGTGTAACATATATCAATTTGGTTGATTTTGGGTGAAAATTCGTAGTAGGTTCTTAGGGCAATTTTTGAGGTATTAAAACGTGGGTTTTTTGGTGGGTTTTAGGTTGAAAACTAAGGGCTGATGGTTAGGGTATGTTAGGAGGGTGATTTGGGATGTTTTGGAGACCATTTGGGTGTTTGAAAATAGAAATTTCAGCAAGGGTATTGGGAAGCACGAAATTTGGTATTTTGGGGATTATGTGGATTGGAGAATTGTGGAATTTGGCTTGTGGTTGTTAAGTGAGATGGTGATTGGGTTTTAGCATTGAATTGTGGTGTAATAAGTGTGTTTTTGTTTGGCTAGAAGCAAGAGGAAGCGTTGAAGAGGCTTTGGGACCGAATCCGGGTTCGTAGGAGGATTGGATCGAATTGCTAAGGAAGGGCGGTGAGTGGTTTCAACTTGTTTTAAAGTTTGGTTCGAGAGTGTGTGTGTGGGTGAAGTGTGCTTGGTAGGCCACTTCTAGTTGATTCAAGTTGTTAGCTTAGCCTTTGATATCCATATGCTATTGTGCTTACTAGCTATGCTCTTGTGTTTGTGGTTAATTGGTACATGTATATATATCATGATGAGTAGATTTGTGATGAGCATGTATCGTGATTGATGATATGCATATAATGTGGTTATGATAATTGGCACTAAAATAATTACCGGTTGTAAATGATCGATCATTAGGATAGTGTGCACACAAATTGAGTCAAAACGTACGTGGCCTTGATGGCGTTAAGTCATCAAGGAGGAGTACGGTGATGTAACATTCCACCGGAAGCTTTTATTTATTTCTACGGGATGATGAGTGGGAATCCCATCCGTAGGGCATGTGGCGATGAGTGGAATCCCGCACATGCAAGGTCCGGTGATGAGTGGAATCCCACCGAGGTAAAGTGTTGTTGAGGTTTAAATCCGCACAATCAGGGTAATTAAAGTGGCAAATTAAACTTGTTCATGTATTGTGATATATGATGGTGATATATGGTTGTGGTATATGGTGTTGTTGCATGATGATTGATATTGATGTTTAAGCTTGTTAGGATTGAGAGACCATATATGCCACTTGAAAGACTAGCTAGGTCTACTTGATTTTATGCCTATGCTTGATGTATGTAAGACTAGGATTAACATGCTTGAACCTTGCATTGTTGATGTTTTTCGTTTTAGAGCACCCTCACTAAGCTTATAGCTTACGCTCTCAATGTTCAACAATGCAGATCATTAGCGTGGTGTTATCTCGGAGCAAGGCAAGAAGGGTTTTCCAAGTCGTTGCTCAAGTATGGTTAATTATGTAGTAGTTAAGCAATGTGGCAATAAGGTGTGTTTGTATGAGCTTGTATGACTCATTACATATGATGATGTTTTGATTTGATTATGGATTGTAAGCATGTATTACTATGGTGAATGTTGGTATGTATGATGGCATGCTTTAGGATGTTTAGGTTGCCTTGTGTGTGAGTGCAAACCTCTTGTGATTGACTTGTGCCTTTAAGACCATTTGAACTTTTGTGTATGCACAATATTGCCTAATTTGCTCTTTAATTAGAATGCTATGTATGAATGCTTTAATCCATGTATGAATGATTCCTTTGGCTTAAATATGTGTGCTTGCATGTTGGTATATGCTTAGGTGAGTCGTGAAATGCATTTAGAGTCGTATTGGGGTCGTTTAAGTTGGAATTTGAGGAATTGCAGTGCAGGGCGTATCGATACGCCTCAGGCCGTATCGATACGGTCTTGCCCAAAGGCCTCAGATTTTGCCTGGCGTACCGATACCCTCCAAAGTTACTGTAATTTGAAGAGTTGAGTGAGAGTAGAGCGTACCGATACGGGGCTCCCGAGTATCGGTACGAGTCTACTCTATTGACCAAGGAGGGTTGACCGAGAAGGGCGTATCGATACGCTCAAGGGCCGTATCGATACGGACTTCTCGTGGTTGACTTTTTGGGTTGACCTAGACAGTGCGTATCGATACCCCTAGCTAGGGTACCGATACGGTCTGCCCTGTAAGCTTAAAAATGGACTGTTTATGCATGGCTGTGGTTCGAATGTGTTTTCCTTTGTATGTTTCCGCTGTTGTGAATCACATAGGACTTAATATTCATCTAGGTAAGATTAATACGAAAAGAAAAAAAATAGGGTTGCTAACCGAGGGGGAATCCTTTGGGTTTCACTTCGGTTTTCCCCGTGTGGCCCACTCAGACTGGTCATCCGGCCAGACCGGGACGAGGGGGTTACATTTGTTGGTATCAGAGCCTGAGGTTACCAAGACCTCGGGCAGGTAAGTGAGGTAAGCTTAAGGTGTTAAGTACTTATGTTGTTCGATGCATGTTTTGCCATGAACCCTTGATGCTTGCTTGATCGTATGATGTTTTGAATGCATGGACTGTGTGTCTGGTATAGAGTGAGTGCCCATTGCTACTATTACTTAATTTAAAAAGATTTTTGGAAATAGGAGTACTTGAGCACCATTGGACCCTTGCTTTGGCTAACGTAATCCTATTTGTTTGTTGTTGTAGTTTAAACCTTGCTAGCTAAAGCATGAGACCACGTGGGAGGCCTAGGATGGTTCGACCGGAACCACGGGCAGAGGCTCCTAGAGTTGAGCCAGTTGTGAGGGTCGAGGCTCAAGTGGGAGAGCCTGTGGTTGGAGTTGGAGCTCCTCCACCACCTCCACCACCACCACCTCCTCCACCGGGAGTGGGAGGTGAGGCCGGGGCCGAAGGAGAGGGACCACAAGGAGGCCAAGGTGGTCAAGGTGGCCAAGGACCGGCCGGGATTGACTTAGCTCCGTTGGTTCAGGCAATAGCCGGAGCATTCCAGGCTGCAGTAGCTGGAGGTCAGGCAGCTCATCATCAGGGTGAGGGCACCGGATTACCTTTAGAGAGACTTCGGGGCCTTGGGGCCGAAGAGTTTAGAGGTGCTACTCCAGAGCGATCTGAGTTATGGTTTGAGAAGACCGTCCGTATTCTTGCTCATATGGGATGTACTGGTGGGCGTAAGTTGGGATGTGTTGAGTCTCTGCTCCAGGGTGATGCCTACACTTGGTGGGTCACCATCACTACGGGTATGGATGAGGCCGAGATCACTTGAGAGTTCTTTGAGACAGCCTTCCGGAAGAAGTATTTGGGTCCGCGATACCTCGACGAGAGGAAGAGGGAGTTTATGGCATTGCTTCAAGGGAGTATGTCCGTGACCGATTATGAGATCCGATTTGTCAGATTGAGTCAGTATGCACCCGAGCTTGTACCTACTGAGGTGGAGCGTTGTAACCGCTTCTGTTATGGGCTGAATGAGGAGATCAAGACTTACACTCTAGCTTCAGATTACATTGATTTTGATGTCTTGGTCGCGAGGGCCAAGGACTTGGAGCACAGTTTGAGTTTGACCAGGCGGTCAGGTGGATCTAGTTCGAGTAAGAGGTCCAGCAACTTTGATAGAGGTGATGCCAAGAGGCATCGAGACAACGTGCATCAGTATGATCATAGGCGTGGTGGCGGTAACCATGGTAGGGGCCATCAGGGTCAGAGAGCTGGTGGGAAGTTGCCCACATGTGCTACTTGCGGGAGGAACCACACCGGTGAGTGTTGGGGGAATTACCATTCTTGTTGGAGTTGTGGTGCTAGAGACCATATTAGGCGCGACTGTCCACATCAAGTGGGACAGGCACCAGCTCAGGCTCCTGCTAGAGCCAATGACTTTCAGAGAGGCCGCGGGCGCGGTAGAGGTAACTTTTAGTCGAGGAACGATGGTCAGAGGAACATAGCTCATGTAGTTGCAGTTCAGCCAGAGGGCGGAGGTCAGGCTAGAGTTTATGCTCAGCGGGGAGATCAGCATGACACCGATGTGATCGCAGGTAACTTCTCGATACAGTCTTTGGGTTTGCTTTCTTTGATTGACTCTGGGTCTACACATTCCTACATATTGAGTGAGCATGCACAGTCCTTGAATTTGCCTTGTGAGATGTTAGAGGTAGGAGTTAGTGTTACTAGTTCCTTTGGGGACACGGTTGTAGTTAGGAAGATGTATCGAAGGTGTCCGTTGATGGTTCAGGGGCATGTATTTCCAGTGGATATGATGGAACTTCCTTTTTATGGTTTTGATGTGATTCTGGGTATGATTGGCTCACGGAGCATAGAGCTAGGATAGATTTTGAAACTAAGCAGATTTCTTTGAAGCTCACAGATGATTATGACATTGTAGTGGTGGGTGAGAACGTGAAGTTCTTGTCCAATGTGGTTTCAGTGTTAGAGGCTAAGAGGTTAGTTGAGTTGGGATGTGAAGCATACTTAGCGTATGTGATGAACCCTAACATGAGTGAGGTTAGACCTCAGGACATCCGGACAGTATGTGACTTTCCTAGTGTGTTTCCGGAAGAGTTGCCAGGGTTACCACCGGACAGAGAGGTAGAGTTCATCATTGAGACTTATTCTGATTCAGCTCCTGTTTCGATTGCACCGTATCATATGGCACCGAAAGAATTGAAAGAGTTGAAGACTCAGTTGCAAGAATTGACAAATAGAGGTTTTATTCGACCTAGTTCTTCACCTTGGGGTGCACCAGTGTTGTTTGTAAAGAAGAAAGATGGAAGTATGAGAATGTGCATAGATTACAGACAGTTAAATCAGTTGACAGTGAAGAACAAATATTCGTTGCCTAGAATTGATGACTTGTTTGATCAGTTGAGATGAGCATCTGTCTTTTCGAAGATTGATTTGAGATCGGGTTACTACCAGCTAAAGGTAAGGGAGGTTGATGTACCGAAGACGACCTTTAGGACTAGATATGGTCATTATGAGTTTTTGGTCATGCCATTTGGGTTGACTAATGCACCGGCTGCTTTCATGGACATGATGAATAGGATCTTCCATCAGTACCTAGATCAGTTTGTGGTTGTATTTATTGATGACATTTTGGTGTATTCGCGAACTGAAGAAGACCATGACCGACACTTGAGACTTGTTTTGAAGACTTTGCTCGATCACCAGTTGTATGCGAAGCTCAGCAAGTGTGAGTTTTGGATCCGTGAGGTTGTCTTCTTAGGACATGTAGTGTCAGCCGATGGGATTAGAGTTGATTCGAAGAAGATTGAAGCCATTGTTGAGTGGAAGCAACCGAAGTCTGTGACAGAGGTACGTATCTTCCTAGGCTTAGCCGGATACTATAGGAGGTTTGTTGTAACACCCGGGTTTAGGGGTTAGGTGAAAATAATATTTTAATATTATTTTGGGCTCGATTTATTAATTAAAATGATCCTTTAAAATTTCGGGTTTTAAAATAAACGATTTGAATGGGACCAAAATGATTTAGACTCAAAGTTGAAGAACTATTTTAAAAACAAGGATAGCCATTCATTAATGGCCTTATTGTAATTTACCCCTTTTCTAATTTAAATCCCCTTTATATCATAAAACACCCATTTTTCCTATTCACTCTCTTCTTCACCAACGGGAAAGGGAAGAGCTCTCCACCAAGCTACTATTTCATCCCATCTCTCACTCATTTCAACTCCGTTTTAAAAGGTAAAGGTATTTTTGACTTCCCCTCATCTTCCCCTCCACAAAAGTACTCTTCATTTTCGTTTTCATGAAGTTTTTAGAAAATGGAATTTTTGAAAGTTTTGATTAAAAATGAAATCTTTATGTGGTTAAGTGAAGTATTTTGATTTGTTATGCTTAGTTAAGGTATATAGAAGTCAAAGGGTGTATCATATGTGAATTTCAAATGATTTTGAACAATTTTCGGATTTGGGCAAACTTGGGGTTTTTGGATGGTTTTGGGTGAGTTTTGGGGTTGTTTTAGGTGGATTTTGATAGGCTTTTGATAGTACTATGGATAGGAGTTGTATTGGGATCATTGGTTGGTGTAATGGAAGTTGAAAACATGGTTTTTGGACATGGTCTTGGGGCCATCCGAATTGGTGAAAATGGAAATTGTTCATGCTTGCAACATAGTAGTTTGAGGTTGAAATGCATTCCGGGGTAATTCCAACGATGAATTATTGATGGTGGATGTTTTGTTTGTGTTTGGGTTTGATTAGAATCGAGTTTGGGCATCGGTGAAGCATCGGAAGTAAATCCGGGAATTTGAAGGTGGTTTATAACACCCCTCACCCGGATTAGGGGCAAGGAGCGTTATATTAACTTAAACAGAACTCGTATTAACACAGCGGAAGGGTTAACAAATTCGTGTAACATTTTTTTTATAAAACATCTCTTTCAAATATCATACACATACAAGGCTATATTATACACAACAATACTATACGGCCAATTATACAAATTTATTTTTCCATTCTAGGATGTTATCAATTGTAAACAATGACCAACTCGTATGAATCATACCTTTAAATTTCTAAGTTCAATAATTTAAAACTAACTTAAATTAACATCGTATACATCCTATTGAAATGAATGCTATACGTATAGGTCTAATTCGATTAACTTACCAACTATGTTTCAATTGCAATTCTATCCAAATATAATCGATTATTAACATCCCAATTTAATTAATCGAATACATACATTCCATCCAAATCATACATAGCCGAACATACATCATACTTATATAAAACTAAGCATCATAGACGGTTCATACAATCCATAGTATTTAGTTTCCCTTTACAAAATAATCGGGGTATCAAATGGCTAACCTAATGGTTGCCTATACAAAACGTGGCTATCAACAAAAAGAATCGAGCCCTACATATATACGGGCTATCTATACCCCATATCTACCCCCTTACTTACATAACAAAATATAGGGAAACATTTTAAAAGTCTACATAGAACCGAAATAGTAGTTCATAAACAAGAACAACAAACCGAACTGCACTAACATGCCAAACGCTAAGCCACCCACCATGAGTATGACAAAGACAGGGAATATCATACTTAATTTGAGTACGGTAAAGTCTCGGGTTGAGGTTGACGATGTTAGAACCTGAAATTTAGGGGAAGGCATGAGGGTTCGAGTGGTAAGTACATTTCGTACTTAGTGAGGAAACCCTATTCTATCCGATTTCCAATTAACATTGTGATCAAACGAATTTAATCTCACTTTGCACATTAATTCATTCGAATAAGCCAAGCAAAATAATCAACATTGTTATCAATAAACAAGCATCAGCCATTCGAACACTTACACAAGGAATCAAACAATTTCCAATCGAATGAATCAAGTAAATTAAGCCATATTATTATCCATATCATATATCAATCATTCGATCATATAGGCAAAGAATTCAAGCAATTTCCATTCGAACACATGCCACCAAATATACATTTTTCATAAATTATTTGCACATACAAGCCATGAAACCTAATTTAGCCTCTAAATATCCTATCATCACAATTAAGGCTCATAGCATATCAAGCATATCAAGATCACCAAATTTAACATGTCATTCGAATACTTCTATAAGTAATTTCATTAATTTCCTTCAAATTTCAGATTTCAATTCTTTAATTGTTATCTTAATCAAATTGCAATGCCTTGGATAGTATAGTTTGATAGGTAAGCAAGTCACATATAACAGAGGTTGTGAATCAAATTCACCATATTAAGGTACCACGTACCAATTCGTATCACATATGACATATTATAATGTCCGCAGACATTAAACAAGTAGGTACACTTACGTACCACAATATCGAGTACACTAACGTACCGATTTTCTTATTGAGCTCAGACTCTAGGCTAGCCGTACTACCTAAACAGACTGTACACACCAAAGGCTTTGCATTTAAGTCTTTAATTTAATCAGGTATGTAATCGATCAAATTTTCAGAATTCTTAATTAATCCTTTCGATTAATTACTTATAAATTTCAATTTCAATAACATGTTATCATACATAGTCATTTAACGAATTACAAGTTCAATTCGCACTTTTCAGGACAACATTCGAACCAATCAAATTCATATCTTATAATTTCAGAATCTCGTTTTATGGTTCAATACTCAATTGAACTTATCAAACATGTAAAACATGGTATCAATCCATTTCGACTAATTTTGACCATTCGACCAACCTATGTCAAGCTTATAATCAGAAATTCATGAATCACAAACAATCCAATAGACTTAATCAAAACAGCATATCATCATCATGCTCCAATCATACTTGAAATTCCTCCAAATTCACATAGCATAATTAAATTTCAAGACAAACACATCAAGCATACTCACAGAATTAACCAATTTAATTCTCATGTCAAGCACTTAATCAACTTATCATTTATGCTATCAATCAGCAATTCAATACACTCAAGTCAATCCAACATATAATAAAATTTCAGTTTTAACTAACATGCCAAGCATCACATTTAGATCCAACATTTAGAATACCAAGATCACATATCACATGCACATAACATTTTCCTTTTAATTCCTTCTTTCCTTATTAAATCAAATAATCAATTAGTCCAATTTGCATGCTTATTATATCTAAAAATCAGAAATAAGGTAGTTGGAACTCTAATTCCAACTCTAAGATTCGTTTCACTCACAAATCGCCGAGCTAGTTCGTAATCCGTACGCCTTTCGCCCGATCCGTATTCGATCCCGGAGTAGCCTCTTCTTCTACCCTTTCACTTCTAAGATCTAGAGCACTCAATACAAACAAATAACAAAATTTCAGAATGCAATTCATGCAAATTAAGACTGAATTTCTCAATTTAATCGAAACAGTCCCTAAATTATTTAATCCAATTCGACAATTTGCTAAATACTCTAATTCTTCCAATTAACTCTTAAAACCTTCAAATTGACCTTCGATTTTACTAAATTTCATATCCTTAAACATAAAACTCGACTTAATAATACTTATTAAGCTTCAATTTTACCAATTTTATAACTTTTAAATCCTAATTTCATATATTTCCAGTTTTGCTCAATTCTGACCACCTAGATTAACACCCTTCGTTCTCTTTGTATACAACCCCAAATTGAGTGCTGTTTGTTTCTAATTTCAGATTACATTCCCAATTTCAACATACTAAAAATTCAGATCGAACCGCTTAGTAGATTATTTTCTACAGATTTTCAAAGTCCACTGTCCAGCTCGAGTTAAGGCTGGACAGTTTTGCATGCTTCCATATTTTATACTACCAGATTTTTACACAGCCTTTAGAACCTTGTTTTATCATTTTTCTATTATTCTAAACATGTTGAAGTAACACATATCTAAAATCTGGCATCAAATTCTCTCTATAGAATTTTCTATGAATTTCCAAAGATGCATGTCATGAACTTTACAAATCTGCCAACATTCTTTGCATGCTTGTTCTTAATATTTTATGACTCTTAACTCTTAAGAATTCATATAGATTTCCAGATTTCCAGCACCCACACTTAAGAGCATCATCTTTAATATTTTCTAGACACCTCATATCATTTGATCTATTATAATTTTCACCATAACCGAATCAAGAAGGGAGTAAGCTACTTACTTTCGATTTATCCTTGAATTTTCTAAGTGATTAACACCAACATGCAAGCTTCTTCTTCTCCACCGAGTTCTCTATTCTCTCTAGCTTTCTATGTTGTTTTTATGTGTGTGAAAGAAACAAAGTGGAATAGTGGTTTGGTTGAGGGTGGCCGGTTAAGGAAATGAGAAAGTGGGAAGGGGACACATTAAATGGGATATGACCAAGGGGTCATGTCCCCAACTAATTCCCTTAATTTTCCTACTAATTCATGTATAAACTCTCTAGTTATACTATGATTCCATCTTATAATTAATAGTAATCCTTGCACTTTCACTTTAGCATGCAAGCATTAAATTTTCATCTTTATTCGGATTGGTCACTAATGATTTAACCGAATTCTTATTGTACATTTGTCCACATTTCCAATTTGGTCCATAATGAACCAAATTTCAATTCGAAAATTAAGGAATTTAATCTAAATATTCGCTTAATAATTAAATTAAACCTCTAATACTTCTAGGCTAATTTTTGGGATGTTACATTTCTCCCCCCCTTAAGAAAAGAATTCGTCCTCGAATTCTTACCTGAATCGAACAATTGAGGGTATTGGTTCCGCATCGTTTCTTCCGGTTCCCATGTTGCCTCTTCCATCTTGTGATTTCTCCACAAGACTTTAACAAGTGCAACATTTTTGTTCCGAAGTCTCTTAATTTCCTTATCCAGAATCTGAACCGGTTCCTCTTCATAAGACAAATCAGGATTCAGCTCTACTTCTTCCGGCTCTAAGATGTGAGAAGGATCGGATCTATATTTTCTGAGCATTGACACATGGAAAACATTGTGGATTTTATCGAACTCACTAGGAAGTGCAAGTCGATAAGCCACTGGGCCAATTCTTTCAGTAATTTCAAAAGGTCCAATAAAGCGAGGACTGAGCTTTCCCCTCTTTCCGAACCGAAATACTTTCTTCCATGGAGAAACTTTAAGAAAAACTTTGTCTCCCACATTATGCTGAATATCTCTTCGTTTCAGATCAGCATAGGCTTTCTGTCTATCAAAGGCTTGCTTTAGACGAGAATGAATGATTTGAACTTTTTCTTCTGTTTCTCTGAGCAATTGGGGTCCCAAAACTTTATTTTCACCAAGTTCGGACCAACACAAAGGTGTTCTGCATTTTCTGCCATACAATGCTTCGAATGGAGCCATCTGAATAGACGACTGATAGCTATTGTTGTAGGCGAATTCAACTAAGGGTAGGGATTTCTCCCAATTTTTCCCAAAGTCAATTATGCAAGCTCTAAGCATATCTTCAAGAATCTGAATTACTCGTTCAGACTGACCATCCGTTTGCGGATGAAAAGCTGTGCTTAGATTCAATTTTGTTCCCATAGCTCTCTGTAATGTTCTCCAAAATCTAGAAGTAAATCTTGGATCACGATCAGAGACAATGGAGATAGGAATTCTATGAAGCCGGATTATTTCCTGAATGTACAGATTGGCCAAGGTCTCCAAACTGTAGTTAATGCGAATAGGAATGAAATGTGCCGATTTGGTGAATCGATCAACAATCACCCAGATAGCATCATATTTTCTGGGAGAACAGGGAAGACCAGTCACGAAGTCCATAGTAATTCGTTCCCATTTCCACTGTGGCAGTACAAGTGGTTGGAGTAGTCCGGTGGGAACTCTATGTTCAGCTTTGACTTTCTGACAGTTTAGACATCTAGATACGAAATCATTGATAGCCGCTTTCATACCAGACCACCAATACAGAGATTTGAGATCTTTATACATCTTAACCGATCCAGGGTGGACCGAAAAAGAACTCTGGTGTGCTTATTCCAGAAGATCTCTTTTCAGACTTTCATCATTTGGAATACATATTCTATCTTTGAAGTAAAGGAGACCGTTTGTGTGAATACGGAATCCTTCACTAGATTTTGTATCCAGCTTGGAAATAATATCCTGAAGTTCTGGGTCAGCTTTCTGAAGATTTTCAATCCTTGAGATTAGACTGGATTGAATTTGAAGTTCGGACAGAAATCCTTGCTTCTGATATACTCGAAGATGAGCATTGATAGCAGTTGGAGCTATAAGAATAAAATACCACTTTCTAATCAGAACTTTTATTATAACATTTTTATAAATTAAAATTTTCTAAGGTTCAGAGATTAGGGAATTTACCCAATGTCGGTTTACGACTCAGGGCATCTGCAACCACATTGGCCTTTCCTGGATGATAGTCAATGACTAAATCATAGTCTTTCAACAACTCCATCCATCTGCGTTGTCTCAAATTCAGATCTTTTTGAGTTAGGAGATACTTTAGGCTCTTGTGATCAGTGAACAGATAACACTTTTCACCGTACAAGTAGTGTCTCCAGATTTTAAGAGCAAACAAAATTGCAGCAAGTTCAAGATCATGCGTTGGATAGTTCAATTCATGAGATTTCAATTGGCGTGAAGCATAAGCAATCACATTATCACCTTGCATTAGAACACATCCAAGACCCGTATGTGAAGCATCACTGTACACAGTGTAATCTTTGCCCGGTTCTGGTTGGATCAAAACTGGGGCATGAGTCAAGGCTGCTTTAAGTTGGTCAAAGCTTCTCTGTTGCTTGTCAGTCCACTCAAATGGTTGATCTTTACGAAGAAGTTTAGTCAAAGGTAAGGCTATAGAGGAAAACCCTTTGACAAACCTTCTGTAATAACCAGCAAGACCAAGGAAACTCCTTATTTCACTGACATTTCTGGGAGGTCGCCAATCCATGATTGACTGAATTTTCTTCGGATCAACTTTAATTCCTTCTGCAGAAATTACATGACCAAGAAAAGAAACTTCCGATAACCAGAACTCGCACTTGGAAAATTTTGCGAATAACTGGCGTTCCCGGAGAGTTCGCAAGACAATGCGGAGATGATCAACATGTTCTTCTTTGTCGCGAGAATAGATCAAAATGTCATCAATGAAGACGACGACAAATTTATCAAGATAAGGCTTGAATACTCTGTTCATGAGATCCATGAATGCTGCCGGGGCATTTGTCAACCCGAAAGGCATTACCAGAAATTCATAGTGGCCATAACGAGTTCGGAAGGCTGTTTTGGATACATCCTCCTCTTTGACTCTCATTTGATAGTATCCAGATCGCAGGTCGATCTTTGAGAATACCGAAGCATCCCTAAGTTGATCAAACAGATCTTCTATTCTTGGGAGCGGATATCGGTTCTTGATTGTAATCTTGTTCAATTGATGGTAGTCAATGCAAAGACGCATTGCTCCATCTTTCTTCTTTACAAAAAGAACAGGTGCACCCCAAGGAGAAGTGCTGGGTCGAATGAAACCCTTGTCCTGAAGTTCTTGAAGTTTCTTTTGCAATTCTTTTAACTCAAGAGGTGCCATCCGGTACGGAGTGATAGACACCGGATTTGAGCCAGGTTGTACTTCAATCCCGAATTCCACTTCTCTAGTCGGAGGAAGACCAGGTAGTTCCTCGGGAAATACATCAATGAATTCAGAAACAACAGGCATTTCAGACATTCCAAATTCAATTTGATCTCGTAAGACCATGGATGCAAAAATGGAAGTGGGCTTCTTATCAATTAGGAGTATGGATTCTTTTCCTAAGCCCTGAAGATACAATCTTTTATTCTGACAATCTACCCAAGCCTCATGCTTACTTAACCAATCTAAACCCAGAATTAGATCAAATTCACATGAGGGTAATATGTAGAGATCAATAAGAAATGGCAAATTGCTAATATGCAATGAACAGTTTCTACACATTAGGTTTATGTTCGAAGTTCCTCCTAAAGGGTTTGAGACTATCAGACTTGTTTTCACATTTTCAGGTTCTAAATTCAACCTTTTTACAGCAGATAGACATGTGAATGAATGAGTAGACCCCGAATCTATCAAAGCATAAACAGGATGTGAGTTTAGCTCAACAGTACATGCAATTACTTTAGGAGACTCTTCATCATCTCTACCACGAATGTGGTAAACTCTAGCAGGTGCTCGAGATTCCTGATGAGTGGTAGCATTAGAATGAGTACCCTTGCCTTTCTTCTGATAACTAGGCTGGGCTGACTTGGCATTCCTATTCCGATTAGAGGATGTCGGACTAGGAACTGCAGTGTTACGAGCTGGCATAGGTCCAAGCTTTTGAGGACAGTCTTTGATGTAATGATCATCACCACCACAAGCATAGCAATGATTTGCTTGAAGTCTGCACTGACCTCGATGTGGTTTCTGACAAAACTTGCAAGGAGACATCTTTTCAGAATTTCCCGTACTATTAACAGACATAGTAGGTACTGAGGATCTGATCACTGTAGCTGGTTTAGAAGTGTAATTGCTCCTCGGAGCAGAAGTGAAATTAGAAGACCCTTCTTTCTGAAATTTGGGCTTCTTGAACTGCCATTGAGACTTGTCATCTCGTTTCTGCTTTTTGTCAGGCTTATTGCCCCCTTTTCGCTTTTCTGCAGCTTTCATTCTAGCTTCGGTTGCAATAGCCCGATTAACAAGATTCTGGAAATCATTAATTCCCAAAGCAGTAAAGATTGGACTCAGTTCATCATTCATGCCTTCAATGAACATTCGGCATTTATCAGCTTCAGTTTTGATGTACTCTGCACCGTATTTGCAATACTTGCAAAAATCTGCAACGTACTGCTCAATAGGACGGTTGGCTTGTTTAAGGTGCAAGAACTTCTTTCTTCTTTCAGCTAGGTACTGTTCACTGATATACTTCTTTTTGAACTCTTCGAGGAAGAATTCCCATGTCACCAGTTCATCCGAAACAGTAAGAATAGTGGTTTCCCACCAATTCATAGCTTCATCAGCTAACAGGGCTACAGCGCACTCCAATTTGTGGTCATCGGAGCACTGCAATTGTCTGGTTACCACTTTAGTGGTGTTTTCAAGCCAGTACTCTGCATCTTCAGGTCTTTCTTCATTAGCACCAGTGAAAGTATAAGCTCGGTGCTGAGAAAGCTTATCTATCGGAGCTCTGCTAGGTGCAGTAGGGACAGAAACAGTAGGTTGTTCTTGTTTCAGGTTTGTCAGGAGTTGATTGAACATCTCTTTCATGCTAAGGAGACATTCTCTTTGAGCAGACTGAACCACAGGGTTCTCAGGTGGAGGTTGTTCGGTGTTCTGAACAGGTTCTTTATCAGGTTGCTCAATGTTCTGAACGAGTTCAGTGACTTGAGCAGGCTTTTTAGCAACTTGCTCGGAAATCTGAGCAGGCTCTTTGTTTCTCTCCTTTCCCAGAGTTTCAGTTCGAGTAGGAGAATGGTCACCCAATCTCACACTTTCACCTTCGCTAGAAGATTCGTGCGAGCTTCCATTCTTTGGGTCCTTTGGGTCCGTCATATTCTATCATTCAGTTAAACACAGAAGGTCAGAAAGCTCAGTAACAGATATCTTGTCATACAATACATGGGTGGCAAACCTAAATGATGCAGATGTATGCAGACTCGATTAAAGTTTTTAGGACTTAACCTAAAAAGCTCTGATTACCAAT
This sequence comes from Hibiscus tridactylites, assembly GCA_958450335.1. Taxonomy (NCBI): domain Eukaryota; kingdom Viridiplantae; phylum Streptophyta; class Magnoliopsida; order Malvales; family Malvaceae; genus Hibiscus; species Hibiscus tridactylites. The sequence continues at coordinate 3,612,374 of OY288289.1, read as the reverse complement.
TTATATAACACCCCTCATCCGGATTAGGGGCAAGGAGCGTTATATTAACTTAAACAGAACTCGTATTAACACAGCGGAAGGGTTAACAAATTCGTGTAACATTTTTTTATAAAACATCTCTTTCAAATATCATACACATACAAGGCTATATTATACACAACAATACTATTCGGCCAATTATACAAATTTATTTTTCCATTCTAGGATGTTATCAATTGTAAACAATGACCAATTCGTATGAATCATACCTTTAAATTTCTAAGTTCAATAATTTAAAACTAACTTAAATTAACATCGTATACATCCTATTGAAATGAATGCTATACGTATAGGTCTAATTCGATTAACTTACCAACTATGTTTCAATTGCAATTCTATCCAAATATAATCGATTATTAACATCCCAATTTAATTAATCGAATACATACATTCCATCCAAATCATACATAGCCGAACATACATCATACTTATATAAAACTAAGCATCATAGACGGTTCATACAATCCATAGTATTTAGTTTCCCTTTACAAAATAATCGGGGTATCAAATGGCTAACCTAATGGTTGCCTATACAAAACGTGGCTATCAACAAAAAGAATCGAGCCCTACATATATACGGGCTATCTATACCCCATATCTACCCCCTTACTTACATAACAAAATATAGGGAAACATTTTAAAAGTCTACATAGAACCGAAATAGTAGTTCATAAACAAGAACAACAAACCGAACTGCACTAACATGCCAAACGCTAAGCCACCCACCATGAGTATGACAAAGACAGGGAATATCATACTTAATTTGAGTACGGTAAAGTCTCGGGTTGAGGTTGACGATGTTAGAACCTGAAATTTAGGGGAAGGCATGAGGGTTCGAGTGGTAAGTACATTTCGTACTTAGTGAGGAAACCCTATTCTATCCGGTTTCCAATTAACATTGTGATCAAACGAATTTAATTTCACTTTGCACATTAATTCATTCGAATAAGCCAAGCAAAATAATCAACATTGTTATCAATAAACAAGCATCAGCCATTCGAACACTTACACAAGGAATCAAACAATTTCCAATCGAATGAATCAAGTAAATTAAGCCATATTATTATCCATATCATATATCAATCATTCGATCATATAGGCAAAGAATTCAAGCAATTTCCATTCGAACACATGCCACCAAATATACATTTTTCATAAATTATTTGCACATACAAGCCATGAAACCTAATTTAGCCTCTAAATATCCTATCATCACAATTAAGGCTCATAGCATATCAAGCATATCAAGATCACCAAATTTAACATGTCATTCGAATACTTCTATAAGTAATTTCATTAATTTCCTTCAAATTTCAGATTTCAATTCTTTAATTGTTATCTTAATCAAATTGCAATGCCTTGGATAGTATAGTTTGATAGGTAAGCAAGTCACATATAACAGAGGTTGTGAATCAAATTCACCATGTTAAGGTACCACGTACCAATTCGTATCACATATGACATATTATAATGTCCGCAGACATTAAACAAGTAGGTACACTTACGTACCACAATATCGAGTACACTAACGTACCGATTTTCTTATTGAGCTCAGACTCTAGGCTAGCCGTACTACCTAAACAGACTGTACACACCAAAGGCTTTGCATTTAAGTCTTTAATTTAATCAGGTATGTAATCGATCAAATTTTCAGAATTCTTAATTAATCCTTTCGATTAATTACTTATAAATTTCAATTTCAATAACATGTTATCATACATAGTCATTTAACGAATTACAAGTTCAATTCGCACTTTTCAGGACAACATTCGAACCAATCAAATTCATATCTTATAATTTCAGAATCTCGTTTTATGGTTCAATACTCAATTGAACTTATCAAACATGTAAAACATGGTATCAATCCATTTCGACTAATTTTGACCATTCGACCAACCTATGTCAAGCGTATAATCAGAAATTCATGAATCACAAACAGTCCAATAGACTTAATCAAAACAGCATATCATCATCATGCTCCAATTAGTCCAATTTGCATGCTTATTATATCTAAAAATCAGAAATAAGGTAGTTGGAACTCTAATTCCAACTCTAAGATTCGTTTCACTCACAAATCGCCGAGCTAGTTCGTAATCCGTACGCCTTTCGCCCGATCCGTATTCGATCCCGGAGTAGCCTCTTCTTCTACCCTTTCACTTCTAAGATCTAGAGCACTCAATACAAACAAATAACAAAATTTCAGAATGCAATTCATGCAAATTAAGACTGAATTTCTCAATTTAATCGAAACAGTCCCTAAATTATTTAATCCAATTCGACAATTTGCTAAATACTCTAATTCTTCCAATTAACTCTTAAAACCTTCAAATTGACCTTCGATTTTACTAATTTTCATATCCTTAAACATAAAACTCGACTTAATAATACTTATTAAGCTTCAATTTTACCAATTTTATAACTTTTAAATCCTAATTTCATATATTTCCAGTTTTGCTCAATTCTGACCACCTAGATTAACACCCTTCGTTCTCTTTGTATACAACCCCAAATTGAGTGCCGTTTGTTTCTAATTTCAGATTACATTCCCAATTTCAACATACTAAAAATTCAGATCGAACCGCTTAGTAGATTATTTTCTACAGATTTTCAAAGTCCACTGTCCAGCTCGAGTTAAGGCTGGACAGTTTTGCATGCTTCCATATTTTATACTACCAGATTTTTACACAGCCTTTAGAACCTTGTTTTATCATTTTTCTATTATTCTAAACATGTTGAAGTAACACATATCTAAAATCTGGCATCAAATTCTCTCTATAGAATTTTCTATGAATTTTCAAAGATGCATGTCATGAACTTTACAAATCTGCCAACATTCTTTGCATGCTTGTTCTTAATATTTTATGACTCTTAACTCTTAAGAATTCATATAGATTTCCAGATTTCCAGCACCCACACTTAAGAGCATCATCTTTAATATTTTCTAGACACCTCATATCATTTGATCTATTATAATTTTCACTATAACCGAATCAAGAAGGGAGTAAGCTACTTACTTTCGATTTATCCTTGAATTTTCTAAGTGATTAACACCAACATGCAAGCTTCTTCTTCTCCACCGAGTTCTCTATTCTCTCTAGCTTTCTATGTTGTTTTTATGTGTGTGAAAGAAACAAAGTGGAATAGTGGTTTGGTTGAGGGTGGCCGGTTAAGGAAATGAGAAAGTGGGAAGGGGACACATTAAATGGGATATGACCAAGGGGTCATGTCCCCAACTAATTCCCTTAATTTTCCTACTAATTCATGTATAAACTCTCTAGTTATACTATGATTCCATCTTATAATTAGTAGTAATCCTTGCACTTTCACTTTAGCATGCAAGCATTAAATTTTCATCTTTATTCGGATTGGTCACTAATGATTTAACCGAATTCTTATTGTACATTTGTCCACATTTCCAATTTGGTCTATAATGAACCAAATTTCAATTCGAAAATTAAGGAATTTAATCTAAATATTCGCTTAATAATTAAATTAAACCTCTAATACTTCTAGGCTAATTTTTGGGATGTTACATGGTTGCTCGCTTGGTCTTTGAGCGTGGAAGCTTAGGTGAGTGGTTAATTGTTTTAAATGGTTTTAAAATGGTTGGTTCGAGTATATGGACTAGGTTGGGCTTGGTAGACCCACCTAGAGTTAGGATTAGGGTGGTAGCCTAATCTTAAGCTTGATCTAGAGCCTTTGGATGAACTCATTTATGTGGTTGTGTATGCCTCGTATGAAATGTGATATGAATGCGTATGTATATTATATTATACATGTGAGATGAGATGTGGCTTGTGATGCTTGAGACATGCATGATGATGATTATTGGTGAGTACGTGCTAAGCACGGAATTGATTGAAATGGGTAATGTGAAATGAGTAAATGTTGGCACTAGTATACTTGAATACAAATGATCGATCATTAGGATGTTAGTGTGTACACATGAGTCAAAAGTCGCGCGTGGCCTTGGTGGCGTTGAGTCACCAAGGAGGAGTACGGGTTCGCCCGGAAATTGTATTTAAATAGAGTCGGTGATGAGTGGAATCCCATCGACGGGGCGTGAGGATGAGTGGAATCCCCTCCGCGAGACCGGTGATGAGTGAAATCCCACCGTGAGGTAATGTGGTTGTTGGATGTGAGTTCCAACATGTCTATCCACGTATTCGGGTCATAGCTAGGTGCCAATGTTGTTTGATAAGTATATCAATGTGTTGAGGTTTATGATCTTTGATGGGATGCTTGAATGTGCTTACATGTATTATGGAGTTAAGCTTATGATCATGGCATTTATAATGTACATTGCTCATGCATCTTATTCTCATGACTCTTGTGGATCCTTGGTATGTTTGTGAAATGCTTTGGCTAGATCGTGCTCGGACCCTGCAATGTTGAGGTTTGTTTTTAGAGCTTACCCTCACTAAGCATCATTGCTTACGCTCTCCTTGTTCAACATTGCAGATCCTTAGTTCGCGGGTTGCTCGAGCAAGTGGAGGGCCTCCAAGTGTGGTTGTTAGCCTTGAGTGCTTCAAGTATGGGTTTTTAATGTTGGACTTGTAATAGTTTGAGCAATGGGACATGTATTGTTTTGTTGGATAGTTGTTGGTTGTTAGGAGCTTGTTTAGACTCCTTGATACCTTGCTTTTGTATGGTTTGTGTTGCCATGTTAAATTGTAACTCATGCCTAAATTGCTCATTTTGAATGTTAGCCATGTGCCTTAGATGTTGTCTCTATGTTTGAATGATGTTGAATGAATGCATGTCTCGTGAGGTCTTGCCTTAGTGATTAGACTTGTCTTAATCTTGTTGAAGCATGCTAATATAGTTGGGTTGCCTTAGGTTTAATTGTTATGTTGTTGTAGGGTGTTTTGGGGCACCCTTATGCCTTAAAACAACCAAAACGAGTCTGCAGACAGGGGGCGTTTCGGAACGGGTCACCCTGTTCCGATACGGTTCCTTTACAGATGGCCTGCCGTTTCGAAACGGATGAGGGTCGTTTCGGAACATTTTTGCTACTGGAATTTTGAGAAATTGACGAGATAAAGGCGTTCCGAAATGGGCCTTTGATGTTTCGAAACGATCAAATCTCGTTGACAACGAGAAATTGACCGTCAAGGTCGTTTCGATACGGGTCACCCCTGTTTCGAAACGGTCACCCTATGGTTGACCCTGGCCTGTTGACTAAGTCAAGGCGTTTCGGAACACCCTAAGGGCATTTCGAAACGGCCTGCTGTAAAAGACTAAAATGAGTTGTTTAAGGTTTGGTTGGTCGGTGTATGTTACATTGTTTGTATTTTCCGCTGCTGTGCTTCACATAGGTTTTAATTATGCCTATAAACATGATAAAATAAAAAGAAATTTTCTGGGTCGTTAACCGAGGGGAAACCTTAACGGGTTTCGCTTCGGTTTTCCCCGTGTGGCCCACTCGGATCGGTCATCCGACCAGACCGGGACGAGGGGGTTACACTTGTTGGTATCAGAGCCTAAGGTTACCGAGACCTTGGGCAGGTAAGTGAGGTAAGTTTAAGTTTTAAATTGAATTGCACGGTGTTTGCTTGCCTTGAAAGAATGGTTGCTTGTTTGACAAGGATGATTTACTGTTTATTCGAAAGTATGTGTGTGTGAGTCCCATTGCTACTATTACATTAGAAAAAATGATTTTTAAGTGAGGGAACGTACTTGAACACTTGGAAGCCTTGCCTTGCTAACCCAGCCTGTATGTTTTGTTGTTGTGGTTGTAGTTGATATCTGTGAGAGCGATGTCTAGACCGAGAGGTAGACTGAGAGTGGTTCGTCAGGAACCACGGGTTGCGGCACCTGTTGAGCCGGCAGTTGGTGCGGAGGCTCACCTTGAAGGACCGGTGGCCGCGGGAGTTGGCGCTCCTCCACCACCTCCACCACCACCACCTCCTCCACCTGGAGTTGGGGCGAGGATGGAGCCGGAGGAGATGGACCTCAAGGTGGACAAGGTGGCCAAGGTCCAGCTGGAATTGACATGACTCCGCTTGTGCAAGCAATAGCGGGAGCATTCCAGGCCGCAGTTGCGGGAGCTCAGGCTACAGCTCAGCCTAGGTGTGACGATGCCAGTCTACCTTTGGAGAGGCTCCGTAGCTTGGGGGCCGAGGAGTTTAGAGGATCTACTCCAGAGAGATCGGAGTTATGGTTGGAGAAGACAGTTCGTATCTTGGCTCAGATGGGTTGTGCGGGCGCACGTAGATTGGGTTGTGTGATCTCGTTGCTTCAGGGTGATGCCTACACCTGGTGGGTCACCATTACTACTGGGGTTCCGGAGGCAGAGATAGACTAGGAATTCTTTGAGTCTGCTTTCAAGAAGAGGTACTTGGGACCGAGGTACCTAGATGAGAAGAAGCGAGAGTTCATGGCTCTCACTCAATGAGAGACTTCTGTGACTGATTATGAGATCCGCTTTGTTCGCTTGAGTCAGTATGCCCCAGAGTTGGTTCCTACTGAAGTGGAACGCTGTAACCGATTCCGCTACGGATTGAGTGAAGAGGTTAAGAGGTATACGTTAGCTTCAGACTACGCAAATTTTGATGTATTGGTCGCGAGGGCCAAAGATTTGGAGCATAGTTTGGGTTCGGCCAAACGATTCTGTGGTTCTAGTTCTGGCAAGAGGCATAACCACTTTGATGGTAGAGACGCCAAGAGGCACAGAGGTGGCGGACATCAGTTTGACCATAGACGTGGCGGTGGCCACCATGGTAGGGGCCACCAGGGTCATAGAGGAGGAGGGCGTTTGCCCGAGTGTACCCGATGTGGGAGACAGCATGCTGATGAGTGTTGGGGTAACTTTCATGCTTGTTGGAACTGTGGTTTGAGGGACCACTTTAGGAGGGATTGTCTGCATCAGGCGGCTCAGGCACCGAACATTGCTCAGGCTCCTGCGAGAGCGAATGATTTTCAGAGAGGCCGTGGGCGCGGTCGTGGCTACTTCCAGCCTAGGGATGATGCACCTAGGGTAGATGCTCAGAGGAACCTTGCTCATGTTGTGGCTGTGCAGCCAGAGGCGGGAGGACCAGCGAGGGTCTATGCTTAGAGAGAGACCGGGAACGACACTGATGTGATAGCAGGTAATTTCGAGTTACAGTCTATGTCTTTGCTTTCTTTAGGTTGATTCGGGTTCTACGCATTCCTATATCTTAAGTGAGCATGCACAGAAGTTAGATATCCCTGTCGAGATCTTAGATGTAGGTATGCATGTTACTAGTTCTTTTGGGGAGAAAGTTGTGGTTAGACGTATGTATAGGAGATGTCCACTGAAGATTCAGGGTCATGTGTTTCCAGTTGATATGATGAAACTTCCCTTCTATGGTTTTGATATTATTTTGGGTATGGATTGGTTGGTTGAGCATCGGGCTAGTGTGGATTTTGAGACAAAGAGAATTTCTTTGAAGCTTTCTGATGACTACGAGGTAGTAGTAGTAGGCGAGAACATTAAGTTCTTGTCTAATGTGGTGTCAGCTTTAGAGGCTCATAGGTTGATGGACACTGGATGTGGGGCTTATTTAGCTTATGTTATGAATCCGGATATGAGTGAAGCTCGACCGAAATATATCAGAACAGTGTGTGACTTTCCAGATGTGTTTCCTGAAGAGTTGCCGGGCTTGCCTCCTGACAGAGATGTTGAGTTTGTGATTGAGACAGTTTCAGGATCTAATCCAGTTTCGATAGCTCCGTATCGTATGACTCCGAAAGAGTTGAAAGAATTGAAGAGTCAGTTGCAAGAATTATTAGACCGTGGTTTCATTAGGCCTAGTAGTTCTCCGTGGGGTGCTCCAGTGTTGTTTGTGAAAAAGAAAGATGGTAGCATGCGCATGTGCATTGACTATAGACAGTTGAATCAGTTAACTGTGAAGAACAAGTATCCGTTGCCTCGTATAGATGATTTGTTTGATCAGTTGAGAGGTGCTTCAGTGTTCTCGAAGATAGATCTGAGATCCGGGTACTATCAGTTGAAGGTGAAAGAGTGTGACGTTCCGAAGACAGCTTTTAGGACTAGATATGGTCACTATGAGTTTCTTGTGATGCCATTTGGGCTCACGAATGCACCAGCAGCATTCATGGACATGATGAACAGAATTTTTAGAGACTATCTAGATCGTTTTGTAGTTGTCTTCATTGATGACATACTTGTGTACTCGAAGACAGAAGAAGAGCATGATGAGCACTTGAGATTTGTTTTACAGAGATTGTTGAGCAATCAGTTGTATGCGAAGCTTAGTAAGTGTGAGTTCTGGATTCGAGAAGTTGTATTTCTTGGCCATGTTGTTTCGGCCGAAGGCATCCGAGTTGATTCATTGAAGATTGAGGCTATTGTTGAGTGGAAACAACCTAAGTCCGTGACCGAGATTAGGAGTTTCCTTGGATTAGCCGGTTACTATAGGAGATTTGTTGATGGTTTCTCTAGAGTAGCTGCTCCTTTGACTAAATTGTTGCAAAAAGGAGTTAAGTTTGAATGGTCAGATGCAAGACAGAAGGCCTTTGAGAAATTGAAAGAAGCTTTGACAAATGCTTCAGTGTTAGTGCAACATGTTTCAGGTAAGGAGTTTGTGATTTACAGTGATGCTTCCTACGTAGGTTTAGGGTGTGTTTTGATGCAAGAGAGAAGAGTGGTTGCTTATGCTTCTAGACAGTTGAAGATTCATGAGAAGAACTATCCTACTCATGATTTAGAACTAGTCGCAGTTGTGTTCGCATTGAAGATTTGGCGTCATTATTTGTATGGTGAGAAGTGTATAGTTTACACTGATCACAAGAGCTTGAAGTATCTGATGACACAGAAAGAGTTGAACTTGAGACAGAGAAAATGGCTAGAGTTGTTAAAAGATTATGATTTGACCATTGAATACCATCCGGATAAAGCAAATGTAGTAGCTGATGCTTTGAGTAGAAAAGTGGCCGTTGAGTTAAGAGCTATGTTTGCTAGATTGAGTGTGTCCGACGATGGTGGTTTGATCACCGAGTTGCAAGTGAAGCCTTCTTTGATTCAGTTGATTAGAGAGAAGCAGTTGCAAGATACGAGTTTAGTTCCTCATGTTCAGGACATAGCCGAAGGAAGACCGACTGAGTATAGTTTCAGTGGTGAGAGCTTGTTGTTCTTTAGAGGTAGAATTGTTGTACCAAAAGATGTTGAGTTGAGACGTCAGATTCTGAGTGAAGCACATTCGAGTCCCTTTTCTATGCATCCGGGTAGTACCAAAATGTATCGAGATTTGAAGAACGATTACTTCTGGGTTGGTTTGAAGAGAGATGTAGTCGAGTATGTGAGCCGTTGTATGGTTTGTCAGAGAGTGAAGGCAGAACATCAGGTTCCTTCAGGTTTGCTACAGTCTTTGAAGATTCCGGAATGGAAATGGGAGAGGATCACCATGGATTTTGTGTCGGGATTGCCTTTGTCTCCTTCGAAGAAGAACTCCATTTGGGTGATTGTTGATAGGTTCACTAAGTGTGCTCACTTCTTAGCAGTGAACACTACAGATTCCTTAGACAAGTTGGCAAACTTGTACATCCGTGAGATTGTGAGACTTCATGGAGTTCCAAATTCTATTGTTTTAGATAGGGATCCTAGATTTACTTCGAGGTTTTGGGGTTGCTTGCATAGTGCTTTAGGTAGCCGTTTTCATTTCAGCACATCTTACCATCCTCAGTCCGATGGGCAGTCAGAGCGAGTGATACAGATTCTTGAGGATATGCTTCGTTGTTGTGTGATTGATTTTCAGGGTTTTTGGGAGAAGCACTTACCGTTGGTTGAGTTTGCCTACAACAACAGTTATCAGTCTAGTATTCAGATGGCACCTTATGAGGCTTTGTATGGTAGACGATGTAGGACTCCGATTTGTTGGGCTGAGACAGGTCAGAGATTGTTACCTATGCCAGACTTGCTTAAGGGAACTACCGAAAAAGTGAAGTTGACTTGTGACCGTTTGAAAGCAGCTTCCGATCGCCAGAAGTCTTATGCAGATTTGAAGAGGAAAGAGATTGAGTACTCAGTGGGTGAGAAAGTGTTTCTGAAAGTATCTCCGTGGAAGAAGGTAATGAGATTTGGCCGGAAGGGCAAGTTGAGTCCGAGGTTCATTGGTCCGTATGAGATAGTTGAGCGGATTGGGCCTGTAGCTTATCGTTTGAGGTTACCTTCTGAGTTAGAAAAGATCCATGATGTCTTTCATGTGTCTATGCTTAGGAGATATAGATCGGTTCCTTCTCATGTGATGCCCGTTGAGGAGATAGAGTTAAATCCGGATTTGTCTTATAATGAGGAACCCGTTGAGATACTTGCTTCTGATAGCAAGGTGTTGCGTGGCAAGACCATAGAGTTGGTCAAGGTGTTGTGGAGACATAGAGGTGTGGAAGAGGCCACGTGGGAGAGGAAAGCGGATATGCTTGAGCAATTTCCATATTTGTTTCCACCAGGTAATTTCGGGGACGAAATTTCCTTAAGTGGAGGAGAGTTGTAACACCCGGGTTTAGGGGTTAGGTGAAAATAATATTTTAATATTATTTTGGGCTCGATTTATTAATTAAAATGATCCTTTAAAATTTCGGGTTTCAAAATAAACGATTTGAATGGGACCAAAATGATTTAGACTCAAAGTTGAAGAGCTATTTTCAAAACAAGGATAGCCATTCATTAATGGCCTTATTGTAATTTACCCCTTTTCTAATTTAAATCCCCTTTATACCATAAAACACCTATTTTTCCTATTCACTCTCTTCTTCACCAACGGGAAAGGGAAGATCTCTCCACCAAGCTACTATTCCATCCCATCTCTCACTCATTTCAACTTCGTTTTGAAAGGTAAAGGTATTTTTGACTTCCCCTCATCTTCCCCTCCACAAAAGTACTCTTCATTTTCGTTTTCATGAAGTTTTTAGAAAATGGAATTTTTGAAAGTTTTGATTAAAAATGAAATCTTTATGTGGTTAAGTGAAGTATTTTGATTTGTTATGCTTAGTTAAGGTATATAGAAGTCAAAGGGTGTATCATATGTGAATTTCAAATGATTTTGAACAATTTCGGATTTGGGCAAACTTGGGGTTTTTGTAGGGTTTAGGGTGAGTTTTGGGGGTTGTTTTAGGTGGGTTTTGATAGGCTTTTGATAGTACTATGGATAGGAGTTGTATTGGGATCATTGGTGGGTGTAATGGAAGTTGAAAACATGGTTTTTGGACATGGTCTTGGGGCCATCCGAATTGGTGAAAAATGGAAATTGTTCATGCTTGCAACATAGTAGTTTGTGGTTGAAATGCATTCCGGGGTAATTCCAACGATGAATTATTGATGGTGGATGTTTTGTTTGTGTTTGGGTTTGATTAGAATCGAGTTTGGGCATCGGTGAAGCATCGGAAGTAAACCCGTTAAGGTTTCCCCTCGGTTAACGACCCAGAAAATTTCTTTTAACTTTAGTCTTATCTAGATGCATATTTAATTCCTATGTGGAGCACAACATCGGAAGATACAAGCAACGAAACATTCACCGACCAACAAAAAGGTAAACAGTCCATTTTACTTCATTACAGCAGGCTGTTTCGAAACACCTATAGGGTGTTCCGAAACGCCTTGACCTAGTCAACGGGCCTGGGTCAACCACAAGGTGACCGTTCCGAAACAGGGGAGACCCGTATCGGAACGCTCTTGACGGTCAATATCTCGAGGTCAACGAGATTTGACCGTTTCGGAACTTCAAAGGCCCGTTTCGGAACGGCTTCATCTCGCCAATTTCTCAAAATTCCAGTAGCGAAAACGTTCTGGAACGACCCTCATCCGTTTCGAAACGGCAGGCCATTTACACAGGGGCCGTTTCGGAACACGGGGACCCGTTCCGAAACACCCCCTGTCTGTAGACTTTTCTGGGCTGTTTTGGGGCACAAGGATGCCCCAAAACACCAACAAACCACCAAGCAACTTCAAGACAAGACATCTTAAGGTATAACAACCATTTTAGCATGCTTCAGCCTTAATTAGACATGTCTATCCCTATGGCAACAACCCACATCATGCATTCATACAATCATCATTCAAACAAATTCTAGAAACATACATCCTAGATTTAACATACTCAAACACATACAAGCATGGATTTAGACAGTCCTTCATACATGGCAAAATACACATGTAGAGCCTTTCATACGAGCATGCTTGAAGACTTTAAAAAGAACCAATAAGCATCATACATTTCAAATAAGTTTACAAGCCATTCAAGCAACTTAAGCATCCATCATACAAGCATATGGCAAGATACCTCATGCTTACAAATCAAGTCATCTATAGACATACATCAAACTCAAACCAACAATACCTATCCCATTGCTTTACTATTACAATCTTTAAATTTAAACATCATACTTGAGCTAACCGTAAGAAACACTTGGAGATCTTTCCTTGCCCTTGCCACCCACAAGCTATTTATCTGCATTGTCGAACAAAAGGGAGCGTAAGCATAAAAGCTTAGTGAGGGTAAGCTCATAAAACAAACCTTCGACAATGCAGGGTCCAAGCACGAGCAATTTCCATAATGAAATGCATGCTCTTACCTCCGATCCGCATAAGTCAAAATAATCATGATGCATGAACATATAGTCAACATTATGTCATGCTCAACATCTTGTAACACAACTTACTACGATACATAACTCAATGCATTAATCACATTATACATCAATACATAAATGGGCATCACATTTCGTAACATATAAGCATCTTTGCATAATCTCATATTGATGAATACACACAACCTCACATTGGCACCTAGCTATGACTCGAATACGCGGACAACTCGTTGGAACGCATTTCCAACAACAACATTACCTCGGTGGGATTCCACTCATCACCGGTCCTTGCATGTGCAGGATTCCACCCATCGCCACATGCCCTACGGATGGGATTCCACTCATCATCACGTAGAAATATATAAAAGCTTCCGGTGGAATATTACATCACCGTACTCCTCCTTGGTGCCTTAACGCCACCAAGGCCACGTACGTTTTGACTCAATTTGTGTTCACACTCATCCTAATGATCGATCATTGTACCCAAGCATACTAGTGCCAACATTAAACGCAATCCATTTTTCATAGCTACATGCATATGACAAAACATCAAATATCATGTCTCACATACATGTATTTCACAATCCAATACCATGCCTAGCATGTACCCACCATGATCATCATCATGTATAATTCACAATCCAATCCACATGCATAGCAATGCATCAAACCATGCCTCAATAACATGTATAACACAACATACATAACTACCGTAAACACATATAATTAAGAGGCATAACAAACAATTAGAAGTTCAACCAAAGTTCCCTAAACTTAAGCTTGAGATTAGGCTACCACCCTAACCTCAACTCTAGGTGGGTTTACCAAGCCCAACCTAGGTCCACATGCTTGAACCAATGTTTAAAACCATTTAAAAACAATAACCACTCACCTCTACTCCAAGCTCAACTACCAAGCAAGCATCACCTTCAAGTTTCCGGATTTCTTCCCGAAGCTCCTCCAACGCAAACTCTCGCTTCTAAACAACCTCAATACAATTCAAATAATCCTCAAATCAGCCCAACATCAAAATATCAACCCGGAATACAAATTCAAATATCAAACCCGACATTTCAAGTCATGACCAAACCTCATACTTAGCAATTTCGGACAGCCCTAATACCTCTTCCAAAAACCTTGTTTCCAACATCCATTGCACCCACAAATGATCCCAAATCAATCCCTAACAATAGTACTACCATTGGGCTATCAAACCACACCTTAAACAACCCCCAAAACTCACCCAAAACACTCCAAAACCCCATTTTCGTACTCATATTTTACCTAGCAGAAAATCATGTTTTTAAACACCCAAATGACATCTAAATGGTCCCAAATCATCCCCTTAGTATACATATACCATCAGCCCTCTAATTACACCCTAAAACCCACCAAAAATCAACTTTTTGACACTTTAAAAATGGGTCTAAAGACCCACTTCGGAAATTCATCAAAATTCAACCAAATTGATATATGTTACACCTTTTAATATGATTTACTAAAGCCCCAACTCAATTTATCAAAACCAATTGAAAAACCCCCTTAAAAATCCAAACTTGATATAAACCCTAATTTTCAAAACACCATATTTTTGAAATCTAAAACAAAGGATAAATAGAGATTGAAAAGGAGATTAAGAAAATGTAATTACCTCTTAAAACAGGGTTGAAATCGAGTGGTAGGATCCATGGAATAGAAGCTAGGGTTTTGAGAGGTTTTAGAGATGGGGTTTCTTCCTTTTTTGAAGTTGGAAAGAAGATGAAAAGAAGATGACAACTTTTAGTTAAAGTTGTCTAGCTTTTTAAAACTTTAGGGTCAAATTACCTCATAAGCCCTCCCCTTTCAATAAAAGTTCAATTACACCACATTTTATGTTGATTTGTTTTAATTTAATTTTATTGACTCGAACTATAAACCCGGATAACTCCTAACCCCAAAACACGGGTGTTACAACTCTCCCCCACTTAAGGAAATTTCGTCCCCGAAATTTATCGATCACGGAGGGCCACTGAAACATGCACCTCCACGCTTTCCTCTCTCACCACAACGTACTAACCAACTCGAAAGACTTACCACACAACACTTGCTAGCTTACACTAAGATCTCAACTGATTCTTCAAGGCATGCCAATTTCAATCTCAACTCAATCTCTTCAACAAACATAGCACGAAACAGATCTAACTCACATTTCTGAATCATGGATACACAGAACACATCTCAAATCCCTTTCTAACTCTGGTGGTAATCGCAACAGATAACAACAGAACTAGCCCGATTCACAAACTCATACAATACTGCTTGAACACTTGACTCATAACTTTCTCTGACTGATCCTCTGTCTTCATCAATTAACCTAACACTATGCAGACGTCTTTAAAATTATTCTAGTTGAAATCTCGGATCTTTATTACTCACTTTTACTGCGAATCTTCCACGGATGTAACAAACTAGAAGGAAACTGAAGCTCAGTCTTGACACGCTGGCAATTTACATACTTACTCTCATACTGAACCACATTATTCATCCACTCATTCCGGAAGTACTCATCTTCAACCCACAATACGTCTTCATACTACTCAGATGCAATACAAATGAACTACCGTGCGCTTCGACCAAAACAACACGTCTCAAAACACTATGCCAATCAGTACAACAATTTTATCTCTAACAATACAAGCTCTATCATCTCTGAACTGTACTTCTGAAGGTCTTCCTTCCGCTATGTCTTGCACGTGAGGTGCCAAGAATCCGTCTTGCAACTGTCTCTCTTCAAATGTTCTGACTCGAGTAGGTTTGACATGAAACTTGGCCACAGAACTACTACCATTAGATAAACCGAATCTGGAAAATACAACTTGCATCTCAACTACTAGTCTAGCAACAATATAACTCGAAGCATCGGTTACTACATCGACTATCTTCGGATGGTACTCAATCTTGATATCACAGTCTTCAAGAAATTCTAACTACTCATGTTGTTCAAGTTCCAACCATTCCCAAGTCTTCAAATATTTCAAGCTCTAATGATACGTACATATACACTGCGCATTTCTTACTATACAAGCTTGTCTCCAAGTCTTCAAAGCAATTACAACTGTAGTTAACTCTATGTCTCATATCGAATAACTCTTCTCACGGTCTTCCAACTATCTTGATGAACAAGCCACAATCTTCTGTCTTGCATAAGCACACAACCTAACTCTACATGTAATGCATCACTGTGGTCCACAACCCCTTTCTCTGACATAAGTTGATTCAAGGTCGAAGCTCTCTTCAAAGTTTCTTTCAGTTTCTCAAGGGCTCATTGTCTCGCATCTAACCACACAACTGAACATTCTTCTGTAGCAATCTATCAATGGAGCAACTATCTTCAAACACTATTTACAATTCTCTAAAAGTAACAATGCTAGACCTAGAACTATAGATATCTGTCACAGTCTTCAATTTCTTCCAACTCACATCTTCCTTTGTCTGTTCAAGATTTGTTCTAATACACTCTGCTAATTTTCATGACCTAAGAGAACATCTTCATTACTCGGAGTTCACGTTGTACAACTTGGTATACAATTAATTCTCTAATAGAATCTACCACACTAACTTCAAAACTTGTCATGATCTTCCTCGGTACTTGAATATACTCACGTGACATCTAGAAGAGCTACTACAACTGATCAAGAAACTCAGGAAAATATTCTGCTCAACATCTCCATGAAGGTAACTAATACACTAATCAAACAAAACGACATAACTCGGAACTCAAAGCGATCATATCTTGCCTCATAAGCTATCTTCGATACTTCAACCTTTCTCACTTTCAACTGGTACTAATCGAATCCTAATTAATCTTCAATTTGACTGGAGCACACACTAACTGATCAACAAATCACTGACACTTGTTTCGACTGTATGTAATCTGAACACATTCTCGTACTGTCACTCTTTCTTCTTCACAAATTACACTGTAGAACTCTGAGATGATGCACTAGGCCTAATGAATCTAAGGTCTAACAAGTCTCGAAGCTAATTCTTCAACATTCTCAATTCTGTCGGAAACCATAAGATACAGAGCAAACTAAAACACGAGCAAACTCGGAGACGACATCAATAATAAACTCTTCTTCACTGTTAGGAGACAAACTGGGCGTTTCTTCTAAACACTTCTAGGAAGAATCACAAACTATTTTAACATTCTGCGGTCTAATCTTCGTTCAAGAATCAAATCCATCACAATTGCTTAGCAAGCCTGTCAACTAAACTCAATCGACCTTTGATCTCTAAAACTGGATCAACATTCAATAAGAAGCTCACATCCTCACCTACCACTACAGTCACACAAAAATCTGCACTTTCAAGGCAACTCTCTCTTTGTCTCAACGTACACACTAACTCTGTGCTCTTCAAGCCGAACCTTGTCAAAAGATACATCAAAATCGTAGGAAGACGATCACTTCTCATCTACTAGAAACTAGTAACTCTGAACCACCAACAAACATCTTCTGTACATCTTTCTGATCACTACTATCTCCCAAAGGCTAGTCACATGTATCCCTACATCTAAGGTCTCAACAAAGATATCTAATTTTCACATGTTCACACAAAAGAAGGTATTCGAGGAAATTTCAGCCTCACATGTACACAACTGATAGTCTTCGGTCCTTTTGTTTTCAGACTGGTTCTTCAACAAAATCTGACTCTTCTAAACTGTTCTTAGAGCATCTCGTAACTTCAAGACTCAATTCTGATCGTACACAAACAGTCTTGTTGGACTTGTTCTACCCCTACCAAACAATCCTGAAGTCAAAGCTCAAGTCTCCCTTCTCGGCTCAACTGTTTCGGAAGTGACTTCATCTCTTCCGCTTGCTGGAAAACAACTCAACGTACACTAACTCAATCACACAAACTAGCTCCCACTCACAGACACTGACCGGCTGTCTTGCATCAAAATCATAGGCCAACCCCAACGGTCACCAACTAACACCTCACCAGGCATGTTCAACTTGCATACTTGCTAACAACGTACAGAGATACGGATTCAGAGTCAACTGGAGGGAACAACTTGATACTGTACTAAGGGCTCATTCGATAAAACATTGACACCACTCTGATCCCCCGCCCATAGGCCTTCACTTCTTCTTACTAACTAATGCCAAAGTTGATCACACCGTCCCTCATCCACAAGAATCAACCCATATACACACTGTCTCAAACGGACGAATTGTACCTCAATTCTGGTACAACCATACCTCTCTAACTGAGGTGATGGACTCCCTCAACCTAGTCCACTCTTTTAGAAACTACGACTTCTACTTACCGAAAAGCAATTAAATCAACAACAGTATCAACAGTAAAACATACAAGATTGGGTTAGCAAGGCAAGGCTCCCAAGTGGCTCAAGTATGTTTCCCTCACTTAAAAATCTCTTTTTCGATGTAATAGTAGCAATGGGACTCTACTAAACACGTTTCAAACAAATCAACACACATACATGCTCAACCAAGCATATAACAAGGCATACTTGCTGAACAAGCAAACAAATGCGTACGATCAAACAACATGCATTCTCAATCAAACAGTCACACATCACAGCATACATGGGTAACGAGCAACATGCTTTTAAACAAACAATCAACATACTTGTCATACAAGAAATCATACTTACAAAGCAAGCAAACACCGTGCATATCAATTCAAAACTTAAACTTACCTCACTTACCCGCCCAAGGTCTCGGTAACCTTAGGCTCTGATACCAACAAATGTAACCCCCTCGTCCCGGTCTGGCCGGTTGACCGGTCCAAGTGGGCCACACGGGGAAAACCGAAGCGAAACCCGTTAAGGTTTCCCCTCGGTTAACGACCCAGAAAATTTCTTTTAACTTTAGTCTTATCTAGATGCATATTTAATTCCTATGTGGAGCACAACAGCGGAAGATACAAGCAACGAAACATTCACCGACCAACAAAAAGGTAAACAGTCCATTTTACTTCATTACAGCAGGCCGTTTCGAAACACCTATAGGGTGTTCCGAAACGCCTTGACCTAGTCAACGGGCTTGGGTCAACCACAAGGTGAACGTTCCGAAACAGGGGAGACCCGTATCGGAACGCTCTTGACGGTCAATATCTCGAGGTCAACGAGATTTGACCGTTTCGGAACTTCAAAGGCCCGTTTCGGAACGGCTTCATCTCGCCAATTTCTCAAAATTCCAGTAGCAAAAACGTTCCGGAACGACCCTCATCCGTTTCGAAACGGCAGGCCATTTACACAGGGGCCGTTTCGGAACACGGGGACCCGTTCCGAAACACCCCCTGTCTGCAGACTTTTCTGGGCTGTTTTGAGGCACAAGGATGCCCTAAAACACCAACAAACCACCAAGCAACTTCAAGACAAAACATCTTAAGGTATAACAACCATTTTAGCATGCTTCAGCCTTAATTAGACATGCCTATCCCTATGGCAACAACCCACATCATGCATTCATACAATCATCATTCAAACAAATTCTAGAAACATACATCCTAGATTTAACATACTCAAACACATACAAGCATGGATTTAGACAGTCCTTCATACATGGCAAAATACACATGTAGAGCCTTTCATACGAGCATGCTTGAAGACTTTAAAAAGAACCAATAAGCATCGTACATTTCAAATAAGTTTACAAGCCATTCAAGCAACTTAAGCATCCATCATACAAGCATATGGCAAGATACCTCATGCTTACAAATCAAGTCATCTATAGACATACATCAAACTCAAACCAACAATACCCATCCCATTGCTTTACTATTACAATATTTAAATTTAAACATCATACTTGATCTAACCGTAAGCAACACTTGGAGATCTTTCCTTGCCCTTGCCACCCACAAGCTATTTATCTGCATTGTCGAACAAAAGGGAGCGTAAGCATAAAAGCTTAGTGAGGGTAAGCTCATAAAACAAACCTTCGACAATGCAGGGTCCAAGCACGAGCAATTTCCATAATGAAATGCATGCTCTTACCTCCGATCCGCATAAGTCAAAATAATCATGATGCATGAACATATAGTCAACATTATGTCATGCTCAACATCTTGTAACACAACTTACTACGATACATAACTCAATGCATTAATCACATTATACATCAATACATAAATGGGCATCACATTTCGTAACATATAAGCATCTTTGCATAATCTCATATTGATGAATACACACAACCTCACATTGGCACCTAGCTATGACTCGAATACGCGGACAACTCGTTGGAACGCATTTCCAACAACAACATTACCTCGGTGGGATTCCACTCATCACCGGTCCTTGCATGTGCGGGATTCCACTCATCGTCACATGCCCTACGGATGGGATTCCACTCATCATCACGTAGAAATATATAAAAGCTTCCGGTGGAATATTACATCACCGTACTCCTCCTTGGTGCCTTAACGCCACCAAGGCCACGTACGTTTTGACTCAATTTGTGTGCACACTCATCCTAATGATCGATCATTGTACCCAAGCATACTAGTGCCAACATTAAACACAATCCATTTTTCATAGCTACATGCATATGACAAAACATCAAATATCATGTCTCACATACATGTATTTCACAATCCAATACCATGCCTAGCATGTATCCACCATGATCATCATCATGCATAATTCACAATCCAATCCACATGCATAGCAATGCATCAAACCATGCCTCAATAACATGTATAACACAACATACATAACTACCGTAAACACATATAATTAAGAGGCATAACAAACAATTAGAAGTTCAACCAAAGTTCCCTAAACTTAAGCTTGAGATTAGGCTACCACCCTAACCTCAACTCTAGGTGGGTTTACCAAGCCCAACCTAGGTCCACATGCTTGAACCAATGTTTAAAACCATTTAAAAACAATAACCACTCACCTCTACTCCAAGCTCAACTACCAAGCAAGCATCACCTTCAAGTTTCCGGATTTCTTCCCGAAGCTCCTCCAACGCAAACTCTCGCTTCTAAACAACCTCAATACAATTCAAATAATCCTCAAATCAGCCCAACATCAAAATATCAACCCGGAATACAAATTCAAATATCAAACCCGACATTTCAAGTCATGACCAAACCTCATACTTAGCAATTTCGGACAGCCCTAATACCTCTTCCAAAAACCTTGTTTCCAACATCCATTGCACCCACAAATGATCCCAAATCAATCCCTAACCATAGTACTACCATTGGGCTATCAAACCCCACCTTAAACAACCCCCAAAACTCACCCAAAACACTCCAAAACCCCATTTTCGTACTCATATTTTACCTAGCAGAAAATCATGTTTTTAAACACCCAAATGACATCTAAATGGTCCCAAATCATCCCCTTAGTATACATATACCATCAGCCCTCTAATTACACCCTAAAACCCACCAAAAATCAACTTTTTGACACTTTAAAAATGGGTCTAAAGACCCACTTCGGAAATTCATCAAAATTCAACCAAATTGATATATGTTACACCTTTTAATATGATTTACTAAAGCCCCAACTCAATTTATCAAAACCAATTGAAAAACCCCCTTAAAAATCCAAACTTGATATAAACCCTAATTTTCAAAACACCATATTTTTGAAATCTAAAACAAAGGATAGATAGAGATTGAAAAGGAGATTAAGAAAATGTAATTACCTCTTAAAACGGGGTTGAAATCGAGTGGTAGGATCCATGGAATAGAAGCTAGGGTTTTGAGAGGTTTTAGAGATGGGGTTTCTTCCTTTTTTGAAGTTGGAAAGAAGATGAAAAGAAGATGACAACTTTTAGTTAAAGTTGTCTAGCTTTTTAAAACTTTAGGGTCAAATTACCTCATAAGCCCTCCCCTTTCAACAAAAGTTCAATTACACCACATTTTATGTTGATTTGTTTTAATTTAATTTTATTGACTCGAACTATAAACCCGGATAACTCCTAACCCCAAAACACGGGTGTTACAGGTTGCTCGCTTGGTCTTTGAGCGTGGAAGCTTAGGTGAGTGGTTAATTGTTTTAAATGGTTTTAAAATGGTTGGTTCGAGTATATGGACTAGGTTGGGCTTGGTAGACCCACCTAGAGTTAGGATTAGGGTGGTAGCCTAATCCTAAGCTTGATCTAGAGCCTTTGGATGAACTCATTTATGTGGTTGTGTATGCCTCGTATGAAATGTGATATGAATGCGTGTGTATATTGTATTATACATGTGAGATGAGATGTGACTTGTGATGCTTGAGACATGCATGATGATGGTTATTGGTGAGTACGTGCTAAGCACGTAATTGATTGAAATGGGTAATGTGAAATGAGTAAATGTTGGCACTAGTATACTTGAATACAAATGATCGATCATTAGGATGTTAGTGTGTACACATGAGTCAAAAGTCGCGCGTGGCCTTGGTGGCGTTGAGTCACCAAGGAGGAGTACGGGTTCGCCCGGAAATTGTATTTAAATAGAGTCGGTGATGAGTGGAATCCCATCGACGGGGCGTGAGGATGAGTGGAATCCCCTCCGCGAGACCGGTGATGAGTGAAATCCCACCGTGAGGTAATGTGGTTGTTGGATGTGAGTTCCAACATGTCTATCTGCGTATTCGGGTCATATCTAGGTGCCAATGTTGTTTGATAAGTATATCAATGTGTTGAGGTTTATGATCTTTGATGGTATGCTTGAATGTGCTTACATGTATTATGGAGTTAAGCTTATGATCATGGCATTTATAATGTACATTGCTCATGCATCTTATTCTTATGACTCTTGTGGATCCTTGGTATGTTTGTGAAATGCCTTGGCTAGATCGTGCTCGGACCCTGCAATGTTGAGGTTTGTTTTTAGAGCTTACCCTCACTAAGCATCATTGCTTACGCTCTCCTTGTTCAACATTGCAGATCCTTAGTTCGCGGGTTGCTCGAGCAAGTGGAGGGCCTCCAAGTGTGGTTGTTAGCCTTGAGTGCTTCAAGTATGGGTTTTTATTGTTGGACATGTAATAGTTTGAGCAATGGGACATGTATTGTTTTGTTGGATAGTTGTTGGTTGTTAGGAGCTTGTTTAGACTCCTTGATACCTTGCTTTTGTATGGTTTGTGTTGCCATGTTGTATTGTAACTCATGCCTAAATTGCTCATTTTGAATGTTAGCCATGTGCCTTAGATGTTGTCTCTATGTTTGAATGATGTTGAATGAATGCATGTCTCGTGAGGTCTTGCCTTAGTTATTAGACTTGTCTTAATCTTGTTGAAGCATTCTAATATAGTTGGGTTGCCTTAGGTTTAATTGTTATGTTGTTGTAGGGTGTTTTGGGGCACCCTTATGCCTTAAAACAGCCAAAACGAGTCTGCAGACAGGCGGCGTTTCGGAACGGGTCACCCTGTTCCGATACGGTTCCTTTGCAGATGGCCTGCCGTTTCGAAACGGATGGGGGTCGTTTCGGAACATTTTTTCTACTGGAATTTTGAGAAATTGACGAGATAAAGGCGTTCCGAAACGGGCCTTTGATGTTTCGAAACGGTTAAATCTCATTGACCACGAGAAATTGACCGTCAAGGTCGTTTCGATACGGGTCACCCCTGTTTCGAAACGGTCACTCTATGGTTGACCCTGGCCTATTGACTAAGTCAAGGAGTTTCGGAACACCCTAAGGGCGTTTCGAAACGGCCTGCTGTAAAGGACTAAAATGAGTTGTTTAAGGTTTGGTTGGTCGGTGTATGTTACATTGTTTGTATTTTCCGCTGCTGTGCTTCACATAGGTTTTAATTATGCCTATAGACAAGATAAAATAAAAAGAAATTTTCTGGGTCGTTAACCGAGGGGAAACCTTAACGGGTTTCGCTTCGGTTTTCCCCGTGTGGCCCACTCGGATCGGTCATCCGACCAGACCGGGACGAGTGGGTTACATTTGTAGAGGGTTTCTCTAAATTAGCCGCTCCATTGACACAGTTACTTCATAAGAGTGTTCAGTTTGAGTGGACAGATGCAAGACAGAGAGCCTTTGAGAAATTGAAAGAAGCCTTGACCCAAGCTCCGATCTTGATACAACCTGAGTCCGGGAAGGACTATGTAGTCTACAGTGATGCTTCGTATGTAGGGCTAGGATGTGTTCTTATGCAAGACAAGAGAGTAGTGGCTTATGCCAAAAGACAGTTGAAGACTCATGAGCGCAACTATCCGACCAACAACATAGAGTTAGCTGCATTTGTGTTTGCTTTGAAGATTTGGAGACATTATTTGTACGGGGAGAAATGCACAGTGTACACCGATCACAAGAGTTTGAAGTACATTATGACTCAGCGAGATTTGAATCTCAGACATCGTAGGTGGTTAGAGCTGCTAAAAGACTATGATCTTACTATTAAGTACCATCCGGGTAAGGCCAATGTAGTGGCCGATGCATTGAGTAGGAAGGTGGCCGTGGATTTGAGAGCTATGTTTTCTAGATTGAGTTTGTCCGGAGATGGCGGCTTGGTAGCCGAGCTTCAGGTTAGACCTACTCTAGGTCAGATGATTAGAGAGAAACAACTAGTAGATAGATCTTTAGCACCTCACGTGCAAGATATAGCCAAGGGTGGATCTTCAGACTACAGTTTCAGTACCGATGGGGTTTTGTGTTTCAAAGACAGAATAGTTGTGCCAGAAGACAGTGATTTGAGACGTACGATTTTGACTGAAGCCCACAGTAGTCCGTTTGCTATGCATCCTGGAAGTACGAAGATGTACCGTGATTTGAAGAATGAGTACTTTTGGGTTGGCTTGAAGAGAGACGTGGCCGACTTTGTGAGTAAATGCTTAGTGTGTCAGAGAGTGAAGGCGGAACATCAGGTTCCCTCAGGGTTGTTACAGCCGTTAAGAATTCCGGAATGGAAATGGGAGAACATCACCATGGATTTTGTTTCGGGTTTGCCTTTGACTCCTACGAAGAAGAACTCAGTTTGGTTGATAGTGGATCGATTTACGAAGTGTGCTCACTTCTTGGCAGTCAACACTACTTACACCTTAGATAGATTGGCCGACTTGTACATTGGTGAGATTGTTAGACTGCATGGTGTGCCGAAGTCCATCGTGTCAGACAGAGATCCACGGTTTACTTCTAGATTTTGGGAGTGTCTGCATACAGCTTTGGGTACCCGTTTGAACTTCAGCACTTCTTATCATCCTCAGTCAGATGGGCAGTCAGAGAAGGTTATTCAGATCTTAGAGGACATGTTGTGATGTTGTATCATTGACTTCCAAGGTACTTGGGAGAAGCATTTGCCTCTAGTAGAGTTTGCGTACAATAACAGTTTTCAGTCGAGCATTCAAATGGCTCCGTATGAGGCCTTGTATGGCCGGAAGTGTAGAACTCCAGTGTGTTGGGCCGAGGTAGGGCAGAAATTGTTACCTATGCCAGATTGGCTAAAAGGGACAACAGATAAGGTAAAATTGATTTGTGATCATTTGAAGGCTGCTTCGGATAGGCAGAAGTCCTATGCCGATTTGAAGAGAAAGGAAGTTGAGTTCTCAGTGGGCGAGAAGGTATTCTTGAAGGTGTCTCCGTGGAAGAAAGTGATGAGATTTGGCCGAAAAGGGAAGTTGAGTCCGAGGTACATAGGGCCATATGAGATTGTGAGGAGGGTTGGTCCCGTTGCTTATCAGTTGCGTTTGCCATCCGAGCTTGAAAAGATACACGATGTGTTCCATGTATCGATGCTTCGTAGATATAGGTCTGATCCATCCCATGTTATGCCCGTAGAAGAAATTGAATTGAATCCGGATTTGACTTATGAAGAAGAGCCAGTGGAGATCTTAGCTTCTGACAGTAAGGTGTTGAGGGGTAGATCGATTGAGTTAGTGAAGGTGCAGTGGCAACGTAGAGGTGTGGACGAGGCCACTTGGGAGAGGAAGGAGGATATGGAAAAGCAGTTTTCGTATCTCTTTCAGTCAGGTAATTTCGGGGACGAAATTCCTTAAGTGGGAGAGAGTTATAACACCCGTGTTTCGGGCCTAGGAGTTAACCGGGTTTACGGTTCGAGTCAAATAAAACTTAATTAAATCAATTCAACTTAAATAGTGACCTAATTGAGCTTTTGTAAAAAGGGGAAGGACCTAAGTTGTAATTAGACCAAAGACTTTCAAAAAGCAAGACCACTTTATAGATAAAGTTGTCATCTTCTTCATAAAACCCTTTCCAACTTTAAAAAGGGAAAACCTCCATTTTCAAAACCTCTCAAAAGCAAGTTACTATTCCATCAATTTGCCACTTGATTTCAACACCATTTTGAAAGGTAATTATGTTTCCTTAACCTCCTCTTTATCCTTTATCTATCTATGGTCTTGGATTTCAAAAACATGGGGTTTTGGAAATTAGGGTTTATATTAAAGTTTGGATTTTTAAGGGGGTTTTCCAATTGGTTTTGATAAATTGAGTTGGGGCTTTAGTTCATCATGTTAAAAGATGTAACATATATCAATTTGGTTGATTTTGGGTGAAAATTCGTAGTAGGTTCTTAGGGCAATTTTTGAGGTATTAAAACTTGGGTTTTTGGTGGGTTTTAGGTTGAAAACTAAGGGCTGATGGTTAGGGTATGTTAGGAGGGTGATTTGGGATGTTTTGGAGACCATTTGGGTGTTTGAAAATAGAAATTTCAGCAAGGATATTGGGAAGCACGAAATTTGGTATTTTGGGGATTATGTGGATTGGAGAATTGTGGAATTTGGCTTGTGGTTGTTGAGTGAGATGGTGATTGGGTTTTAGCATTGAATTGTGGTGTAATAAGTGTGTTTTTGTTTGGCTAGAAGCAAGAGGAAGCGTTGAAGAGGCTTTGGGACCGAATCCGGGTTCGTAGGAGGATTGGATCGAATTGCTAAGGAAGGGCGGTGAGTGGTTTCAACTTGTTTTAAAGTTTGGTTCGAGTGTGTGTGTGTGGGTGAAGTGTGCTTGGTAGGCCACTTCTAGTTGATTCAAGTTGTTAGCTTAGCCTTTGATATCCATATGCTATTGTGTTTACTAGCTATGCTCTTGTGTTTGTGGTTAATTGGTACATGTATATATATCATGATGAGTAGATTTGTGATGAGCATGTATCGTGATTGATGATATTCATATAATGTGGTTATGATAATTGGCACTAAAATAATTACCGGTTGTAAATGATCGATCATTAGGATAGTGTGCACACAAATTGAGTCAAAACGTACGTGGCCTTGATGGCGTTAAGTCATCAAGGAGGAGTACGGTGATGTAACATTCCACCGGAAGCTTTTATTTATTTCTACGGGATGATGAGTGGAATCCCATCCGTAGGGCATGTGGCGATGAGTGGAATCTCGCACATGCAAGGTCCGATGATGAGTGGAATCCCACCGAGGTAAAGTGTTGTTGAGGTTTAAATACGCACAATCGGGGTAATTAATGTGGCCAATTAAACTTGTTCATGTATTGTGATATATGATGGTGATATATGGTTGCGGTATATGGTGTTGTTGCATGATGATTGATATTGATGTTTAAGCTTGTTAGGATTGAGAGACCATATATGCCACTTGAAAGACTAGCTAGGTCTACTTGATTTTATGCCTATGCTTGATGTATGTAAGACTAGGATTAACATGCTTGAACCTTGAATTGTTGATGTTTTTCGTTTTAGAGCACCCTTACTAAGCTTATAGCTTACGCTCTCAATGTTCAACAATGCAGATCATTAGCGTGGTGTTAGCTCGGAGCAAGGCAAGAAGGGCTTTCCAAGTCGTTGCTCAAGTATGGTTAATTATGTAGTAGTTAAGCAATGTGGCAATAGGGTGTGTTTGTATGAGCTTGTATGACTCATTACATATGATAATGTTTTGATTTGATTATGGATTGTAAGCATGTATTACTATGGTGAATGTTGGTGTGTATGATGGCATGCTTTAGGATGTTTAGGTTGCCTTGTGTGTGAGTGCAAACCTCTTGTGATTGACTTGTGCCTTTAAGACCATTTGAGCTTTTGTGTATGCACAATATTGCCTAATTTGCTCTTTAATTAGAATGCTATGTATGAATGTTTTAATCCATGTATGAATGATTCTTTTGGCTTAAATATGTGTGCTTGCATGTTGGTATATGCTTAGGTGAGTCGTGAAATGCATTTAGAGTCGTATTGGGGTCGTTTAAGTTAGAAATTGAGGAATTGCAGTGCAGGGCGTATCGATACGCCTCAGGCCGTATCGATACGGTCTTGCCCAAAGGCCTCAGATTTTGCCTGGCGTACCGATACCCTAAGGGTATCGATACCCTCCAAAGTTACTGTAATTTGAAGAGTTGAGTGAGAGTAGAGCGTACCGATACGGGGCTCCCGAGTATCGGTACGGGTCTACTCTGTTGACCAAGGAGGGTTGACCGAGAAGGGCGTATCGATACGCTCAAGGGCCGTATCGATACGGACTTCTCGTGGTTGACTTCTTGGGTTGACCTAGACAGTGCGTATCGATACCCCTAGCTAGGGTACCGATACGGTCTGCCCTGTAAGCTTAAAAATGGACTGTTTATGCATGGCCGTGGTTCGAATGTGTTTTCCTTTGTATGTTTCCGCTGTTGTGAATCACATAGGACTTAATATTCATCTAGGCAAGATTAATACGAAAAGAAAAAAATAGGGTTGCTAACTGAGGGGGAATCCTTTGGGTTTCGCTTCAGTTTTCCCCGTGTAGCCCACTCGGACCAGTCATCCGGCCAGACCGAGACGAGGGGGTTACAAATCGTGTTGTAAAGTATAGTTTTATGCCGATGTAAATGCGTTTTAGTTAAATTAGCTATAGTTGGTTAGTTAGTTGTAGTTAAATTTATATCGGTTTTCTGTTAGACTTTTATGCCATTATCAATTTCTTTCAAAAAATTTATATCGGTGTAAATGTATTATATATGTGCACTTGATTAATCAATAAAATATGTGAAGTTTTACTTTTCTTTTCAAAAGTTATGATTTATTTTTATATAATTCGATATTAGTGGCTGCTTGTCAGCCAGGTACGGGCGGGTACAAAGGGTAAACTATACTAATGACCACTGAACTATGGGGTTGGTGTCGATTTGACCACTATATTTTCAATTGTGTTAAATATACCATGTAATTATTTAATTGGTTCCAATGTAGCCACCTGCCGTTAAATCCTAGTAGAAAGATGATGTGGCAGTTTAACACAAATTGGTATAATTACACATTTAATCCCTATTACTTAGACATTCTATCAATTTAGTCCTAATTTTTATTTAATAAAACAATTAATTATTTAATTAAATGATGCCATGTGTCACCACCTCATTGGAGGACTTTAACCATTTATATTTGAGTTAATAATTTTATTTTACCCTCCAATGGGGTGGTGACACGTGTCACCACCCATTAAAGGAAGAAAATAAATATTACTCTACAATAAGAGTAGTAAGATTCAAACTATAGACCTCTTGGTGAGAGGTGTGTTTGTTTACCATCAAGCCAAACACAAATTTGTGATTTGTTGTACAACATTTATTATTTATCCTTTGTTGCGGTTTGCTTCAGCTAGCTCCAGATCAGCAATATACATTGCCAAGTTCTTCCGCCGACACAAGTTATCATCATAGTTCGTTGCATCTAACTGACGTGAGTGGAGCTGATATACCCAGAAAATGTGGTGAGCTTGTTGTTAAGAAACCCTTTTCAGTGAATTGTTTTTTTTTAGTATTATCACCTTTACTAGTTGTTAAACATCAGAAACTATAGTAAAGTGCTGAAAAATCCATTTCAATTCCTTGTTTGAACTCGGCATTTAGCTTGGAGGATGGCGTAAATTGTCTGCATGTTGTTAATTATGAAACACAGAAATCTATATAAACAACCGATTTAGCCAGGTGGGGCAACATGTTATTGGTGAATCTAAAGCAGAAGGCCCATGCCAAATCTTCTGCCAATGATACACTATGACACCAGATAGACAACGTCCATAGGCGATGATTTGATAAGGGTGGTGGTTAGGGTGGTGAAGGCACATGTATGGTCACCAAGGATGGAGACTGGTCTTGATGATGGATGCCGGGGTGGTGTATCGACTCACCAGGCGGTTCCGCACAACGGACCAAAACCACAAGCTTCAGCTGCTTATGAAGGAAACATAAGATGGATATATTTAACTTGTGTTTCTAATTTTAATATTTTGGATTTGGCCTAATTGTTTTAGATTGAGAAGTGGAATGAGCAGAGGGAGAATGGAACTTTCCCGGGACCTCTGTGATTGCACATTGGAAATAAGGTGACTCCTCTCTGGCATAGAGAATTCATATCGCTCTCTTGATCTTGACATTGGTTAAGTTTCAATGTTTATTCTAGAATTGTTTGAATTAATAAGCTACAAATGGAGATTTGTTTGATTCCATGGAGCATTAGTATGGTCGATGAGTTGGACAAAAATTCAAGTACGACTCGATGTCTTAATTCATGAACCTGCATTTTTCAGTTGATTGTTTTCTGGGTATATCAGCTCTACTCACGTCAGTTAGATGCAACGAACTATGATGATAACTTGTGTGAGCGGAAGAACTTGGCAATGTATATTGCTGATCTGGAGCTAGCCGAAGCAAACCGCAACAAAGGATTAATAATACATGTTGTACAACAAGTCACAAATGTGTGTTTGTCTTTGATGATAAACAAACACACCTCTTACCAAGAGGTCTTTGGTTCGAATCTTACTACTCTCATTGTAGAGTAATATTTATTTTCTTCCTTTAATGGGTGGTGACACGTGTCACCACCCCATTGGAGGGTAAAATAAAATTATTAACTCAAATATAAATAGTTAAAGTCCTCCTCCAATGAGGTGGTGACACATGGCATCATTTAATTAAATAATTAATTATTTTATTAAATAAAAATTAGGATTAAATTGATAGAATGCCTAAGTAATATGGATTAAATGTGTAATTATACCAATTTGTGTTAAACTGCCACATCATCTCTCCGTTAGGATTTAACGGCAGGTGGCTACATTGGAACCAATTAAATAGTTATATGGTATATTTAACACAATTGAAAATATAGTGGTCAAATCGACACCAACCCCATAGTTCGATGGTCATTAGTATAGTTTACCCTAAATAAAAATAGAATCCACTAAAGATCGGAGATCCATCCATTAATCTCCCAGCCGCCCTAAAAGGAGTAGGGGAAGGTAATACAATCATTAGCTCCCGTGTTAATTGTTTACTAACTTAAATCAAAGTAAAATTAATGCATAATGTCAAAAATTGCATATAACGTTTGATCGAATATTTATTTTAGTCTCAATTTTTGAAGCAATTAAACTCATATTTTTTTTTGGATCAAAATGACTCATTTACAGATAAAATTTATTAGTTAACTGACGATAAATGACATGACAAACCTACATGGCAATGCACATCGCCAGTGCGGAACTTAGAGTAAAAGTTTGAGGGAGCTAATTTAAATTTTTTAAAAAATGGAGGCTTAAACAAAATTTTTAAAACTTTGAGGGTTTAACTAAATTTTTTAATAATTTTGAAAAATTTAATAAAAAATTAAAAAATTTGAGAGACAGTTTAATTAAAAATATTCAAAATTTTAACGCTTAATATGAATTTTTAAAAATCTTAAGGGCGACGGCTCAAAATTTCCCAAAATTTTAAGGGGGCGTGGCCACCGCCGATCCTTTAAAGGATCCGCCTATGCACATTGCGATAACAATGTCATATAGACAAATATGTTGATTTTACAAAATGACACATGAGTCAAAAAATATTTTTAAAAATTGTATAAAATATAATTTTTTTTCTAACATGTCATTCTATCAAGTTGTTTATCGTTAGTTCGCTAACAATTTTCATCCGTAAAAGGGCTATTTTGAGCCAAAATAAAATGTTGATGGTTAAATTGCTTCAAAAATAAGAATAGGGGCCCGAAATGACTATTTATTCAAATGTCAGGTGATTTTTATCATTACGCCTAAAATTAAACTAAAATTTACGTATGAATGATGACAAACGGGCGGGGCGGGTGTGAATACCCCGTTCTCATACCTACTTAAAATTTTCATATCCACCACCTATCTACCACCCACGACAGATAGAATTTTCAAATCCACACCTGCCTACCCGGATACATTCTCAAATCCATCTTCACACCCACTACACAACTGAACTATGGGGTGAGTAGAATGGTAAAATTATCCGATTCAGTTAAGTCCCGACACAATCTAATAAGATTATACGAATAATTTTTTTTAAAAAAGAATTAATTTCAGGGCGGAACAAACGAGTTGAGTTTTAGTGAAAAAATAATAGGTGTAGGTCAAAGTCGGGACAACAAAAAAACCCATTTCACCTTGCCTCGTTTCCATCCTTACGTGTTGTTGTCCATTTTTTTAATAATAGCCATTGGATTTTTATTAAAATAATATAAGATAACACAATTACAACGCATATAAAAAGAAAAATAACATGATCAATCTACCAACAACTCTTACAACTCTAAAATAAAAAAAAAAAAGTAAATACTTCTATAGAGATAAGCATACAATCAAAATTCAAAAACTATCCTGAATCTCCTTGTCTCTAACCAATCGAAACGCATAACATTTGAGAAAAGAGTGGTAAGGACCCAAACTACCAGGCAGAAAGTTCCGCTACTCATGATTGATTACATCGACAACCAACCATTAACCGAGTCAGGATCCATTTTTGCAAGACCACGACAAAACCATAATCAAATATTAGCGTCGTGAAGATCATTGTGCGAGTACCAACCAGTCGCCAAGGTATGTTAAAATCATGCCACAAGGACAGATGAAACAAACCACAAAGAAACAAAGAAAAATGTGTCACAATGGCAGAAAAAAAAACACGTGCCACAAAGATAATTTTTTTTATTAAAATATAAAAATAAAAAAATAAAAAAAAACACCAGCAATCGATAACCAAAAACTAATTGATTGCTAATCGCCGACTGATAAATAAATCGAAGAAAGTGCAGCCGCGGCTTAGCTATTTGAAGGAAAGAAAAAATTGTCCAAATTAAAACTTTCACTATATTGATTGTAATTATAATTGTAGTTGTGATAACAATAGAAGAGTACACAATAACAACAAATTATGTTCTCAACGATTTGTCTTGTCTGATATCTCACGGTTACCTATAAAACAAGTTAAAGATCTTTTCACCTTCTGGATTAATTTGTGTTTTGAATTTTTTGGATAAATTCATATTCAAATCATTTCGAGTTCAAATCATCTGTATTTTTTATAGGGAAAACTACCCCACTGACCACCAAATAAATTGAGATACCTATTTGAACTACCGAACTATAGAAATCGTCAATTAGACCATCGAACTTATAAAATCAACCTATTTTGACCACCGCCGTTAAAAACCTAATGGTGGAGTGACAGAACTGACACGTGACAATAGATGAAAAAATTTTAAAATTACACATTTGGTCCATGTTATTTATACATTCTTTCAATTTAGTCATAATTTTAAAATAATAAATTATTTAATTAAGTGGTGACACGTGTCAACACCAAATTAGAGGAGAAAAATAAAAAAAATTCACCTACACATAGCAGGATTTGAACCTACAACTCCCAAGGGTAAAGCTAGGGGTGTGAAAAACTGACCCGACCTGGTAACCTGCCTGAAACCCGATCGAGTCAGAACTTGGTTTAACCCGAGAATTCAATGACCGAACCCGACCTGCACCCGACCAAAACGAACCTGAACCCGAATTTGACCTGTAACTGTAGAAACCGAACCCGAACTACACCCGACCGAAGTGAACTCGAACCCGAATTTGACTTGTTACTGTAGTAACCGAACCCGACCTGCACCCGACCGAAACGAACCCGAACCCGAGACTGACCTGCCAGATAACCGATTTAACCCGACCTGTTTGGACCCGACCTGTTTTGGAACCGACCTGTTTTGAACCCGACCTGTTTTGAACCCGACCTGATATTGACATGAACTGTTATTGACCTGAACTGTTATTGACCTGAACTGATATTGACCTGAACTGTTATTGACCTGAACTGTTCTTGACCTGAACTGATATTGACCTGAACTGATATTGACCTGAACTAATACTATTATTTGATTTGCTGATAATGATAATTATCTGACATTTGAAGAATTTAATATCAAGTGGTAATAAATTATCATTAACTAAAAGATAACTTTAATTAAAATAATAAAAATAATCTTTTAAGTTAACAATAACTTTAATTAACTTGCATTCATTTTATAAATAATATAAATAAATTAATGCTAAATTAACTTAACTTAAGATTAAAAATAACTTTAATTAACTTGCATTCATTTTAAGTTGAATGAATAAACATTATTACTAAATCAAATCGTCTTTCTAATTAACTTAACTTTTATTTTAAAATAACTTCAAAGATAAATTATTATACTTAATTAACTTAAGTTGAATGAATAACCATTATTAAATT
The DNA here is from genome assembly GCA_958450335.1 of Hibiscus tridactylites. Lineage (NCBI taxonomy): Eukaryota > Viridiplantae > Streptophyta > Magnoliopsida > Malvales > Malvaceae > Hibiscus > Hibiscus tridactylites. The sequence goes on along the minus strand of OY288289.1, from coordinate 3,578,306 downwards.
AAATTTTTATACTTAATTAAATTAAGTTAAATAAATAACGATTATTAAATTAAATCTGTATTCTTAATTAAGATAAGATGACTAAATTTTTTTATTATATGAATAAATTAATGCTAAATTAACTTAACTTAAGATTAAAAATAACTTTAGTTAACTTGCATTCATTTTAAGTTGAATGATTAAACATTATTAAATCAAATTGTCTTTCTAATTAACTTAACTTTTATTTTAAAATAACTTCAAAGATAAATTATTATACTTAATTAACTTAAGTTGAATGAATAATCATTATCAAATTAAATTTTTATACTTAATCAAATTTTTATGCTTGCGTGGAGCCTTGCCGCCGGTGGACTTCCGGGCTGTTTGCTTGGTACGAGCCATTTGTAAAAAAATGTGTTTGGACTGTGAGAAAGTGATGAAAATTTGAAGGAAAATGCTTTCGATGGAGTTTTCTGGGGTATTGGAGGGGCGTATATATTAAGAAGAATTTGGGAGAAGCGGGAATAAGTAATTAAATAAATATTTTAAATCGGGACAATATTAACCGTAGATTGGAAGGGATTATCGACGGCTGAAAAGTTGTTAAAGCATCGATCCGTGTGTGGTGGAAATTAACCAATACGATTCGTTCTTTTAAGCGGTATTGTTTTTTGTTTTGAAATTTGGCGCTTTTTAAATTTTTTTATCTGGATTAAGAGAGGAAATGTAAGCCGTCCACATGTTAAATACCAACGGTTACAATCCACTGTAGAGAATGAGAATTGGATAGCAATCCATGAGATAGCTGGACAGCCAATGGATTTTTTTTGACTTTTCACACTTCAAATAATATTATCTTTTACCTAGGTATGGTCATTTGATCCAGACCCGACTCCATAGGGTCGAGATTTTTAAAAGAAAAGTTTAGGTACGCGCCGGGTCGGTTTGATTTTTGGGTAAAGGATACTTGACCTAAAATAATAGTTTAGTTTTATTAATTTATGAACAATAAACCCTAAACCCAAATCAGTAAACCCTAAATCCTAAAAATAAAAACCTTAATCCATTAATATATATATATAATACATGTACGTATGTATGTATCAATTTATGAACAGTAAACCTTTAAACCCTAAACCCTAATCCCTAAAAATAAAAACCCTAATCCATCAATATATATATAATGCATGTAAGCATGTATGTATCAATTTATGAACCCTAAACATTAATCCCCAATCCATAAACCTTAGACCATACCGCCCACCCCTAAACCCTAATCCCCAAACTACTAAAGTACTAAATCATAATCCTTATATGTATGTACGTATAATGTACTAATATTATATATGTTAAATCTTAATCCCTACTCTCTAGTCCATACACTACACATAACACAATAAACCCTAAACTCGAAAGAACCCGACCTGAAACGAAACCGACCTGAAATGAACCCGACCTGAAACGAAACCGACCTGAAAAGAACCTGACCTGAAATGAAACCGACCTGAAACAACGAACCCGACCTGAAACGAACCCGACCTGAAACAAAACCGACCTGAAATGAACCCGACCTGAAACGAAACCGACCTGAAATCAACCTGTCAATTAACCGTTTTGACCCGACCTGAAATGAACCGACCTGAAATGAACCCGACCTGAAATGAACCCGACCCGAAATGAACCCGACCTGAATTGAAACCGACCTGAAATGAACCCGACCCGAAATGAACCCGAACCCGACCCGAATCGAGTCAAAACAAAAAATAGCCTGAAATGACCTGTAACCGGTTTGACCCGACCTGAAACCCAACTGTTGACCTGTTTTTACATCCCTAGGTAAAGCTAATGGCTTTGTCACTGCACCAAGCACAACTTTGTGCTATAATTCTCCAGATATAATATAGATCTCTTACTAGTTTCTACATTTATAAACCAAAAGCTCAAACCCTAAACACTAATTTTGCATATATAAATCCTAAACTCTAACCCTAATTATTTCAAATTAATTTCATGCTAAATATTTCAAATTAAACCCAAATCCCAAACCCTAAAAATTTCAAATTAGTTTCATATTAAATATTTTAAATTAAACCCTAAACCCTAAAATTTTCAAATTAATTTCACGCTAAATATTTCAAATTAAGCCTTAAACCCTAAACCCTAATTATTTCAAATTAATTTCACGCTAAATATTTCAAATTAAACCCCAAACCCTAAAAATTTCAAATTAATTACACGCTAAATATTTAAGGTTTTATTTTATATATTTTTAGCGTGAAATTAATTTGAAATGTTTAGGGTTTAATTTGAAATATTTAGCATGAAATTAATTTGAAATAATTAGGCTTTAGGGTTTAATTTGAAATATTTAGTGTAAAATTAATTTGAAATAATTAGGGTTTAGGGTTTAAGGCTTAATTTGAAATATTTAGCGTGTAATTAATTTGAAATTTTTTAGGGTTTGGGTTTAATTTGAAATATTTAATGTGAAATTAATTTGAAATTTTTAGTGTTTAGGTTTAATTTGAAATATTTAATGTGAAATTAATTTGAAATTTTTAGGGTTTAGGATTTATATATGTGAAATTAGTGTTTAGGGTTTGAGCTTTTGGCTTATAAATGTAAAAACTAGTAAGAGATATATATTATATCTGAAGAATTATAGCACAAAGTTGTGCTTGGTGTAGTGGTAAAGCTATTGGCTTTACCCTTGTGAAATTAATTTGGTGTTGACACGTGTCACCACTTAATTAAATAATTTATTATTTTATTAATTTAAAATTAAGACTAAATTGAAAGAATGTGTAAATAATATGGACCAAATATGTAATTTTAAAATTTTTCCATCAATTGCCACGTGGAAATTTCGTCACTCCACTGTTAGGTTTTTAACGACGGTGGTCAAAATAGGTTGATTTTATAAGTTCGGTGGTCTGATTGACGATTTCTATAGTTCGGTGATCCAAATAGGTATCCCTAATTTGTTTGGTGGTCAGTGGGGTAATTGTCCCTTTTTATATAATTAATTACAAATCATAATACGAAAAATTATATTATGGGTGGTTCCCACCACGTCATCTATGGGACCAACCAATGAAAACCACTCACTTCACCATGATTTTTCCATGTCATTTTTTTCAACCAATGAATCTTTAATAAAATTTTTTCATGTCATTTTAAAAACTGTATTTTAGAAATTATTTTATTATTAGATTAATGACATAGAAAATAATAATTAAGTGAATGGTTTCTATTAGTTGGTCCCATAGATAACGTGGTGTGAATCACCCATGATATAATTTCTCTCATAATACCGAGGTTCGTGGACTACACATTAATTTCGGAATTTAATTAAAAAATGCTATTTATATCGGTGCACAGATGGACGAGGAGCTTCCCAGTAAATCTCCTACTCGCATGGTATATAAATCTGTGAAAATATGAAATAGATATCTGAAGTCTGAACAGGGTTGATTATCTGAAGTCTCTATTAAGTGTTACTGAGTTATAAAGGTTTTTATTCCGAGTTTGAATCGTTTATAGATTATATTATGATACATGTGCTATAAAATTTAAAATTTCAACTTTAATATCTCAAATTTTAAATTATAAATTTTAACTATAAATCTTAAATTTTATACTCAATACACTAAACCTTTAAATTTTAAACCACAACTTAAATCTTTAAACCCTAAAATTAAAAAATTTATTGTGTATTAATAAAGTATTTTCCTATATTTTAACGGTTAATATTCTCTAGGTGTTGGTGTACCTTCACGCAAACAATTGTAAACCAAAAATTTTATTTCGAATATTATAGATCGAGAGATAATCACCACTTATAATTAGAACTGTAAATAATAGGTAGAAATTGTTCTAAAAATAATTAAAAATATAAATAAAATTCCGTTTATATTTGTTTAAAATGAATCGTCTCTCAATTGAGTCTTAACCTTTTCCCGATATTTTATAATCACTTAAGCCTCCAATGATATCTAGAATCAAATCATGTTAAATTCTTAAATAAATTAAATCTATTTAAATATTATTTTTATATTGAATAACATTAACTTCCCTTCAACTTAATTAATATACAATGTCTAATAAACTTATTATTTTTGTGTTTTAAAATTGACTCACATAAATTGTTGCATTAAAAAATTTTAAAACTATTTAAACACATATTTCCTTTTCTACCTGTTTTAGTTTCTAGAAAAACAAAAGTGATTTTTTTCTTAAAAAATTAAAATTATTATTTGAAATTTTTTACATCATATTTTGTACACATTTTTCTTAAATTGCGTGATAAATCAACATATGACAATGTCAATGTGACTCGTTTGATATTTCATGGTTACCTATAAAATAAATTAAAGATCTTTTCACCTTATGCAATCACCATCCTTCAATTGGGGAGTGTAACATACAACAAAGTTATGGTATAAGACCAATTAAAATGTAATAAAATATAAAATTTAAATGGTTACTGGCCAACTTAAAATATTATATTTTTTATAATATTTTGATTTAATAGTTTCACAACAAGTGTCGATATTTAGAGACAAATTTTAATACTTAACATCAACCTAAAATATCATATGTGACAAGTATAGATACTCGAAGTCAAATTTTAATACTTAACCATCAATAAATGTTATAAAAAATTGTAACATTTTAAGTTGATGAGTAACATTTTAAGTTCAATATTTTGTAATATTCTGGTCATACTATTCTGTAACCCTGTTACACCCTAAATTCACCGCCATTCAATGGCTTCCACCATTACCAAACTTTTCAACGTCTTGTTTGATGGAGCCGGGAAATTCGGTACCATCGATTGTTCTTCTTGGAGATGGAAATGATGCCACTTTCATTACTGGTAAAATGTAATAGAATTGTGATTGATGGCTGGAGCACTTTCAGATCCGCTACTGTTGGTAATCTCTTAGAAAATTTGTATTAAGGCTGTAAATGAGATGAGAGATTGTGAGTTATTCGAGTTCGACTTGGTCAACACTCGATTCAATTGGACTCGACTCGAATTTTTAATGAGCCGAGTCGAGCTATTTGATACCCAACTCGAAAAGCTTGTGAGCTACTCGAAAATAGAATATGCTAAATTTTTAAATTTTTTAAATTTAAAATCTAAATTCCTAAACTTAAAACCCTAAAATATAAACCTTCCTAAACTCTAAAATCTAAATCCTAAACTCAATAAGATAAGCCTATAAACTAACACCCTAAACCCTAAAATTAACAAGACGTTACTTGTGTATCAAAGTTTTTTTCTAATATGGATTTAAATGAGAAGAGACAAATAGCGATTTACTCTAGTCTAACTCGGTCAAAGCTTGGTCAACACACGATTGAACTCGGCTCGAGTTCTTAACGAACCAAGTCAAGCTCGAATTATTCAGACTCATTAAAAGTTACTCGAACTTAAACTCTATTTGAATTTTTAACGAGCTGAGTCAAGCCTAGTACCACTCGAGCTTGACTCGGCTCGTTTACTCCCCTAATTTGTACATTAAAATGTGATGGGTCGGGTTTTGTTAGTTTCGAATAAAGTCAATCTGAGTTAAATTAATTAGTTTTTCGAAATTTTGGATAAATTCATATTAGAATCATTTTGAGTTCAAACTTCAAACCATCTGAGATTTTGCCAATTGACTTTCTAGGATGGGTTGTTTCAATTGAATTTTCAAATTACGGTTACATTAGTACTAAATCCATTTATCGTTCTAACGGCAAGCTTTTATATAAAGTGTTTAAAAATATTTATGGTAATTATACCATGCAATGGCGGTACAAATTTAGTTTTTACAAATGCCTTAAGACTTAAAGATTTAATTTAGGGTGTTTAATCTAGGGGTTTAAGTTTACGTATTTAGAATTTAAGATTGTTAAAATTTAAGTTTGTGAGTTAAAACCTAAATTCCTAACATATTATCATAAACCTTAATCTTTAAATCTTAAATTCTAACTCTAAACCCAAATCTGAGTCCATAAACCTTAAATCTAAGGCGCTTGTAGAAACTAAATCTTTAAAAGTTTCTACCGTCCGTGTATGAAGTATTTTCTTAATATTTATTAATCCATACATGTTGAAAAAAGAAACAACATAATATTCAAACGGACAATCTAACCTCAAAGTTGATAATCAATGGCAGTTCTGGGCAGGTGCAAGCGACCGTACAAATTAATTTGAACATTGAAGATTCCATTTATTTAAATTAGTTTGTAATATCTAGTCACTTCTTAAATATTATGCACCCAAAGTCGAAGTGTGAAATTTTCCCAACGATCGATTTGGAACCCAAGGATGTTCATCAATATAACTTGGGGCCATCTCATTTTCTTTTTAGTTCCAACGGAGAATAGAAATTGTTGTAACCGAATTTTGTACGAGTTATGGCACTAATAGGGACATAGTCAGGATTTGGAGTTGAGAGGACAAAACATAAATATTTAAAAGTGGGGGGCAAATTCATAAATAAACTAATTTTTATAAAAATCTATATAAGGTGACAAAAGTGGGAAAAAAATTCTTCGGGGGTGGGGGCGATTGCCCCACCCCACGCCTATATAGTTCCGTCACTGGGCACTAATGATTCATAATTAAATCATAGATAGACAAAAACAACAGTAGCAGGCTGATGAAGCAAATATATTAAACTTAAATGAAAGTTTTGATCAGCAATCGTTGCCAATATATCAGAGGACTACTAAGAACTGAACTTTTTGCTATTGGAGAAGGCCAAAGAAACAAAAATTGATATGGACTTTAACAAAATGAATGTTCAGTTACATAACCTCTTTTTTAGTTATCTATCGATATAACCATATGAACAGACTGAACCGCGATATCGCCAAAAATTACTTAAAAAGTTTGGATTGAGGAAACATACTTGAATGAGGTTTGATGGCTCGCTAAAGGAGATTATCGAGCTGTGCTTCCAGTACTTGTATGTCCACCATGTTGATGGTGCTTTTTGCCTCTGGAGAATACTCTGATTTTAGAAGAGATTGAACTTGGATATGGGCTTCAACAATATTTGTCCTGCATGAATATAACAATCATCTTAATTTGGTGTTCGATAAGCCTGCTAAAGAATCCGAATTATTCAAAACTCACTTCAAGATTAGATAATTATCGATTAGGTCAGGGTTATGGTTATGGAGTTAAGCTTTTACATTTGGGATGGTATCTTACTTGATTGGTTTGAACAGAATTGTTCGTGTTGTTGGGTTCTGTAAATAAAGCTTCATCTTTGCTATCACCAGCGGAAGTTCTTGCTGAATGGCTGAATTTACCTGTTAGAGAAATGAAAACCATCGGTTGGTGAATCTAAAACCGAGTTGACACTAAAAACAATGGCAAATCTTCAAAAACCAATGCAAACTGTAACCTCCAGAATAGGCTGGCAAAAGATTAATTAAATATGCGACACACCTTCTGCACAAGTTCAGCCACCTTTTCCGGTGTAGCAAAGGCTTGTTCCTTGAGCGGCTTGGCCATAACTGCATCTAGTTTTTTATTCTGAGTACCAGAAGATAATGCAACTTTTACTGCCGTTACCTATAGGAACACCAATAAACCCCTCGGACAATTAGTCGTACATCAAAGCTACAATTTCATTCGGAGAAGAATATGAATACAAGGTGTTCGGTTAAATATCACATAACAAGTTGAAGTCATGAAAAGACCAATCAAGGAGGAAAAAAACATACCTTGGTAACAAATGAAAGCATAGGATCCACGACTTGCTTAGTGACTGCCATAATAAACTCCTCGCAAGTTGCTTTTAAACTTTTCTCCAGCTCCTGAAAGTAAACGAAAAAGAAAGTGTTACACTACTGATAGCAAAGCAAATTCCCAGCATCAATCACAAAAAAGGGGAAAAGAAGAAAAGAAGGGAGGGGGATTGGAGTTGGTGTGGTAATTGCAGGAGAAACATAAATAGTTTGCTAATACATTATCTTTGGGGACGAAAGATTTATAATTTCATTTCTTCATTTTAGTAACATTTTACAACTTGCATAGTTGAAGATAAATAGTTTGCTAATAATCATTATCTCCCGATCCCTGAACATTGATGTGTTAGTCGAAGATTATTTCCAACATGCACCAAAAATGCATGCCTTTTGACTCACTGAGAACTGTCAATAAATTTATAAAAAGGTAAACTGCTAACCTTCTTCGCATCTACTTGACTTTCCAAAATACGGGGAGATAAGGTACTTGCTAATGATGCCGATCTGGTCCAGTCAAATAATGATGCCTGGCCTCCAAGTATCCGCCTCAGGTGTTCCTATCAAAGGCATTTTAAAACAACCAAGTGAAAGAAATTTAAAATATGAATGGGCTGTTTGAGATGGAAAAGAACTAGAGATTCAACAATCTAAACATCAAAGAAATCTTAAGAAAAGTGAAGAAATAGTTGTTATTCGTCTTCCCAGTATCTGCTAAAACTCAAAAAGAGCTTCAGCATAAGAATGCTAAAGAAACCTGAAAAAATTGTAAACATCAAGTACTGCATGTCAGTTAAATAGAAAATTAAACTCAGAAAACTTACCAGCACATGAGAGAAATCAAGTTCTTTGTGTGTAACAGAAAACTCTATGTCAAATGGTGCTATCTGCAAGGCCAGAACTCATCCCGTTAATTAAAAATTGAATGACCAGAGAAAATGAGAATCAAAAGAGAGGAATAATAACGATAACCTGTTCCCTTAACAACAGAAGATGCTTTATAAGGAAGAGCTGTCCATCCATTGGTGTTGATCTCTTTGTGATTAGTTTGCTTGCTTTCTAGGTAAAATTTAAAGATTAAAGAGGGAGAAATGCAAATGGTTAGAAATCTAACCAAGCCCACTGCTTATTTTAGAACACGCTAAAGAGTGAATATGTCTGTCAACTTATTCATAGATAACATGATTTTTCAAAAATCTAAATCCAAGCTTACCCACATATAGAAATTGTATCATTCTATAGCATTAACAAGCTTAAAAAGTAAATGACTTACTTGGATAGAGTCGGAACAAAATTCTACAGCTTCCTGAGAAAAAAAACAGCACAAATTAATTATTTAACAGAATACACAAAGAATAGATAAGAAACTGAACAATGGTGATTATTGAAAGACTCAAAGGCACCTGAGCCAAGCCAGTGAAGACTTCTGGTTCCAAACACTGATACAATTTTGAAAGAATAGATATTGTTTTCTCTAATGGTGGATACCAAGTTTTGAATACAAATGGATTTGAATCAGCCTGCGGAAGAAAACATAAAGTGAAATTCAAGCAGACATAAGTGATGTCCTACTAATCTGGTCACCATCAATCTCCAGAATCCAGATATGTCAAAGCTGCAGACATCGCATACTTCAGACGTTTCTGTCTTCACATCTACAAGCCGGGATAAGGGAAAAGTGTTAGTGAACTTACAGGCGTTTCTGTTTTCACATCTTCAGACTGTTGCAGTTTTGCAGGGTAATCCAAATCTTCATCAAATGGGATATAATTTGCAATCTGTGTGAGAAAGAAGGCAATGATTCAACAAAAACAACAAATATGGAAAGACAATAAGTTCGGTGTTGCGATGTGTGGCATTTCCCAGCCATGCACACTAAAAAGCAAAACATAATTGCTCCTAGTATTGTAAGCATAGAATGCAACTGTTAGCAAATTTCGCTTTCAATCTCAAATTATGGGCAGCCAAAACAATTGTGCTTTCAATAACACAGAGGGAAGTAAGTGGCAACCACTTGATTTCCAGTATGTATCTATCAGATAGGCAACCCAAGACTTCATTTCCAATCAACATCCACAAATATCAAGCAGCCAAAAAAGACTCTCATTCCTCAATAAGGTAAAGAGTTGGTCGCTTTCATTGATTTATGAGATGTACACAAACAAACATATTATATATGCATAAGCAATAAACAGACCTCGTCACGGATATGTGTTCGAGCACGAAAAGTCAAGCGTTCGTGAATATCTTCCAAAATTCTTTCTAATGTAGGGCGTAACCCGGCCAACGACTCACTTTTTCGGCTAAGCTGTTCTCCCAATACTTCAACTTTGAGGATATCAACCAGCTCACAAAGAAAATCAACATTTGTTTCATGAATGAGTTTTGGACGCAATGTATCATATAAGAATGTAGACCTGCAATTAAATACAACTTAGCAAGATATGCAAAAGATTTATTCTTAAGTCAAACTTTGTAAATATTATTTCAATTAATTTCCATAAAGTCATTAAGCCATGTAACAAGGAAACAAAATGAATATGGTAAAAGAGAAAAGAAAGCTCTTAATATAGGCAACAAGGGTACTTACAAAGGATCTATTAAGGGTGCCAAACTTGAAACATCCTCTGAAGAAGAAGGGAAAAAATGATCAAAGAGTTGGTGCTCAAGTTGACAGACCTGCAGCCATGGAAACATGTAGGCCCCAGTTTATAAAAAGTAGTACCGTTTTCAATTTACAAACACCCGTGTAAGAAACTTTAAGTATCAGGTTAGATTTTACTGTCTATAATGCCACCAAACATATAAAATGCGCAGAGAGGACATGACCTAAATAAAAGTTTTGCTTCAGTCGATCATACCTGCATTAGGTAAGCACATCCTGATCTCGTCAATGATGGCAAACCCTCTTTCTTGGCAAATTCAGATATTCGCAGATGCACCATGCCTTTGATCTAAAAAAGCATATGTTAGTGGAAACATTAAGGATTGGTTCAAATACTACATTAAGTTGTGTATGTGTGTGCCTGTAATATATCATTCACTCACCAAAGAAAGCCTCTGTTCACAGTACAATTTATGGCATTCTGCAAGAATATGAACATATTCTTTCCTTGATGCTCTGCTTTCAATTTCTTCTAGTAATGGCTTAAGCTGCAAATGCTAAAAACTGTTAATGATCTCTTTTCACTTCTGAAGGAGATACATTTTCTATACATGTTACAACTTTCAGATTCTTTCAAACAAACAAAAAATACAACTTTCAGACCAAAAAAGGAAACCATTACCTCACTAGCAGCTGCCTTGAAACGTATATAAATTACAGATGCCTCAACACCCTCAGAAAGAGATGCTTTGTTGCCACCACTGCCCCGGATTGCTGCCTGAACCTGATGACGGAAAGAACAAGCATTTTGGAAGCATTAATCCATCCATAAAAGCATATTCATATATGTAAATTTGACCTAGAGGTGGATATTTTACCTGAGAAGAAGCACTTTTGAGAACAGAAAGTACATGAGAGCGAATCATACCCAGGGCCCGGGACTATAAAAACAGGTTTCCATATATTTTAGTCAAATCATCCATTTATATGCATGTATTTCATTCACTAAAAACAATACATAGATCGTCATCATAACTCACCTGGAGTTGACGGAATTTTAGCAAATAAACACCGGATTCTGCATATTGTGGAGTACTTTCAACATACCTACAAGGATGAATTTTTTTTATTACAATTGCTTATCAGAGGGACAATTATTAAAGAATTGTTGACTAGTTTGCAAAGTTGGAATAAGTTCAAATGTAACTTACGATATGCAATCGTCAAGCCGTTTAAGAAGTGGAAGAAAGTTTTCATTTCCAACATTCATGTTTGGAGAATAAAAGTTAGAAGTAATCTGTACGCACAAGAGGTAACATTAGACAAACCATTAATTTCAGAACTATTGCACCAACAGAAATTCATCAAGACCTCTATACACATTAACATAAATCCTAAGGGATAATAGGCTATAAACCAGGAAAAATAAGCAATAAACAAACTGAAAGTAGACCGATCTCTAGTTAAGATAGCATTCAAACCTTACATTCTCCAACTCATCAAAATACTTGAGTTTACTGCGAAGTGCTTCAGCAAACCCAATCAGCTTTTGCTTCTCCAGTACCTGCAATAAGAATAAGCTGGTGATGCAATCAATTGACTAATTTAAACCAAAATTTTCCATCTCACAGACGAGTGAATTGCAGCTATTGCACATAAAGCTGAATGTGAAAAGCTAGAAACGAGAATATGAAACTAAATTCCAAACCATACAAACAAAAGTCATACCAATCGATCACATGCATCATGAAGAGTTTTAGTTTTTGTTGCTACTGCTTGGTGTTGCAGCTGTAATTCATTAAAAAGGTCTAAGGTCTCATCCACCTGCACAGAAGTGTTCTCCTAACTTAGAAATCATGAGGAAAAGATAGATCTAACTTAATAAAGAGCTAGCAAAGAAAATGAGAGAATATAAATAGATATAAAACAGAACAACGTACTTGTCGAAGTATATCATCACAAGTCCGAATGCGGTCTGTTAGAGTATTAACATAGTGCTGATACTTCTCTTCGGTCTAAAGTAACAAAACCAATGAGATGAAGTAAACAAACATTCAACAAAAGTACTCCATGAAAAAATATTTTGCAACAAGATATCGTGACTAACCTCCGACCTCATGGCCGATTCAAGATCTGTGAACCATTTATAAAACTGCACAGAAAAAGAATACGAAGCAAAACCTTTAGATCCAAATTCATCAATTTCATAAAAACCTAATAGAATTAGACCATTAGAAGAACAAAACAATGTAACCATCCACAAAATATTAGATGTACAGTTCACACAAGATATATAATAAATTTGATTTACCAGATTTGTATTAACCAAAATTGCTTGAATAGCTCCAGAATCACCGAAATTGTTAGCCTTTGTAGAAACAGACAATCCAGTATCTTGCCCGGAGGTTCTCTCTTGAGCCTACATTAGCATAATCCATGCATCTTTCACCAAAACATTGATAAAGCACTTGAAAGAAAAAAGTAACCGACAGCAACATAATTCCTCACCAGATTGGCCGGAAACGGCCGTTCGGCAACAGCATGAGATAGCATCATGATAGCTCCTTGCTGCTGCTGCGTCAAAGGCGCATTCTAAACACAAATCCAAAACAAATATATCAAATTAAAGAGAAAAAAAAATCTAAAACAATGCATTCAGTTCCACACCAAAGATCCGATCCTCAAACTAAAAATTGTTCAACTCTTCCGATAATTATCAACAGTACAATCATATTTTACTTCAAAAAAATGCAATCACATTCACCTTACAATTACGGCTCCATTTAAGAGATCGGATCTTTTAATAGCTAGATTTAAGGATGAAATGAGAGTAAAATCAAATTTTCAAATTAGTTATAAGCTAAAACTTTTTTTAAAAGTTCATAGAGATAAAATTAAAGCAGATCTGAAGTAGAAGATATTCAAATCGTGAAGTTCAAAAGCAAACATTGTTGAGTTCTGAAGAGTGAGTTTAAGAGCAAAGGAGGGAGAAAGATTACCTGTTCCCATGAAGAAGCGAAGTTGTAGCCTTTGGAGATGTTTCCAGATTTGGGGAGATTCGGAGGTGTAGCTGCTGCATTTGTCGCCATTTTGTTTTTCTTATTTTTCTAGGGAATCTGGTTCTAATGGACGACCAGACGGACCATAGCTATTTGATTTTGTTCATTAAACGATGCTAGTGATTGAATCTAACGCCAATTTTTTATAGGGTAAATTACGTACGTTATCATTATATTTTACTCTCAAACCAATTTTTATCATTAATGTTTCAAAACATTCAATTAATTAACTGAAGTTTATATTGAATGTTTTTGCCACTTTTTTGTTCGTGGACTGCGGGGAATTTTTCGGCGAAATAGAGGTCAAATTCGAATTCAGGGGGGCAAGACGAAGAGAATATTAAAATTTGGTATCGAACGACAACAGCAGTGAACGATGAAGTGATAAAAATGTTCAAGATCTAAACCTAAGTGAGTAAATTGAACGTTTTGAAAATTTAGTGACCAAAATATGTTTGAGAGTAAAGTTTAGTAGTGACTTGCCTAATTTACCCTTTTAAAAGCCGCTGTGTTTTGACGTGGTGAAGGCTCGAAGCTGATGATCTTTCAAGACCTACTGTTTTCCCTCCACGACGTCGTATCCGATTATAATATGCTTTCGTTAAATTTTCGTTAATCACTAATGATATTTATTTTAAATAGGGATAATTATACATGTAGTCTCCATTACTTATATATTCTATCAATTCAGTCCTAAAAAAATCTCCTTTCAATAGTGCTATTTTACACACTTATGTAATTCTTGTCCGATAAATATTTTAATAAATCAACAGTTATTTTTCACGTTCTATTAACATAGATCATGTATATCAAGTTGTATATATATATATATATATATATAATGACAGTATTCTCAATCAAGATGATTGAGGGCTTAACTTGGTTAAAACTTTTACGTGTAATTTTATTGATAAATTCAACGATCAAATTGTTAAAATATTAATCGAACAAGTTACAGAAGTATGCAAAACAACTTTAGTTTTATACTAATATAAGTGAATCTCTCCCCGAATATATCGGTTAGATTATGCTTTCGGGATGGAGATCAGAACAATAACAACTATTCCGATTCTGACTCTCCATTGCCGATTGCCAAGGTTATAACTTATAGACAACGAAAATAACAGCAAGAATTTGTAAAGGATACCATTGCATAAAAGAAAATAGCAGAATTATGGACTGCTGATTAGCAAAAGCAGATGGCTAGAGAAAACACATGTTGATTGATCAGTAAAAGGAGGCGTGGGGAAACTTGTTTGGTAAACAATAAGCTAAAACAGCTCACTCTTTAACATCAGCAACACCTCCCGGAGATATCTGAAATCGAGCTTCGGCCTCAGCCAAGCAAGGCGAACTTATTACTTTACAAATGCGTTCCTCCCCTCTTCCCTTCCGAAGAGCCAGCCTATTGTCAATGACGAACTTATAGTTAGTAGCAGCTTTCAAAGAGGAGTGGTTAAGAGAAAGGGGATAAATTAGGCCTAAAGTTTCGAGAACAAACCTTGTTGTGGAAGCATGAGCCATGATGTTACCGCCAATCGGCTTAATTTGAGGTCCAGCAAAAATTGCAGAACCGTCCACTTGGGCAACTACTTGGTTCGTAATTACAACGGCCACACCAAACTACAGTAACGTAAAATGCAAGTAAAAACATGATAAACATGGACAACTCCATGCATCTCATTCTCATAGCATGAAAGTAACCCAATACTCAAGGCAAATAAAGATGTAAAAGCCTTAACCTCATCTGCCAACTTCTGAAGGCTCCTAAGGAATTTCGCGAGATGCATTTGTCGGGCAGAGAGTTCACCCCGCCCGGAAAAATCTGTTCTATAGAGGGCAGTAGCACTATCGACTATCATAAGCGCAAACCTGTAGAGAAATCCGCCAAACAATTAACCGTGTTAACCCAACAACATTAGAGATAATGCTTCTTGATAAGGTCAAGCCAAGTAAAGGAAATGTTTTTATACCTTGTTTCCACCATCATGGAAGCTGCTTCAAGTAAAAGCCGAGACTGATGGTCAGTGTTATATGCTCTAGCATAGGCTACATTCTCCAATACATCGGCTCCATTCAGTCCAAATCTGCAACATTCAACAACAGTGTTAACTATCAATATTGCCACATAGCATAATAGCAGTACAGATACGGTTATTATCAAGGGTAGCCGTCAATTACCTCTCCGCTATCTGTAAGAGTCTTTGTGGTCTGAATGTCCCTTCAGCATCAATGTACATTGCTTTTCCCTCACCACCTCCTTGATCTAATGGAAGCTGAAATATCATACAAAATTAGGAGCATGCCAAGATGAACAGACTGTTACGAGCTATGAGTATGGAATGAGATGATGCTAGGCAACAACAGAAACTGGAATATGCATGGCGTACGAGACAACTCGATGAACGATGAGAAAAACTCTTACTTGGCATGTTACACACAATGTGTGACAGAGTTGAGTCTTCCCAGAACGGAACTCACCATATATCTCAGTAATGGATCCCGTCTCGATTCCACCTGTCATGGAGAAAACCAAGTGAGGGCATACTGATGATACATAAAAGTAATCTTGTAACAGATGGAACAAATAGTCAATTTCAAGGACTGCTGAGAATCAAAGTTGAACAAAATTTCACAAACGTCAGAGCATATGTACCTTCCAAAACTTTATCGAGTTCACTTGACCCAGATGTTATCTGGATTATCTCCAATCTTTGAGCATGCAGTTGGCTAGCACTGGTGAAACCCAAGGGGACCAGTTTGGAAGCTGTCAAGAACCACAACAAAGACTCAAAAGCTTTTTAATTTCAAATCAATTTACAAAATTATAGTAATAATCATCAATAAAAACTGATGGAACAACCAAATTGTGGAAACAACGTACCGGCTTCCATGATCTTGTCAACTTTAGCTTCACTGATTCCTTTGATCTGAAGAAGATCTTTCCTTGGGGTATAAGCAACAGATTCAATCGTACAAAGACCTGCATCCTTGAGCTTCTTTACATCTAGAGCTGCAATTCCTGATGCCTTCAATTGAAGAATAAAAATAAGAATAATATCCAAAAATATTACTTAAGCAACGACATGCCAATTCTAATTCTAGCTCGAACTCAAAACTTAACCGAAAACCAATCCCATTTGATCATAAAAGGTAAACAATTGAAGCCCAAACACAAAGCTCACCCAAACCTAAACACAACATGAAAAACCGTGCTTCAAACCTGATTGACAATAAACCCTAACAGAAAATCACCCCTCCTAATAGGCAATCGAGAGAGTATAACGTATTTAGATACAATTCCTATCTCTTCTAATTAATTAAAAGGGGAAAACGGTATCGGAAAGAACCCATGGTTAAAAAACAAAGAGCAATGAGACTGAGAAAACCCATTTTCGTTTTCAGAATCCTGAAAAGAATTTACAATGATTTCTACCGAATATTGGACCAATCAAGAAAATGAGCATCTTTTCTGCAACTAGGAAAAAACCCCACAGAGAAAAGATTCTTACTTTCTAATATAATCAAACAAGAGATGAAATCTAGTAGATGATTTTTCACCTGAAGTTGCTCCACAGGGAAGGGGCCGTGCTGAATCTCCTCGGAGTCCTCTTGTTGTTGTTGAACCGTCTTTGGGTTTCTCTGCTGCTCCATTTTTCGCCGAAAAAACCAAGAACCAACCAAGGATGGGCTTAAGGGAGATCAAAGTTTGGGAACGGAAAGAAGAGAAAAGGGAATGAATGAAATATTGTGGAGGGAAATGAAATGATTTTGAAAGGAGCGCCAAAAGGTTATAGGGTGGAGGCTTGCAGGGCAAGTTTGGAGCTTGTCGGGTGCTCCACATTAAATGGACCTTTTACTTGGTTCCGAGTTTCGATTATGGATTTTACCCAAACGAAGTAGAAATATTAAGAGTGAACTAAATTGAACGATGGAAATCCTCTTCCCTTTTCTACCTATGTTCTCATGCAAAAAATCAGGTTTAAAGTTTTATGTTAGGGTTTAAAAATTTAAGATACAATGTATTTTTTAAAGTATATAGTAGGGTTTAAGGTTTAGAATTTACGATTAGGGCTTAAAATTTAATTTTGTAGTAGTTTTTAGTGTTGAGACATAAATAGGGGCACCGAAAAAACACATATTATTTTTTTGCTAAAAGACTTATTTTACCCTCGTTCGACCCCAATTAGCAATGTTGCCCTTCGCGCGAAAATGCGTTCAATTAAGTCCTCCAGTTCTCACATTAAAACAAATTAGCTCCTTAACTAATAAACCGTTAAACTGATCGTTACTCTGTTAACATGTCAACCGTCTGCACCACATGGCATGCCACGTCATTGTTGAAATGTCAAAATGTTGACGTGGTTTAGGTGCTGATATGGCAAAAGAATAATTTTTTAATCTTATTTTTCGTGACATCATCAGATTAGTTTTAGAGCGTAGACTTAAAATAATCCTTGACATGAAAGGGTTGAAATTCAAACTTAAGACTTGGTGGAGAAAATGTTTAGAGTTTTACCACTAAACCAACGTTTTAACCTTATCAATAAACACCAAATGTAGTATATAACCTCATCCAAATTGCATGTTGCTCCTTCATCTTTTTCATTACCCGCTGTTTGGTGCATCCTTCGAATTCAAGCTGGAGCTTTAATGCATGGTGGGAGCTAATGGAAGGAAGCTTTATATTTCTTTAAATAATCTCAACTCTGAGGGTCAAGGTTTTAGATCCAAGTTGTTCGAATACGAAGATCATCATCGTTATTGAATTAAATGTTCGAACTTTGATCGCTCGTCTTTTGATGTATGATTTATCTCCATTCCATAGTTGCCATCACTTGTGGAGCTCTAATGGTGTTCTACACCAAGGAGGTCTCGGTTTTCGGTCACGATCACGAGATCGCTAGTAAGCTACAAGGCTTGACGCCCCACGACCAGCTCTTGATTAGGCCATTGTCTCCTGCTTAGGAACTTGATCATCATGTTTGAATTCAAAGGAAAAGTGAAAATGGCAATGTCATATGAGGCCGGCATGTTTTGGTTTCAGTCCAGAGCTGTCTCAATATGCTTTTTTAACTTCTAATCTTGATGCTTTAAATATAATGTAATAAAATACAATTTAACTTCTGTCCCTAAAACCAATAAATGTTGCAGGAAAATTTTCTGGTTACCAAACAGCTAGTAATGAAGAAGATAAAGCAACAGCCATGCAATTTAGATGTTATATGTTTTATTGGATGTTTATTGAGGAGGATAAGAGGTTAGTCTGGTGGTCAAGCACTAGGCTTTACACTGTCCAGACCTGGATTTAAGCTTCACCACCTTAATTTCATGAGTTATTTTAACTCTTAATTTTAAATTTAGCCTCACCACTTCAATTACATTGGTTAAATTTTAATATGAAAAATAAGATAATTTTTTTGTCACGTCAACATTTTGACTTTCAACGCTGACATGGCATGCCACATCAGCAGAGACGCTGACACGTTAACAGTTAACGATCAGACTAACGATTTCGTTAGTCAATGTTGGTCAAAGGACTAATTTGTCGCAATGTGCGAATTGAAGGATCTAATTGAATGTGTTTTCGCACGAGGGGCAACATTACAAAATGGGATCAAACTCGAAGGCAAAATCAGCCATTTAACCTTATTTTATCAAAATTTATAATTGGGTCATTCAATTAAAATTTGGTTAAAATAGTTACTTTTAACTTTAAATTGAGCCTCACCACCTCAATTTCATTGGTTAAAACTTAATATAAAAATAAGATAAAAATTCATTTTTTATATTTTTCACCACGTCAACAATTATGCCATGTCAGTATTTTGACTTTTCAACGTTGACATGGTATGTCATATCAGCAAAGACGCTGACGCGTTAACAGTTAACGATCAGACTAATAGTTTCGTTAGTTAATGTTGATCAAAGGGCTAATTTAGTCCAATATGCGAATTAAAAAATCTAATTGAACGCATTTTCACGCGAAAAAGAACATTACAAAATGGAGTCGAACTCGAAGACAAAATAAGCCCTTTAGCCTTATTTTTTATCCTAAATTGAAGATCACTTATTATGCCTTCAGTTACGCACATGTCATGTTTTTATCAAAATTTGTAATTGGGTCATTTAATTAAAATTTGATTACAATCGAGTTACTCTTTCGTTAAGATTCAAATGAATATGGAATAAGGATTGGTATGATGATTGTTTTTGTCTTTTAAACTTATATATTCTATCAATTTAATCATGATTTAGAATAATTTAATAAATTTAACCCTTCGTATTTAAAAAATATATTAATTTAATCATTTTTATTCTCTTAAATCGCTTGTATACCCTCACTAACACTAGAATACTTCAATTTAAATAATTAATTAATTTAATATACAAATTTATAAATATAAAAATATTTATAATTATTTTTAATGCTAGATATGTAATTAGTATCTACATTAAAATAAAACTCATTAATATCTATTTAAAAATATTTAAGAAAACCTTTAGGTTTTATTTACTGCTACAAGATAATTTTTTACAAAAAAATAAAATTGAGAATGTTAGGTATGTGAGCATCTTTCCAAAAAAATGAACACAGAAATATCCTAAAATTGTTTTTAGGATTATTTTCCAATAATTTTGCTCTATTTTTTTTTTATGAAAAGAGGTGTATTTCCATTGATAGAAGAACATACACTTGACATGTCAGCATATGTCTCGTTAAAAAATTTTCTTAAATTTAGGTAGAGGAAAAATAGTGCATATGCTAACAATTCGAACAAAACATATTACATGTGGCTTAAAACATCGTTATGCAACAAAAGAATAACTCTAGCAGGAGGAATATCCCAAGAAATCACATCCAAGTTATCGCACTCCACAAGTTTTGCCGACGCATCCGCAACACGATTACCATCTCTCAAGACATGTTGCAATCGAACCGTCTAAGAATTCTGTTGCAAACTCAAGAAATAATGCCCCAACATACAAGTACTAAACAAGTGTGATCCAATCCGAAAGATATCCACAACCTCTAAATTATCCATCTCAAGAATCACTTGGCGATACCCGGCCTCCCAAGCACAGAACAGACCCATATAAGCACCGTCTAAGAATTCCGTTGCAAACTCAAGAAATAATGCCCCAACATACAAGTACTAAACAAGTGTGATCCAATCCGAAAGATATCCACAACCTCTAAATTATCCATCTCAAGAATCACTTGGCGATACCCGGCCTCCCAAGCACAGAACAGTCCCATATAAGCACCTTAGAGTTCAACTTCCAAGACCGACCAAATACCAATAAAATTTTCAAAACCCGAATAACCACTTCCCTATATGATCTCGGATTAGCCCTCCACGTGTCATATGAACATTATCATTACACTTTGCAGCATCCGTGTTTAATTTTACCCAAGCAACAGGCGGGGGAGACCACCTACTAGGGCCACAACCAACCCCCACAAACGGAGAAGCAAGCGGTCCCGCAGATCTTAGGGCAACGGAAGCCGAAGCTAACCACGCCCGCAATCAAGCCAATATAGACTGCAGAGTCTCATCATTTCCATCATCAAACACCATTGCATTTCGATCCATCCATATAAACCAACAAGTCCCTCCAAACATAAGATCTCAAGAGACAATGTCCTTTGCAAACAAATGGAGTTTAGTCAAATTAAGCTTAACTCGGCTCTTTTTTTTTTTGAAAGTTTGTGGGTCTCGTTAAAACCCCCCTCTAAACCTAGTTAGGGGGAAAAGAGTGCCCTATTAAGTACATGAGAACATGGAGAGCATACAACAAACCCACAATCATACAAAAACCCCATTATACAGTAACACACAATGTCGTTGCCCTCCTGCCTTGAACTATAACCACTTTTGCAAAGCAGAAACTCCCCCACCACTACAATGTAAAACCTGCTGCACCTACCATCAAAATCCATTGCCAGCAGCGATCCCTGCAGCATGCGAAAGCGTTTAACGCTGCCTGCACTTCTTGTTCACCATGATACTGCACAACTGGGGGTTGCTGTGAAAAGCATTTAAAGAGGGTATGGCATGCGGCCATTTGCAGTTGCACCACTGACCAATACGACTTAAAAGCAGCTCACACATTTTCGTTTTGCATACTCTTACATTATTAAAGATAATCTCGTTTCTTTCCAGCCATATTGTCCACGCGATTCCGAAAAAAGCGATCGCCCATATTTGTTTGGCCATTTTCCTGACATTTGTGGAATTCCACACAACGAGGAAATCTTTGAGGTTTTCAGGAATTACCATGTGAATGCCCCATTTCTCGCACCAAAATTGCCAAATTCTCCATGTGACCCTGCAATGGCAGAAAATGTGGTTAACTGTTTCAGTGCAATCCCCGCAAAAAACACACATGCCTTCGCCTTCAATTGCGATACCTCTCATTCTCAAAGCAGCAAAAGTAGGCAGTCTGCCTAACACCGCTCTCCACATAAAGGTCTCCACCTTAGGAGGTGCTAAATTGGGCCAAACCAACCTCCAAAACTCAACCGACTCTTGCACACTTATATTAACCCTCGAGCAATACTCTTTCGAGCTGTAACTGCACGAGCTTGATCCCCTCCACGACACGCGATCTGGTATGGAAGCCGATATTGAGAACCTGTTGATGGTGCTCAAAAAACCATCCCAAATCTCCTTTTTCCCACTCGAAGAGCCTTCTTCGAAGTTTGACGTTCCATACCCAACTGCCATTTGACCATTTTCCAAATTCAACCACCGAACCATCCTGATTTAAGGCAAGGTTAAAAATCCTCGGAAAGGTCTCTCTTAAAGAAACATATTCCGTCCACCTATCGTCCCAAAATTTGATCCTTTTACCATCACCAAGAATGCAGAAAATCTCCTTAGTGAAAGCGTCATCCGAGTTCGATAACGGACTCGTAATGCTCCTCCATACCTAAGAAGTTTTCCTACTACCCAAGGGAGAGGGCAATAGGCTACTATTACTGAAGTCGTATTTGGCATTAACTACTTTCCTCCATAAACAGTCCGATTCGATGCCGAAACGCCACACCCACTTGTTCAAAAGAGCACGATTCTTAAGACCAGCATCCACGATACCTAAACCCCCGAGGTTTCTTGGTTTAATAACATCCTGCCATTTAACCCAATGGATTGGCTTATTAGAGTTCGCTCCCCAAATGAATTTAGCACTCAAACTGTTCAATTTATCAGCTATCGTACTAGGCATTTGGAACAAACTCAGGTAGTAAATTGGAATGCTACTCAAAATAGATTTGACGAGGCAAATTCTTCCAGCTATGGATAAGCACTTCCCTTTCCAACTCGATAATCTTGACAGCACCTTATCGACAATTGGCAGCCACAACTGAATCGAATTCCTTGGTGCGCCCAGCGGCAGTCCAAGGTACTTAGATGGTAGTTTTCCAACCAAACATCCCAGCTCTTTCGCCCAATCTTCAACATACTCCTGCTTCACTTCTATTCCCATGACGTTGGTCTTCTTCATGTTGAGACTAAGCCCCGATGCAAGCTCGAAAAGTCTCAAAACCCTCTTAATGTTAATCATGTTTTCTCTGTTACCTTTTGCGAAGATAATGAGGTCGTCGGCGAATTGAATATGGGACAAAGGCAGTCCGTTCTTGCTGATTTTGACTCCCTCAATAATACCCATTTGCACGGCTTTATTAATTAAAGAGCTGAGAGCTTCTCCGACCAAGTTAAAAAGTAAGGGAGACAGAAGGCACCCCTGTCTTAAACCCCTACGCATGGGAAACAATTCAGACTGTTTATTATTGACTTTGACCGAAATCATAGCAGTAGATAGGCACATCCGTATCCACATCCTTCATCTAGTACCAAAACCCATCTTCTGCATCACAAACTCAAGAAAGGACCAATCAACTGAGTCGTACGCCTTTCGAAAGTCAGCTTTAAAGACAATGGATTCCACCTTTCTGCTTTTTAGTTCATCGATCACCTCATTCGCAATAAGCACACAATCAGCTATCTGTTTGCCCGGGATAAAAGCGAATTGGCATTCGCCGATAACCTCGTGAATAACCCTTCCAAGCCTACGCGCTAGGACTCTAGCCAGTATTTTGTAAACGTTGCTCACTAGCGAGATTGGTCGAAAGTCATCTACCGACACTGGTGACTCTTTCTTCGGAATCAACGCAATGAAAGAATGATTGAAACATTTATCATTGATCTTCCCTTCATAGAACGCGTTAAAAAACTGAACCACCTTGTCTTGAACGAACGGCCAGCAGTTCTTATAAAAGTCTAGGTTGAAGTCGTCCGGTCCAGGGGCTTTATTCCCATCCGCGGACCAAATTGCATCTTTAATTTCCTCCACTGTAAATGGAGCTTCCAAGATATTAGTTGCACCGCTACTCACTTGTTTCAAATAGTAGTCGAAGCTCCTCACCGGGAGTGTGTAAGATGAGTTGAAATTGAGTTTAAACACGTCACCAAAAACTTTCACAATCTGACCTTCCTCAGAATAGACCTTGTTCTGCCACTCAATCTTGTGAATGGAATTACGATTCTGCCGGAGAGAGGCCACCGCATGGAAATACCTCGTATTTCTATCCCCATCGACAAACCATTTCTTGCGTGACTTCTGATGCCATTCCCTCTTTTCCCTTCTATATGCAGCCCACAAATCATTTTTTAAGCTTCTCAATGCACTGCCAGTTCCATCGTTGTAACCTGAGCCACGAGCCTGCTCCTCCAATGAAGCAATTTTATCCTCCAATACACGTATGTTGTTTTGCTTGCTGGCCCGAAAGTCAGCAACCCAGTGTTTGATGGCATCCCTTATCTTCTTCAAGATTAAACTTAATTTTTTGCCCCTTGCAGTCGACATAACATTTTCAACTAGCTGAATCACTTCCGGCACTTCCAGCCAGTGGGAGAACAATTTAAAAGATCAACTGCTCCTCTTGCCAACAACTACCCCAACGGAGATAGCTTTGTGATCGGATAAGCTTTTGCAAAGCGCACGTTGAGTAATCCTGGGAAACCAGTGTACAAACTCTTGAGAAATCAGGATACGGTCGATCCTACTTGCAGCTTTTGACGAGCCCCCTCTGAACCAGGTGAATCGATCCCCTTCTAGCGGCAAGTCAATCAAGGCGTTTTGTTGAATAAAATCTTTCAGTACAACTCCCCTATCCACCCATTCATCAGACCCTTGTCTCTCACTTTCGTCCAACACAACGTTAAAATCACCTCCAGCAACTACAGGGCACTGGTAATTTGCAATCAAAGCCGAGATTTCCTCAAGTATGATCCTTCTATCACCAGGTTCATTAGGAGCATACAAATTAATCAAGCAAATCCGTTTGTTGACCGAAATTAGCTTACCCGTCACCGCGATAAACCTCCGGTTGACAACAGTCGATTCTGCTGCAAAAAACGCCACATCCCATAGGGTTATCAAACCTCCAGACGCGCCTTCGGCCGGTGACCATGCCAACCCACCATACCATTTACCCTGCAGTCTATTTTTTAAACATGGCTTCAACACACTGAGCTTGGTCTCATGGATAAAACAAACTTTGCTTCTGACTTCCCCCAATAAATTGATTAGAGCCCTAACTTTTTCAGGCCTCCCCATACCCCTTATATTCCAGCTTAAAACGATTGAATTCATAAAAAATAAATTACCACGATACACACCTCCACAACCACTAAGCCCCAATTATCTTCGGCACTCATCACCGACACCGTCAATCATTTCCAAACTTTCCACAATACGAACCTCCGGAGCGTCAAAAGTAACCCCCAGCACCTTGCCCATATCCATAGTGAGTGAGGCTTCAACCCATTTTGATGATTCTTCCACCTGGTTCGAGTGTTCCGAAATAGGCGAGGATGGGAGATTCACATTCGTCTGTCGCAATCTTCTGGAATTCTTCTTGATCTTCATGCTCGTCTTATGAATACCTCTATAATTTTTTGTTCTATTTTGTCTTGCCAAGGCATAGGATTTATCGAAACCCGCTCTCAAACCTCCTCGACCCCTTCTGATTCGAGTCACCAGCCCCCTACGCGGACCTTCACCCTCTATATCCATTTCGGCCCTGTTATAGTTGCATCCCACTTCTATTTCAATTATTTTCGACCCGTCAGAGACTTCGTCCATAGCCTCGATGGGCCAAGCCCCAGCATTTGCATATGCCCCAACACCCGGAATGAACCCAGTCGAGTTGATGGGCACCTCATGAAGCCCATTGTCGATTAGATTCTCACCCAGTGAAACGACATCCATATTGGGATGACGTTCCCCTGACAGAGGGGACCCAGTGTCGGCCGCCTTAGAAACTTCCCGCGAGATAGGATTACCTAGAGCAGATTCCATAGCCTCGGTCTCCGCAATAGCATTAAAGCCGTCATCACTACCGTTGTTGGGCCACGAAACGTCACAATACCCCCTCGGCGTCTGGCCTCTCGGACCACCCCCGTCGATGAAGACCCTTTCTTCTTCGTAATCGTGAGTTGCCACCTTGATGCGCCGATAAGCCCCATTGAAAAAAAACACCAACTCTATCAGGAATATCGGAGACATTATGCACTTCTAATAACATTTTGGCCCTGTCGAAGCGATTGCACTCAATAGTTTCATCGTCGATCATGCATACTCTACCCCACCTATTACCAAGTTGCAGGAAAAAATCGATGTTCCAGAGCTGCAGCGGCACGTCAAAAAGCTCAACCCAGACTTTAACCCACCTCTTACCATCATATCCAGCCAAAAATTCTACTTCATCAAACCATAAACGTAGCATCTCGGTTCTCGAATTCCATAGCTTTCTTGCCCCTTCAATATCTTCAGCTTTGATTACGGCCAACGACCCGTACCACAAACAGATTTTAACTTCATAACCGTCTGACCGGAGAGCCTCCTGCACAAGCTCCCCGTTATACATGGGTTTTATCCTTCCCACCAAACAACATCTAACCCACTCCATTCCCTCGTTGCATAGTTTAATGCAGGGCTGCGACATACTTTGCTCAACGTTTTCCACTACAAGATCCTTCTTCTCCAAAAACTGGACCCTAATCATCTCTTCTGCAGCCATATGGCTCTTCAGACCCTCTTGCGCCACGTTGACCCCTTCCTTTGCAGCCGCAAAACTCTCCTTGGAGTTGCCAACCTTAACCCCCAACAGGACATCCTTGAAAGATCTCCCGTCACACCATGAACCATTATTCCGGGCCTCCAAAACACTTTCCATGTGGTTAGTGGCACCGTTAACCTCCTTGTTGGGTCCGTGTATCCCTTTACTCCTATCCGGAGCATGGCTTCTCCCTTTCTGATCGGCTAAGAACATTTTGACCCTGAAACCGTCCATCAGTCTCCCGTTTCCTTCCCTAACCGCCCTTGATGCTTCATCCTTGCTATTAAAACGAGCGAAAGCAAACGTAATTGGCTTGTTCCATCTCCTCCAGTTCCAGTAGGCAATGTAAATATTTGTCACCACACCATATCCACTAAGCGCTTCCTTCAAAGTACGAGGGTGTATCATTTTGCTTACGTTGTCGATGAAGATAGACACTCCCAGCCGTCTGAGGATGAATGCTCTGGTACTCCTCCTAGTGCTCCCTCTTTACACTCCCTCTTACGCTCCCACTCATCTCCTCCACCACACTTCACTCCTAAATAAATAGGATGTTAATCTCATGAAATTATTTAATGGATTCTTTTTACCGCATCAATAATAGTCTCAATTATTTCGATATAACTCAACTTGAAAAAATCGACTAACAAACCTAACCTGAATGACTTGAACTTGAAATACCCTAACAATCCCAACCAAAAAATTTTAAAACACAAATTGACCGATTTGGATTAACTTGATCCCAGCTTAACTTGGCTCTTAATATCACAGCTATAACACCCCTCACCCGGATTAGGGGCAAGGAGCGTTATATTAACTTAAACAGATTCGTATTAATAGGCAGCGGAAGGGGTTATCAAATTCGTGTAATATATTTTTTTATTTCCTTTCGGATACAAACAAATATAACTTTGCTATCTTATAACCAAACATTACCCATGTAAAAATCAATCATATTAAATACAAACATTATACATGTTTCATACGAATTTCATATCATATTTCTATAATGCTAATGTGATTACAAACCAATCGGTTTTCCACTTTTAATCTAACATCCAATCTACTTAAGTTACAAATTGCATACAAGATAACATATACATATGAACCATACATCAAATTTCCAAATTTATTAACTAAACTTCACTCGAATGAATCAATTCAAAATCCTATTCCATTCGAATATCATTTAATTCATCCAATTGGTGATACATTTACAAATTTATATTTTCATTCGAATGACATGGTCAATTTCATTTAGCTTATACAATATCTAATTATTAGTCCTCCAAATTAGTCATTCTACTATCAACCATATAATTCATTTCAAGGAATTTAATACCATTCATGACAAGGTTAATTTAATCCATACATGTAACCGAAACATTCATCATATAATAAGCATAATCCGATACGTACAACCATAGCGTTTTAGTTTCCCTTTTTACAAAGTAACAGGGGTATCATAACGGCTAAAGCTAGCGGTTGCCTATACAAAAAGTAATTATCAACAAAAAGAATCAAGCCCTAACATATATACGGGCGATCTATACCCCAACATTTACCCCCTTACATATATGACAAAATATAGGGAAACATTTTAAAAGTTTATATCGAACCAAAGTAGTAGTTCATGAACATAACCATTAAACCAAATTGCACTAACATGCTGAACGCTAAGCCACCCATCATGAGTACGACAAAGATAGGAAAAATCATACTTAAGCTTCGTACGGAAAGGTTTCGGGTAGAGGTCAACGATGTTAGCACCTGAAATTTAAGGGAAGGCAGGAAAGGTTCGAGTGGTAAGTACTTCTCGTACTTAGTGAGGAAACCCTATTCTATCCGGTTTCCAATTAAACATTATGATCAAACAACTTTAATTTCACTTTGCACATTATTCCATTCGAATGAATCAAGCAATGTAAGCAAACAACATTTATCAATGCAATATATCAATCATTCGAATATCTGCACAAAGGAGTCAAGTAATTCCATTCGAATACATGTCATTAATTTCACATCATTCATAATTCAATTACACATACAAGCCATGAAACCTAAATTGACTACCAAGTATCAATTTATCATAATTTCAGCTTCATAGCACATTAAGAATATAAATCATGAAATTCAACATTTCAATCGAAAGTTTCAATAATCAATTTCATGAATTAATTCCAAATTTCAGATTTCATTCTTTCAATTGTTCATTTAATCATTTCGCAATGCCTTGGATAGTAGAGTATGATAGGTAAGCAAGTCACATATAACAGAGGTTGTGAATCAAATTCACCATATGAAGGTACCATGTACCAAATCGTATCACATATAACATATCATAATGTCCGCAGACATTAAGCAAGAAGGTACACTTACGTACCACAATATCGAGTACACTAACGTGCCGATTTCTTATTGAGCTCAGACTCTAGGCTAGCCGTACTACCTAAACAGACTGTACACACCAAGGGCTTTGCATTTAAGTCTTTAATTAATCATTTTAATATTCAGAATTTATCAGAATTAAGTCTTCAATCCTTTCAATTGAAATCATAAATTTCCAATTCACTCTAACATTATCAATCGGCCTATCAATAGCCAAATTTCAAATCATATAATCAAGCCACATTTCATAACTCACATTTCAATTTAACTTATCAAACATATATAAACATGGCATTAATCGAATCAGCATGGCAACATCAAGTTCCAATCACACATGTAATTCTTCAAGAATTTACATAACACATTTAACTTCAAGGTAGCATATCAAGCATACTTTCGGATTTAACCAAATTAAATCACACAATAATCACATAATCATCATGTCAATTGTACTAACATTCAACAGATCAATACATTCAAAATCAGTCCAACATACATAGTGTGAAACAAGTATTTTAATTTTGATATAACTAAAAACCTAAGGACTAAATTGAAAAAGTCAAAACGAATTTTAAGTCCTAAAATATCCCCATATAATTTTTATATTATGCCCAAGTTAAAAACAAGTCCTTCAAATATTTTTCTAAGTGTTTCAAGCCAAAACAGTGAATTTTAAGCACCCGTTCCGAAACGGCCCTCAGGCGTTTCGAAACGTTTTCATCACTGTCGACCATCGTTTCGAAACATGTTTCGAAACACTTTCACTCGTTTCGAAACGTATTCACTCGTTTCGAAACTGTTCTTCATACTTGATTTAAAAAGGACTACAACGGTCAATTAAATGCTGAATTTTTAAATATTAAGAGAGTGTTTCGAAACGGATCAAGCCCGTTCCGAAACGACCCTTGACAGTAGCATTTTCGTTTCGAAACGGATCCAAGACGTTTCGAAACAGGGGTTAATGTTTATTTGAAAATATGACCGTTAGGGTTTTTAATTAACTTGTTGAAACCGTTAAGGCGTTTCGAAACGGGCTAAGACCGTTCCGGAACGACCCTTGACAGTGGCAAAATCGTTCCGAAACGGCCCTAAGGCGTTTCGAAACGGGCTCTTAAATGCACCCCAACGACTCTTTCTATTTTAGTCCGTTCCGAAACAGGTTCCCCGTGTTCCGAAACGGGTTGGTGCAGACAGCATTAATGGTGGCAAGAGAGGGTTCCAACGGCTCCATTTATGTTCCCAACCACCCAAACGGCTAGAAATCAATGAGAAGGTATAAAAGAGACATCCAAAAGCATCAGCAACAACTATTGATCCTAAAGCAAACATCCAAACATCAAATTCAAGCAATTGAGCAAAAACCCCACTTTGTGTAAAACCCCAATTTGTGTTCTTCATTCATACTTTGTAAATTTGGTTTAGTGCTTGTATTGGGGCTATCATTTGTATTGAGAGATACTTAATTAGCCTACAAATTTCTTTGTTCTCTTGTGTGAGGGTTGGGTTGATTTTTGGGTAGAAAAATCAACCGATATTGTAAAGGGTTGCCTCCTTGTCCTAGAAAAGGGGAAGATCAATTTAGTGAAATTGTTGCAAATCCTTAGTGAGACTAAGGTAGTGGATGTAGAGTTCATTTGGAACTTGAACCACTCTAAATACCTTGTTCATCATTTTTAATTTGCCAATTTCCACTACAATCCTTTAAATTTCCAATTCACCCCCCCTCTTGGTAAATATCGATATTTCCATCCACTCAACAATTGGTATCAGAGCTTAACTCTTTGAGGATTAACAACCACAAGAGGAGATCCTTGGAAGAGTGTGATCATCAAAATATCAAGAGATGGCTTCAACCTCCGGTTCCGGCATGTACGAGTCACAATCAACCACCAAGCCTCATTTCTTCAATGGTGACAACTATTCTTTTTGGAAGAATAAAATGAGGCTATTCATCAAGTCAAGTGACTATCTTGTGTGGGATGTCATTGAGGATGGGCCATACATTCCATTGAAGCAAGATGGTGTTGAAGAAGAAAGCCGAAATGAGTGAAGAGGAGAGGAAGAAGATTCAAGTCAACGATAAAGCTCTCCACATGTTTTTTTGTGCTTTCGGTCCGGACATCTACTCAAAGGTCTCATCCATTGAAAGTGCCAAAGAAGTGTGGGACACACTTGAGACCACTTATGAAGGCACCAATGATGTCAAAGAAACTAAGATTGGACTTCTCAATCTTAGTTATGAAAACTTCAAGATGGAGCCCGATGAGACGGTGTCAAAAATGTTTGATCGATTCTCCACAATTATCAACGGTCTAAAGGGCTATGGAGAGATCATACCAGAAGACAAGCTTGTCCGGAAGCTACTCTATTCACTTCCCGAATCTTGGGATGGGAAGAGAACCGCTATCATCGAAGCTAAGAACTTGAAGACATTAAAGCTTGATGAGCTTGTGGGTTCTCTCCTTACTCATGAGATCATGAAGCAAGGAAGGGAAGATGAGAAGAAGAAAGAAGAAAAAAGAGTAGAGAAGCTTGAGGTTGAGAAGAAGAAGAAGATGGGAATAGCTCTCAAGGCTAAAGCTTCACAACATGATGAGAGCTCATCTTGTGAGGAGGATGAACTTGAAGAATTGGCTATGATAGCTAAACGATTCTCACGTTTCATGAGGTCCAACCGGGGAAGAAAAATCCAAAGAAAAATGGACTTCAAAGGGAAGAACAAAGAAGAAGGAAAGGATCCCATCATTTTCTATGAGTGCAAACAATCCGGCCACATCCGTTCGGAGTGCCCTCAACTCAAGAAGAAGGGCTTTGAGAAGAAGAAGAGACTCAAAGCCAAACTTGCTACTTGGAGTGATGAGGAGTCATCGGAGGATGACGAACAAGAAGTGGCTAACCTTTGTCTCATGGCACTTGAGGAAGATTCCTCCTTGGTAACCTCTAACTCATCTACTTTAGATTTTTCATATGAAGAGTTAAATGATGCATATGATGAGTTACAAGAGGTATATGATGAATTAGTTGAGAAGTTTAAAGAGTCGGTCATTAAAAACAAGAAAATCATTTTAGAACTAAATGAGAAAAATGACTCACTCACTCAAGCTAATTCTAAATTTGAGAAAAAGATTTTAGGATTAAAAGATGAACTTAAATTCTTTCAATATGAAAATGTTGATCTTAATAATCTTTTATCTCAATGTAATAATGAACACCAAAAGGTGTTGGGTGAGCTAAATGAGCTCAAAAAGTCTTTAAAAAATGTTGGTAGTGCTAAGCATGAAGTAGGAGAATCATCTAGAACACACCAACCTAAGAAAAAGACTAACTACTACAAACAAGGTAGCTACCCTAGATATAGTAGAGCTAAAAGAATTAGAAATGTATGGGTTCCTAAGGAACTTGTAAAATCTAATAATATTATTGCTATGTCATCTTGGATTCCTAAGGGAACCAAGGTTTTGGGAGCTAACACTCATGGACCCAAAATGATTTGGGTACCAAAAACCAAGGTTTAATATCTTTGTTTGTAGGGGGAGCATTGCTACAAGGCCAAAGCACAAAGTCAAAACTCATGGTACCTTGATAGTGGATGCTCGAGGCACATGACCGGAGACAAGAGTCGATTCATGGATTTAAAGCCAAAAAGTGGAGGAGTAGTAACATTTGGTGACAACTCCAAAGGCCACATTAAAGGTATTGGCTCCATAGGTAATCACTCTACCATTCTCATTGAAAATGTCTTATATGTCGATGGTCTTAAACATAATTTATTGAGCATAAGTCAATTGTGTGATAAAGGATTTAATGTTTTATTTGATAAAAATGGATGCAAAATTGTTGACATTAAATCTAATAATATTATGCTCATAGGTCATCGCATAGGAAACATATACATGGTGCATTTAGATGACATACATACATCTCATGCATGTTTAGTTGCTCAAAATGAAAATGATGCATGGTTGTGGCATAGGAAGCTAGGACATGCTAGCATTAGTGTTTTGGAAAAACTAGTCTCTCTAAATCTAGTTATAGGTTTGCCCAAAATTAAATTTTCAAATGATAAAATTTGTGATGCATGCTCAAAGGGTAAACAACATAAGTCTTCCTTTAAATCCATTAATGATGTTTCTACTAGTAGATGCTTACAATTAATTCATATGGATTTGTTTGGGCCAATTAGGACTATGAGCTTGGGTGGTAAATCTTATGCATTTGTGTTAGTTGATAATTTTTCTAGATTTACTTGGGTTCTCTTTTTAAGTACTAAAGATGAGGCTTTGGAAAAATTCATCACATTTTCAAAATTAACCCAAAATGATCTTGAACTTAGAATTTCACACATTAGAAGTGATCATGGAACCGAGTTTCAAAATTTAGGGTTTGAAGAATTTTTGAATGAAAATGGTATTAGCCATAATTTTTCGGCTCCTCGAACTCCTCAACAAAATGGGGTAGTTGAGAGGAAAAATAGAACTTTACAAGAAATGGCTATAACTATTCTTTGTGAAAACAATTTACCTAAATATTTTTGGGCGGAAGCCACAAACACCGCTTGTTACATTGTAAATCGAGTAATGATTAGGTCAATTTTAAAGAAAACACCTTATGAGATTTTAAAATCTAAAAAGCCTAACATTAGCTATTTTCACCCTTTTG
Source organism: Hibiscus tridactylites (assembly GCA_958450335.1). Classification (NCBI taxonomy): domain Eukaryota; kingdom Viridiplantae; phylum Streptophyta; class Magnoliopsida; order Malvales; family Malvaceae; genus Hibiscus; species Hibiscus tridactylites. The sequence goes on along the minus strand of OY288289.1, from coordinate 3,544,732 downwards.
GGTGCAAGTGTTTTGTTTTAAATAATGGAAAAGATAACTTAGGTAAATTTTATGCAAAAAGTGATGAAGCTATTTTTATAGGTTACTCTTTAACCTCTAAAGCCTATCGAGTATTTAACAAAAGAACTTTAGTAGTAGAAGAATCTATTCATGTTGTATTCGATGATAACCTCCTTCCTAGGAAGGATTCTTGTGATGATGATGATGTAGGAATCATAAATGCCTTTGATGGAGGTCAAACTTCAAAGGAGGATGAGATTCAAACAAAAGTAGAAGACACACAAGAACCACCTCTTGAAGCCTTGAAGGACTTGGCTATTGAGGAAAAGGAAGTGAGCTACCCAAGGGAGTTGAACTATGTCAAAGATGGTGAAATCTTGGGTGATCCATCCAAGGGGGTAACCACTCGTTCTTCTCTTAAATTAATGAACCATGTTGCATTTATCTCATGCATAGAGCCTAAGAATATAAAATTTTTCAATCGTATTTTTTTAAAATTGTTTTTTATTTTAATTTTGTTTTCGAAAACCTAAGTGGGATTTATTATTGGATTGATTTTAATTATCAATGCATACACTCAATTTTAAAACACTTGCTTAATTTTTTTAGATGGCGGATCAATCGAACAAAAAGCGCAAGGCCGTTCAATCCGGTGATTCGAGCATTCGTCCGAATATCACGATGCTTTTTCAGAAATCTCTTAAGACTCCGGACGCGCGTGCTCGCTTTGCTTATGTCAAGGATTTCGCGGTTTGTAAGGAACGTGTCATTGATCTTGAGTTCCTCAATTCCGAGCGATTTCTTTTTCGTTATCTCCATCGTTTGGATGAGTGGAATCTCATGGATTTCTTGAGCCTTCCGGATGTTTGCTACAAAAACATGGTACTCCTCTTTTACTCAAATGCTCGTTTTCTTTATGATGAGACCAAAACCGAAATCATAGGCATTGAATCATCCTTATTAGGCAGAAAGTTTGTTGTTAATGTTGCACTTTTAGAGTCTGCTCTTAAGCTTAAGGATGAGGGTCTTAAGGATGAACGCCACTTTGGCTCTCTCACCGGTAAGGCACTTTATTTGGATGTGCACGATTGAGTACTTCACTTGATGGTTTCTTGGTTTATTCGTCCTTCCGGAGGCAAATACTCTCATATCCGTCACACTGATCATTTTTGGCTAGAGTGTTTCCGTAAGGGTGAGCGCCCAAATGTGCCTAAGATTATTTTTGCCGAGATTGTCAATAATATCAAGATTATTGACACGAATGAGTTAAAGTCTTTTACTTATGGCATTGTCTTGAGCGCCCTATTTCATCATCTTGAAATTGATTGTACCTACGACTCTCCGATCCCTCGCAAGACCAAGATTGGTGAATCATCCCTTCGAAAGTCCGGGTTCCAATATGTGAATGGTGTTTGGGAAAGAGTTGATAGAGAATCGGATCCTGCTCTCGTTGCTCCTCCACCGCAAGTTCCAGTTGCAAACAATGACGCCCTCACGGCTTTTCTTACCGAGCGGTTCAATGCCTTGGACACTCGGATGAATGCTTTGGACACTAGCATTGCTTCGGGCTTTGAGACTATGGGCAATCGGTTGAAGAGTGTCGAAGATCGTCTTCTTTCTCTTGAGACCTCTCATTCCAACTTGGACCTTTCCTTCTCCACTCTTTATGGGCAATGGACGAAGTTTCACCGTTCTCAAGCCAAGAGCGATGATGATACTTCGGATGATGAGGACGAGGCTTAGAATTTTTATCTCATATCATATCATATTATCTATGCATTTTAGGATTAAGGTTGAATCTTTATGTTTTCTCATGTTTTAGGAACCTATGCTATTTGGCTTTTTTATTTGGGATTTTATGTTTGAACTTAATGTTTGAATTATGCTTTGGATATTTTGATTATGAATTTATAATATGATTGCTTATTATTGCTTATTGGTACTAATCCTTTATCTTCTCTATGAGCTTTTATTGTTCTTTTTTGATCTAACAAAAAGGGGGAGAAGAAATTTAAGAGCCACACTTTAAACTAAAATTCGTTTTTAAATCTTAAAAGGTTTTAAAGGTTTACTTGGATTTCAAATCAATTTTTTTTCTAAACTTTAAAAACCTATCTTAAATTAAGGGGGAGAGAATATTCTCAAAACTTTCAAAATTCTCAAAAAATTCTAACTTTGGTTTTGTTATATCAAAAAGGGGGAGATTGTGAAACAAGTATTTTAATTTTGATATAACTAAAAACCTAAGGATTAAATTGAAAAAGTCAAAACGAATTTTAAGTCCTTAAAATATCCCCATATAATTTTTATATTATGCCCAAGTTAAAAACAAGTCCTTCAAATATTTTTCTAAGTGTTTCAAGCCAAAACAGTGAATTTTAAGCACTCGTTCCGAAACGGCCCTCAGGCGTTTCGAAACGTTTTCATCACTGTCGACCATCGTTCCGAAACATGTTTCGAAACACTTTCACTCGTTTCGAAACGTATTCACTCGTTTCGAAACTGTTCTTCATACTTGATTTAAAAAGGACTACAACGGTCAATTAAATGCTGAATTTTTAAATTTTAAGAGGGTGTTTCGAAACGGATCAAGCCCGTTCCGAAACGACCCTTGACAGTAGCATTTTCGTTTCGAAACGGATCCAAGACGTTTCGAAACAGGGCTTAATGTTTATTTGAAAATATGACCGTTAGGGTTTTTAACTAACTTGTTGAAACCGTTAAGGCGTTTCGAAACGGGCTAAGACCGTTCCGAAACGACCCTTGACAGTGGCAAAATCGTTCCGAAACGACCCTAAGGCGTTTCGGAACGGGCTCTTAAATGCACCCCAACGACTCTTTCTATTTTAGTCCGTTCCGAAACAGGTTCCCCGTGTTCCGAAACGGGTTGGTGCAGACAGCATTAATGGTGGCAAGAGAGGGTTCCAACGGCTCCATTTATGTTCCCAACCACCCAAACGGCTAGAAATCAATGAGAAGGTATAAAAGAGACATCCAAAAGCATCAGCAACAACTATTGATCCTAAAGCAAACATCCAAACATCAAATTCAAGCAATTGAGCAAAAATCCCACTTTGTGTAAAACCCCAATTTGTGTTCTTCATTCATACTTTGTAAAATTGGGTTGAGTGCTTGTATTGGGCTATCATTTGTATTGAGAGATACTTAATTAGCCTACAAATTTCTTTGTTCTCTTGTGTGAGGGTTGGGTTGATTTTTGGGTAGAAAAATCAACCGATATTGTAAAGGGTTGCCTCCTTGTCCTAGAAAAGGGGAAGATCAATTTAGTGAAATTGTTGCAAATCCTTAGTGAGACTAAGGTAGTGGATGTAAAGTTCATTTGGAACTTGAACCACTCTAAATCCCTTGTTCAACATTTTTAATTTTCCAATTTCCACTACAATCCTTTAAATTTCCAATTCACCCCCCCTCTTGGTAAATATCGATCTTTCGATCCACTCAACACATAGGATTTCAGATTCAGACTAACATGTTAAGCATCACAATTAAATCCAACAATTTAAGATGCCAAAATCACAAGTCACATGCATATAATCAATTTCCTTTAATTTCCTTCTTCCCTTACTAAAATCAAATAGTTAATTAGTCCAATTTGCATGCTTATTATAACCTAGAATCAGAATAAGGCAGTTGGAACTCTAATTCCAACTCTAAAGATCGTTTCACTCACAATTCGCCGAGCTAGTTCTGAATCCGTATGCCTTTCGCCCGATCCGTAGCCGATCCCGGAGTAACCTCTTCTTCTACCCTTTTGCTTCTAAGATCTAAGGCATTCAAGCCAAACAATAACAATTTTTTTCAGAATGCAATTCATGCAATTAAAGAATGAATTTTTCATTTTTATTCAAAACAGTCCCTTAACTATTTTGGTCCAATTCGACTAGTTTCCAATTTTCCTAATTCCTTCAATTAGCCCTTTAATCCTTTAAATTGACCACCAAAATTACTAAATTTCATATCTTACAGTTTATGACTCGACTTAACAATACTTCATATGTTTCAATTTTGCCAATTTTACAAATTCCAATTCCTAATTTCACATATTTCCCATTAAACTCATTTCTGACCACCGAGATTGATTCACTTCGTATTCCTTGTGTACAACTCCAAATCAGACACCGTTTGTTTCTAAATTCAGATTACATATCCAATTTTAACATATCAAAAATTCAGATCAAAACACTTAGTAGATTAATTTCTACAAATTTTCAAAGTTCACTGTCCAGCTCGAATCAGTGCTGGACAGTTTTGCATGTTACTCCATTTCACACTTCCAGATTTTAACACAGCCCTTAAAACCTTGTTTTATCATTTTTATATGATTCTAAACATATTAAAGTGATACATATCCAAAATGCAGATCCAAACTCCTATCATAGAATTTTCTATAATTTTTCAAAGATGCATGTCATGAACTTTACAAATCTGTTAACATACTTTGCATGCATGTTCTTAATGTTTTATGACTCTTAATCCTTAAGAATTCATATAAATTTCTATATTTCCAGCAACCATACTCAAGAACATCATATTTATGAATTTCTAGACACCTTAGAACACACGATTTAATAAACCTTTTACCATAATCGAATTGAGAAGAGAATGATCTACTTACTTCCGATTTTTCCTTGAATTTTCTAAGGAATTAACACCACCATGCAAGCTCTCCTTCTTATCCACCGAGCTCTCAATTTTCTCTCAAGTTCTATGTTATGTTTTGAGTGTGAAAGAGCAAATGAAACTTAGTGGTTTGGTTTAAGGTGGCCGGCTAAGGAAGGTGATAATGAGGAACAAATTTAATGAGATATGACCAAGGGTCATGTCTCCAACTAACCCCCTCTAATTATCCACTTAATAATTTCACTAACTCACATATATAGTCCCCAATTACAGTATGATTTCATCTTATAATTAGTGTTATTCATGCCAATTTTATTTTTTGCATGCAAGCCTCAACTTTTCCACCTTATTCGGTTTGGTCATTAAGCTTATTGACCGAATTCTTATTGTTCATTTGTCCTCATTTCAATTTGGTCCTTAACAAACCAAATTTTAAATTCGAAAATTTTGAGGAAATTAATCTAATAATTCATTTAATCATTTCATTAGATCTCTAATCTTCTAGGCTAATTTTTGAGATGTTACATTTCTCCCCCCTTAAGAAAAGAATTCGTCCCCGAATTCTTACCTGAATCGAATAATTGAGGGTATTGGTTTCGCATCGTTTCCTCAGGTTCCCATGTTGCCTCTTCCATCTTGTGATTCCTCCACAAGACTTTAACGAGTGCAACATTTTTATTCCGAAGCCTTTTAATTTTCCTATCCAGAATCTGAATCGGTTCCTCTTCATAGGACAAATCAGGATTTAGCTCTACTTCTTCCGGCTCTAAAATGTGAGAAGGATCGGATCTATACTTTCTGAGCATTGACATATGAAAAACATTGTGGATTTTATCGAACTCACTAGGGAGTGCAAGTCGATAAGCCACTGGACCAATTCTTTCAGTAATTTCAAAAGGTCCAATAAAGCGAGGACTGAGTTTTCCCCTCTTTCCAAACCGAAATACTTTCTTCCATGGAGAGACTTTAAGAAAACTTTGTCTCCCATATTATGCTGAATATCTCTTCGTTTTAGATCAGCATAGACTTTCTGTCTATCAAAGGCTTGCTTTAGACGAGAGTGAATTATTTGGACTTTCTCTTCTTTTTCTCTGAGCAATTGGGGTCCCAAAACTTTATTTTCACCAAGTTCGGACCAACACAAAAGTGTTCTGCATTTTCTGCCATAAAATGCTTCAAAAGGAGCCATCTGAATAGACGACTGATAGCTATTGTTGTAGGCAAATTCAACTAAGGGTAGGGATTTCTCCCAATTCTTCCCAAAGTCAATTATGCAAGCTCTAAGCATATCCTTGAGAATCTGAATTACTCGTTCAGACTGACCATCAGTTTGCGGATGAAAAGCTGTGCTTAGATTCAATTTTGTTCCCATAGCTCTCTGTAATGTTCTCCAAAATCTAGAAGTAAATCTTGGATCACGATCAGAGACAATGGAGATAGGAATTCCATGTAGTCGGATTATTTCCTGAATGTACAGATTGGCCAAGGTCTCCAAACTGTAATTGATACGAATAGGAATAAAATGTGTCGATTTGGTGAATCGGTCAACAATCACCCAAATAGCATCATATTTTCTGGGAGAACAAGGAAGACCAGTCACGAAGTCCATAGTAATTCGTTCCCATTTCCACTGTGGCAGTACAAGTGGTTGGAGTAGTCCGGTGGGAACTCTATGTTCAGCTTTGACTTTCTGACAGTTTAGACATTTGGATACGAAATCATTGATAGCTGCTTTTATGCCAGACCACCAATACAAGGATTTGAGATCTTTATACATCTTAACCGATCCAGGGTGGACCGAGAAAGAACTCTGGTGTGCTTCTTCCAGAATATCCTTTTTCAAACTTTCATCATTTGGAACACAGATTCTATCTTTGAAATAAAGGAGACCGTTTGTATGAATACGGAATCCTTCACCAGACTTGGTATCCAGCTTGGAAACAATATCCTGAAGTTCTGGATCAACTTTCTGAAGACTTTCAATCCTTGAGATTAGACTGGATTGAATTTGAAGTTCGGACAGAAATCCTTGCTTCTGATATACTCGAAGATGAGCATTGATAGCAGTTGGAGCTACAAGAATAAATATCACTTTTTAATCAGAACTTTTATTACAAACATATTAAATTTTTATTTATTAAGGTTCAGGGATTAGAGATTTTACCCAATGTCGGCTTACGACTCAGGGCGTCTGCAACCACATTGGCTTTTCCTGGATTATAGTCAATGACTAAATCATAGTCTTTCAATAACTCCATCCATCTGCATTGTCTCAAATTCAGATCTTTCTGAGTCAGAAGATACTTTAGGCTCTTGTGATCGGTGTACAGATAACATTTCTCACCGTACAAGTACTGTCTCCATATTTTGAGAGCAAACACAATTGCAGCAAGTTCAAGATCATGCGTCAGATAGTTCAATTCATGAGATTTTAATTGGCGTGAAGCATAAGCTATTACATTGTCACCTTGCATTAGAACACATCCAAGACCCGCATGTGAAGCATCACTGTACACGGTATAATCTTTGCCCGGTTCTGGTTGGATCAAAACTGGGGCATGTGTCAAGGCTACTTTGAGTTGGTCAAAGCTTCTCTATTGCTTGTCAGACCATTCAAATGATTGGTCTTTACGAAGAAGTTTAGTCAAAGGTAAAGCTATAGAGGAAAACCCTTTGACAAACCTTCTGTAATAACCAGCAAGACCAAGGAAACTTCGTATTTCACTGATATTTTTGGGAGGTCGCCAATCCATGATTGACTGAATTTTCTTCGGATCAACTTTAATTCCTTCTGCAGAAATTACATGACCAAGAAAAGATACTTCCGATAACCAGAACTCGCACTTGGAAAATTTTGCGAATAATTGGCGTTCCCGGAGAGTTTGCAAGACAATGCGGAGATGATCAACATGTTCTTCTTTGTTGCGAGAATAGATCAAAATGTCATCAATGAAGACGACGACAAATTTATCAAGGTAAGGCTTGAACACTCTGTTCATGAGATCCATGAATGCCGTCGGAGCATTTGTCAATCCGAAAGGCATTACCAGAAATTCATAGTGGCCATAACGAGTTCGGAAGGCTGTTTTGGACACATCCTCCTCTTTGACTCTCATCTGATAGTATCCAGATCGCAGGTTGATCTTTGAGAATACCGAAGCATCCCTAAGTTGATCAAACAGGTCTTCTATTCTTGGGAGCGGATATCGGTTCTTGATTGTGATCTTGTTCAATTGACGGTAGTCAATGCAAAGACGCATTGCTCCATCTTTCTTCTTTACAAACAGAACAGGTGCACCCAGGGAGAAGTGTTGGGTTGAATGAAACCCTTTTTCTGAAGCTCTTGGAGTTGCTTTTGCAATTCTTTCAATTCAAGAGGTGCCATCCGGTATGGAGTGATAGACACCGGATTTGAGCCAGGCTGTACTTCAATCCCGAATTCCACTTCTCTAGTCGGAGGAAGACCAGGTAGTTCCTCGGGAAATACATCAATGAATTCAGAAACAACAGGCATTTCAGACATTCCAAATTCAATTTGATCTCGTAAGACCATGGATGCAAAAATGGAAGTGGGCTTTTTATCAATTAGGAGTATGGATTCTTTTCCTAAACCCTGAAGATACAGTCTTTTATTTTGACAATCTACCCAAGCCTCATGTTTACTTAACCAATCTAAACCCAGAATTAGATCGAACTCATAGGAGGGTAATATGTAGAGATCAATAAGGAATGGCAGATTGCTAATATGCAATGAACAATTTCTACATATTAGGTTTATGTTCGAAGTTCCTCCTAAAGGGTTTGAAACTATCAAACTTGTTTTCACAATTTCAGGTTCTAATTTCAACCTTTTCACAACAGATAGACATGTGAATGAATGGGTAGACCCCGAATCTATCAAAGCATAAATAGGATGTGAGTTTAGCTCAACGGTACCTGCAATCACTTCAGGAGACTCTTCATCATCTCTACCACGAATGTGGTAAACTTTAGCAGGTGCTCGAGATTCCTGATGAGTAGTAGCATTGGAATGAGTACTCTTGCCTTTCTAAAGATAACTCAGTTGGGCTGACTTGGCATTCCTATTCTGATTAGAGGATGTCGGACTAGGAACTGCAGTGTTACGAGCTGGCATAGATTCATGCTTTTGAGGACAGTCTTTGATGTAGTGATCATCACCACCACAAGCATAACAAAGATTTTCTTGAAGTCTGCACTAACCTCGATGTGGTTTCTGACAGAACTTACAAGGAGACATCTTTTCAGAATTTCCCGTACTATTAATAAACATAGTCGGTACTGAGGATCTGATCACTGTAGCTGGTTTAGAAGTGTAATTGCTCCTCGGAGCAGAAGTGAAATTAGAAGACCCTTCTTTCTGAAATTTGGGCTTCTTGAACTACCAATGAGACTTGTCATCTCGTTTCTGTTTTTTGTCAGGCTTATTGCCCCCTTTTCGCTTTTCAGCAGCTTTCATTCTAGCTTCGGTTGCAATAGCCCGATTAACAAGATTCTGGAAATCGTTGATTCCCAAAGCAGTGAAGATTGGACTCAATTCATCATTCATGCCTTCAATGAACATTCGACATTTATCAGCTTCAGTTTTGATGTATTCTGCACCGTATTTGCAATACTTGCAAAAGTCTGCAACGTACTGCTCAATGGGACGGTTGGCTTGTTTAAGGTGCAAGAACTTCTTTCTTCTTTCAGCCAAGTACTGTTCACTGATGTACTTCTTTTTGAACTCTTCGAGGAAGAATTCCCATGTCCAGTTCAGTTGGAACAGTAAGAATAGTGGTTTCCCACCAATTCATAGCCTCATCAGCTAACAGAGCCACAGCACACTCCAATTTATGGTCATCGGAGCACTGTAATTGTCTGGTTACCACCTTGGTGGTGTTTTCAAGCCAGTACTCTGCATCTTCTGGTCTTTCTTCATTAGCACCAGTAAAAGTATAAGCTCGATACTGAGAAAGCTTATCTATCGGTGCTCTTCTAGGTGCAGTAGGGACAGAAACAGCAGGTTGCTCTTGTTTCAGATTTGTCAGAAGTTGATTGAACATCTCCTTCATGCTGAGGAGACACTCTCTTTGAGCAGACTGAACCATAGGGTTTTCAGGTAGAACTTGTTCGATATTCTGAACAGGTTCTTTATCGGATTGCTCAATGTTCTGAACGGGTTCAGTGACTTGAGCAGGCTTTTTGGCAATTTGCTCGGAAGTCTGAGCAGGCTCTTTGTTTCTCTCCTTTCTCGGAGTTTCAGTTCGAGTTGGAGAATTATCACCTAATCTCACACTTTCACCTTCGCTCGAAGATTCGTGCGAGCTCCCATTCTTTGGGTCTTTTGGGTCCGTCATATTCTATCATTCAGTCAAATAACAGAAGATCAGAAAGCTCAGTACAGATATCTTATCATACAATACATGGGTGGCAAACCTAACAATGCAGATGTATGCAGACTCGATTAAAATTTTTAGGACTTGACCTAAAAAGCTCTGATTACCACTTTATATAACACCCCTCACCCGGATTAGGGGCAAAGAGCGTTATATTAACTTAAACAGATTTGTATTAATAGGCAGCGGAAGGGGTTATCAAATTCGTGTAATATTTTTTTTATTTCCTTTCGGATACAAACAAATATAAGTTTGCTATCTTATAACCAAACATTACCCGTGTAAAAATCAATCATATTAAATACAAACATTATACATGTTTCATACGAATTTCATATCATATTTCTATTAATGCTAATGTGATTACAAACCAATCGGTTTTCCACTTTTAATCTAACATCCAATCTACTTAAGTTACAAATTGCATACAAGATAACATATACATATGAACCATACATCAAATTTCCAAATTTATTAACTAAACTTCATTCGAATGAATCAATTCAAAATCCTATTCCATTCGAATATCATTTAATTCATCCAATTGGTGATACATTTACAAATTTATATTTTCATTCGAATGACATGGTCAATTTCATTTAGCTTATACAATATCTAATTATTAGTCCTCCAAATTAGTCATTCTACTATCAACCATATAATTCATTTCAAGGAATTTAATACCATTCATGACAAGGTTAATTTAATCCATACATGTAACTGAAACATTCATCATATAATAAGCATAATCCGATACGTACAACCATAGCGTTTTAGTTTCCCTTTTTACAAAGTAACCGGGGTATCATAACGGCTAAACCTAGCGGTTGCCTATACAAAAAGTAATTATCAACAAAAAGAATCAAGCCCTAACATATATACGGGCGATCTATACCCCAACATTTACCCCCTTACATATATGACAAAATATAGAGAAACATTTTAAAAGTTTATATCGAACCAAAGTAGTAGTTCATGAACATAACCATTAAACCAAATTGCACTAACATGCTGAACGCTAAGCCACCCATCATGAGTACGACAAAGATAGGGAAAATCATACTTAAGCTTCGTACGGAAAGGTTTCGGGTAGAGGTCAACGATGTTAGCACCTGAAATTTAGGGGAAGGCAGGAAGGTTCGAGTGGTAAGTACTTCTCGTACTTAGTGAGGAAACCCTATTCTATCCGGTTTCCAATTAAACATTATGATCAAACAACTTTAATTTCACTTTGCACATTATTCCATTCGAATGAATCAAGCAATGTAAGCAAACAACATTTATCAATGCAATATATCAATCATTCGAATATCTGCACAAAGGAGTCAAGTAATTCCATTCGAATACATGTCATTAATTTCACATCATTCATAATTCAATTACACATACAAGCCATGAAACCTAAATTGACTACCAAGTATCAATTTATCATAATTTCAGCTTCATAGCACATTAAGAATATAAATCATGAAATTCAACATTTCAATCGAAACTTTCAATAATCAATTTCATGAATTAATTCCAAATTTCAGATTTCATTCTTTCAATTGTTCATTTAATCATTTCGCAATGCCTTGGATAGTAGAGTATGATAGGTAAGCAAGTCACATATAACAAAGGTTGTGAATCAAATTCACCATATGAAGGTACCACGTACCAAATCGTATCACATATAACATATCATAATGTCCGCAGACATTAAGCAAAAAGGTACACTTACGTACCACAATATCGAGTACACTAACATACCGGTTTCTTATTGAGCTCAGACTCTAGGCTAGCCGTACTACCTAAACAGACTGTACACACCAAGGGCTTTGCATTTAAGTCTTTAATTAGTCATTTTAATATTAAGAATTTATCAGAATTAAGTCTTCAATCCTTTCAATTGAAATCATAAATTTCCAATTCACTCTAACATTATCAATCGGCCTATCAATAGCCAAATTTCAAATCATATAATCAAGCCACATTTCATAACTTACATTTCAATTTAACTTATCAAACATGTATAAACATGGCATTAATCGAATCAGCATGGCAACATCAAGTTCCAATCACACATGTAATTCTTCAAGAATTTACATAACACATTTAACTTCAAGGTAGCATATCAAGCATACTTTCGGATTTAACCAAATTAAATCACACAATAATCACATAATCATCATGTCAATTGTACTAACATTCAACAGATCAATACATTCAAAATCAGTCCAACATACATAGGATTTCAGATTCAGACTAACATGTTAAGCATCACAATTAAATCCAACAATTTAAGATGCCAAAATCACAAGTCACATGCATATAATCAATTTCCTTTAATTTCCTTCTTCCCTTACTAAAATCAAATAGTTAATTAGTCCAATTTGCATGCTTATTATAACCTAGAATCAGAATAAGGCAGTTGGAACTCTAATTCCAACTCTAAAGATCGTTTCACTCACAATTCGCCGAGCTAGTTCTGAATCTGTATGCCTTTCGCCCGATCCGTAGCCGATCCCGGAGTAACCTCTTCTTCTACCCTTTCGCTTCTAAGATCTAAGGCATTCAAGCCAAACAATAACAATTTTTTTCAGAATGCAATTCATGCAATTAAAGACTAAATTTTTCATTTTTATTCAAAACAGTCCCTTAACTATTTTGGTCCAATTCGACTAGTTTCCAATTTTCCTAATTCCTTCAATTAACCCTTTAATCCTTTAAATTGACCACCAAAATTACTAAATTTCATATCTTACAGTTTATGACTCGACTTAACAATACTTCATATGTTTCAATTTTGCCAATTTTACAAATTCCAATTCCTAATTTCACATATTTCCCATTAAACTCATTTCTGACCACCGAGATTGATTCACTTCGTATTCATTGTGTACAACTCCAAATCAGACACCGTTTGTTTCTAAATTCAGATTACATATCCAATTTTAGCATATCAAAAATTCAGATCAAAACACTTAGTAGATTAATTTCTACAAATTTTCAAAGTTCACTGTCCAGCTCGAATCAGTGCTGGACAGTTTTGCATGTTACTCCATTTCACACTTCCAGATTTTAACACAGCCCTTAAAACCTTGTTTTATCATTTTTTTATGATTCTAAACATATTAAAGTGATACATATCCAAAATGCAGATCCAAACTCCTATCATAGAATTTTCTATAATTTTTCAAAGATGCATGTCATAAACTTTAAAAATCTGTTAACCTACTTTGCATGCATGTTCTTAATGTTTTATGACTCTTAATCCTTAAGGATTCATATAAATTTCTATATTTCCAGCAACCATACTCAAGAACATCATATTTATGAATTTCTAGACACCTTAGAACACACGATTTAATAAATCTTTTACCATAATCGAATTGAGAAGAGAATGATCTACTTACTTCCGATTTTTCCTTGAATTTTCTAAGGAATTAACACCACCATGCAAGCTCTCCTTCTTCTCCACCGAGCTCTCAATTTTCTCTCAAGTTCTATGTTATGTTTTAAGTGTGAAAGAGCAAATGAAACTTAGTGGTTTGGTTTAAGGTGGCCGGCTAAGGAAAGTGATAATGAGGAACGAATTTAATGAGATATGACCAAGGGTCATGTCTCCAACTAACCCCCTCTAATTATCCACTTAATAATTTCACTAACTCACATATATAGTCCCCAATTACACTATGATTCCATCTTATAATTAGTGTTATTCATGCCAATTTTATTTTTTGCATGCAAGCCTCAATTTTTCCACCTTATTCGGTTTGGTCATTGAGCTTATTGACCGAATTCTTATTGTTCATTTGTCCTCATTTCAATTTGGTCCTTAACAAACCAAATTTTAAATTCGAAAATTTTGAAGAAATTAATCTAATAATTCATTTAATCATTTAATTAGATCTCTAATCTTCTAGGCTAATTTTTGGGATGTTACAACAGCACATGAAGTCATGCATCTTATACGCCCTTATAAGCTCCTACTAGGGGTGTTCATTTCGGATATCGGATCAGATCCGAAAATTCGGATCACCTAAATAGTAATATGTATTCGATCTGAAATATTTGGATATTTAAATTTTCGGATCGGATACTCGGATATCCAAAATTTATGAATTTATTTGATTGTTTTTTAATTTAATGGTTCTATCCATGAAAATTTTAAGTTTTCGAATATAAAAATCAATAAATTATTGAATATAACAATATTTGTATCCATGAAAATTTTAATTTTTCATACATAACAAGTAAAAATGTCGAATATAATAAGATTTATACCTATAAAAAAATTGAATTTTCGGATACTGGATAATCGGATATCCGATCCGAATGTAAAACCACTATCCATATATGATCCGAAATTTTCGAATATTCGATCCAAATTATCCTAAAAATAAAAAAAGAATCAGATATCCGAAATTTCAGATCGGATCAACAGATAATCAGATCAAATTAATCGGATCAATTTTTTTTGAACACCCCTAGCTCCTACCAAGCAAGGAATAATTGCGGACACGTCCGAAGACCATAATCCACATCCTCAACCTCCTCCCTCACTAATCTCACATTGAGCATCACTTGTGAAATGTCGTCGCACCCTTTCATAATTTGTCATGATTTTATCACAACAAACCATCCTCATCTGGGCCTTCCTCAATTTCGTTTGGTATCCCATAAGTAGATTTAATCGTGAATCGACCAGAGCACGTACCAACCCAACCGAACGAATCGTTAGGAAAACGCGGAAGGGGACATTTTTCTCTATTTATTTTAGAGTATCCATTAGACTTATTGCATATGGATATTATGATCATATATATATTCAGACGGAGGGAGAAATAGATTTAAATTAGTTAAGAGTTTTTATCCAATTAAAATAAAAATATATTAATTTGATAATCGAACATGTTGCATATGTAGTTTTCCAAATTTATTACGGCAATTTTAATATTAAATTTAAAATTGAAAAATATGTTTTCACATTTTACAATTGTGGTTTTAAGGAATTTCACAAGTTTATTCGTCGTTAGAAGCTGCCTACTGCATACCCATGTTTGACGTCGAGAGTTGCCGTTTACAAGGTCTTCTATTTATTGTTGAAAAATCTTTTATCTTGCCGTTATAAGTTCTTTTTTCTTTTTTTAGAACTCGATTAATCGTCATGTCTTTCTTGGGTTTCTTCTCTTTATTGAATCCATTATTGTGCGGTAGAACAAAACTTTATCTTTTTGTATGTTTAGACTTTGTTGTAACATTTTTCAACACACTGACAATAAATAATAGACTAACGATATTTATTGAATAATATAATTAATTTGAAAGATGAGTCTACCACGTGCGACGAACATTGATAAACACCACTAACGATGAATACCGATGAACATCATTAATTTTTTAAAAAAAAAATTAAATCTAAAGGACTACAATTATAATTAAAATTATCTTTTAAAAAATAAAAAATCAAATTTAATAGTTACTTTATAATATTTTTAATAGGTTAGAATCAAATATACCCAATTCTCCCGAACCCTAACAAAATTAATCTTTTAAAAAAATAGAAATCACTTTATAATTTTTTAATATGTTAGAATCAAATATACCAAATTCTCCTAAGCCCTAACAAAATCAATCTCATAAAAAATAAATTTCAATTTATAATTTTTTAATAGATTAAAATCAAATATACATAATTCTCATATTACCAATAATTAATTGGATAAAACACTTAACCCTGTGCATAGAGTCAGAGTGAATATATTATCATCTTCATCGTTTAAAAACAGCAAAAACAATCAAACTCCTCTCTCACCAGAGTATTTGTCGAACTCACTATCCCCTAGTTCTCCTGTCTGTTGTTTTCTCTTCGAGATTTTTCTTTCAGTCAGTAGTATTTTTATATTATTGATTTTAATATGTTAAAAAATATAAATCAATTTCTATTTTTTAAGAAATTTATTTTGTTAGGGTTTAGGAGAATTGAGTATATTTGATTCTAAGCTATTAAAAAATATTATAAAGTAACTATTAAATTTGATTTTTTATTTTAAGAGATAATTTTAATTATAATTTTAGTCCTTTAAATTTTAAAATTTTTAAAAAAATTAATGATGTCCATCGGTGTTCATCGTTAGTGGTGTTCATCAATGTTCGTCGCCCGTTGTAGAATTTTTCCTAATTTGAATACATACATAAATAAGAGATTATGATATTTATGTCACATATATGACCGCGACCTAAATTCTAATATTAATTAAAGTTTTTTATTTAAAAAAATAATGTAAACGAGTTACAATGGAAGTTTATTTTTTTTATTTTAAAATTGGATAAGTGCTATATCTAAAACAATAAATGTAATTCTTCGTAATTTATTACCTATGTGTTTGAGAATTCAATGTTACCCTATTCAGACCAAAAACACAAAAACTTTCACCCCTATTTATAAAGTTTAATGTACATTACATCTTAACTATTACTCTTATAAATATCTAGATACTTCTATAGATAATTTTATACATGATTATTTAACATTACAAATATCTATATTGTTTTATAAATATGTCTAGACATATACTTTTAGTATTATTTTAATAACTATTTAGATAATTTTTGGGAATTGTTTAAATAAAGAAAAATTGGTGATTATTTAACAGTTTAAAAAGATACTTGTGAGGAGTTTATTATGGCGGTCACTAAGCAAGTGGTGGATCCTATGCTTTCACCGGTTGAAGTTGTGCAGAATGTGTCTCATTTCTAATTCATGTTTTCCGAGTCTATTCTGGATGTTACAATTTGCATTGGTTTTTGAAGATTTGACATTGTTTTTAGTGACAACTCTGTTTATATTCTTAGAGTTTAGATTCACTATCTGATGGCTTTCATTTCTCTAACAGGTAAATCCAATCATTCAATAAGAACTTTCACCGATAATTAGTGATAGATCGAGAGGGTTGGAAGGGACAGTCGACCTCTAAAAATTTAAAATTTCAATACGATTTAAGATTGGGGAGACCTTTACATGGCCGTCACACTCGCTGTGCAATTTTTTGAAGAGGACCAATACTTGCAGCCATAGAAACTAGAGGATGGGGGAGACCTTTACATGGCGACTCTGACGATGATTTTCACTATCCAATACTGGCTCTAAGGATGATGATTAAATCATAGATAATGTTGGCTTCTGTTAATGAGTTTCATCTTTACTATCAAAGAGAACACGTTTGACAAAGCGTGTTTTCTTATTACGTGAAAAAAAAAATGTGTCTTTCATAAATAAATTCACTTCTGGTTTTTTGAAATTAATATTATTGACAAAGATGGTAAATATAATAATAGAGGTGATAATATTGTATTATGTAAAAAAATTATATCACATGTCTTTCCGGCCACTTAAGTAATGTTCCATTCAATAATTTTATTCCAATCATCATTTGTTTTCAAGTCAGTTTTTGACCTAATTTTTAAATGTCAAATATACCCTCATTTTCTCCAATGTACTTATTTCCCTTATGTAAAGCTTATACAAATTTATTTTTTATATAATAAAATGTTTAAGGATCAATTTGTAAAATTGGACAAATTTTTTATTATTTAAAAAGTCTCACAAAATAATAAGGGTTCGAACTCAAAACTATTTCTAAGTCAAAACTTAATCCCAAAAATTTTTCTAAGTGGTTTTGATACTCAATTAACCAAAAACGCTCAGGTGTATCAATACACCCTTGAGTGTTTTGATACGACTTTTAACTACTGAAAATTAGTCTTTACATGTTTGTCATAGCGTATTGATACGGTTTTGCTCGTTTCGATACGACCTTCAACTTGAGAATTTATTTTGATTACGAGTATCGGTACGGGTCTCTTCGTTCCGATACGAGGTGTTAAGATTTTTAAAATCTTTACATTTAATTTTATGACTGTCACCTTGTCAGTCTTGGAATCACCAAACTTTAAATTTCAGTTATATCGTACCGATATGCCCCTTAGGCGTATCGATGCATTTTTTTCAAGGACTTTTTCCACAGATTTTAATTAATGAGCAAAATTTGTATTGATACAACTCTTTTAGTTTTGATATGTCTCTGTTTTATACACTATTCGTTTCGATACACCCTCAAAAGCATATTGATACCCCTTTGTCTTTTTATGGCATGCACCGAAACGATTTTTCGTGTATCGATACGGTAGGTTGCTAAACTGCATTTAATGCGAGAAAAATACAGCCTGATGGCTCTATTGATGATTTCAACCACACAAACAGTTAGAAATCATTGAGATGGCATAAAATTAAGTCTCCAAAGTTTCAACAACAAGAAGTCAACAAATCTAAAGTATTCAAGCACAAATACAATTATTTTTTAGCTTTTAGAGTCAAAATCTTATAATCCACTTGAATGTTCTTCAATTGTATTCCTTTTATTTAAGTTTGGGTTGAGTGTAATTGTATTGGGGCAAATCATTCACGTTTGAGAGGTTTTTATTTGTTTCCTTTCTTTCTTGTAAAAGAGAGTGAACTTGACCAAATTTTGGGTGGAAAGTTTTAATTGTTGTAACGGTTTCCTCCTAAGCTTAGGAAAAGGGAATAATTCTAAGTGAATTGTTTTAAATCCTTAGGGGATCTAAGGTAGTGAATGTGGACCTTGTTGGAAGGTTGAACCACTATAATTATTTGTGTCTTCAATTCTTATCTTTCCATTTGCTTCCTTTCATTTTAAAATTGTCAATTCACTCTCCTCTTAGCCACACATCGTCGTCGATTGATCATCCTAACACCTTCCTTAATCGCAGCCTTCAATCACATAAATATCATAAAACCAATTATTTTATGGCCTGATGTGTATTTGTTATAATGACTTTAGAAATCAAATCAAAATGATAACTAAAATCTTCTAATTCTGTGATTTTAATACAAAATCTCTTAGGATTATTAAACTGAATTTTATCTTATGTTCATACAAGTCTTTTAAGTTTTTTTAACAAATTTTTGTGTGAGCCTTAAGTTGAGTTTACTCCTTGTATTATATCATAATGGAATCCCCTTTGATGTTTATCGAATATATATATATATATAGCTTTCACAGAACCACAATATCACCTACTCCATGATCTTCAAGTATCAAATCTCTTCATTTTAATTTATTTTTCATCCTCTACTCTTTAATTAGCAAACTTCCAAAGTAGCCATTGTAATATGCTTAAAAATCTCAACGAACCAGGTTGCAATTAGGGAAGGGAAATAAGTTGGCATCAAAGTTGGAAAATTCAAGGAAATCTTCGCAATCCCCAAACCAAAAACGTATTTATTTATGAAACGTGTTTTTTTTTTCATTATTATCCTATACACTACGGTGCAAGTTAAAAGTTTTCATAAATAAACACCTTAATTTTAGTGTTTATGATTTTAGTTTAGAGTGCGTGGTTTAGGGGTATTGATTTAGAATTTAAGGATAGTGGTTAGAACTTAGAGTTTAAGGTTAGAATTAGAGTTTAGAGGTTAGGATTTAGTTTTTAGGGTAATATGACGAGGATTTAAGTTTTAATCTATAAATCATGTAACCATTATATATAAATTTTAACCATTATCTCTAAATTTAAAACTCATACACCTAAACTATACACTCTAAACTAAGTCGCTAAACCCAAAAATTAAAAATTTCTGCAACCAGTGTATTAAATAATTATTTAAAAAAAAAAGCGTTTTTCATCTCTTTGTCACATAATTCGAATGCGCGTCCTGTAAAGCATGTCTATCATAAAGCATTATTGACGAAGCATGTCTTTGTTATCCACGGTACACAAGGGTACTATATTGAGAATTACTTTTTTAGGGTATTATTTTAGAAATTAATTTTTGAAATCAGTATATTTGAGTAAAATAGCCCCAAACAAAGTAGAAATATTAAAGAAAACGTATTATTTTTTTAATATGTTGTGTGATTATTAGGTAGCATCTATTCAATTTCTTATAGTAAATATATTTTTTGTTGAGCGGAGTGAAATTTTTTTAATATATCTCAAGTAATATTTTGAATTCGAATCTTATAGAAGGAAGAAAAGGTGGAAGTAGAGTTATAAATGAACTGAATCAGTGTGAACGAACATACATTCAGGGACGGACGCATGATTTTAGGTTAGGGGGTAAACTTATAAAATTTTAGGGGCGAAAATAAAATTTCAATAAAAAATACATAAAAAATTTTAAAAATTTTCTAAATCGTATAGGAATTTCAAGTTTTTAGGGGGGGGGGGGGGGGCGATCGCCTTCGCCAACCCCCCTCGGTCCATCCCTGCATACATTTATTTATGTTCGCTTGTTTATTTTTAAATTTGTTCTTGTTCTTTAAAAATTTTAAAATTATGTTCATATTCGATTTTCTTGAAATTGTGTATGTTTGTACTCGTTCGTTTAATATTTAATGTTTACAAATATGTTCGTAAACATATAATCGAACAAGCTCGTGAACAATTTAAAAATCGTTTATGAATACTAAACAACGAACTATATATGAACATTTTTTCTTAATTTTTAGATAAAATAAAAAATATTAGTAATTATGTTATAAATAAATAAAATAAACAAAAATATTTTTAAGTATCTTTTTATACGAAAAAGGTTTACTTTAATAAATCAACTAATAAATGAACTTTTATAAACAAACTAATAAATAAGCTTATAAATAAATATGTCCATGAACATAAACGAGCATAAATCAGCTATGTTCAACTCATCAAATTTTTTTAAGGAAAGTTTTACAACGTGCGACAAACACCGCTGAACACTACTAATGATAAACACTGTTGAATATCATTAAATTAATTAATAAATATTTAAAATTTTAAGGGCTCATCATATAATTAAGATTTTTTTAAAAAAAATTCAATTAAATTATTTTATTTATATATTAAAATTTTATTTTTAATAAGGGTAAACTATATTTTTTTTTTTTGAAAGGTATGGGCCTCATTAAAAACCCTTTTCCTAGTGAAAGGGGAAAAGAGTGCCCCACTAAAGCTTTATTAACATATCAAAATAAGATACAAAAGTTCCATAGTCCCGCGACAAAGAGAAAAAAAACCTAGAGTACCACATCACAGAAAACCCCGAAACAAATAAAAGTGCTCAGAATTAACCGATGCCCCTCTTTGCTAAAACATCAGCACTCGTATTAATAGACCTATGAATGAGTTTGAGAATCACCCCCATGTTTTTGATAGAGTCCCTCAAAACAGTGACCTCCCGAGACGCAGCAATGAGCGGAGCAGCAACACCAGTCAACCATTCGAAAACTGTTTTACAATCGGTTTCTAGAATAAGCCTATAATGGCCTCTCCACATGGATGCAGAAAACCGGGCAAGACCTTCTTTGACTGCAGCAAATTCTGTTGAACCCTCATTATTTAAATATTATTTTAATTTGACCCTATTCTTTATTCAAAAAATAATTTAACACTTAACCCTCAACCTAAAACCCTAAACTATTAAACCTTAAACCCTTAAACTCTTAAATATATACCCTAAACCATATATCATTAAAAATAATTTTACCATCATCGATTGAATTCAATTCAATGAATTGTTGAATTCTCCTAAAAAAATTCAATTAAATTATTTTTTATTAACAACCCAAATGACATGTCTAGGATTCAAATTTTGACCTATACTTTGAACAATATAAACAATTTTAACCATTATACATACATTGATATCGATGGTATTCTCGATAGGCGAGATTCGAATATTAAATTCTTCGACTTCATTAAAAATAAGAAATCTCCATTAAAACAATTTCAAAACCAGCACTGAAAGATGATTCAAATACACTGATAGAAACAAATGCATGTCTTTAAGAGTTTGGGAGCGGCAAATGGAAGGTCTCACCAAAGTCTGGGTTAATTGTAAACCATGTATTGTTTACTGCATCGAGAAAATCTTTTTCTGTCACTGTTTTTCTTCGAGCTTGAATAGCGTACATTCCGGCCTCGGTACATACGCTTTTTATATCAGCTTCTGCAAATGAATACTATAAAATAATTTGGATATATATAAAAATAATTTAATTGAATTTTTTTAAGAGAATTAAACAATTCATTGAATTGAATTGAATCGATGATGGTGAAATTATTTTTAATAGCATATGGTTTAGGGTATAGGTTTAAGAGTTTAAGGTTTAATAATTTAGGGTTTTAGATTGAGGGTTAAGGGTTAAATTATTTTTTTATAAAGAATATGGTCAAATTGAAATAATATTTAAATAATAAGAGTTCAATAGAAATACGAAAATATGTGAGGTACTAAATATATAGTTACCCAATTACCCTTATTAAAAAAATAATTATTAATTGTATGATGTGTCCTTAAAATTTTAAATCTTCATTAATTAATTTAATGGTATTCAGCGGTGTTCATCATTAGTGGTGTTCAGTGGTGTTCGTCGCACGTTGTAAGACTTATCCTTTTTTAAATGAACTTAAAATTATTCACATACATTCATTTAACTTGATAAACAAACATAAATAAATGGATGAGTCTACCACGTGCGACGAATACCGCTGAACACTACTAATGCTGAACACCATTAAATTAATTAATAAAAAATTAAAATTTTAATGACCTATCATACAATTAATAATTATTTTTATATATATTAAAATTTTATTTTTAAATAAGGGTAAACTATATATTTAGTACCTTACATATTTCCATATTTCTATTGAACTCTCATTATTTAAATATTACTTCAATTTGACCATTTTTTATAAAAAAAAAATAATTTAACCCTTAACCCTCAACCTTAAACCCTAAACTATTAAACATTAAACTCTTAAACTCTTAAACATATACCCTAAACCAAAAAATAATTTTGTCATCATCGATTCAATTCAATGAATGGTTGAATTCTCACAAAATTCAATTAAATTATTATGTATATATATATATATATATCAAAATTAATTAAATTTAAATCCCGAGACTTGTATTCATATGATTACCCGGCCTGATGATTTGTTTGCTTTTCCGGTTAGCTGTGGTTTATTGTATCGATTAGTCCTTGTGTCGTCGGATGACTTTAATTAAATTCTTTAATTCATTGCCAGCGTAACATGAACTGGAGTTTTTGATCTGTCTTCTAAAGATGTATTGCTTTCTCAGATATTGTTTATAACTTATAAGCATTGCTTTATGCTGTATAGAATGTTAGAACTTTCCATGTTTAAATCTTTGTTGACTGTTGTACTGTTTAATTAATTATGATGACTTTTTTATCTCCAATAAGATGATAGTGTTAATTTTAAGAGATTTTAGTTTGATTAATTTTGATATAATAATTTAGGAAAATTTTACAACGTGCGACGAACATTGATGAACACCGCTAATGATGAACACTGATGAATATCATTAAATTAATTAATAAAAATTTAAAATTTTAAGGACCCATCAAATAATTAATAATTACTTTAAAAATTCAATTAAATTATTTTTTATATATATTAAAATTTTATTTTTTTAATAAGGGTAAACTATATATTTAGTACATCACCTATTTCCGTATTTCTATTGAACCCTCATCATTTAAATATTATTTCAATTTGACCCTATTTTTTATAAAAAAATAATTTAACCATTAACTCTCAACTTAAAATCCTAAACTATTAAACCTTAAACCCTTAAACATATACGCCATGATGACCAACGAAACCGATGCAACCGAAGTAATGCTCAACGAATCAATTCTGTTTAATGAACAGAGTGGTGCAAGGAACAACACCATGATGACCAACACCAATATCTTCCTATGGTCCCAAAAATTATGGCCTAATCATTGATCCAAAACTCCATGATGATGATGATGAAGCGAACCCGACATAACATCACCGATGATGATCAAATACACAACCAACAACCTGCATTGTTGATAATTATACAAATCCGAGACAAAATTCTAGCTGTTCTTCCCATTGCAACCTCCACAACTTCCCCCATAAGATTTAGCCTTACATAACACATCATACTTAATCAACATTTCGACACTGGTTTTTGACAAAATCTTGATAATGATCATCAAAGCAAGCCCAGAACGATGCCGAGAACTTTCATGGTGGCAGGTAAAGCCATCATTCCAGCGCCAATGATGGTAGTTGAAAACAGCACCAAGAATGCCGGATTGATCTTTGTGGCCCTGAAGTTTACTTAAAATAAGGTTGTAATCATCGAAATCGAAATTCACATCGTCCATAAGTTGAAGTATGAGCCTAGATGTATATATATATAGGAGATATTCGTAGTCTTTATACAATATATTTTTGGTTGTTCAATTATGCTTATAATAAATCTAAACAAATCATATCAACTTCAAATCAAAACCACAACTCAAATATATATCAACTGCAATTTCATATTCTAATACCTCTACTTCAGAAATTCAACCAAAAACTTAGGAGGAATAATCGAGAAAATCAGTTCCAACTGCAAATATCAGTAAACCATTTACATTGAACTAAAAAATTGTAAACAACTATGAAGAACAATCAGCTTCTTGACATGAAACCAAAAACTTATGAAGAATAATCAGTTCTGGTAACATTTTAACATCTAAAATAAATCTAGACAAACCATATCTTTTGATTGAGCTAAATCTGCAATTATTAGATGATAAAAAAATAAATATAAAACACTAGAGACAATACCTATATCAACATAAACACATACCTAAACATCCATAATTGAACAGTCAAGAAGACCGCCGAACCCATAGCCCTTGTTGGCCATGGAATTCAGCAACTCGTGTTGAGGATGGTCGGCGAGGCCTGAGTAGACGACGGTGATACCCAGTTCCTTCATTCTAGTGGCGTACACCATGACTCTACGGCAGTGCTCCTTCATTCTCAGACCTAAGTGGGGAATCTTTTCGGACAATTCAAAAGCAACCTCAGCGTTCATGGTCGGGCCTAGAAGCATCAAAGTACTTTGATGAAGGTCCATCATGGAGTTCACCAGGCTTGCGGGACCACAGACAGCTCTTGCGATAACATCGGCTCCGCCGCTGATGAACTTGGAGATACTGTGGATGACTACATCGGCACCAAGCCGAGCAAGGGAAAGAACCATGAGGGAGAATGTGTTGTCCACGACCACCATTGTTCCTTTGTCGTGTGCTATCTTGCTTAGCATGGTAAACAATCAAGCTGATTGTTCTTCATACTTGTTTACAATTTTTGAGTTCAATGTCAATGGTTTACTGATATTTGCAGTTGGAATTGATTTTCTCGATTAATTTTTCTAAGTTTTTTATTGGATTTCTGAAGTAGAGGTATTAGAATATGAAATTGCAGTTGATATATATTTGAGTTGTGATTTTGGTTTGAAGTTGATATGATTTGTCTAGATTTATTATAAGCATAATTGAACAGCTAAAAACATTTTATATAAAGACTACGAATATCTCCTATATATATACATCTAGATTTATTATAAGCACCCTATGATTTAGGATATATGTTTAAGAGTTTGAGGGTTTACACTTTAATAGTTTAGGGTTTTAAGTTGAGGTTAAGGGTTAAATTATTTTTTTATATAAAAAATATGGTCAAATTGAAATAATATTTAAATAATGATGGTTCAATAGAAATACGAAAATAAGTGAGGTACTAAATATATAGTTTACCTTTTTTTAAAAATAAAATTTTAATATATATATAAAATAATTTAATTAAAATTTTTAAAGTAATTATTAATTATTTGATGAGTCCTTAAAATTTTAAATTTTTATTAATTAATTTAATAGTGTTCATCATTAGTAGTGTTCTTCGGTGTTCGTCGCACGTGGTAGACTCATCCAATAATTTGATTGAATTTTTAATGGTATATGGTTTAAGGTATAGGTTTAAGAGTTTAAGGGTTTAAGGTTTAATAGTTTAGGGTTTTAGGTTGATGGTTAAGGGTTAAATTATTTTTTATACAGAAATTGGTCAAATTGAAATAATAAGAGTTTAATAGAAATACAGAAATAGTTGAGGTACTTAATATATAGTTTACCCTTATTAAAAAAATTTAATATATATAAAAAATAATTTAATTAAATTTTTAAAAATAATTATTAATTGTATGATGAGCCCTTAAAATTTTAAATCTTTATTAATTAATTTAATGATGTTCATCGATATTTAATATTAGTGGTGTTTAACGATGTTTGTCGCACGTTGTAGAATTTTCCAATTATTTAACTATGTTAAATTGTATCGTCTCTTAAAAACAACTTTTTTAATATAAAGCTAATGCAAGACGGATTCTAATTTTAGGGAGGATTAGACGAGACCATATCATGTTAAAACCTCGGAGCTTGATGGAAGGCAATACCGATTAATAAGCTAAAATGAGATACAAAAATCAATTGGGAATGTAGCTCAGATGGTAGAGCGCTCGCTTAGCATGTGAGAGGTACGGGAAAAGAGAAAAAGCTGAAAAGCATGTTGAATAGTGAAAAAAATTTCGCGTCATGTATTGCAAGACGTGAAACTTATAGTATAGCCTACACAGTTGCTGCTGCATCCCAAACTTACAGACGAGGAAAGGGATCCTGGAAGTTTTCAACACCATTCATACACATCAGAAAATCCCATTTCGGAAATCTTCAAATTTTATAGCCACCAAAGCCTTGACTATTAGTTCAAACAAAACTGTTTTTCTATCATCTTAGAAACATGCATCTGCTGAACATGGTTTTATCTTATCCAATTACAAACCGACAACAAGAATAGACACTATGCAGGTTCAAGAGCTTTTCATTTGTTACCTTAACACACAAACAGAAACTCAAGTTTTTCAATCCATCCCAAAAGAAATTCACAAAACATTAAAAAATAACCATATACATATATAGTCAGTATCTCTTAGGCAAAGTAGAACACTTTGATGGAAATCATCTTTTTCTTTTTGGTGTCCCTACTAATGTCTCACACTTAAAAATAAGTTTAGAGTTTTAGATTAGAGGTTGTAGTAAGGGTTTATAGAATTTAGGGTAGAGTATATTTTTAGGGTATAAGGTGTAAAGTTTAGGATTTAGAATTTAGTGTTAAGACTTAAAATTTAATTTTGTAATGTTTTTAATATTAGAACATAAATAGGGAACACCTTCCTACGGTGATCTTCCTAAGCTTGGGAGAAAAACTTATGATTCAACCATGGGTTAAATTCTGCCCACGTGTATTAAAAATCATCGTAGTTGTTGATCTTCCTACGGTGATCTTCCTACGATGACTTAAAAACTTACGATTTTTAATATAATTTGGTCCTAAATATATTTCAAGACCCGACCTTAGCTCAGTTGGTAGAGCGGAGGACTGTAGTTGTTGATAGCTGAAATCCTTAGGTCGCTGGTTCGAATCCGGCAGGTCGGATTATTTTTGTTTATATATTTCTCTTTCTTGCGAAAACTAAAATTCAATTAGTAAAAAATACTAACTATCGCCAACAAAAATTAATTCAAATAAATTAATTCACATAAATTAATTTTCTCGGGTGACGGAAATATAAGCAGAAAAATATTATTAACCGAAATTACAGAACATCATGTTAATAGAGGAGGTAGGGGTGTGTAAAACCGGGTTCGGTTAACCATTAGCAAATTATTTCATTTAACCGATAAGTTTGGGTCACTAAATTTTTAACCCTAAACTGTATTCATTCGATCGGTTAACCGAAAAAATCGATTCTGGTAACGGTTTTTTATTTTGTTTATTAAAAATATAAATTTTAATAATATGATAGAAAAAAGTACATACTTTTTAAAAACAACACATGATATTATTATCTTTTCTAATACTAGCAAGTTAAACTTGATAAAATAAAATTATGGTTCTACTTTTGGAGAATGAGAAAATAAAATTTAATTTTTTAATATAAAATAACATATAATATATATTATATAATCAATCGGTTCGGTTACCCGGTTTATCCCAAAACCGTAAACCGTAATTGAACCGGTTTCTTTTTAAAAAATAAAAACCCGAACCGAAACTGAATTTTTCGGTTCGGTTAACCTCTTTTTTGATTCGGTTTTTTCGGATTTCGGTTTTTCGGTTTTTTGCACACCCCTAACAGGAGGATCTTAACTCAAACCAACAGATTTATCCCATATATTAATCATATTCTTTGTTCACATTGACTAATCCAACAAAATCTCACAAATGTATAAAGGAGGGGAATCAAAAGAAAACAAATTGCAAATAATAATGTTTATATTACAGTTACTGTATCTTATATAAGTTCGAATCTCGATATAAAAATATAATAATTCTTTATTTAAAAAAAACTTAATCAATGCTAAGTACATTAATCACACATTAAAGGCCTCCGTGCCAAGTTTCAACCCAACTTCCCTAAAACCACAAACAAATCTATGCCAACTTGCTACATCAACAGTCAACTTGGAGTTTATAAAATCCTAACTTGTCTTCTCCAAATCAACCTTTCGCTTCCAAAACTTGTCATAATCATGTTTAAACACAATTAAGATATTATTACAAATAAATATTTTAATACAACCAAGATGATGAATTTTTTACTTTATAATAGCAATGACATTTCAATAGTGTTTTATTGATTTTTTACCCTCTTTCTTCTGAACATGTTCTGTAATAGATTAAAATTTTTGAACAATTGTATGGATAAATGTGCATATACATACATATATAATTGTATGACAATCTATTAATCCCTCATATTCCGACTTTTGGATAATTAATAATTTTTTTCACAATCCTAATTATAATCTTAATCCTACCTAGAAGAAAAGAGATTCCAGAAGAATAAAGGGGAAGTTCTTAGTAGGTCTAAAATCCATGACATAAGGGAATACGAGTGAATAAAGATAAACAACTTGAGTAACCTGCCAAATTTAATTGCTCGGATAATCAATAGGTTTAAACAATAAAAAAAACCTTCTAAAAATCAAGTAAGTTTTAAGGGGTATAATTTAAGGTTTATGGTTAGAATTTAGAGTTTAAGATTTATGTTTTAGGATGTTAAGGCTAGAGATTTAAAATTTAGATTTTATAGCTTAAATATGAATGATTGTGTAATTTTTTTACACTGCTTGTGTATCAAAATAGGAAAATTCTACAACGTGCTACGAACACCGATGAACACCACTAATGATGAACACCGCTAAACAACATTAAATTAATTAATAAAGATTTAAAATTTTAAGGACCCATCATACAATTAATAATTATTTTTAAAAAATTTAATTAAATTATTATATATATATATTAAAATTTTATTTTTTTAATAAGGGTAAATTATATATTTAGTACCTTACCTATTTTCGTATTTCTATTGAACCATTATTATTTAAATATTATTTCAATTTGACCCTATTCTTTATAAAAAATAATTTAACCCTCAACCTAAAACCCTAAACTATTAAACCTTAAACCCTTAAACTCTTAAACATATACCCTAAATCATATACCATTAAAAATAATTTCACCATCATAGGTTCAATTCAATTCAATGAATCGTTGAATTCTCCTAAAAAATTCAATTAAATTATTTTTTATATATATCAAAATTAATTAAACTCGAATCTCCTAAAATTAACATTATCATCTTATTTGAGATGAAGAGGCCATTACAATTAATTATAATTAATTCAATTCATTAAATTGAATTAAATTAATCGATGACCAACGGTAATACAACATCCATTTTTGGAGAACAAGTAAAATTAGGACCTATGGCTCCGAAAACAAAAGCAAGGTAGAGAAGAGAAATGGATTGGCTTCTATCGGTAACCAATCACATTGTTGAATTTGTTCCTTCACAATAGAAAACGAAGAATGGAACAAACATGGAGGTAGGGGTGGGCAAGACCGGGTACCCGGCCAATTTGCCTAGAATTGATTCCGGTACCGGTAACTACCGGTTCCTGAAAATTAGAACCAGTCCCGGTCCCGGTTAGACCGGGTCTAAGATTTTAGGAACCGGTACCGGTGGGAACCGGTACCAATACCGGGTACCCGGTCAATTAGTCTATTATTAATAAAATTTGAGTAGTAGGGGAAAAAATTCTAACCATCAATAATAATATTAAATAACAAAGTCAGAATATTGTAGGCTTGAAGGTTGAAGTCTTAAAACGAGTCATACTCATAATATTCATACATAAAGAGAAATAAAGGAGCGTCTTCAGTTGCTTTCAACCTCTTCAACGCCATTAGGTATCAGACCAGTACCGGGTACCCACCGAGTACCGGGTTCAAAAAAGCAGGATCCAGTCTCGGTCCCGGTTGCAATCGGGACCTAAATTTTGGATCCAGTCCCGGTCCCACCGGAACCAATACCGGGTAAAATTCCACTGGATCTGGGACCGAGACCGGGACCAGATAATCGAGTTTTTTGCCCACCCCTACATGGAGGTAACATATCTCTCTCCGGGAAAAAAACACCAGAACAATCTGGCGTCTTAACTTTTCCCATCTCTCTAAAGGAGGTAAACTTTCATTTTTACTATCGTTTTTCTTTTCTTTTTTTAATTTTAAAAAATGGGGTTTTCTTTAGTTATTATTTTGGGTGTAGAGAGAGAAAAAGAAATTTCAACATATCAGTTGCATATGTGTATTAGCCCTGATAATTATGTTTTCCCTTTCTTTATGGTGCTTTTATTCAGCCTACTGATAGTCTGATATGTTCAATTCAATGAATTGAATTAATTATGATTAATTGTGATGGACTCTTCATCTCAAATAAGATGATAGTGTTAATTCTAAGAGATTCAAGTTTAATTAATTTTGATATATATATAAAATAATTTAATTGAATTTTTTTTAGGAGAATTCAACCATTCATTAAATTGAATCGATGATGGTGAAATTATTTTTAATGGTATATGGTTTAGGGTATAGGTTTAAGAGTTTAAGGGTTTAAGGTTTAATAGTTTAGGGTTTAAGGTTGAGGGTTAAATTATTTTTTTATAAAAAATAGGGTCAAATTGAAATAATATTTAAATAATGAGGGTTCAATAGAAATACGAAAATAGGTGAGATACTAAATATATAGTTTACCCTTATTAAAAATAAAATTTTAATATATATAAAAATAATTTAATTAAATTTTTAAAAATAATTATTAATTGTATGATGTGTACTTAAAATTTTAAATCTTTATTAATTAATTTAATAGTGTTCAGCGGTGTTCATCATTAGTGATATTTATCGATGTTCGTCGCATGTGGTAGACTCATCCTAAATAAATATATACAAATAGTTTACAATTAGTACGCCAAGTGCTATGTTCGTTTACAATCCTAAGTGAAAAAGGCTTACCTTCTATTTAGGGGTCCAAATGATGGGATTGGGTCATAAATCCTTGTTTTGAAAATGGATTGTGAGAGCCTAGCGCATACGTTTTAAAATTATTTATTGGTACATAAATAATTACTAAACTATGTTAAAATAAGTTTTTTGGCTATTAATTTTTTAAAAGTTATAAATTAATCACTAAAATTTTAATTAGGTTACGAGTGATCATTCAAACTTATCAAAATGTTACAAAATAATCCTTAAATATATCAAAATTTATAAATAAAAAATCACTATAGGGACCGTTTTATAATCGAATTTAAAGTGTAATTATTATTTTATAAAATTTGAAATTTTAATTACCAAAAAATTATTTAAACATGTTTTAGTTACCATTTGTATTCTTTACCTTTAATTTTTTGAAATTTGGGTCAGAAAGATATTAAATAAAACTTGTCCGCCTCAAAAAATTATCAAAATATCTCTTTCAACCTTTTATAACCATTTTTGTATCTTTTAATTATTTGTATTAACTTTTTTAAAGTTTTGTAACTTTTCAACTATTTTTGTATATTTCAGTTACAATTTCTTAATTTTCTTTTGAGATCAAGTTCGTTGTTAAAATTATAAATAAAATTAAATTTAAGACAAGAGACATAAAAATTGGATCTAAGTTTAGATTTAGGCGTTCGATCGAGTCGAATCAAAATATTTTTTCATATTTGAATTTTTTTTGAATCAAGTCCTATTTTAAGTTATTTAAGTTTACAAGTTCTATTTTACGATTCAAACTTTATTTGAAACTTTTTCGAACAAGTCGAATTTATGAAACTCGAGTAGAGTCAAATCGAGTTTTCGAGTTTCTGTAGAAATTTAATTGTAATTATTTATAACATTATAATACATATTAATTCCAATTTAAATGATTTTCTATATCCATATACGATCTACGTATATATTTTTTTATATTTTCACATGTAATATACATAATATATCATACAGAATTAACAAACTCGACTCCAACTTGAAAATTAATCAAATAATTATTAAAATTTTCGAGTTTATTCAAATTTTTATGTTATAAGTCAAACTTTTCTCGAGTCCGATTTGCCCGCCCCCAACTTGGATGAGGAAAATAGCAACTTTATTTCACCCTTAACATCTCAATTTATAATCGGTTGATCTAACATAATGAACCGCCAGCCGCCAAGTCCTCAAGCAAGGTCAGAGATTCAATCAAGGTCAGAGATTCAATCGTAACATTGTTAATGAAAAAACTAAGTTGAGAATATTGTTTCATAATAAACCTATACAGTACCCAATTCGAATTAAAGGATCAATGAGTCAAATGCCGGTGATTATAAAAAAAACTAAACTAATCAGTAGGGTAAAAATGAGATAAATAGAACAATACATTTACAAATAAATGTGATGAATTTCATATACACAAATGAACGATAAAAAGTCTTTCCCATGTTTCCTGCTTATAACGAAAAAAATTAACAGATGCACACATTGATGATAATACAAATGTCGCAGCCATTAAAAATTACAATTGGAAGGGGGATATAGGCAAAAATAATTTTTAGAAAAATGAAGAAATAGAGAAAGGGAATCGAACTTACGTATCGGCAGAAGCTTTTTTACCTGAAATCTTCATTTTTCGTAAAACATTCATGCATGACACCAGTTTTAGACGTATACCCGAATGCGAATATGATGTATGGTACTCCAAATATATGCAAAATACTCAAAAACGAATACACCCATGTCCGAGTTCGGCATGAATCCAGGTATCGGAGAAAGGATTTACATTATCAATCAACGCACAGAAATACCACCTTGTGTATTTTCTTCACAAAGATCTGTCTGTGATCCACTAGGAACCATTGTTGAAGGAGACGACCACTGATCTGGCACCATGAGAAAATAAGCAGTCATAGCTTTTCTGAACCGTTTCTTGTACTGTTGGGGCGAGATCACGGTCGGAGGTGCGTTTTTCGTCCCGCCGAGTATGCCTGAGGTCTTCACCCAAGTTTCAAGGTGCTTGTCCCATGTGTATTGTCTCATGAAATCAATTATTCCGAGAACAAGCTCATGTTTTTCCTCATCCACACCAACCAGTAATGAGTAATCCATTACATCAATCAACTGTGCCGAAGAAACATATATAATTATTAGAAAAATATAAGCATTCAACTCTGACTAATTGATCCGAAAAAAATACTGTGACCATCAGATCAGTTCGATTAGCTCATATGCATGCAATAGCAGAAATATCAGAGTGAACATAACCAAAGTTATGCTGCGCCACTATAACTCATTTCACTCGCAGGGGATTGAAAAAAATAACAGGTAAATCTACAAATCTTGTCAAAATAGTAAGTGCAACCGTGAGATCAAAACGAGAAGTTAAATTGCAACTTACAGCAAGAAAGGAAGTGTCATTCCAGACGGCTCTCTCCAACAACCGTTTTGCCTTGCTCCCAACAAAAATTGGAGATGTCGGCATTGCTTCAATCAAATTTTGATCCAGAAGGACTTTGTTGGTACCAGTTGTATCAGGGTTATACCTAGATCGAGAGGATCCTTTAAGATCATAAAGCCTTGTAATATTACGCTTAAAGAGAAGATTCTCCATCACTAAAACGTCCATTTTTGACTCCTTCCCTCCTTTAAGGTGCTTCGCTGAAACCTTCAAGACAATGAAGCCAGGAGAAATGTTAAACAAAAATCATGGTAAATTTAGCACAAAATAAGAAAAAAGTCCAATTTAGATTTGGAACTTGGATTCAGTTAAAACAAAGTATGAATCACAGGAAAACTGAAAACCTTCTCAGTGATATGTACTTAGGCGGCTCAATTCTCAAGCTTCTAACATCAGAACATCAAGTGTTAAACACCAAAATCTAAACAAACGTTGAACTTCATGTTTAAATTAATAAGGAGATGCACACAAATAAAAACATCTCTATGACATCACATTTAAAATGTGCTTCTCACAGAATGTAAATAGGAAGAATTGCTACATGATTTAACCGAAGAGTGTTTCAGAAATGAAGAGGAAAGCCTAGTTAACAAGACAGGAAAAACAATAGATAATGAACGTGTTGGGCTACTAAAATAACTTTTCTCCTAAACTTATTAGTCAAAACTTCACCCATGAACTCCAACTTCACTTCAGAGAGGTTAGCAATTTAAGCTAAATAACTACATAGGTGATATTAATAAATAATACCTGATATATCCCCAAAATCTTTGCCAGGCAAGTTGGGCTCCTAGTATTGATTGAATCGGATAAATACTTGAAATAAGCTGGTCCAAACTTGATGAACGACTCTAGTTCTGTCTTCGTAACTTGTTTGATTATAAACCGATCATCTAAAGTTTTTGCAAAGAAAACATTGCTCTTGCCACCTTGAGCACCCCACTTCTTACAACGACTGAGAGAACGTACAAAGTCCAGCTCAGAAGGGCAGCAAGTCCTCCTCAAGCTCTCAAACCGCTTTGCATAGTAACAAGTTACAGAATATTTCACCTTCCCAAGGGGACCATCATCTGTAAAAGAAACTTTGGCATGGAAATCCTGTGTGTATGAGATAGGGTCGGAAACCAGGGAGCTAAATGACCCAGACAAAGACAAAATACTATCATCGCCCGATCCAAGTGAGCCATTAGAAGAATTAAGTGAGAGTGCATTTGCTGAGTCAAAAAGTGATGACGAAACTGCAGACTCTGAAGCATCTCTTGGTCTCTCCAACTCAGACATCTGTGAATGGTAATCTGATGAGACGAGTGCATATGATATAATACTAGTCGGCTCATCATCATAAACAGGCACTACTGTGTCATTAACACCAATAGGAAGCAGCAGCCTGGCACCACTTTTCCTTTCCAACTCCCTAAATGATAAGACATAGACTGGATTATACTCACCAATATTGAGTTTTTGAGCATTGAATAAAGATTTCTTGTTAAATGAGTAGTAGACGTTTGGAATTTGCATGCTTGCCCGGCTCATAGACTTCTCCATAGTTTCAAGCCCCATTGTAGGCAAAGCAGACTGAAGAGAATGAGCCACTTCCACTTCATTAGAATCACTAGCACAATTTCCCAGATCTGAATCTACTGCAGCTAACACATCTGCCGAGACTGAATCAGGAACAGTGTAATCATTCTCCTTAGGAACTACACTAGCTGAGTGATTTTCGCCAGTCCATGCTGCCTCAAGAGTGTCAGATAAATTTTCCATAATTTGAACTTCCCCTTCCGACAGGACCCTTTCTACAACTTTTCCAGATTCTAGAGAACTGGTTGCACTAGAAGTGAGAGAATGTTCAGCCTCCTTACTTTTATGGAAGTCCTGGTCCATACCCTTTTCGTTGTGATCTCTGACGGGCTTGCTAATTTCGTCAGTAATTCCTCCATTATTTATGTCTATATCAGGCTTGGTTTCGACTACAGCAGAGTCACAACTGGTAAAGGCTTTACTTGGCTTGGGAGTGACATTCATCTCAACAAGCTTGTCCACAGAACTTCCCGGCTTCAGTCCAAGATTTGGGATGGAACTGCTCATATTTTCCAGGACATTATTGTTGATTGAACTATATACATGTATCAACCGCTGGTCCCAAACATATGAAAGAAAGAGCATTTGCCTCCGCAACTTATTGATCTCAAGAATGTCAATCACAGGTTGGCCAACTTTCACCTCCTTGCAGATCACTTCCTGCAAAGATTCCTAAGAATATATAGTAAACAGATAAGAAACCAGACAGTAAAAGATCAGGCTGATTTTATGGAAAAGAGAAAAAAAATAACATTCAGACAGCAACTCATGTGTGACTGGGGGAGGGTGAAGATGATGAATTTCAAACCAAATACCTGAAACTCTTGTCTATCCTTTTGCAGCATTTCTTCAAGTTCTTCGACACAGATTCTTCTTTCAAGAAACTTTATACCACTATCTTGGAACTCTGAACCTAATAATTTCTCTGAAATCTTTTGAAGTACATTGTACACTTCACTAAATAGGAATTCTGCCCTGTTACTCACCTGCAAAATCATATTAAACATCTTGTATGTATTATGTGATTCAGGAATAACTTTATGAACAGGAACAAGGATTTACGATAACCAAACCTCAATTGCTTCACTTTGCATCCACTCTTGATTATCATAATTAAGTTCCAGTTTGAAAGGTGGGAGATAAACAGAATGAACATCAATGGAAGCATATCGGAAACAAGCAACCATTCTCCCGAAACTGCAAATGATAAGACAGTATAATAAGAGGATACCTAATCATCTCTTACACACATGACTAACATTCGATGAATAGTTCACAGAGAAAGCAAATTGATTGCTCATAGATTAGGCAAAAATCTAATAAACAGAATAAAAAATACCAATCATCCAGAAGTGCCATCTTCGCAAGTGATCACTAAAACCGGTTATCTTTATTCTTTAATATTTTTTGTACCTCATATTTATTAAGTAAAAAATTACCCATAGAATCGAAGGCAATCCCTATGAAGGGAATGACCACAGCTTGCAACTCTGCTAGCAGCTGCATGGTTCGAAAAGCTCAGCTCCAAAAATTTCCCAAAGGATAAACCCCAAGCAGCATCAGACATTACAACTCTTCGAGTGGCTGGGGGGAATCCCTTGACCCGAGGGCACTGCAAGCATCTATGCCACATCCAAATCTTGCCTTCCCGCTCTCCTAGTAAGGGAGGGTCTTGTAGTTTCTTAACAGATATCGTCAGGCTACCTTGCCTATGAGTATAACAGTGAACATGGGCCTCGGATGGCATCTCACACGAATGACAATGGGAGTTCTGATAAGAAGAATCATAAGTTGTAATGATGGAAAGCCAAGAGGAAGACAAGTTTTCTACATGAAATAACAATTACCTGATCAAATAGATTATCTCGTAAAAACCGCCCCAAAGGCTTATCAAAGCTACCATAGTATTTGATTCGAAAGAGATGGGAACGCTCACACACAGTTCCCTTCCACACACAACGTGTTGATAATGATACCAAAATGCTCTGGTGATCTGAAGGTGATGGAGGAAACTCTTCCTTTGAGGATGCCACCTCTTCATTGTTGTTAATAGCCTCTTGTTTTGAAGAGGCCAACTCCGTGCCACCTACATTATTTGCAGACAACATATTGCCATCACCTTGGTCAGGTGCTTCTGATAGTCTTTGAAAAAGAGAAACAAATTGGTCGCCCGTTACAGCTTCTCTACTGCTAGCTGGTGTCTGAACAGATTCTTTAAGATACACTCCATCGACCTTGCTAAATGCATGATTTAGGGAGGGAACATTGTTATAAGAAGATATATCCTCCCTTGAATAAGACAGTGAGTCAATACTTTCAACAGTGTCTGAGGGAGATTCCTTGGATGTAATTTGAGTGTGAGTACCTTTTGACAAGCAAGATGAACTGACCCCAGTATATTTGCAAGGGAGTTCAATGTCGGCAGATGATGGTCTAACAGAGATAGCTTTGTTGGATTTCAGTAATTCATCTATAGGTTGAGAAAGAACGGGCTTCCCAGATGATGAGATGGTAAAACCAGGTATGAGGGAAATAGACCTGTCAATACTTGATGGTTTATTAGGTAAGGCAACGTTTATAGGAGATTTTAAAGGCAGCTCCGGAAGTGTAGCACCTTCATCAGCTAGAAATGATGTCTCGAGAGCCAAGTGATAAGCTGCAAAAACACCATATTGGACCACATGTTTCACCTTTTTCAACTCATCTCCACTGGCTCCTTTGAGTAAAATCTGAAACAATGTAAGCATTGGACCCATCTTAGTGTCATCATTTTTATCTTGGAAAAACATGTTACAATGGTTATCAAGTGTATTTTGAGGGTATATTAGTGGCATGACATGACCTGCCAGAGCTTTATGCAGTCGTACTCTACCCATCTTACCATCCTAACAATCAGTAATCAACTTGATTGCAACATAATTTCTGCTACATTATATTTCAAATTTAATCTACAAATCATGCATGACAAAGAGCATCTCAGTGAGCTGTTGCTACAACATGATGCTCTAGTTTAGAAGATTTGAATATTGAAAAGTATATTAAGGTGGGAGATTTGTGAAGAAATGGCAGATGGCTTCTTTATGCTTTCACTGTTTTTTGAGTTTCTTTTCAGGTGTTTATGTTGCTGACCATGTGATGTCTTTAGTTTATATCATGCATCTTACATTACCATGAAAAATATAAATAAAGCATAGTATAACCAAAATAAAACAAATAAATAATAACACTTCTTTCATGCAAAGGTTTT
The DNA here is from genome assembly GCA_958450335.1 of Hibiscus tridactylites. Lineage (NCBI taxonomy): Eukaryota > Viridiplantae > Streptophyta > Magnoliopsida > Malvales > Malvaceae > Hibiscus > Hibiscus tridactylites. Next base: position 3,506,097 of record OY288289.1, on the reverse strand, counting down.
GATAACTAGGGAATGGATGTGTGTTTATACCGAAAGTACTTACAGTGTAACCCAGAGGCTTAGGGCAACCCTCAAAAAACATTAGAGTCTTCGTCAATTTCTTTCCTCCTTGCCCAGCACTTCCATGCTCCTCAAGAAATTTCTCCACGTGAAACATATCACAACAACCCAGCTTCGGTGATGTTAGATGATCAATGGAGGGAACTATTTGAGCACCAGTGCAACGGGCTATACGCTCTAAGAGTGGCCTCTTAATATTGAGAACAAGTGATATGTCTTTGGCAAGAAGGTACTCTTGAGCATGCCGGGACACAGATTTCTCCACCAAAAGAACTTTAGGATGATGTGCATCAATTTTAGCAACTGCCATCTTAAGATGATCAATTTCCTGAAAGAGGAGGGTAAACTCGTAAAAACAAAACTTAGCCCTAACAGCTTCAACAATGTATAAAATTGATGCAACAATGATTAAAAATACAAACCTGCTGCAACAATGTATCAAAACTTGACAAGTGGTTAGAAATGCGCTGATATTCCAAAGCTCCTCCAAGGATTAGAAAACGAGGTTTATCTATTTTTGATGTCATTCGTCGATGAGCCACATTTTTCTTACAAACAACTCCTTTAACCACAGCACTTGAAAAGAAAATACATTTAAAAAGAATCAGGTTTCCATCAGCATAATCAAAAGGTAGATATAAAGAAGAAATGCATAAAGTACAAAGCCTTCTGTTGACAACACATTTACATTGACTATTAATTGTACTTTCTTTTCCATTAAGACCAATATATAGTATAACTGCCATACAAAAGAAGTTTACAATCTCTCCAGATTATTCTCTCCCCCCCCCACCCAATGAACATTAAAAACCACTGCAAAAGCATTATGTTCAGATACAAAAATGAAGGAAATTAAAAAATAGTAGGACGATAAATTCAAAGGATTGCAATCAGTTCGATAGTACCCGTCGACAGAATGAGAAAAGCATGAACCGCATTGGGTATTATCCTCCTCTGACATTGAAAATTATATAGATACTTGAAGTATATTAGACATATAACAACTGAATACTTTTCAAGACCTGAAAACCGGATTCTAATGCCATGATATACGATTAGAAATGATTACTAGAAACAAAAGTTATTTGTATGATTGATCTGTTAGCTGCCACATGCTAAGAATTACTATGAACTATTCTAAAGCTGCTCAATAAAAACAAGTGAAGTTGCATTCTTCATGCAGAACATTAAAAAAAAACTTAAAAGATGTCCATGTAACCCTTGCATAACTGTCTTGAAATCGATAATAGAATTGATTACTAAAACAAATATTATTTGTATGATTGTTCTGTTAGCTGTCACATACTAAGAGTTATGAACTATTCTAATGATGCTCAATAAAAACAAGTGAAGCTGCATTCTTCAAACAAAGCATTAACAAATTTTAATGAGTTCAATGATATATTATTACCTGTCACTGCGATGCCCAGAAGCTATGCATTTAACTTTCACATATCCTCCAGGATCCATTCCACCTCCCTTGCTTGTATCTGGCTTCAGAAGTGTTGCAGCTTCCCATGACAAAGAAACTATTATATCCAACCAACTTTCTGCACCATCCTCATTATCCACTAAGAGGTTTTCAACCTGCAAAAGCTGAGCTACCAAAGCTCTAAAATGCCCTTCCACCACATTTTTCATGGCCTGCCTATGCTCCTCAACGAACTTATCCCTATTCCGGTACTCCCCACTGCCAAAGCTATTTGAAGAGCGTAAATATCCCCACTCCCCTGTAGCACCCACATCATCATCATCATCATCAAATAGAGCAGCTTCTCTCTCATCCTCTTCATCCTCAGGCTCAGGAGGGAGCCAGAGTAGTATATTGTTCTCAAAATCCACAGGCTTGGCATCTGTACCATCCACTTCATTAGCAGAATCTTCCCCCTCTTTGGCGTTCTCTTGCCCATTTACTTCTTCAAATCTGTTAATTCCATCCACACTTTGTTCATTGGAATTCTCAGCTAACGGTGAACCACTCAAAGATTTTGCATCAAGGTTCTCCCCATCAGGATGAACTTTAACTGATCCATAAGCACAATTCATTTCATCATTATTGATTGCACCATAATACTCCTCAGAATGATCGTATTGTGTTGATTCTAAATCCGAACGATATGCAGCATAATCATTATCTTCGTCATCAGTCCTGGGCACAACAGTTAAAAAAGGTATTAAATTTTGATCAAGAGCTGAAAATACTGAATAAAAAGCACGAGAACTTGAGATTATGTATTCAGTCAATGCAGGCCGAGTGATTTCAATTTCAAGAAAAAGTGACAAGGTAACACAAGGTAAGAAAAACACTTTGTTCTCACTCAAAAATACATCAGTAAGGACGAAGGTACCTGTTATCGCAAAAGCCAATATGGTTTGAAGAAGAATCTACTGTGGTGGAACTTGGATTTGTGCTCGACTCAAATGTCTCATTGTTTTCTTCAGTGGCTCCATTCATCTGGGCTGATCCACAAGGGCTAAGAACAGAATTATAATTCACACGTTGGTAAGGTCCAGTTGAATACGGAGTAGAACCAACGGTGCTGCTACTACTAATACCAGTGCAGCTGGACTTGGTACTAACCAAGCTTGTTGCAGATGGTGATGGACTAAGACCAGGACTAGGTGCTTTAGTCCCATTCTCAGTAGTTGCTATCCCCTGCTCCCATTGCTTGAAGCAATAATTGCATACCCTAATCCTTTCCCAATCTTCCCGACCAGCTCTTGGTTCGTCAGATGGAGCAGGAACTGAGTTCGCAGTACACTTGGCACAAAAAATTCGGCCACAAAGTCGACAATGATGCCTACGGTTAAATACTGTGAATTGGGAATCACACTCGTAGCATACCCTACAACTCTGATCGGGCATCCAAAAGTCTCTTGACACATTCGGTGGCTCACTCCTAGGGATCCACCACGACTTAACTATATCAACCAGATCAGATAGTGTATTGTCTGGAGTGCCCATCGACAACTATTCCACCCGATCCCAGTCATCATGATTCATTCATTTGCCACTAAAACAACCACAACCACAGAAAACTCACTACACCCAGTACCCTGGCCATGTGTAACCACCACAAATTAGGTTACAACAAAAACCACTACTCTAAAAGCTTATGAATCTAAACTGAAAGAAATTCTATTAACCGAAAGTGGAGGGAAAACTCAGATTGGAATTGACTTTACTGATAAAAATAAAATTAAAAAGGCTTGAACAATTCATTTATAATTACATAAAAAGCATAATATTAACTATACATTTTCAAAAGAAAATTAAAATTACCCGGAATTCTAATATCCAAATGCCCTAAATTCCAATCTCTTCTTCTCTACTTGCACCGATAGCTTCTCCTCACTGCTCGATCCAATAAACCACGGAATTCGAGATCTAATAAACTGTTCCCGATAAACCCTACCAACTATATTAATCAGTTAATTATTATTGAGATCAATTTTAAAAAAACTTCATAAATTAGAAGGAAAAAAACTGGAATTCTACCTTCTTTATCAATTAACTTTCCGTTTCCAGCTTCGCCCTGTTTTCTTCTTCCTCTCGAGTCTGTTTTTCTTTTTTTCCTTCTCGTTTGTTTGTTTGTAAATATATAAATATATATATAGATATATATTATTTTTGTTTGATTATACAACCGACGAAATACAAATGGATGGTTTCCAATATTACATTTATAAATTTATATATTGATAATAAATTATGTGATAATATGTGTTAAAATATATAAATAATTAATCAGCGTAGTTAGTTCAAATAATAAACAATTTGATATATTTTAAATAAACTTTGAATTCGAGCGAGTTTTTGTAAAATAAAAATTGTTGGAAGACTCACCATCAAAACAAAGTGTGCGTCATAAATCGTTCCGAATTAATTAAGGCAAAACCTTAAAACTTGAAGTGCAACAAAAAGATATTTAAATAATGTTATATATTTATTATTATATATTTGTGGAGGAAAATAGTGCCTTGACATTTATTATTATTTTAAGGTATTTATTAAATTAATATTTTAATATATTTATCTATTGATTATTATTTAAAAAAACAGATCATATATTATAGAAAAAGCAAAGTTTATCCTTAATTATAAACGTAAATCACTCATCAATTTCTTGGGATTCTATTTTTGGCCATAGATATTAAAAGTGGAAATAAATGCAACCGTTATTATAATATGGAGAAAAGAAAATGAAAAAAAGGACTAATTTTTGTGGTACTAAACAAAAGGTTTTGACTTTTATCATGTGGTTGACAAGTCAACAATCCCCATATGTATATAGGAAATAATATTGTATTTTTTTAATAGGAAAATAATATTGTAAATAAATTTGAGTTATTGAAAATGTGGTGATCAAAGTTTAATATAAATTTAAATAATTTTCAATAAAATTTGAGTTTGATTCAAAATAAAATTAAGTTATTTGAGTTAAGTTTGATAAATTTCATTTATACCATTTATATATTGAATTATAAGATTAAACTCAAATCTATTTTACATATTGACAAAGTAATAATTTAATATTAGAAACATATTTAATATAAAGTATTGACTCGATTTCTGAGTTATTAAATTGAATATAAGATTAAACTCAAATTTATTTTACATGTATTAACTAATGAGGTTGGTCCAAGTAGTAATCAACTTAGTATTGCTTAAGTACATCTCGAATTCAAAGTCTTTGAGTATGTTAAAAAATTCCCGTTAAAATACTCAACCACCAAAATTATGTGTACGATACAGATCAATCCGAGTTCAAGTGATTTTAATGAAAAAACGAATAATATTCATCTTAAGAGACTTGAGTTCAGCTGTTTTGTTTACAAGATATGTGCTCATTGTTAAGGGGTTAAAAGAATGTGTATGAATAGTCATAGATATTACATTGTAATATCTTTTAGACTATTAAAAAATAATAATAATTTGCTTGTGAGTTGTGTCAACCCTCTGGTCCACTATCCCCGGCAGTAGTTGTTAATTAATTTGTGATTCTCCAACGACGTCGTTCTTCTTTTCATTGACTAACAGATTAAGTCTTTTTAATTCATTCATTTCACTCGACCCTTTCTCTTAAATTTCAATTCTCAATTCACCAGACAAGAGCCCTAATTACACCCCTAATTCTTTTCATCTTTATGACAGAAATATAATCAAAATATTGGAGTAAAATGAAATTTACGAGTTTTTCGATTATAGATAAAAGAAGGGGAATATTTTTTTATGAAAAGAAGTCATTATTTTTTGAGGATATATTTGTTGTTGTTTCTAAGAACTTAGGGTATCATCAACTCATTACATATTTACATAAGAATGGCAATAGGGCGGATCACGGGCGATTTTGTATTCTTCATTTCGCCTTCAACATTTGTGGGTTTGGTTTCGAAAAATTCCATTAAATCTTTCGGGAATTTTTTCGTGTTCAAGTCTATCTCTTACGGATCCTCACGGTTTTTAGTTAATCCCTATACCTAAAAAATAAACATAACTTAATACATCAAAATAAATACCCAATATTAAATCTCTAAAATTACTAACATAAAATATAACTTTAGTTTTACAAAACAACAAACATCATTTTGAAACTATAAAACATGATTTAAATATTAATTGTTAAAACACGACAACCTGCATTATCTTTAAAAGAAAATGTATAATTAATAATCTATAATTCTAAATTATGATCTGTTTGTTCTAAAAGAAACTAGATTCGATAATCTTTTCAACCATATAAAATACCTCTTCTAATCTTACTCGTACGATTTATGGTGAATTTCCGAAGTCACTGTTATTGTTTTTTAGAAACAATTTGTTGTCTTTTTTTTACCTCTGCTCACTAAAAAATTAATAATTCCTAATATATAACTCAAAATCGAGAATCGTTTGTTTTAAACGAATCTAGACTTCCGTATGATTACAGAAATATAAGATTTACTTCCTATTTTATCTTGTATAAATTTTGGTGATCTTTAAAGTCATTGCTAATTTTTTTAAGAAATATGATGTGAAATTTTTATAACCTTTCAACATTCAAATATTCATATCATTTAAAATACATATCGAAATCGATCACCGTGTATTTTATAAACAAAACTAGAATAAATTAAGTTTATACCACTGTATAGACAACATTCTAATTGTTTTTATAGAATTAACGAAGAATTTTCAAACTTACTACAGCCGGTCATACTCAAGTGAAATTAAATTTTTGATAAAAAAAATAAATAAATTACCCTTATGGCCATCAAACTTTGTAAAATATTGGGATTCATGCGGATACTTTTCGGGGATTCCCAAGGTGATTTATACGGGTACGGTTCGGTTATCCTCGCGGTTCGGATATAGCAATCATCGTCTCCATCCCCATTTGAGCTTCGGTTATAAAACTTTGCCCGTCCACGTTCCCATGAGTGAAGATTTCGATTATTCCTCCTACCCATTGGTTCGGATCCTCACGGTTTCCGGTTATTCCACACCCGATTGACACCCTTATATTTATAGGTTTTTATGATACATGGTGACAAGAGTGAATAGAAAAAGTAAAGGCAAAAGGTCAAAAAGAGCCCTCCAACGTTTCACATTTTGGTCCTTTTAGCCTTATCTTTTTTTGTACAAACAACCACCTAACATTTGAACGTGACATTTTTGTTGACGTGACATTTTAAAAAAATTTAAAAAAATAATTAATTATTTTTTAAAAAATATATATTTTAAATATTTTTAACCAATTACCACATCAGCAAAGTGCCATGTGGTAGTGCCATCTCCCCATGCCTTGTAGACATGTCATGTCAGCCTCAGACGTTGACCGTTAGCTGACTAACAGTTTTCATCCAACAAGAGTAAAATTTGAACGAAAAATAAAACGTTAGGTGATTGTTTGCACTAAAAAAGAATAAGGCTAAAATGACCAAAAGGTAAAACGTTGAAGGCTATTTTTAATCTTTTGTTAAAAGTAAATATTACCTACTTTTTTAAAAAGATTTTTCCCTCTATTTTTAAGTATTTTTTTACTGGTTTAAAAGGTGTCGGTCTTTGACTAAGTGGATATGTTTTTCTTCATCTTTATTTTTTTTTTGCATTTTTGTGTGCTTTAGTTTAATAAATTTTTTTTTCAAACGAAAATAGTAAATATTATTTTTTTGTAGTACGCCTTTTATGCTTTTGTAACAAGTTTTTTTTTTTATTTTGTAGCATGTTTTTTTAAGATTGAGAATCATGCTGATCTACCTTTGATTTCGACATCAAATTGATTTTCTTGTATTGATAAACACCTTGTTGAGTGGATCGCAAGATCGATATTGACCAAGAGGGGGTGAATTGAAAATTTAAAGGTTTTGTGGTGTAAATTACAAATTGAAAATAATAGACAAGGGATTTAGAGTGGTTCAAGTTCCAAATGAACTTTACATCCACTACCTTAGCTTCACTAAGGATTTGCAACAATTTCACTAATTGCTCTTTCCCTTTTCTAGGACAAGGAGGCAACCTTTACAATTTCAGTTGATTTTTCTACCCAAAAATCAACCCAATCCTCACACAAGTGAACAAAGAAATTTTATGGCTAATAAGGTATCTCTCAATACAAATAATAGCCCCAAATACAAGCACTCAACCCAATTGAACAAAATATGAATGAAGATTACAATTGGGATTTCTAGACAAATAGGAATTTTGGCACAATTGCTTGGATTTTATGAATAAGTGTTTTCTTGAAGATCAATAGTTGTTGTTGATGCTTTTTGATGTGTCTTTTATACCTCCTCATTGATTTCTAGCCGTTTGGGTGGTTGGGGGTAAATGGAGCCGTTGGAACCCTCTCTTACCACCACAAATGCACTTCAGCAGCTACCGGTATCGGTACGCGGGAAGGTGTATCGGTACCTGTCTCAGAAAAGAAAGAGCCGTTGTGTGCATTTAATAAGGGGTATCGATACGCACGTAAGCGTATCGGTACGGGGTATCGAAACGGCAAGGACCGTATCGATACCATTTTTTGAACTTAGCTCATTGTCCAAAACCGTATCGGTACGGGGTTTAGGCGTATCGATACGGGTCAACGACCTTTTAAAATTTGGTTACCAACCAACTGACACCAACGGTCATATTTTTTTAACCGACTTAATATTTAAAAATTTATAAAGCCCGTATTGATACGAGGGTTAGCCGTATCGGTACGCTATTCAAACTCTTTGAATTTTAACACAGGGGTATCGATACTAGGGTTTGGGGTATCGATACTGGTTCCGACAGTAACCAAGTTTTGCAAAAAGGTATCGATACGGTGGATGGTGTATCGATACGCTTGAACGATTTTCAATGGTTTTGCCTTGGAACACTTAGAAAATATTTTGAGTTTGAGTTTTATAAATCAGTTTTAAAGTGTTGGTGTTTTAAAGACTTATTAAGGGACTTATAAAAATCAATTTTAAGTTTTACAAATTGATCCTTAAAAATCTAATTATATCAAAATCAAACATAAGTTTTACACACCTGCAACTACCAAAGATAGTTCACGGTTAATTTGTAGTAAAATTATTTTTGTCAACGTGTTGTCAATGTTATGTGCACTTTTATGTTAGTGATGATGGTGTTATTCTTCATCGACGATAGTAGTATTTATTTATCTACTATCATTTTTCAAACTGTTTGGTTAAGTTTTGATTATTTCATTGTATGATTATGCTTTAGTGGTTTTTAATCAATAAAACTAACAGATATTATTTGTAAAAGAGTACATATTCGAATATAAATGCATAAGATTTGAAATAAGAAGGTAATTATTCTAATGCAAATACATAATCAAATAAAAATATTCTAATGTAAATACATAAGATGTAAAATAGGAAAGTAAATATTCTAATGTAAATACACATTCTAATACTATTTTTATTAATATTGATATTCTTATAATTAAACTCAAATAAAAATATTTAATGGGAAATAACATTCAAATATTAAACTAATAATAAATCTATATAGAGTCAAGAAAAAAAAGGGTAAAAATGAAATAACCATCGAATCATTAAACACTCAAGTTACTACAATTTCTACAAAAATAGAATAAAACCCAATAAATTCGAAGATTCTTCATGTAATACTTATGTGTCATTTTAGTTTCTTACCATAATTTTCATAGACATAATTTTTTCTCTTTTATTTAAATATTAAAATACAATTTAAATACGTGTAACAACATTTAAATATTAATTATAAATTAAAAATATTTCATAAGTTTACATCATTTAAATATATTACAAAAGATTTAATTTAAGAAAATCTCTAAAAAATAGTGATACATATCTATTTAATCAAACAAATATTTAAAAAGTAGTGATAAATTAATGACTTATCTATTAAAATTAAGTATACAACGAAGATCAAATCGAATTATTCATGATAAAACCTTAAAAATCAAATTTTATTAAAAAAATTAGGGTAAACTACATAAATGACCACCATACTATTGGTAAAGTCGCGATTTGACCACCTTACTTTTTTCTAAGCAATTAAACCACCAAATTATTTAATTGGTTGCAATGTGACCACCACCCGTTAAAAAATAACGGAAGAAGTGACGTGGCAGTTAATAAAATTGGTATAATTACACATTTGGTCATTGTTATTTGTACATTTTATCAATTTAGTCCTAATTTTAATAAATAAAATAAATTTATTATTTAATTAGGCTACGACACGTGTCGCCGTATTATTGGAGGACTTTATTTATATATTTTTAATTTACTAATTTTTATTTTGCTCGTCCAATCCGGTGGTGACACGTGTCACCATATTGAAGGAGCAAAAATAAAATAAAAACACATTGCGTCTAATAAGGATCAAACTCGGGTTTACTGGGTAGGGAGTGAGCATGTTTACCACTAGGCCAAAGCTATCCTTGTAATACATTGTACAAAATTTAATATATATTTTAGTTTGTTACTCATGCCAAGAAAAAAAAACAAGAAACATAATACCTCTAGCAAGATTCGAACCCAAGTTTCTTGGGTTAAAAAAGAGCATACCTACCACTAAACCAATGTTATTCTTATGATATAATGTACAAATCTATTATATAACTTAGTTTTTTGCTCATGCCATGAAAAAGAAAATAAATATAAATTAAAGAAACTCGAATATGACACTTTTGGGATACATAAAAATATTTAAACCACTGAAATATATCTAATAATTAAATTATTAACCATTTTATTTTTTTTATTAAATTTTAATTAAATTATTATATTAAAAATAAAAAAATTATTTAACGAATATAAAATTGATAAATTATGTTTGTGAGTTTAGACTCGTTAAATATATATCAAAAATATGTATCAAAGCTACTAGCAAACCATAAACAGACATTGAACATCCATGGAAGTCACCGTCCTATTCTGAAACTTACTAAAAAACCAAAGCTAAACATTGTAATCATCATCAAATCTTCATGCAACTCCCCCAACAATTTCTCTATTTATATCTACAAACTTTGAGTGTTCCTTCATCAATTCAATACTGGCAATTTGAGCCTGCATTTTCTATCATTATTAGTCAATCAGGCTTCAAATGGCTGCTTTTGCTTCAGTCCCAGCATGTTCATTGGCCAGCCCTACTTCAATTCCATTAGCCAAGGGATCTTTTTCTCAGCACAAAAGTTTCACCACCATTGTAAGCCATTTCCCCTTTCTGAATTAGTACAATGTGGATCGACTACTGAGAGGGGAATGAAATTTTCTCTGAAATTTTCTCTGGAGCGTTCTTGTCATTTTCATCAAAACTTTTCATTATTCTTGGATTGTTTTGATATTAGAACTGAATTTCTTCGCAATGGAAGTTGTATGGATCAACTGCGAGATGTATGCAATGAATTTCAACAATCATGGATTACAACAATAAAAATTGTAGTGTATGACGATTTTTTCAAGACTTTGGTTCTTGAAGTTCATGGGTCACTACACTTTATTGGCCTGAAATTTGGTTGTTTCAACTTGTTCGTGGATGGATCTACATCAATGGAAATGTTACTAAACATTTCCGATCATGACTATCATCTTTTTACGTTGATCAGGGGTAGTTACCTTGGTAACCGCCAGTGGGAGGTAGTTACCTTCTTCGTAGATGAAGAAATTTTTTAGATTTTGCAATCTAGAGGCGCAAATCTTGGATGCAAGACTTTTACCATGATCATCATGTTCTTATGGACACAATTCATTACTTAATTTCTGGAAATTTTATATATGACCATGGATGGTGGTTTTTGACAGTTTCTTAGCGCTTATATCCTGCATATTTCTCATGCTTCGTGTGGCAACGAACACGTCTTTTTGAATTTCTGCAGATTTTAATTATGGAAATTGTGGACGAATCCTTATGGATTCAAGAGATTTCCAACTTAAATTCTCAGAATTTTTCAACATGCTTCGTGATGCAACGTTCACGTCTTTGGAAATTAATTCTAAAATCTATAACAATTGTGGACTATTCGCATATGAACAATGAGATTGTTAATGATTTGACTCATTTTCCCAGATTATTCTTCTTGGATTTGATGCAAGTTGGTTATGGATTTCAGAATTTTGTTGTTGCTACAGAGTTACAACCGTTGGATCAGCGGTTGATGCGAGAGAGAAGTATGGACCGTTTGATGAATGGTCTTGGCGGTTATAGACGGTTCAACAATATCAGGTTGCAACCGACGACTCCAATGAATTCACAGATGGTGGGATCATGGCTAATTTCTACTGCACCATTGAGGGTCTGTGTTGTATGTGTGCGAGCCATGGTCCGAAGTGGTCTAGATTGGGCGGCAGTTTTTGGCGGTTTAAAACAGTTAGATTGTTTCTGCATGGACTATGTCGCACCCTATGGGGTGCGGTTTGTTTACACGCAGGTGCACAATGAGCCTTGCACCAGGGAGTGACTCGGTTGGAAGCTGAACTATATGGCTTTGGTAGGATTTGATCCTACTTCAATTGGTGTGAATGACACAAGGAGGGTTTTCATGGGATTCGATCCAGTGTCTCAATTTTCTCTAGATGTTTATTATATGGTTCCAAGGATGGCTTTCATGGGATTCGATCACGAATCCTTGCTTTTGTTCCATTTAATTACACAAGGTTGGTTGGCTTGAAGGGGATTCGATCTCGGATCTCTTGTTTCAATCCGTGTCATGGGTATTCTTTGGCCCTTGGATTGGATAGATTGGATTCTTACAGCTGATCTGAGTTGTTTGATAAATGGTTATCATATTTTGTGTTTCTTTAACACAATTAACCGTGATTTATTATATCTGATAGGCAGTTCTGCTTATTTATTTTTCATATCACAAGGACGGTTAATCCACATTCACTATGATCTCCATTTTCTTGTTAGTGGACGGTTGCCACTAACTCACTTATTTGCAACTACATGGCCGACTGCTCTTGGCTATTTAAGAGATGATTCACACTCATTTGTATCTTTTTTCTCTGCTGATTATTCTCTCAAATTATACGCTCTCTTATCTCACAATGGTTGCAAACCTACATGCTATGATGGCTAACCTATGGTTTACAGAGAAGGAAAAGGTTGTTGTCCTTGAAAGTTGTCTGACCGATGATGTTTCAATGGCATCGGATGTCAAATATGGTTTGGTTGGTAAGGTGATCACACCTAGGCTAATTAATTCTAACACTTTTATTCGAGTATTTTCAAGTGTGATGGCAGATGAAAATGTGGAGATAATGGCTTTGAAGCCGGGGATCTTTTTATTCAAAGTCCCAACGGAAAAAAACCTTGAAAGTCTCATTAAGCGTGAACAGTGGTTGTTCGACGGTGAGCCTATTGCAATGACTATTTTTTGACTAGCCTTGTCCCTTGATGAATACCGTTTCGACACCGTGTCTTGGTGGATTTGGGTATATGATTTACCTTTGGAGAAAATGACAATGAAAATGGCAAGAAAGATTGGTGCTTGTTTTGGTGAATTAGATCATGTCGATTGTTGACAAATTAACGGAAATTTGGGTGAACATTTCCGTGTCAAAGTTGAGTTGAACATTACTCAACCTCTTTTGAGGATGATGATGTTATCGAACAGGGATAATGGCCCAAGAATTTGTCCAATCCAGTATGAGAAATTACAGAAGTATTACTATTTTTGTGGTGTGTTAGGACATGAAGTTGCATTATGTCCGAAAGAAGATCCGAAGACCGAGACTCTCCCTTATGGCCCTTGGTTGAGTGTTCCCGTGGAGACGAGGATGTCGAGGCAACGTGCGAGGAGAGGTATTGTGGTTGGCCGTGAGATTGATTTACCCCGTGTTCCTAGTGGCCCATTGCTGTCGGCACCTTCGGATGTGCCATCGTCAAGTGCGATTGCTCCAGCTGTGCCCGCACAAGAGGTGGGCAATGTTGTGCTACCGGGTGCTAGTGGCGAGGGACTTACCGTAGGGGACCTTGATGCCCTCGACATTGATCTTTCAGCTTTGGGAGTTGATCCAATTAAGACGGCTGAAATAATTTCTGAATTACTTACGGATGATGTTGTTCCATTGACCGAGGGGGAGGTGGTTGCACCTCCTAATGTGACCGAGTTATGTGTGAAAGAAGGTGATGGCAAGGCTGTCCATGCCGAGCCAAGTGTGAAGGAAGATGATGGCAAGGCTGTCCAAGCCGAGCCAAGTGATGCTGTGCCAAAACCCACTATGGCGAAGGAAATACAATATGATGCAGCAAAATTCGAAGCTGCCCGTCCGAGTGAAGTTCGTACGGAGGAGACTGCTGCCAAGGCGAAGGCAAAGGCCCCGGTTGAGCATGTGGACCGGGGAAAAATGAAGGCTGGTTCGGCTGAGGGACTTGACAAATTTGCTGCTCGTTCGTTGGCTGAAGATAATGTTCCTATCGGGCAGATTCTTCACAATAGGGATGGCTCGAGTAAGAAGGGCTCTTATGACTCCTTAGTGGCCGAGAGAGTGGCGAGTGAGAAGCCCGTGCATGCGGTGGACACACCCGAGGGTGCCGGGCAGCGCACTCCGGGTACTTTTAGGCGCAAGTCATTGTTGGGGCGTGTTGAGCCCAACGTTGCTGTTGTATCCGAGATGGCTGCGGATGAATTAAGCCATGGGACTGGCCGTGAACGTGAGGACCCATGTCACAAGCCTAAGCGCAATGACCACTCCAAGCACCGTCCGTCCTCCCATGCCAAGCGCTAAAGATCGGGTGCTGATTTGAGTACTACTTCCGATGCTACTATTTCTACAAACGAATCGACGGAGGCTGTTGGACAGCCCCGCCCGGCAAATTGAGGGTGCTAATTTGGAATTGTCAAGGGCTTGGGAACCCTTCGACAATTTGTACGCTTCAGCACTATGTGGAACTTCAAGCTCCCGACTTTATGTTTTTATGTGAAACAAGGCTGAAAAAATCTCGCATTGATCATGTTAGGCGGGTGTTAGGATTTGAAGCTTTTATTTCCGTTGACAATGGCCAATCGTGTACTGGTTTGGCTCTTTTATGGTCTAATAAAATTAGTTGTGTGCTTTCATCGTATTCGAAGCTTCACATTGATGCATCCATCACTTGCAATGGTTCTACTTTCCGTTTCACCGGTTTCCATGGTTCATGCACAAATAAATCTCAAACTTGGAATCTTATTTCCTGGTTACATGCTACATCGAATATGCCTTGGCTTCTAGGAGGGGACTTTAATGAGATCCTCCTTGATAATGAAAAACAAGGTGGCCGTAGATGACCGAGAGGTGATATTAAGCAGTTTCGGGATGTCCTTGATGCCTCTAATCTTTTTGACATACAACCTTCTCGTGGTTGGTTCACTTGGCATAAAAGTGCCCCGGCTATGTGTGAGAGGTTGGATAGATTTGTTGCATCTTCGGCTTGGTTGGAAAATTATGGAAATCATCGGGTTATTATAGAATTTACTGAGGCTTCTGATCATTACTTCTTGATCCTAGATACTGATCCGGTTATGCACTTGCCTGCTAATAATCACAGTGACTATTTTAAATTTGATGCTGGTTGGGCACCGGAGGATGCTTGCCGTGAGCAGGCGGTCCGTGGATGGGTGGGTCCTGATGGATCAACCCTTTCTAAAATTTAGCAGGTTAGATGTGCTCTTAATTCATGGAAACAAGACAGAAGACAGTAGTCACAGAGGCGTATTAAGACCCTACGGAAACATATTGCAGAACTTCTTGCTCATGCTAATGGTGATGCAGATTTATCATCTTTATCTAATGCAAAGGCTGAATTAAAGGCTTTGCTAGATAAAGAGGAGGCTTACTGGCTTCAGCGATCACGTGTTCAGTGGTTGCGTGATGGAGACTGAAACACTAAATTCTTCCGCGCTCGTGCTACCGGGCGGAAAAAGAAGAATTTGGTGCGTGGTCTTACAGGTGATGATGGCCAATGGTACGACCGAAGGGCCGATATTCTTGGCATAGCCGAGGACTATTTCCATACTATATATCGGTCGGATAGATGTTCTCCATCTTCGGATATCTTGGAGTGCATTGCACCCACTATTACATCATCGATGAATGATGTTCTTCTTGCCCCGTTCACAAAGGAAGAGGTTCACCAGGTACTTATGCAGATTCACCCCTCCAAGGCACCGGGAATAGATGGCTTGCCATCTAGCTTTTACAGGAAATATTGGGACATTGTCGGGGACGATGTTCTCAACCTTTGCCTTGATATTTTATATGACAGAGTTAGCATGTCTGATGTTAACAAGATTGTCCTTGTCCTAATTCCGAAAGTTGATGATCCGGCATACATGCGGCAATTTCGCCCGATTAGCTTATGTACCATTGTGTACAAAGCCGTCTCTAAAGTTCTTGTCAACCGCTTGAGACCGCTGATGCCAATCTACATAGATGAGGAACAAGCTGCTTTTGTTCCGGGAAGGCATATCTCGGACAACATACTTATTGCATATGAAATCTTCCACTATATGCAGTCATCAAAAAATGGCCCTAATAAGGGTGTTGCACTGAAGCTGGACATAGAGAAGGTCTATGACCGCGTTGAGTTGTCATTCTTGGAAGCTGTGATGCTTCGTCTTGGGTTTGCCTCTCAGTGGGTATCCATTATTATGAGATGCATTACAACGGTTTCCTATCAGGTCCGACTTAATGTGGTTCTATCAGAGGTTATTGTACCTAGTCGTGGTATTCGTCAAGGAGATCCTTTATCTCCTTTTCTTTTCCTCTTTTGTACGCAGGGGTTATCTGCTCTTCTACATCAAGCAAAGCAACAGGGCACAATTAGAGGCATACGTACAAGTATTCATGGTACGAGCATCACTCATTTACTATATGTTGATGATAGCTTGTTGTTTGTTAAAAACTCAGTGAAGGAAATTGTTCGTGTGAAGGAAATTCTTGATCTATTTCTGAGTCTTCTGGGCAGAAAATAAAATTTTCAAAGTCCATGATATACTTTAGTCCTTCCACTACTCAACAGAGTATAGACAGATTTCATGAAGCCTTCCCTATTACAGAGGTTGAAGATCCAGGTCATTACCTAGGGATGCCCCTTATCATTGGCAAAAATAAGTTGGTGAAATTGGGGTTTCTCCTTGATCGTGTGGCGAAGCGTGTACGGGGGTGGACGAAGAACCTCCTATCCTATGGTGGTAGGGAGGTTTTCCTTAAAGCAGTTGCTCAAGCCTTGCCGACATATGTGATGACTTGTTATTTATTACCTGACTGCTTGATTACCCAAATAGTTAGCGTTATGCGAAACTATTGGTCGTCGGGTAGGATGACGGGACGTGGATGGCCGATGATTGCTTGGCAGAAACTATGCACGCCTAAGAGAGCTGATGGTTTGACTTTCCGTGATTTACACCAGTTTAACTTAGCTTTACTGGGTAAACAAGTATGGAGACTGTTGACTGACCCTCAGTGTCTTGTTTCACGTGTTCTGTCATGCAAATACTTCTCAGGAAAATCTTTTTTGGATGCGAGACTTGGTGACAAACCATCTTATGCTTGGAGATCTATATTCACTGCTCTTCAGAAGCTCCAAGAGGGTTTCTTTTGGCAGGTTGGGATGGACAGCTCAGTTTCTATTTTAGCTGCACCATGGGGTGGTTCACATAGAGTTACTATATCTGATGCATATGTGGATAGCATGGTTTCCCCTATCACTTGTGGTAAGTTTATGATACCATCCTTCAATGGATGGGATGCTGCTAAGGTGAGACAGGTTTTTAGTGCGGATGATGCATCTGAAATATTGGCATGCCCTATTGCTAATAGATCAAGTGATATTCTTATTTGGGGTAATCATTCTAGTGGCACTTATTCTACTAGATCAGGGTATGCATGGCTTATGAAGGAGTTTCATGGACCGGACATTCCATCCAAGATTTGGCATAAATTGTCGAGGCTTAAAGTATTACCGAAGATCCGTATTTTTATATAGAGAGTTACACATGAGGCCTTGCCTGTTTATGGACGTATTGGTGTGCTTAGCTCTCCGGATGGCATTTGTCCGCTTTGCCATTCTGATATTGAGATTGTTCTACATGCTTTACGGGATTGTCCTATGACCAAGGAGGTGTTGCATTTGCTTAATCTTCCTGGTCGTATTATTGTGGATAGATCGCAGTCTTCGATTGATTGGCTTGAACATTGTGAGTCAATTCTCTCGGTTGACAAGTTTGTTGAGTTTGTTGTTTTGCTATGGAACATATGGAACATGAGGAATACTCTTGTTCATGACCGAAAATTACAGCCGGCTTTCCTTATTGTTGAGAATGCACGCCATCTGCATCGTGAATTTAATGGTGCAACTATAACTGCTCTTCCTTCTGGTATTCTATGTCAGCCGACGCAAGCAAATTGGGTGAAACCCCCATCAGATATGATTTCAATTACTGTTGATGGTATGTTTCAGGTGCATTCCAAGTCTAGAACTTTTTGTTTCCTTGCTCGTGATCATCATGGATTAGCTCTTGGCGGATGTGCACGTATGTTGCCGAGAGCAGAGTCAGCTGAGATGGTAAAGAGCCATGCTTTTTATACAACCATGCTTTTTGCTTTGGACCAAGGATGGACGAGTGTACGTATAGAGGGAGATGCAACTAATGTGGTCAACCAGTTAACAAGCCGTGATGCTGGAAGATCCCTTTTAGCACAAAACTTGGTGGAGGCTAGAGACACGTTGCGAGCAAACCCCCAGCTTATGGTCGTATTCATTCTCCGATCGGCAAATGAATCAGCTCACACCTTGGCGCATTGGGTATTCAATGAAAATCATTGTATTTATTTTTATGACGAATGTCCCAATTGTATTGAAAGCATTATAATTCTTGACGCTATTAAGGGATGACGGGGGGTAGGTACTCTTTTCCTCCTTAGAATTTAGAGGAGGTTTTTAACGAGGTCTACTTACTTTTTTTCTTTAAAAAAAACAATGTGGATCGAGACAATCGAATTGAACCAAAAATCGAGTTTTTATTGCAGGGAGGTCTTGTTGTATGTAATGGATTGAAGCTTATTCCAAAGATTCAATTCTCAAAGCAGACAAACAAGCTTTCCACTCGATCCAGTTACTTTAAGACACCAATTTCATGCTCTCTTGTAAGAAACTTATATAACTCCATTGTTTTCCTGGCATGAGTAACAAATTAAAATATATATTAGATTTTGTACAATGTATCACAATGATAGCTTTGGCCTAGTGGTAAACACGCTCACTTTCTACCTAATAAACTTGGGTTCGATCCCTGTTAGACTCACCAGATTGGAGGAGCAAAATAAAAATTATTAAATTAAAAATATATAAACAAAGTCCTCCAATAATACAACGATACGTGTCGTAGCCTAATTAAATAATAAAATTATTTTATTTATTAAAATTAGAACTAAATTGATAAAATGTACAAATAATGAGGACCAAATTTGTAATTATATTAATTTTATTAACTGCCACGTCACTCATTCCGTTAGTTTTTAACGGCTGATGGTCACATTGCAACCAATTAAATAATTTAATGGTTTAATTGCTTAGAAAAAAAGTAAGGTGATCAAATCACAACTTTACCAATAATATGGTGGTCATTTATGTAGTTTACCCAAAAAATTATATCTTAATCATAATAATTTTTTCCGCTAACTAAATTACAAAATCCATGGCCCATAAGCCAGGACCCAGGAGAGATTTGGTCTGAGAAACCCGAATCGTTTCAAAGTTCAATGGCATCTGAATTAGTCTGGGATTTGCTAAACTCCCTGCATAACAGTCTGGAGCTCAACATCTCCAGCCCTAATCGTGGATTCAAGAGCATTTGGGAGCCTGGGATTGTCTGAAGTTAAAGATCGCGTGGTGGGATTTTGCTTCTCTTTGAAGGAAATAAAACGTTGATGAAATGGAGACCGATAGGTACTATTCATCTTTAGTTTCCTGCAATTGTTGTAATGAAATAAATATTGTTTTTTTTTTAATTTGTTTTACAAATATTTTGTGTTAGGTTGAATTCTCCAAGTACATCGGTAATTACTTTTGAAGTATTGGGCCATCAACTACAGTTCTCTCAGGTGATTCTTTTCATCTTTTCTCTTGGAAGCAGGGATTTAAATAGCGGTCCGTGATCGTTATATAGCGGTTTTGGCACCGTCTGAAACTGCGATTGTCATGTGTGACCGTGACTGAAAACGCAACCGAAATTTAAATATCTACTTGGGAGGTTTTTTTTCAGTCAAATTAATTATCTTTCTAGGCTGAGGAATAAAGTGTTGCTTGAGATTATGTGTTTCAGTCATGCATCTTCTTGCTTGTTTATTCTGTGATTCAGCTATATGAGAATCACTTAATAGTGCAGTGTTTTTTAGTTGTAGTTATCCTATGTTGCCTCCTAAAGCTTTCCTACATTGTGGCAGGATCCTAACTCCCAACATTTGGGAACAACAGTTTGGGACACATCAATGGTGTTTGCCAAATTTCTGGTATTCGTTTCAAATCGTTTTTGTTGCTCTTTAACTATGTTAGTAATATTGAGGCCTTTGTTTGAGTTGAGTCTACTTCGATGTTGATACCCAAATTTATGGTATTCATTTTACCCCAAATTTCCGACGTATAGCACTTAGCTTCTACGTTTTAATGTTGGCGATAGCTCTTGTACCAATTGAAGAAACTTGTACCCCGATTATATGGTATTGCTCATTTTGATCTGATATGCTCAATGTTTCATACCACGAAAGGCACCTCACAAGTATGGTTTCAAGTTCCTACATATATACATTGCAGATCCTCACAATTCCTCAGTATGAGATTGAAGATGTTACATGTTTATTTATCAGCCTTACATTCCCTAAAAAAATTTAAACTAGTTTATGTAAGGCCGGAATTGTATAACGCAGCCTAAACCATAATTCATATTCTCTATTCTTACAATGTACTTGTCCTCAACTGGATGCAAGTCGTTCATGATGCTGAATTCTTTCATTGTTTAGGAAAAGAATTGCAGAAAGGGAAGGTTTTGCCAATCCAAACTGAAAGGGAAGCGTGTTATTGAACTTGGAGCAGGTTGTGGAGTAGCGGGGTTCGGTGAGTTTAAAATTCTGTACAATTTGTACTCGTGGTCAGGTTATGGGGGAGTCTTTTATGACTATGCATTATTTGCTCGGACATTGCTTAATATGACTCAACTGTGGTTTCCAGGAATGGCATTGCTAGGATGTGATGTAGTTTCCACAGACCAAATCGAGGTCGTGCCATTGCTGAGGAGAAATGTAGAACGCAATATCTCAAGTATCATGCAGATGAATTCTAATTCTGGTGCGGGTTTTTTTAGCTCTTCTAATTTAGTTTACACGATTCATTTAATATTCATGTTTTTTTTTCCTTTTTCCCACCAAAGTGCCATAACGAATCTTGACCGAATAATTTGGCTCGAGTAGTGGTGGAATTGTTTGACAATTACCTAGAAATGATGGAGAAATTAAAGACAGAATTCTACATTTTATCTTATGTGAGTAGTATTGTTTGTTTTAGATTCATTTGGATCAATTAAGGTTGCGGAGTTGGATTGGGGAAATGAAGATCATATAAAAGCTGTTAATCCACCATTTGACTACGTTATTGGTACCGACGTTGTAAGTTTTCCAGATGCATATATTCGTCCGGAAAGTTGATTTTTATGTCATTCTGCTTGTTCTCTTGTAGTAGCATGAAACTGTGTCAAAATAATTGCAAAGATAGGACTGATGCTTCTTTGCCTTTTAAGGTTTATGCGGAGCATCTCGTGGAACCTCTATTACAAACAATTATTGCATTATCAGGCCCAAAAACCACAATTATGGTATTATTACACATTTTCCAAATTTTCATTTGGAACTGTTTTATTCGGCGATCGAACTCATTTTTGCTTGTAAATGTTCTGTTTAGTTGGGTCATGAGATCCGTTCTACTAGCGTCCATGAGCAAATGCTTCAAACCTGGAAGAATATCTTTGACGTGAAGCTTGTCCCGAAAGCCAAGGTACACAATTTATACACTCTTAATTGATATTAGCCCAGACCGGAGACTGGTACTATGAAGTATGAACAACCGGCACGATAATTTGTGTATTGATGTGCTGATTACGAATTGAAGGGCGGTCTATATTTTTCAAAATGAACTTATCTCAAACTAATTCTCGAAACTATCCACGGTTTTGAGCCTCGGATAAGATATTCCTTTAATTTTTATTGTTGTGAAACTCTTTATCGCTCATTGAAGTTGATTAGTTCTTTACTCGTTTTATGCAGATGGACAGTAAGTACCAACACCCGAGTATTCAACTCTTCCTTATGGGGCTAAAGTCCCCAGCTGTTACTGCAGAGAAGGCAGAGTGTGCCATTAGCACAGAGAAGCTGGAGGAAACGGCTCGGGATATTGACCCCCAAGTTAACGAGGTTGAACCATGCAAAACCGAGCAAGACGAGGAGAACTGTGGAAGTAGTTCTTTGGTCGATGATCTCGTATTTACAAGACTCCCCGACGGGAAGCTTAGTGAATGGGAGGCAAGAAGATACGGCTCAATGGCTGCCCGACTTCTTCGGGACGTAAAGATAACTTAAAATTTTCAGGTATTGTTGTGTTGTATTCCTCATACTGGACAGTTAACTTGATTTTGTATACTCTTTCATATATAAAACTTAAACATTCGATTTAAAATTTTCTAGCTTCATCCTTGACTTTAAGTTATCTTTATTAATGTTATTTTTAATATAAAATCTTGCGTTCGTCCCTGCATAGTTCAACCTTTGAATAGGTCCAGCGAAATCTTACATTCTCTTATATGTTGTATCAACGACAATGTACTTTAGACTAAACTGAATATTAAATAAAATTCCGAGACCGATCTAAGCAGGTTCAAAAGAAGCGGACCCGAGTCGAGAAAAAAAAAAACGATCTCATCCATGTCTACGTTATCTTCAACCTTTCTCCTCTCTATATGGAAATAGAAATTACAGCAAACAAAAAAGAGAGAAAGAAACCTGGGTTCTTTAAATTAAACCCAAAAAAAACGCGCATTAATAAACGTGAAAAATCATGCGGCATTTAAGTGTCTAAAATCAGCTTAGATTCTTCCTATCATTGCATCAGGTTCCAACTCTAATTTACATATATAAAGGATTA
Organism: Hibiscus tridactylites; assembly: GCA_958450335.1. Classification (NCBI taxonomy): domain Eukaryota; kingdom Viridiplantae; phylum Streptophyta; class Magnoliopsida; order Malvales; family Malvaceae; genus Hibiscus; species Hibiscus tridactylites. The sequence goes on along the minus strand of OY288289.1, from coordinate 3,483,395 downwards.
ATAATTTTTGTGTAAAAAATGTTTACACAAGCATGCCTATTTTTAAGCCTAAAATTAAAATCTAAAATTTTAACCTTAAAATCTTAAAACTCTAACCCTAAACCCAAACCCTAAATTCTAACCATAAATCCTAAATTCTAAATCATACAACCTAAACCCCTAACCTCTAAATCCTAAACTAAACCCCTAAATAAACCCGCTTGTAGAAACTTTGTTTTCCACCGCCAGTATATAGGATATTAATCATTTACATATATAAAACGCCATTTTTTTCCAATTCAAATTTAAGTGTCTAAAATCAGCTTTTAAATAATTTAGATCTGAAATTATTCAATAAGTGGTTTTTGAACACGAGTCTGTTACGAAAAATACTATTCATTTTTCACCAAACCAATTTTTGGGTTCTAGCTCTAATTATTTAAATTACTTACATATGAATTGTTTCTCTTCTTTTAAACTGTGCAGGGGGATGAGAATGTGGAAACTCAAGATGATGGGATACCAAAGATATGCAGCTGGGAAATGGATGAAAAACTTGGTCATTTTGCTTGTTCAGTTTCGAAATTAGATGTAATTAAGAACATGGTTCAAGCATGTAATCCGGGGGATATAGGTACAACAAATTTAGGTTGCGGCTAAAATGCCGTTGTTTTAAATTTTATCCAAGAACTTAAAATTTTAGATTGTTTTATAACATTTTAAGTTGATTTTTTTAATGATTTTTGACAAGTTCTTTTCTTTTATAACATTTTAAGTTATTGAACAAAATATCGAAACTTATCAAAAATTTCGAAAAAAACCAACCTGGTCAAGTTTCAAAATTAGATGCAATTAAGAATATGGTTCAAGCCTGTAATTCGGGGAGTCTAACGTACAACAGGTCTAGGGTGCGACTAATAAACGACAGTTTTAGAACTTGTCCAATAACCTAAAATGCTAGGCTTTTTTATAATTTTTAAGTTGATTTTTTATGATTTTCGACAAGTTCGACACTTATTTTCTTTCATAACATTTTCTTGAACAAAGTATCAAAACTTATTAAAAATCACGAAAAACCAACCTAAAATATTATCTAAAAGCCTAACATTTTAGAATTTTAGACAAATTTTAAAACTTACCGTTTTTAACCGTACTCTAGACCTATTGCACTCAAACTTACCCGTGTAATTCATCCCTCCAAAATTGTAATAATAATTATTATAACATTTGAACAACTTTCATTTTATAGGGATGAAAGTTGATTGTAGGCTTAAATGAAAAATAAGTATTTAAAGTATACTTCTTTTAGGCTTTAAGTGCTTAAGTATTTGTTTGCTAAAAATAGGTGTTTAAAATTTATACCCTTGTAATTTTAGGTGCCTATAGTTTACATTGTTACAATTTTAAGTGTTTGGCTATTGAGAGATGTTAAAAAATTTTGTTAATCAATCATGCTTGACACGTAACATGTTTATTTTATTTTTTTAAAATTAAAAATTAAAAATAATTTTTCAAAAAATCTTGAAAATTTGTATTTTTTACAAAATATTACCCAAATTTCAAAAAAAAATTAAACCCAAACCTTCAAATCGTCACCGCCGATCACCTCCTCTGAACACACCCCTTTGGTTGCCAGACTTAGATGATCATTTTTTTCCAAGATGGCGTCGTCAAAAACACCGAACAACATGCCAATCGAATGTTAATTTTGCATTCAGTGTTCGACGTTCGGCTGACACGCCGTTCAACGTTTGAGGCTACGCCGTGTTGGGAAAAATGACCGTCTAGGTCCGACGATCAAAAGGGTATGTTGAGGGGCGACGGAAGCGACGATGATTTAAGGGTTTAGGTTTGAGAAATTTTAGGGGTTTAAGAATTGTTTTGTAAAAACTGAAAAAATTAAAATATTCTAAAAAAATTTAAAAAATAAAAATTTGTGAAAATTTGTAATTTTTACAAAATAATACTCAAATTCTTAAAAAATTTCAAACCCAAACCCTCAAATCGCCATCGTTGATCACCGCCCCTAAGCACACCCCTTTGGTCGCCGGAGTTAGACAATCATTTTCTTCAAGTTGACGTCGTCGAAATCTCCGAACGACATGCCAATCGAACGCTAATTTCGCGTTCGAGGTTTGACTGACATGTCGTTCGACGTTTCAAGCTACGTCGTGCAAGGAAAAATGGCCGCCTAAATCCGACGACCAAAGGGGTGTGCTAAGAGGCAATAAAAGCAGGGACGATTTGTGGGTTTAAGTTTAAATTTTTTTAGGGATTTAAGAACTATTTTGTAAAAAAAAACTAATTTTTTTAAATTTTCTAAAAAATTGAAAACTTTGGGATTTCTTAATGAATTTTAAAAAAATAGAAATTAGGGTAACGTGTCAAACTTTGATTGGTTGATATTTTTTTAACACCTTTAATAGTCATGCACCTAAAATTACAACGGTGTGGACTTTATACACATATTTTTAACAAAAATAATATTTTAGAGATGTAAAGTTCAAAAAATATACTTTATGCATCTAATTTTTTCTTCTTCATAAAAGCCTTGATAGTTATTAAGGTTATCGGTCAATTAGGTTAGTTAAAAGTTTGTTAGGCTTTAGTTTACAGCTGTATTAGGGTTAGTTTGTACCGGTCCTGCTTTGTTATATAAAGGACGACCTTTCTTATATTATATTCATCTTTTTCAATAATAAGAAACAATTCTTCTTGATTCCATATTGTTACAATAGTACATAAACAACTCTGGTAGTCAGTTGATTATCCATTGATTAACTATATAATCCAGTCTGAAACATCCAGTTCGGACATGAACATAAAGTGTCCGGTTGTGCACAAACTTCAAGATGGCAAATCAATGGTGATCTTTCAACATTCAAAAAAGATGTACAAGAGATAACCTGGTAAGGTTCAGAAGAGGCAGATCCCAGCTAAGGCATCTCAGTGCATTATTGCTGGTCATGCATATAATGAGTTACTATGCAGAGCTGCACCTGTAATCACACCCAACTCGGCCTGAAACTCAGACCCCACCGAGTCAGAGGGACCCCAACTCGAGACAAGGACAGAATTACCACCATAATTTCAAATAGTACAATCTATACAAGCATCATATTAATTTGTGGTACTACCTACTAGCAACTTTCAAGTTCCATCTTTTTTACTTTTTACTCTAACCTGCAATAATTGAGATACCATAGTCTTTATACACATTTTCCCATGTTCTTTTTACCACTCAAATCATATATCTATTGCTGCTCATTTCTGGAATATTTTGATACCACATTGATGGCTTCATGGGATATGAGCTCTCCAAACTTTAGGAACAGTTGGGCATCTGATGTGCTCATTGATGGGCAGTTAACTGTGTGGGGAGTCTTGAGGTTTACGTACTCGTCTTTGTAGCTCGTGACCTTGGATGACGGAAGAGGTGTCGGTTGGATCGAGGGTGGCTGTTTTGTTGGTGGGGTGTCTAGTGGCATCAGGCTTCCAAGGACTCGTGTCACTTCGTGCATCGTTGGTCGATCGGACGGGTGTTTCTTGGTGCATAGAAGGGCTAGCTGAAAAACTTTCTTGACTTCTCCAAGATCCTTGCATGTCTCGGTGATCTCCGGATCAACGGTTTCCATGACAGCATTGTCGGCAGCCTTGGACAAAATCTGATACGCAAATAAAGTAACCTGTTAAATTGTAATCAACCCAACATAAAGTATACTATCAAAATGATGGATGTAAAACTAACCAGATGATGGAGATTGGATTCGTTGTCTACAGGTTTCCTACCAGTTAGTAATTCGAGGAGAACAATCCCATAGCTATAGACATCTGATTTTTCAGTTAGGCGAGAAGTGCGAGCATATTCAGGGTCTATATAACCAATGGTGCCCATTATGTATGTAGAAGTGTAAGACTTCGATATGCATAAGCTCTTCGCAATCCCAAAATCAGTAATATGAGCCTCGAACTCCTTGTCCAACAGTATGTTAGATGACTTGACATCCCTGTGGATGATCCGAGGACTACAATCATGATGTAGATATGCTAATCCTTGCGCTGCTCCAAGTGCGATCTTTAACCGCGTGCCCCAATCTATCTTTTTCTTCTTTGTAGAGACTGCAGTAAAAGGATATCTTAAATTGGTTATTCATATGGTTCTAAAATGGTGCTACTTCTACAATTGAATATAAGAAATAATATGTCACCAACATATTCTAACACCAGAATATTAGCAAGATAACACGAACTTACCATGGAGGAGATCCCAAAGACTGCCATTTTCCATGTAATCGTAGAAAAGAAGGTTCCCGGAAGGAGAGAGTGAATATCCTTGAAGACAGACCAGGTTTCTGTGCTTAATACTCCCTACCGTCTCGAGTTCTGTCTCAAATTCCTTTAAGCACTGCGGATAGTGAGAGTAAAGTCTCTTGATGGCAACAGGTTTGCAATTCTTAAGTACACATTTGTATACCGTGCTTGATGCACCATTGCCAATTATATATTTCTCGCTCAAATTCTCGGTCATCCTCATGATGTCCTCATAAACATGAAGTGCCATATTCATATGAAGAATCACTAGTTTCGGCCTCGAATAAGTAACTGCTTTTAGCAAGTTCACAAGTCAATAACAATGCATAAATTTCAACAAGGCATCTTTAGAAAAACAAAAAGATAAAAGCTTTCAAAATTAACCTTCTTAGCCAAACTTCTCTAAATTGTTCTAACATAGTTTCAACCTACTATCTTCCATTGTTATGTGATATATATTGCCTTCCCAATTTGGTAACCAAAAACGGGACCTTTGAACTCGGATAATAATTCTTTGTACGCTGACATTATATACTTCGAGGCAAAAGCTTGCATAAAAAGAGAAGGCACCTGGCTTATCCAACGATCCATCTGGAAAAGGCGGAGGATTTTGGGGACGGCATGCTGCGAACAAGATCATCAGAAGAACCACAAGGGCACCGAGTGCAATGCCTAGGATAGCTGCTTTGGAGATCACAACTGCATCAATGAGTGAAGAGCGAAATGAATAATCATACAAAGAGAACAAAAGAATTTGATATTAAAAATATTGACATTATATTATTTCAAAATAGATGACAAGTTCATGCAGTCAAGAATAATAGTGCCGAGACTTCTGCGCATATATCAAAATCGAAATTATTGCTAAGATAGTTGCTCATCAAGCCTATTAAGTCATAAAGGCTTCTCAGTTTCAACTAATGGCCACTCACTCATAAAACCAACATTTAAAAAGTCATAATTACCTCTTTCTATAGGATGCAACTCATGGCATGGAGAAGAGAGCCAATAGCCACAAAGCCCGGGATTTCCGATAAAACTGTAAACAGTAGTTGTCACCTCTATATTGGCTTTTGAAAAGGTAGCTCCAATACCGAGCTTTTCTGCTCATATATATGTGTGTGTGTGTGTGTTCAAAATTCAAATTGGAGATATCGAACCTGTCGGGTGAGAATCTCGAGAAGTTATTGCTCGTGGGAATAACACCAAAAAGGTTGTTGTAGGAGACATTTCTGCAAGGTTTCAGAAGATTTATAGGGTTATATGATGCAAGTGTTACTATCTATTGTGAAGCTAAAGCAATACTGAAAATAAAACACAAAATCTAGCAAATCATCAACTTACAGGATCGTAAGACTCATGCAGTTGCTTAATGACATCACATCTCCTGACAAACTATTGTTTTCAAGTCTCCTGACAGTTTAAAATTAACAAAATGTTAGAACACAGACGCATTGTTCTTTGCTTTCGAGGTTTCATGTAAACATGTACATGTACATGTATATATATAAAGATGTACACGCGCATGTTCTTCGCAGCATCTAAATGTTCAGAAATGGAGTCAACGGAACTACTTACAATGAGAACAGGTTCTGAAGCTGCATGAGTTCCTGAGGAATCAGGCCTGATAGATTATCATATGAAAGATCTCTGCAAAGTACAATCATAAGGCGAGAAGTCAGCAACGTAAAAGATTGGTCTATTACTGAAAGAAAAGTTTTAAGCTATCTTACATCTCCATAACACTTCTAAGATTAGCAAATTCTGCCGGAATGACTCCGGTCAAATGATTTCTGCTCAAATTCCTACAGAAATAAAAGCAACAATAAGGCGGAAGTCTTTGCGAGGCACTTAAACAAGATCTTGTTTTCTAGAAATACTCACAACTTCAGAAGGTGTTCCAAATCACCAAGTGAAGAAGGAATAGAGCCATTAATTTCGTTGTTAGAAAGGTCCCTGGAGAAAACGAACAACAACTAAGAACCAATAAAACGAGCAAACATGAACACCTTCTGGCACTTAATACTTACAGTGTATCCAAATTGCCAATTCGAGAGAGCTCAATTGGTATAGAGCCCTTGACATTGTTAGAGGAGAGATTCCTGAGGCAAGACGACATGATTATCGAGATGAGCTTCATCATAAAAATAAAAGATAAAAGGGAATTAAAAGGACAAAATATGTAAGATGGTGAACATTTAAACCAAGCATTTAGGCTCCATTTGCTAGATTGGTGCTACCAAAAATATCATTGACATAACAAGAATGATGCTTACAGATAAGTCATACTCTCTAGCCTCTCAAAAGCTGGTGGAATTGTTCCGTTCAACTTGTTCCCATGCACATTACTGTCATCAAATCAATAATAGGTAACTAAAATTGAAGGGTTTTTCAAATTTAGAAGAACGAACGTACAGAATTTTGATCACAATATCGGTGCTTACAGGCTGTTGAGATTTGTGCATGAGCTAAGATTACTCGGAATAGGTCCCTCTAGCATGTTGTTAGCAATATTTCTGTAAAAAAAAATTATCAGTGCTTAGGATACACTATAGAACCAACATATACTCAACAAGAAGGAAAGACCAACATACAAATCATATAATTCTGTTAACTTCCCGAGCTCTGATGGAATATGCCCCGTGAGTTGATTATCATTCAGTTCCCTGCACAAGGCAAAACCAACATAACCAATATGTTACAGAGCCAACCTAGATATCGCATGGCACAAATACTTGGCAGATACCAATTGGCATTGGCAATGTGCAAGATAATCATAAACCATGTAAACTTACAAGTAGTGCAACTTCGACATATTACCCAGTTCTGGCGGAATTGATCCAGTCAGTTGATTACCATGCAAATATCTACAGTGTATTGTATATTCCCATTAAAATATCATTCAAGAAATATACTAGCAGGCGCAGCTGTTTAAACACATTTTGAATTTCGTAACACACTTACAATTTTTCAGTGTAGGTCAGATTCCCCAAAATAGGAGGTATAGGTCCAGTTAACTTGTTGGAGCTTAAATCCCTGGATAGTACAATTGAGATATGGAGGGGACATAAGATTTTATAGCACATAACAAAGGGAATTCGAATGATAGTGAATCGGACTTCAGTGCAGTTATACGAACAAAATGCACTTACAACACAGCAAGTGCCTGCATCAGACCAATCACAGAAGGAATCTTCCCCGAAAGACGATTGCCTTGCAATGATCTAACCACAAAAAAACATGAGAACAATTAAGAAACTGAAATTTTTGTAGCTACAGTCTTTATGAAGGAAGAAGCGGGAAAGTTCAGCTCATACAATGTAGCTACTTGCAAGAAGCCAATATTGAATGGAATTTCACCGGTTAGCTGGTTGTAGGACAAGTCCCTACCAATCAAGCAAAAAAAGAGATGTTTTTAATTAACTGGTTTAGACACTTTGTAAGCATTTAGACTCTCGAGCTAGATGTCGAGTACATACAAGACCTGGAAGGCAGTGCAATTGCCTATATTCTGAGGAATGCTGCCTGTCAAACTGTTGTTCCTCACATCACTGCAAAGAAATATGACTCAAGTATCGGAAAAAGGCCTTAATTTCCAGAAGGTAAAAAGACATAACAAAGGATGTTCAATTATGAAAGGAAACTTACAAGTACCATAGACCGGTTAGCTGGCAGATGTCCGGAGAGAGCGTACCAACTAGATTGTTTCCTCGCAAACCACTAAAAAAATGAGAAAGAAAGGAATTAAGAACACCCAGTATAAAGAATTCTTGAGATGATATCATTAGATGGGTGAAATATTTAAATTGAACCGATTTAAAATAGAAAGAAAGGGTGCAGAGACGTTTTGCACTCACAGATACTGTAACACTTCATTCCAATAGATGAGCCTCGGAATTTCTCCACTCAGTCTATTTTGTGCCAGGTCCCTGAAATCAATATCATTAGTCAAGGCATGAATGAAAACTTCATCAACTCGTCGGTGACTTATACAAGGATGTTAAGAGACTATATGAAATAACTTACAGAACTTTCAAGTTCGGAATCTGTGACAGAGTTGAAGGGATTGGACCAACTAATTGATTGTTTTTCAAAATCCTGAACATCCATTGGAAAAAAAATGAAATTCAAATCAGTACATGTAATGAACCTAGAATTCAATTGTTGCATTAATGTAAGAAATGCTTCGAAAGTAACTTACAGAAGTTCTAGTTGTTTCAGTTTCGAGATTGAAAAAGGTATGTCTCCATATAGTTCATTAAAAGACAAGTCCCTGATAACACAAGCAATGTTCAATCCAACTTACAAGCCACTGAACTTCAACAAAAACCATTCACATCATCAGAATCTTAAGCTCTTTTGTATTAAAGCACTTACAAGCTTCTCAAAGATGAACAATAGCCAATCTCGTCGGGGATTTGTCCGGACAGTCGATTTCCCCTAAGGTCACTGATCAAATAATACAAAAGTTCTATCAAATCCCAATTTAAATCCATCAAAATTTCATGCACAAAATTCTTTTTCAAACAAAAAGCATATTGGATTTCAAAGAGATGGCAGAGAAAAAGAACACTACAGAGTAACAAGATCCTTGAGGTCTCCAATGGCTGGTGAGATTTCCCCATCAAGATTTAAGTCCGATAGATTACTACAATGCCAAAAACCAAAACCAAACAAATAAACATCAGCTGAAAGAAAGACAAGGAAAAATCAAAACTTTGGCAAGAAAAACGGTTACCATCAAGAATGACAAAGGCCAAGACAGTTAAAAGAACAAAACAATGACCCCCAAAATACAGTGTCCGAAACTTACAGTGCAACGACATTGAAGGTGACATTGTCGCAAGTGACCCCTCTCCAAACACAATAATCTGAAGAAGGTGCGTCGGTCCAGTCATATAGAACATTGTCCACATCCCTAAACGACTTCTTTACCTCCAACAGTGTTGTTCCTTCATAACATTACATGTCATAGACAAAAGCACGAAATGTTAGCTCCATTTTTAAAATATACAGACAGACAGCACGTGAAGAATCAAATTTATCCTTTTGAAAGAGAAAAGAGAAGTTTAAAACAACTGTAATGATAAACGAAACCAGCAGGCAGCAGCCATTAAACTGAGAAAACGAGACCAACTTTCAAAAAACAAAAGTGTAAGAACAAGCCTCCTACTTGTTAATGGTTAAAAATGTTCAGAAACCCCAAACAAAACCCAGAAAATAAGCACAAATAAACCATGGAACAATAAACAAAGGAGACCCCTTTTTTAACTTATGGCAGAATGTAACACTTACCATCTTCAGATTCCCCAAAAGCCAAATTCAAACAGAAGAGAGAAACCAAGAAAACAAACGCCAAACGAAAAGCCAATGCCATTGTTCAACCTCTTTAGCAAGAAAGAAACCTTTTTTTTCAAGTAAAGACTCAAACCAAAGAGAATGAAGAACAATTCTTTGAGAGAAAAAACACCAAGGAAAACAAAAAAGGCACGGCTTTTCTTCCTTTTCTCTCTACTTTCGATCTATTGATGTCTTCACCGACATGGAAATGATGCTGTAAGAATCAGGAATCAGCTTAAAAAAACTTTTTATGATACTTCTGTTGTCCCTATTACCAAAGTAAAGCTTTTTCCTTTTACAATGTAACGATTGTAAGGAAGAGAAGAAGAGGTAGCCAGAAGAGGTCTCTGCTCTACTTGTAACATCACATCGTTCTGCAAAAATAGACCCAGACCAGACCCTCACCTCCTTCCTATGATAATAATAATAATAATTTATAAAGAACAGTCCCTAGAGATTTACAGAGATTTTCCAAAGGGGGGAAATGCTTGGAACTGTTAAAAATACTAACAGAGAAAGAAGAATTATTTCATAGATTAAAAAGAAGGGTCTTTTTTTCTCTCTTCTGCCATGGCTCTGCCATCTTAGCTGCCTACTGCAAACATACAAACTCTCTCTCTCTTTCTTTTCCTTTGTAATTTTTTTTATTTAAGGGTGTAATTAATAATAGAATGTAAATAATTAATTAAAGAGTATGGTTTATATAATGAAACAAATCAAAGGGTCGCTTTCTTTGTTCATTTTGGGAGCTGAAATAAAATAATCCTTTCTGGGTTGACAATGAAAGATCGCTCTTTTCTATGTTTTTACTTTTTGTTGTGTTTTTATTATTATATTTGTATAAATTCATAAGATTGTTTGTAATTATATTTTATTTAGTTTTTTAAATTACTGTTATTTGATTTATTAATGAATTAATTTACATCATTGATGTTTATTATAAGACTCAAAAGTTTAACTCTCTCAATTAATTTTCTTTATTCACAAAGTTGGAACCTAAAATTTTAATCTTATAATTTAATGATTTGTTTTGTTATACCAACTGATAATTTATTATATCTTTTTATTTTTTCATTAGATTATATCTTTTTTATTTTTTAATGAAGAAAAAATACAAATAATATATATATAAAAAAGACTGAAACGAGAAATTATATTATGGGTCATTCTCGCCACGTCATTTATAAGACCAACAAATAAAAATCATCTATCTCATTAATTTTTACCACATCATTTTTTACTGAGTGAATCTTCACTTATATTTACTGTAAATTAAATTCAAAAAACAATTTTTACTAAGTAAAATTTCACTTTGTAAATTGATGACATGTAAAAAAATAATAAAATAAATAATTTTTATTGATTGGTATTATGAATAACGTGGAGAAAATGACTCATAATATAATTTATCGACTGAAACATGCTAATCATTTAGTGTGTCCTTTTGTTATTATTTAATTGTTTTTAAAAATAGAAGAAAACATGCCTTCTTACCAACATATGTATTAGATAGGAGAACATGTTTTACTTCAAAATAATAATTGGGTTGAAATTTAAGTTATTTAGGGAATTATTTCTGTAATGGTAAACAACAAAAGAGTATTTCTAAAAAAATGAGTCTGTCACGCTCTTCGAGCACTTATGAGTACTACTATCGACACTCACCGATGAGTATCATTAATTTAAATTATAAAGATTAAAGTTTTAAACCAGCATGGAGCGGAGGGAAGGCCAAGCGTCCAGAGGAGGGCATCTTCCGGCAAGAAAAGCAGTGGAACAGGCGGCGGCGAGAACGGAGAACAGTGTTTGGACGGTGTTCGTGGATAACCTCAGCAAAAGGGTCCCTAGATCAACGTTGAAAGAGCTATTCAGCAACCATGGAAGGGTGACAAGACTGTTTATCCCTTTAGTTAATAGGAAAGAACGATACAAAGATGTGACCTTTGCATTCGTCTCTTTGGCATCAAAGTCAGACATGGATAGAGTGATCGAAAGGTTGGATAAAATGGTGATTGATGGTCTGACAATAAAAGTCTCTAAGGCCAGATTTCCAAGGGGCGTAGGTGAATTCAGAACTGGAAAGGAGAGACAGAAGATGGTGGGGGAGGAGACGCAAAAAGAAACTAGACATAGGTTTCAGGAACGAAATGAGAATGCTAATCCGGGTGACAAAAGAAATCAAACGTACAAAGATGCTCTGGTTAACAACGAGAAGATTAAGCAGGGACCGTCTCTCCAAGACTTCAAGGTTCCTGCAAGTGAAACGATTTGGATGAGAAAATGTATGGTGGGGGTGATCAAAGAACAATTTGAAATAGAGTTTGTGCAAAGAGCACTTTTCAATGATGGCATCGACGTAAAGGTGGTGAACTGGGGAGTGGAATGCGAATCATGCGTAATAATTTTCAAGTCAGCCGGGGAACTAGAAGGAATCTGGAATCTCAAAAGAGAAGCTCTCTGCTATTGGTTCGACTGCATCGACAAGCTTTTGATCAATGGAATCCCGTATTACTTCTGCAACATCAGACTCTATGGAATTCCTCTGATATGTTGGCATGTTAACTTCTTTAAAGAATTAGGCAACAGATGGGGGTATTTTGTGAGGGTGGAGGATGGCACTTCCGACAAGGATCGGTTGGATATAGCGTCTTTCATGATTAGAACGGTAAGTGTTTCTATAATTCCTGACAGAATTAGATTAACCTCGATGGGATTCCTTTCGTGATTAAGGTTAGGAAAGGGAGGATGCTCTCAGAGATGGTGGAAGAGGAGAGTGAAACAAAGGAGATCAACTTCGCGGATGTATGGCCGGAGAACGAAGATCAATCGGCGCCGGTTGATAGGACTGAGAATGGGGTTGTTAGTGATGAGGGTCGCAATCGGCCGACGGAGGAGTCGACAGAAAAATTCGAAGAGTCGAGGCCAGAGAGGTTTGAAGAGCCGGTTCTCGGGAATGAGCACGTGTTTAATTCGCCGCCTAACCCGATACCAATTCCGCACATGGACATGGGGAAAGGTGTGAGGAATAAATCGAATATCGAGGGATCTACCTCTTCTGATATTAGGATGAACGCTGACACTCAGAAACAAGTCTATCCGGATTTACATAATGAGGTTGCAGGCCCAATTGTTAATCAGGAGATTTATGTGCCTAACGGGCCAGCAGAAGGTGACCGTACAGGCTCTTGCAATGTGGACAAAGAGGGCTGGGGCATACCTGATCAGGCCTTTAACCCCCCCTAGCATTTCGAGAGGTGAAAGTTTTAATCAACAAAGAATGTCGTCTGAGTGGGTACCGGATAGCTATGAAGTGAGGGGCAATAGCCCTAGAAAAAATCTTTCCTCTTCTTCTTTCGGCTTTTACAGAAATTTGGAAGTGAATTCTTCATCTCTGTTTACAAATGGGCTCTTTAGAGCGGGTAATAGGAGAAGATTTAGGAAAGTGGTGCGCGAGACACTAGAGAATCCGGTCGACGTTCAAGAGGAAACTGTGTCTAGTTCAAAACTTGGGGAGGACATCTCGGTAGTGGGTCTGGAAGCGAAGTCGGTGTGGGAGATCAGTAACATTCTAGAGATATCCTTCAAAGGGGGAAGAAACGAAGTGATGAGCAGAATAATGGATATGGAACGGGAATTAAGGGAGGTATTTTAGGGTAGTGTTATCTGGGTTGTAATAAATTCTTTATATGGATTTTTCAGCAGTCATTTGGAACATCCGGGGTTGTAGGAGGAAGGAGAAGAAGGCAGCAAGGGATCTTCGAAGACGTTGTAAGGGCTCGATGGTTTTCCTGCAAGAAACGAAGATGGAATGTATCGACAGAACAGAGGTTAGAAAGCTATGGGGTTATGGTGATTGCGAGTTTGCATTTGCGCCTGCAAATGGTTCAGCAGGGGGTTTGGTTAGCATATGGGATGGCAATTTGTTTGAAGCTTCAGTTGTCGTAACTAAAGAGAGGTTTATAGCCCTGATAGGAGTATGGAAGAAATCGAATTTCAAGTGTGGTTTTATTAACATCTATGGTCCTTCATGTGATAGCGAGAAAGAAGGTTTTTTTACGGAATTGTTGATGTTTATCAGTGCTTGGCAGATTTCGTGGTGCCTTGGAGGCGATTTCAACGTATTTTTGAGGGTGGAGGAGAAGATTGGGTTCTCCGTTAATAGATCGATATGAATATGTTTAATGAGTTTGTCAATAGTGCTGATCTGATAGACTTGCCTCTGGGGGGGAAGTTCATGTGGTCCAACAACAGAGACCCCCCCACTTTTATCTGATTGGATAGATTTTTGGTCTCGGCAAATTTTGTTTCGGAATTCTCTTTGTTAGCACAACAAGTTGCAAAGAAATCCTTATCGGATCATAACGCGGTCTGGTTGTCGGCGGAGAAGGTGGACTGAGGGCTGAAGCCTTTCAAGTGCTTCAATTCGTGGTTCTTGGAAGAGGGGTTTGAAGACATGGTCGTGGACACTATCAGTAAGTTGCGCAATAGAAAAGGGGGTAGGCGAATCAGTGGGTTACTCAAAGGAACCAAGGAACAAATTAAAGTTTGGAGCAGGGAGAAGGGTCGAAATTTTCTAAATCTTATTCCCCTTTTGGAAAACCAGATTTCAGAATTAGAAGCCAAGAATAAAAGTGGTGAGGGTGGCCCTATGGATTTTCAGAAATTGTGCGAGTTGAGAAGTCAGCTGTGGGATCAGTATCGCAAAGAGGAAATGCAGTGGCAACAGAAATCCCGTCAAAACTGGTTCGTGCAAGGAGATAGGAATACGCGGTACTACCATATGGTGGCGTCAGGAAGAAGGCAGGCCAACACAATTCATAGTATTGATTTTGAGGGGAAGGTTCTGTCGAATATGAAAGATATTAAAATAGCAGTGAGGTCTTTTTTTGCCAGGAATTACAATCTAAATCCGGCTCTGGAAATTGAGGATATGAAACTGAATTTTTCAAGCATCAGTGCCGAACAAGCCAATATGCTGCAATGTCGATTTACTGAATCTGAGGTTTGGGAGGCGCTGGCAAGTTCGGATGGCAACAAAGCCCCTGGACCCGACGGCTTTAATCTCAACTTCTTTAAAAAATTCTGGGTACATTTGAAGGTTGATATTTTGAGGTTTTTCGACGAATTTTACAAGAATGGAAGTTGGGAAGCAGGTGTTAATCACTCATTCATAACGTTAATACCAAAGAATTTGAATTCGACTTCTCTCGAGGAATTCCGTCCCATCAGTCTGGTAAGCGGTTTATACAAACTCTTATCTAAAGTTCTTGCCAGAAAAATGAGTCAGGTTATGGACTCGGTAATAGGGGAAACCCAATTCGCCTTCATAAAAGGGCGACAGATTCTGGACTGTTCCTTAGTGGCTAACGAAGCTATTGACGCGAGAAGGAAATCTGGGGCAGAAGGGGTAGTATTCAAAGTAGACTTTCAAAAAGCCTACGATACTATCAGTTGGAATTTCCTACTGAAAGTGTTGAAAGCATGTGGTTTTCCGGAACGGTGGTGTAATTGGATCTATAAATGCATCTCCACTATCACAATCTATGTACTGGTTAATGGGGTTCCAACGGAAGCGTTCGATATCTCCAGGGGATTGAGAGAAGGCTGCTCGCTATCCCCTATGCTTTTTAACGTAGTCGGCGAGGCGTTAAGTCTAATGCTAAAAAAGGCCGTGGAAAACAATTTGTTCGAAGGCTTTCAAGTGGGCGCGGGAGTTTTGCCAGTGTCGGTCTTGCACCTGCAATTTGCAGACGACCTACTTATTTTCTGCGGAGGGTCAGAATTACAGGTGCGCAACGTAAAAAGGGTATTAAGAGTTTTTGAGTTAGCGGCAGGGTTGAAATTAAATCTGAAAAAAGCAAAGTTTATGGTATCAATGTGGATGAACATATGTTATTTAGCTGGGCGAATGCCGTTGGTTGTTTGTCAGGTTCATTCCCAACTTCGTATTCAGGTTTGCCTTTGGGGTCAATTAAAAATTCAGCAAGCTTATGAGATCCTGTAGTAAAGAAGGTGAGAGATCGTCTAGCCGGATGGAAACCAAAGCTCCTATCGATAGGCGAACGTTTGGTTCTGATCAAAGCAGTGCTATCTAGTCTTCCAATTTACTACATGTCACTATTTAAAATCCCCGAGAAAGTAGTGATGGTGCTGAATAAAATGGTATCAAATTTCCTATAGGGGTGGGAATTGCGAACAGCGCAAAATACACTGGGTCAAGTGGGACTCGGTTTGTTTGACTAAAGACGCGAGAGGGCTAGGCGTTCCCAATTTCAAAGCACTAAATCGCTCTCTCCTGGGTAAATGGAGTTGGAGGTACGGTAATGAAATCCATAGCCTGTGGAGAAGGGTAATTGAAGCCAAAACTTCTAATGGGAGGGTCTCGCTACTGCCGTTGAAGACCACACGGAAACAAACGACTTGGATTTGGTATGATATTAATTGCTCTTTATTTAAAGAATACAGTTTGGGTAATTTGATTAGGAGAAATCTGGCTATCAAAGTAGGAGGTGGCGTTAACATTAGGTTTTGGGATGATATTTGGATTGGCAATGTTTCGCTTGCAGTTCGTTTCCCTCGGATTTATGCGTTGTGTACTAGAAAAGAAGCGACTATCAGCGAATTGGGCAGGGAAGAGGGTGGTAGTTGGCGGTGGGAAATCCCATTTCGAAGATCGCTCTTCGACTGGGAGGTCGATCAATGGAGGGAATTCTCAGCGCTCGTTGACAGTTTCATGTCGAGTGGAACTGGAAGTGATTGGTTAAGTTGGGAAGGCTCGAGCGATGGGAAGTTTTCGGTGAAGTCATGTCGCGACCTGGGAAATGCAGCTAATTACAGAAGCAATTTTTGGAAAAAAATGGTTTGGACAGGATTTGCTCCACCGAAAGTAGAAGTATTTTTATGGAGAGTGCTAAAGGGCAGGGTGCCGGTGTTAGCGGAGCTAGCAAAACGTGGGGTGGGGAACATGGACAATGTTTTATGCCCCTTGTGCATGGAGGCTCCCGAGACTGTGAGTCATTTGTTTTTCACTTGTCTACAGGTTTGAAAAGTGTGGAATAATGCCTGCTGCTGGTTAGGAATATCCACAGTCTTCAACAATAATCCGGTGGCTTTCCTCGAAGCTTGGAAGGATTTAGCCCCGAAGAAGGCGGAAGTTTGGTGGTCTTGCATCCCTAGTGTGGTAATAAGGTCTATTTGGTTATTTCGCAACGAGATCGTGTTTAAAAACAAAGTGTTTGACGGAGCTCAAGTGGAATTTATTGTACGTTATCGCCTTGCAAGTTGGTTGAAAGCTAGATTCCCTGAAGGCAAAATTGTGATTGACCAGTTTATCAACATTCCGGCAGCTGGTTGTGACGCGTTCAAAGGAGTGGTGGGGAAGACGATTCTGTGTAAAAGAAAGCCACCTCCAACCGGGTTCGTCAAATTGAACATCGATGGGGCAGTTTCGGTTGATCTTGCGATGGGTGGTATCGGAGGGGTGCTTAGGGACGACAAGGACAACATTCTCTTCAGTTTTTCGAAATCCACAAGTCTGATTCCACCAGTCATGGTGGAGCTTGCGGCCTTGAATGCGGGAGTAGAGATGTTCTTGGATTCAGAATGGGCGAAGAAGCGGAGGTTAATTATTGAGACAGATTGCAAAAGCCTTTACGATTGGGTGGCTGGGGTCAGTTGCCCGGTACCGGCAGCAGCTAATATGGTGAGTGTGTTAAAGGATATATTCAGCAGATTTGGAATGTTATTAATTCATATCCCCAGGTACTTAAGCACTGAGGCTGACACTCTAGCCAAAGAGGGATAGGGTGAGGGTATCTCTTTTATGGGCACTTATTGTTGTAATAATTCCCTTCACTTGTAACGTCGTTTAATTAATAAAATTGTAGTGGGGCACTCTTTCCCCCTTTCACTATGAAAGGGGTTTTTAATGAGGCCCATCGTTACTTTTCAAAAAAAATTATAAAGATTAAAAATTTAAAGGACTTACCGTTATTTAAAAATTAAAAGGTAAATTAATTAAAATATATTATTTTATTTTTCATTTTCTTTAAACATATATCAAAATACCTATATACCTCTAAATTACAAAACCCTAATTTTTGTTCATTTGAAATTTAAATCGTTGCTATTGTTGCGGCCGCCGCTACCGCTGCCAAATTGAAATCCTAAAGCAAATCCTAACTGATTAGGGATTTAAAATTCTTTTATGATATTCAAATATTGTTCATCGGTGGAGAACGACGACCATGCAAGAGTCAACGACGACATGGGGCAACGGTGTCGATGGCGACGTCGGCTTGAATTTTAAATGAACAAAATTAGGGTTTTGTAATTTAGGAGTAAATAGATATTTTGATCTGTGTTTAAAAGAAAATTAAAAATAAAATAATATATTTTAATTAATTAACTTTTTACTTTTTAAATAATTTATAATTATACGGTGAGTCATTTATATTTTTAATCTTTATAAATTAAATTAATGGTGCTCATCGGTGCTCGTCGTTAATAGTACTTATCGGTGCTCGTCGAGCGTAACGGAATTTTCCATTTATAAAATTACAACTCTTATATACAATCTTCTAAACTTAAAAAAATCTCCGGCTTTTTCATTTTAAAAGAACTCATCGCAATCTACTATTACAATATAATATTTATATTTATAATTTTAAAGGGGTGTTTTTGTTCTCAAATTTGACCCAAATTAGTAATTTAACTTCTTCCGCAAAAATATAATTAATTAAATCCTCCAGTTCGCGAATTGCAACAAATTATCCCTTTAAGCCTTAAAAATAATTCAAACTTCTAGTTTTACCTTAAACTTATTTTCACCCCTCGAGGATAGGGGTGCTTATCGAGCGAGTCGATCGCGAGTTGAGTTGTGTTCAACCCGAGCTCGTTAAAAAAATTGTTGCTCGATTCAACTCGTTGCTCGTTAAGCTTGCTAAATTTTTTCTCGACTCATGCTCGTTAAAAGAACTTGTTGTTCAACTCGACTCGTTGCTTGTTAAGCTCGCCAAATTTTTTACCTTATTTTTTTTTAAATATAGGTAAACTCTAGTGATAATATTATAGCTTAATATAAACATACAAATTCAGAGAGAGAAAAACTCGTGAGGACTGATGAGATATATAAAAGAACATGTCATGACTGAGTTGGAGATGAAATCGATATTCGAGTGTGAGAACTTTTTAGTTTCTCAACAATCTTCGATAAACAAAAGATGATAGAAAGCCTTAGAAATTTTAGTGTTTTGACTTTCAATCGTATTTTTTATATGAGAACTAAATATTTTTTCTTTTTCTACTTCTATACATAAAATATATCATAATAATGCTTTAATAAAAAAAAATAAGGGAAGACTAATTAATATAATTTGACTGAGATCTACCAATTGGCTTAATACCTAAGAATGCTCATTTGTTCTTATCTTGTATGAGTTCAAATCCTGACATGAGAATATAATACATCACTATTTAATTAAAAAATTAATATAATTTGTTTTTTATTAATACTAATTAACTTTTGAAAATTTTGAGAAATACAAAACTTTTTGAAAATTTGAAACCAAATATTCTATTGGTAAATTACCCAGGAATTTATTGAATTTTTTAGAGTTTTCAACTAGCATTTAAACTTCTTTGATCATATTTTTTAAGGTAACACCAAATATCATTAGAAATTTATTAAAAAATATAATGACATGCTCATGAACTTATCGAGTCGAACTGGACCTTGATCAACTCGATTTATTAAGATCTCGAGTCGAGCTTAAATTTGAGTCGAATCAACTTAAGTTGAGCGTTAATCGAATTTTGACCGAGTAAATCTCGAACTATTTGCAAGATGCTCAACTCGATAAGCACCGATTATATAAAAATCTATATTTTAAAATGGTAGTACATGTGTCATTTCTCCAATTTAGGTAAAAATGAGTTTAGAATATCCTAAAACACTGTTTACGTCGTCTTGGTATTATATAAGTATTTTCTGATATGATTTCTATTAGACTGTTGCTGTAAAATCAAACAGAAATAAGAATTTAAAAAGGGAAATATATATAGGGCCCAGGCCAGACCATCGTACACAGAGGACTAAGCTAATAATAAATCAATTTCCTAAAGGAAAAAAAAACAATCCAATCAATCATTTTCTTTGGTAAAAATATTACTATTAATTGATTAATATATTTATTTTTACCTCGGGAAGGTCATTTGTCCCGTCACTGACATCTTTGACGCCGTTAACGTTGCAGTTTTTTTTGGGTAAAATACAATATTCATCACTCAACTATCTTCTCACTCTTATTTTGGTTACTCAACTTTCAAAATTTTTAATTTAATAACTTAACTTTATACATTGAATTTTTTGTCACTTTGGAATATTTTATTATTATTTTCAATTTTTTAATATTGTTAAATATAAAATAGTTTAAAATAAACAATAAAATCATATTTTAATAAAATTGGTCGTTGTTGAACTGACGACCATCGTCGACCTAAAAAATCGGCGATCGTTTGATCCCAAATTATACTGGGAGACTCGTTTTGACATGAGTCAGGACCTGGTGGTTGTTTCACCAAAAATGTCCCAAAACCCGTGAATCTCGAATGAAACTTTTCGATTTCCCAACTTTCAATATTTTTTGTAGACTTCGGAGTACTTTCTGGTAAAACTGAGGTTAGATTCAGACTTAGGGGTCGAGACGAAGTGGCTCGTAAAATTTGGGACCCAACAACAATCATCTATAGCTGTCGGCAGTGGCATCCGATGATGCCATAAAATATTTTAGAGTGATCAAAAACGTTCAATGTATAAAATTCAGTTATTAAATTGAAAAGTTTGAAAGTTTGGTGACTAAAATAGGAGTGTAAAGATATTTGAGTAATGAACGTTATTTTACCCTTTCCTTTTTATTTTCAATTAGTTTAAAAAGTTTTTTAATAATTAGAAGGTTAAGAAATGTTTCTGGATTAGGGTTAAAGAGCATGTTCCTCATCCTCCAACACCTGGGTCCGAATGCTGTCCTCCTCTTCTCCTCAACAATTTTACCAGAATATTCTATTTTTAATATTTATTTGCGAAAATAACACCCGATAAAGTTTAATTTCAAATGTAACACTCTTATTGTGAAATTGTGTTTTACCCAAAGCGTTTTTGGCCTACGTGGCATGTTAGTATTAAAAATGCGTTTGGCCAAAATTGCTTTCAGTCTTAATATGTCACGTAGCCATGTTTTCTTGTATTGGATTTTGTTTATCGATTTAGGTTGGAATTAGAATTTAATTCTAGGAACTAATCATAATTGAATGGTACTGTATTATACAATTTGTCTAATATATTTGTCTTTCATTTCAAATTATTTAGCTATTAGCATGGTCTTACAAAACGTCCATGTAAATAATCTTTTGAGTTAAAATTAGAGATTTAAAGCATTTTAGAGGTTTGACCGGTTAAATCTGCTAATTTAGATGTTTGGTAAATAACGAATTATAATAGCAGATTGAAGTGAAACCTCTCATTTTGAAAAAGCTTCTTTTAGGAGTTTTTTGAGTCAGAGGTTTGGATAAAGAACTATTTTGTGCTTGATAATTATAAAAAAAATTCTCTAAATAACATAAATTTGATTAACTAATAAAATTTTAAAAAAATAATTTCATAAAAAGAAATTAATGTATAAAATAATAAATACATATAAATTTAATAATTAATAGATTATATTCAAAACATAATTTTATAGATAAAAAATTAAGATATACATCTAAATTTAATAATTACTAAAATTATATTAAAAGGATAATTTCACAAATAAAAAATTAATATGTATACCCCCATTGTATATGCTCGATAATAATATTAAAAATTAATTTTAATAATCTAATTAATATATATAAATTGTTAATAACTCATAAATTATTCAAACAAGTATCAAATATAATAATGTCATTATATATCATTTTACTTTTTCAAATAATCAAACAACTATTAGCTATCAGTTAATTTTGTCAAATACTTTTATACAATCAGCTAATGTAATCCGCTGTCAGCTATCCGCTAATTTCCAAACAAGATCAAATTAGCTCAAAATTCATTCAAAAAATACATTTAATTCATACCATAAATACAATTAATAAACTCAAACCTCAAATAAATCCTAAATAATTCTTGAAACCCAAATACAAAGTTAAAATTAACTTGAAACCTAATTTTTTAAAGCTAGAATACAAAGCACAAATTACTTAAAATCGACAATCCAAAACTAATGTTTCGAACCCTACCAAAAAAAACACCCACCTAAAGCTAAACCTTAATTTCAACCCTAAACTGTAAACAAAATCGGATATGAGAAAGTGTGTTCCACCAAAAGCGTTTTTGCTTACGTAGCATACTGAGACAGAAAAGCACTTTTAGCCAGGCCAAAAACACTTTTGGTGTAAATGCGCTATAACCGTAAGGGTGTTACATCCGGAATTAATCTTCAATGGATGCTATTTTCATAATTAAATATTGAAAGCGGAATATTTTGGTAAAAATTGGCTCTTATCATTCTTATTTGTTTCGTTATCTATGGTTTATTGTACAAATTGGTATCTAAAGTTCTAAAATCGATATCTAAATTACTTTGTCTCAAATTAATATTTCGACTTGAAAAAATTCTCACATTAATACATGTATTGACTAAATATCTCATCAACCAATCATATGGTTGGCATGAAATTTATCAATTAAAATTATGATGTCATTAAATATCACGTGTCACTAACTAATTGATTAATTGTAGAAATATCACACCAACATCATCTATTAGTATGAGAAATCTTCTAAATTTAGATATCAATTTGAGGTAAAATTATCAAGTTCAAATATCAATTTATATAGGAAACCTTTATTTGTTATTTGTTATTTGAGTTTTTAGTATTTTTTTTTAATATGATCATTGAATTTTTATTATAACTATAGAAGATATCACAGTTGTAACGCATTCAGGGCGGAAAGTAATGAGACTAATATATCTAAATTTCTTACAACTAAAAAATAAAGAAAAACGAAAAACTTCTATGGAGATAAGCATACCATCAAAATTCAGAAGCTTCTTGAATCTCATTGTCTATATCCAATCATGACTCATAACTGATGAAAAAAGAGTGGTGAGCAATCCAAACTATCATGCAGAATGTTCTGCTCCCCAGGACTGATTACATCGGCAAACAACCATCAACCGATTGGAGATCTAACTTTGTGTGACCACCAAAAAAATCATAACCAGGAACTAGCGCCAACTAAATATATATGCGAGCAACGATTGACCGCTAGGGTATGCTGAATTATGCCACGAGGACAGTGAAACAAAACCACAAAAGCAAAGAAATCATATCACAATAATAGAAGAAAACGCGTGTCACAATGACAAAGAAAACACGTGCCATAAAGGCAGAGATTCTTATTAGAAAATAAAATTAATAATAAACATCAGTGATCGACAACTAATATTTAGGTGATTATCGATCGCCGACTAACACAAAAAAATTGGAAAAAAAAAACTACAGACGACGAAAAATTGTTAGAAAAGAAAACTAGGGTTAAAAAACTAGACAACACATTTATTTGAAATTTTAGTATTTTAAAAATTTGACTTTTAAGTTGTGCATTATATTAAATTTTTGAACAATAACAAGAAGTTGGGTTTTATTAAATACCAAAAATACAATAAATATAAAAGGGTTTTATTTTGATGCACAAGCTGTGTAATT
This sequence comes from Hibiscus tridactylites, assembly GCA_958450335.1. Classification (NCBI taxonomy): domain Eukaryota; kingdom Viridiplantae; phylum Streptophyta; class Magnoliopsida; order Malvales; family Malvaceae; genus Hibiscus; species Hibiscus tridactylites. The sequence continues at coordinate 3,460,016 of OY288289.1, read as the reverse complement.
TTTTTTTTACACAATCCTTTTATAAAATTTAAAATCTAAATCACAAACTCTAGCAACCTAAACCCTAAACCCTAAGCCCTAAACTCTAAACTCTAAATTCTAACCATAAACCTTAAATTATATACCCTACATACTAAACCCCTAAACCCTAACATAAAACCCTAAACCCTAAACCCTAAAATTAAAGGGCTTGTGTAAACTAAAGTTTACACAGCTTGTGCATCAAAGTATTTTTCATATAACAAACCCAATTAAATATTGAGAACAAAATAAAATATATACCCAAAGGGTGTGAAAATATAAAAAAAATTAAACATTTCCTTGAAAAACGTTGTATTGAAAATCTAGCAATTGTCATGAAAATTTTCATGTCTTTTCTAAATAGACAATATAATGATATACGAGTGAAGATCGAGAAAGTTAATTTTGCAGATTAATTCGCAGATAATTTTGATGCCACAAAAGATATTAGATCGTCGACTTTCCCTGATCAGAGGACGCACCATGACAATCACTATACGAACAATAGACTACCATAAAAATATATAAAAAACTGTACTACAAGACATAAAAAAAAACCACGCCACAAAAAGCATACGAACAAACCCAATAAAATGGGCTAGAAGAGTGAATCCCAAACAAAAATGATTTTTGTTTGATACAAAAATAAAATAACAAATAAAAAACGCGATACTAAAATCACCATTTACATAATAACTTTATTACACGACTAATGTATAGAATAATATACCATATTCATTTATCAACGTCCAATACTAAAAATATCTTCCAATTTTCCTCCATCATTTGCACATTTCAAATTAGAAGATGGTAATTTTATCAATTTGTCAACTTTTGAAGACAACTTTAGTAAATTTTATAAATTTCATCCTAATTTGATAAATATATTTCAAAAAACACCATTTACATTTTTCTTTCTGAACACAATGTCTATGTCTTTCAGCCTCAACCTCCACACCTGAAGTGGAAATAAAAAACAAATAAAATAAAAATAAAGGGGGTACAGGGAGTAAATATAGGTCGACCCGACAATCACATGTAAAGCATTTTTGCATGAAGGACCTTACAACTAATTAAGTTCCCAATCACGTGCCCATTTAATGTGTGTTTATTAAGGTATTATTGTTATTAGTATTTTTTTCCCTTTTGGGTAGGTCCATTAGGCATTACTTATTAGCTATAGAGCCATCTTTATTTTATGATTTTACACACAAAATTAACATTTATTTATGGGTAAAAATATAACCCAACAAACGGTCTCAATAGAAAAACGGATGATGCTTATTTTAAGAGATTCAGTTCAAATCACTATGTTTTTAAAGTGTGTGCATTGTCAAAGATTTAATAGTATCTATAAAGAAATATTACCTTATAAATACCTTAAGATTATTTAAAAATAAATTATTGGTAAAAGTATTTTAAAACTTATGAACTTGAGTATGGCATAAAAAATAATACAACAATATCATAAATAAAAATTATGAATTTAATTATGACATAAATTAATATTTTTGTTGTTTTTATTTTAAAAATATTAAGGATAATTTTTTAGTATGATTTAATTTTAAAAAAGTTGAAGAATTTTATATTAAATGTTTTGAGTCCGTAACATTTTTCAATGAAACGAACATTAAATTTGTGTTCAAGAAGTAGAAAAAATATTAATGATAAAGTCATGGATTTGGCTATAACATAATAAAAAATTATAAAATAATAACATATAAAATATAAAGTATGATTTTGATTATGATATATGGGTAATTATACCATGTACTGGTGGTGGAAATATTTTGTTTCTACAAGCACTCTAATTTTAGGGGTTAGGGATTCATTTCAAGGTTCATAATTTAGGGTTTTATGTTTATGTGCTTAGAATTTAGGAACTTTAGTTTGAACTTAGAGTTTAGAAGTTATAAGTAAAAACCTAAATCCCTAACATATTACTCTAAAACTTAAATCTTAAACTCTAAATCTTATCCCTAAATCCTAACCACAAACCCTAAACCTAAACCCTAAACTATAAACTATAAACTAAATCTCTAACCCTTAAAAGTAAGGCACTTGTGGAAACAAAATGTTTCCAATGTCAGTGCATCATATATTTTTCTTATGATATATATTTATTTTTTAACTATTTTTAAGGGAATATTGATAATAAATTTATTATAACGATTTAATTTTAAAGGAAGTCAAATTTTAGATTACATTTTCTAGTTTGAGATATTTTCTAGCGAAACAAATATTATATTTGGGTTCAGGAGGCCAAAAAGAGGTAACACTAAAAAATTTAGGTCTAATAATCCCCAATAACGGCGAACGGTGACGACAACAGTGGAAGACCTTGGTCAAATATATGAATCAAGTTCATATTTTACCTAAAAGTATAAAGGTCGAACAAGCACATTTGGCCGGTTAGTCAAGCTGTTCATCTTTGTTCTCTTATTTTACTTAGCTCATAGGTTTTAGAGCCACTAAAAACACTACCTTCCTTACTCCTAGAGTTCCCTCTCTCTCTCTTCTAGGTAGGATTATAATTAAGATTTGTCAAGAAAAAATATAATGGTCAAAATAATATTTCATTTTAAATAAAAAATATTATCTATTCATACATATTATTAACTATTTGACAATGCGTATACACCTTGTAAACAAAAATAATTTGAACTTGTGTCTTCTAAAATTAATATTTTCACTTTTTTACTAAAAATAATCCAGCTGAAAATGTGTATAATAAACCATTAATATATCAAACTTTCACCCAAAATAAATAAAGAAATGTGAGTTGGGACATTGAACTTTCTAATATGATTGGAAAGACACTGGTGCCGTCTACTATAAATGTATTGTTTCAGATAAGAATGGTACTGCTTCACGAAACAAAAGAATCTGACTTCCCATAACTTTATTATTTTATTATTTCATTCTTCTCGACTTTCCACAAATCCAAATTCCCAGAGAAAATCTTTGATCATTTTCATCCAAAAATTTTAAAATTAATTCAATTCAATCCTTATGGAATGACAAAGTGTACAATCTCCCTTGAAATGTGGCCTTTCTTATAGATTATATTTGATTCCACTCTTTCTCTCCTTACTATTCGTATTTGCATTGGAGGAGATTAGGGATATATGTTGAGCATACGAAGTGTATGATAAAAGATAGAGAAGATGATATAGTAAAGAGCACTGAAAGACTACTTCATTCATTTACAGCATGTTGATTTATACACGAATAATGGAAACTCTAATGAGGCTAAGGATGACACGTGTAAAGGTTTCAGGAAAATTTTACAGCTTTCCAACAGAATTGGAGAGTACTGGAGGTGATGACAGTTGTGATGCCAGCTCTTAGATTTCATTGTTATCTTTAACATTTCCCCCGCTTGAGTTTTCTTCAAGTATTATGGTGTGTAACTTGGTACGAAAACCTTCAAATTGTTGGGTGGGTAGAGCCTTAGTGAGTATGTCAGCTACTTGACAACGAGCTGGGATGTAGTCGATTTGTAACAACCTTGTACTTACTTTTTCTCTGACAAAATGTAAGTCAAGATCGACATGCTTAGTTTTTGCATGAAGAACTAGGTTAGCTGCCATGGAGACGATGCTGGTATTGTCACACCAAAGCTGTGGAGTATTGTGTAGCCTGATTCCAATTTCTGTGAGAATTGATTGAACCTAAATAACTTCAGAAGCTGCATCAACAAGACTTCTATATTATGCCTCCGTTGATGACCTTGAGACATCACGTTGTTTCTTTGAACACCACGTGATAAGGTGATGGCCAAGCATGACACATTAACCCGTTGTGGAGCGTCTGTCATCAATGTCACTGTCCCAATCGGCATCAGAGAAAGCAGTGATTTGAAGATTATCACCATGTTGTGGTTGGAACCAAATACCGTAGTCATGAGTGCTGCCCAAGTACATTAGGATTCTCTTAACTGCCTGCAAATGGACCTCTATAGGGTTTTGCATGTATTGAGCAGCTTTGTTAACAGCAAATGCTAAGTCAGGTCTTGTGTGACAGATGTATTGAAGTGCCCCTACAATGCTTCTGTAACTTTGAGCTTCAATTAGGGGAGTTCCATCGTGTTTATTGAGTTTGGGGAATGTTACCATTGGTGTGGATGTAGCTTTGGCTCCCATTGTCTCTGTTTTGTGTAAAAGTTCAGTGACGTATTGTTGTTGGTTCAGAAACAGTCCTCCTATATAGGTTCTAACTTCAATGCCAAGAAAATAATGTAACTGGCCAAGATCTTTGAGAGAGAAGCGATCATGTAAAGCTTGGATTACTTGTTGAACAAGGGATTCAACGTTGCCAGTGAGTAGCATGTCATCAACATAAACAACTAAATATATTGTAAGGTCTCCTTGCTTGAGTATGAACAACGTGGAGTCAGCTTGAGAAGCAAGGAAGCCTAATGTGCCCAGAAAGGATTTTAGTTGAGCAAACCATTTGCGTGGAGCTTGTCTTAAGCCATAAATTTCTTTCTTGAGTTTGCAGAAGAGTGGGCGTCTAGTGGAGTTGTGTTTAATGAAGCAAGTTGGTTGATGCATGTAAATTGCTTCATGTAAATCCCCTTTGAGAAATGTGTTATTGACACCAACCTGATGTATTTGCCACTGATTAGTAACATCCACAGAAATTAGGATATTGACTGTGAAGAATCGAACCACTGGATTGAAGGTCTCCATAAAATCAAGTCCTGGGATTTGAGAGTATCTTTTTGTGACTAATCTTGCTTTGAACTTACTGACAGAGCCATCTGCATTGTATTTAATTCGAAACAACCATTTGCTGCCTATTGCCTTCTTCCCATGTGGTAGTTCAACTAGTTCCCAAGTGTCATTTTCCAAGAGAGTTGTGTACTCTTGTTTCAGTGCTTCTGCCCAGCCCGGATTAAGCAAAGCCTCTTGAATTGTGGATGGTATGACTTCTGTGTTGTATATCTTGAGTTTGAAGGTTCCAACTTTGCTGCGAGTGATCATGGAGTGTGTGTTGGTAGGTTGAGTGGTAGCTGGAGTGGGTGAGTGTGTTGGTGGGTTAGTGGTCGAAATTGGTGAGGTAGTATTTGTAGGAGTGTCATTTGTGAGTGTAGAAGGTAATGGTAAAGTAGGTGAAGTTCGGAGATTTGTGGCTGTGGAAGTAGGTGGATCGGTGATATTGTGGTCAAGGGAGGGGGCAAATTGTGATGATGAAGAATTTGATGGTGTGGGAGTTGATGGTGATGTTGTGTTTGTTGGAGTAGGTGCATGGTTTGTGGGAGTAGGAATTGTAGTTGGGTTAGGTGATGAGGAGGGAGGAGAGGTTGAAGTTTGGTTTATCAAGGAGGATGGTAATACAGGGAATGCACTCGAGCGATAAACTTGTGAGGATGCAGCATTGGTTGTATCAGATTTGTTGGCACAAGGAAAGATTGACTCATTGAAAGTAACATTGCGCAAGATGTATATCCGGCCAGTATCATCAGCACATTGGTATCCTTGATACTTAGGGGAATAACCAAGGAAAAGGCAATGTTTAGTTCTAAGGTCAAGTTTGTGTTTGTTGTAGGGCCGCAGGTTAGGGTAGCATTCACACCCAAAAACTTTCAATAGAGCATAGTCAGGGGGTTTGCCTGTCAGCTTCTGAAATGAAGACAAGTTACCAAGCTTCTTAGAGGGCAGGCGATTAATTAGGAACACTAAACTTAGAACAACATATGACCAATATCGAAGAGGCATGGATGCTTGAGCTAAGAGAGAGAGTGTCATTTCAACAATATGCGTGTGCTTGCACTCTACCACTCCATTCTGTTGAGATGTGTAGGGGCAGGTGATGCGTTGTTGAATGCCAAGTGTACGAAGAAGTGTGTCAAGGAACTGAAATTCTCCACCCCTTCTGTTTGAAGTGCTCGGATGGTAGTTCCATATTGATTTAGCACAAGCTTATGGAATAAATGAAAAGTAATTGTTGCTTCTGATTTGTTTTTAAGCAAGTAAAGCCAACAGTTTCGTGAATACATATCAACAAACGATATATAATAGGAGAAGCCATTGGAGATAGCAGGAGCAGGACCCTAAACATCAATTTTAACTAATTCAAAAGGTCTTTCATACACAGTTACAGACTGCTTGAACGATAGAGAGTGACATTTTCCTAATTGACATGCACTACAAATAACATTCTTGTCCATGACCAGTGACTTGTTTAAGGCTAAATTGATCACTTCTAGAGAGGCATGTCCCAGACGTCGATGTCAAAGCCAAAATGTGGAATTCGAATTAACTGCAATGAAGTAAGCTGAAATGGGATTGTTGACAAAATCACCAACCAAAGTGTAAAGACCTCATTCTTGTGTACCTTCCAAGAGTATAGAACTTGTGTTCTCATCCTACACACAACAATAGTTGGGGTGAAATTCAAGAAAGACTAAATTAACCTTTGTAAATTTCGATACAAACATTAAATATCGAGTGATACAGGGCACATGCAAAAGATCACTTAAGGTAAGATTACGAGTAGGGGTGGGTATTGCAGAAAGTCCAACTTGAGTTATAGCCAAAGAGGAACCACCACCAATATGAACATAGCCCTTACCGAAATATGGTGAGCCACCAAGAAGGGAGGAGGGGTTACTGGCCACGTGATGCGTTGCCCCGGAATCAGGGTGCCAAACAGTAGGAGAAGCAACTAAGGAATGAACTTGCATATCACCAGATGAAGTGCCAGGGTTGGCAGCTGGTTCAGTACCTGCATTGTCACTAATGAAGGGATCATAGGAAACTTCCATTGTGTCTTGTTTATAGGAGCAAGCATTTGCCTGAGTGGCAGAGTTAGCCCGAGGCTGTGAAGAGGAGGAGATGATTCCCTTGAAGTTGTAATCAAAGCGATGCTAGCAACGATCAACTAGATGGCTTGGTTTGCCACAAAGTTGGCATTGAATATGAGGTCTTGTACCACGATACCTTCCACAAGAGTCATCACGGGCTGAAGTATTGGTTGGGGAAGGGTAGGGAGGCTTGTCGCGAGGATTGGAGAAATTTGTGTTGTGTATGGCAATAGGCAATCGAAGAGGATCTGAAATTCTGGATTCAGCATCAATGAGAACCGAGACTGCTGCATCCACTGTATAAGGTTCCTTACTGGCAAATATGACTGCTACAAAGGGATCGTACTCCGAGGGTAGGCCATTCAACATGGTAGCTATGTGTTCAACGATAGAGACATGACTGCCACAAGAAGCTAGCAAGTCACATATTTCTTTGATTTGCATGGTATAGGCTCGCATGGACAATGAAGTTTTCTTAATAGAGAGCAGACAACAATGAAGATGCATGATGCGCGTCGTGGAGAGTTGAGAGTATAAACCTCAAATGGTGGACCAGATTGTAGCAGATGACTCAGCTTCTACCAGTTGAGGGAGGATGTTGGAGCTGACTGTAGAGAATAACCAGGAGGCCAACGAGCTGTCTTGTTTGATGAATCGAAGGTAGGCTAGGTTTGGGACACAGTCACCATTTTCTCGAGCTACAAGCATGGTTGGAGGAGAAATGGAGCCGTCGATATACCCTTCTAAGCCTTGTCCTCGTATCAGCAAGGTCACTTGTTGTTTCCAAATGAGGTAGTTGGTATCGTCAAGTTGAATATTAATTCGTTTGTTGGAGAAGAAGTTATCAGAGGAGTCATCATATGGCGAGGTAAAGATGAAATCTTCACCAGTAGCAGTAAGATCGTCAGGCATGGTGGTAGAAGAGACTGAGATAACCAGGAGGTGGCCCAGAGCAATGATACCATGTTGATCATACTAAGTGTATGATAAAAGATAGAGAAGATGGTATAGTAAAGAGCACTGAAAGACTGCTTCATTCATTTACAACATGTAGATTTATACATGAATAATGGAAACCCTAATGAGACTAAGGATGACATGTGTAAAGGTTCTAGAAAATTTTACAGCTTTCCAACAGAATTGAAGAGTGCTGGAGGTGATGCCAGTTGTGATGCAAGCTCTTGGATTTCATTGTTATCTTCAACAATATATCATTAGAAATGACAAGGGCTAAACAGTGTTGTCTCTCAAAGGGAGTAACATAAGTTGTAACCCCCTCGTCCCGGTCTGGGCGACTGACCGGTCCGAGCGGGCTACACGGGGATAACTGAGGCAAAACCCGTTAAGGCTCCACTTCGGTTAACAAACCGAGAAAACTTTTTCATTTAATTATTATCTTGTCTAGATGCGTTAATACATATTATATGAAACAACGACAGCGGAAACAACAAATGAGACGAACAACCAAACAACAATTCAAGAACAAACCATTTTAGCTTAAACTGCAGACCGTATCGATACACTCAAAGAACAACAATTCAATAACATTAATTCAATGAACCCGTTAAGGGTATCGATACACCTTGACTAGGTCAACTGGCCAAAGTCAACTCGAAGAGACCGTATAGATATGCTGGTTGACCGTACCGATACACCCTCAACGGTCCAAGCTCATAAAACAAACCTCGACAATGTAGGGTCCAAGCACGAGCAACACAACCAAGGAAGAATGCATGTTTTCTTACCTTCGAAGCCACAAGAGTCAAATATAAATGATGCATGAACATAATCTCAATTATCACGCCATGCTCAACATGTCCATAAACACAACCATATGCAAACACATTTAACAATACGTATTGACACCTAGCTATGACCCGAATACGCGGATAACAACTGTTGGAACTCACATCCAGCACTCAACCATTACCTTACGGTGGGATTATACTTATCACCGTTTCACGCGGAGGGGATTCCACTCATCCTCATGCCCCGTCGATGGGATTCCACTCATCACCGACTAACATATAAAAGAAGATTTCTGGGCGTAACCGTACTCCATCTTGATGACTACCATCACCAAGACCACGCACGCATTTCGACTCTCGTGTGCACATTAAACATCCTAATGATCGATCATTTGTACCCAAGCATACTAGTGCCAATACTAACTCATTTCACAATCTTTCACAACATATAGATCTTACCATTTCCCGTGCCTAGCACATAGCCACCATGATTTACAATCATGTACTCACATTACATCAACCACATGCATATCACAATGCATAAACAATCATCATGCCCCAACACACATGTATATCACAATTAATATGAAACAAGAGGCATATCAAACATTTAGAAGTTCAACCAAAGTCTTCTAAACTAAGCTTGAGATTAGGCTACCAATCTAATCCCAACTCTAGGTGGGTTTACCAAGCCCGACCTAGGTCCACATGCTCGAACCAAAATGTTTAGAAACCATTTAAACCAAGTTGAAATCATTAACCACTCACCGACTACTCCAAGCTCAACAACTCTAGCCGGTCAATCCACCAAGCTATTTGGATTCGTTCCCAAGGCTTCACCAACACAATTCCTTGTCTCTAAACAATCCAACACAATCAAAACAACCACGTTTCAGTCCACAAATCACTGTAGGAACCCGAAACACAATTCAAGCTAATATTCGACCCAAAAACACTCTCAAAACATCATTTTCGAGCAGCCCATTTGCACAGCCAAAATCCATTGATTTCAACACTTTTAACACACCTATTAGCTTCCAAAATAACCCATAACCATCAACCAACCACCAACCATCACTTCCCAACACAAAACAGCCCCAAAACTCACCTTTAAACCCTTCTAAAATCCCCAATAAACCCAAATCCGTGAATCATTATAAAACCATGTAAAAATCACATATGTTGGACCATTTGGATAGTAAATAACTTATCTAACAACAACAAATCAAAAGCTCAACTAAAAGCTAACAAAGTTAACATTTTTAATTCAAAACCCCAAAACTTCAAAATGCAAAATACTAGGTTTTATTGAAAACTAAAGGTATAGACATGAAGGGGAGGATGATGACAAGTCAAAAATACGATTACCTTTTAAAAATCACCAAGAATGAAGGTGTATGGTGATGGAATAGTGAACTACAATGGAGGGGGAATGTTGTCGTGAAGTTAAATGAGAGAGAAGAAGAAGATAAGTGAAAAAGCTATCTTTTATGTGTTTTGTTTTAATTTAAAAGCCAAAGACCTTTTTACCTTTAATGAAATGAGATATTCACAAGAGCATGTAATCTATGGCTATTTGGGCTTGATTTAAAATAAGTCCAACATAAATTTATTTGCTTTGAAAATACGAGGCCCAAAATAATATTTTAATATATTAATTTCACCCGACCCCCAAACCCAGGTGTTACAACTCTCCCCCACTTAAGGAATTTCGTCCCCGAAATTACCTGACGGAAACAAGTATAGAAGCTGCTCAAGCATATCAGATTTTCTCTCACACGTGGCCTCTTCAACACATCTATGTCTCCACAATACTTTGACCAACTCTATGGTCGTACCACGCAACATCTTGCTATCAGAACCAAGTATCTCAACTGGTTCTTCATTGTAAGACAAATTTGGATTCAGTTCTATCTCCTCAACGGGCATAACATGAGACGGATCTGATCTATATCTCCTAAGCATCGTCACATGGAAGACATCGTGGATCTTCTCTAACTCTGAAGGTAATCTCAAACGGTAAGCTACTGGCCCAATCCGCTTAACAATCTCATACGGACCAATAAACCTCAGACTCAACTTGTCTTTCCGGCTAAATCGCATTACCTTCTTCCACGAAGATACTTTCAGAAACATTTTTTCACCCACTGAAAACTCAATCTCTTTTCTCTTCAAATCTGCGTAAGATTTCTAACCATCGGAAGCTGCTTTCAAATGGTCACAAATCAACTTCACTTTATCAGTAGTCCCCTTGAGCAAATCCGGTATAGGTAACAATTTCTGACCCGTTTCAGCCCAACAAATTGGAGTCCTACATCGCCTACCATACAATGCCTCATAAGGAGCCATCTGTATACTAGCCTGGTAACTGTTGTTGTAAGCAAACTCGACTAAGGGAAAATGTTTCTCCCACGAACCCTGGAAGTCAATCACACAACAACGGAGCATATCCTCTAATACCTGTATCACTCGCTCTGACTGACCATCTGATTGCGGATGATAAGAAGTACTGAAATGTAAACGACTACCTAAGGCACTATGCAAACAACCCCAGAACCTCGATGTGAATCTCGAATCTCTCCCTGATACAATTGACTTCGGAACTCCATGCAACCTCACAATCTCGCGGATATACATTCCGCCAACTTGTCTGAAGAATCTGTGGTGTTCACTGCTAAGAAATGGGCACACTTAGTGAATCTATCAACTATCACCCAAACAGAATTCTTCTTCGAAGGAGACAACAACAACCCTGCCACAAAGTCCATAATGATTCTTTCCCACTTTCATTCCGGAATTTTCAAAGGCTGTAACAAACCTGAAGGAACCTGATGTTTTGTCTTTACTCTCTGACAAACCATGCAACGGCTCTCATACTCGGCTACATCCTTCTTCAAACCAACCCAGAAATAATCACTCTTCAGATCTCGGTACATCTTAGTACTGCCCGGATGCATAGAAAAAGAACTCGAATGTGCTTCTCTCAGAATCATACGTCTCAACTCAACATCTTCAGGTACTACAACTCTGTCTCTAAAACACAACACATTCTCCTCACTGAAACTGTACTCTGACGGTCTACCTTCTGCAATGTCCTAAACATGTGAAGCTAAAGATACGTCTCGCAACTATTTCTCTCGGATCATCTGAATCAACGAAGGCTTCACTTGCAACTCGGTAATCAGACCACCATCCCCTGATACACTTAGTCTAGCAAACATAGCTCGCAACTCAACTGCAACTTTTCTGCTCAACGCATCGGCCACTACATTTGCCTTACCCGGATGGTACTCAATAGTCAAATCGCAGTCTTTCAACAGTTCAAGCCATCTTCTCTGCCTCAAGTTCAACTCTCTCTGAGTCATCAAATACTTCAAGCTTTTATGATCAGTGTAAACCATGCACTTCTCACCATACAAGTAGTGACGCCAAATCTTCAATGCAAACACAATTGTGGCTAACTCAATGGCGTGCGTAGGGTAGTTCTTCTCGTGCACCTTCAACTGTCTCGAAGCATAAGCAACAACTCTTCTTTCTTGCATCAAAACACAACCTAAACCTACGTAGGAAGCATTGCTATAGATCACAAACTATTTCCCCGAAACTGGCTGTACTAACACTAGAGCATTCGTCAAAGCTTCTTTTAATTTCTCAAAAGCACTCTGTCTCGCATCTGACCACTCAAACTTCACTCATTTTTGCAACAATTTAGTCCACGGAGCATCTACTCTAGAGAAACCATCAACAAACCTCCTATAGTAACCAGCTAGTCCTAGGAAACTCCTAATCTCAGTCATTGACTTAGGTTGTTTCCACTCAACAACAGCTTCAATCTTCGTCGGATCAACATGAATACCTTCAGCTGACACAACGTGGCCAAGAAACACAACCTCTCTGATCCGGAACTCACGTTTACTCAGTTTAGCATACAACTGATTACTCATCAATCTCTGCAAAACAAGTCTCAAGTGCTCATCATGTTCTTCTTCTGATCTCGAGTACACAAGGATGTCGTCTATGCAAACAACTACAAATCGGTCTAGATAGTCTCGGAAAACTCTGTTCATCATGTCCATGAAAACTGTTGGTGTATTCGTGAGCCCAAACGGCATCACAAGGAACTTATAATGACCGTATCTAGTCTTAAAAGTTGTCTTCAGAACATCACATTCTTTTACCTTCAACTGATAGTATCCTGATCTCAAATCTATCTTCGAAAACACTGAGGCACCCCTCAACTGATCAAACAAGTCATCTATACGAGGCAACGAATACTTGTTCTTCACTGTCAACTGGTTCAACTGTCTGTAGTCGATACACATCCTCATACTGTCATCTTTTTTCTTCACAAACAACACGAGAGCACCCCAAGGCGAACTACTAGGCCTAATAAAACCTCGGTCTAACAACTCCTAAAGCTGACTCTTCCACTCTTTCAGAGTCATACGGTACGGAGCAATAGAAACTGGAGTAGACCCTGAAACAGTCTCAATTACAAACTCTACATCTCTATTAGGAGGAAAACCCGGTAACTCTTCTGGAAACACATCCGGATAATCACAAACTGTTCTAATGTCTTTCGGTCTAACCTCATTCATATTCGGATTCATCACATACGCTAAATAAGCCCCACAACCGGAGTTCATCAACCTATGAGCCTCTAAAGCCAATACAACGTTCGACAAGAACTTAACGTTCTCGCCTACTACCACTACATCGTAGCTATTAGAAAGCTTCAACGAAATTCTCTTTGTCTCAAAGTCTACACTAGCTCTATGCTCAACCAACCAATCCATACCCAAAATGGTATCAAAACCGTAGAACGGAAGCTCCATCATATCAATAGGAAACACATGACCCTGGATCTTCAACAGACACCTCCTATACATTCGTCTAACTACAACTGTCTCACCGAAAGAACTAGTCACATGCATCCCTACATCTAAAATCTCAACAGGTATGTCTAACTTCTTTGCATGCTCACTCAAAATATAAGAATGTGTGGAACCCGAATCAAGTAAGAAAAGCAAAGACATGGACTGTAAGTCAAAATTACTTGCTATCACATTTGTGTCATTCCCTGCCTCTCTCTGTGCGTAGACTCTAGCTGGTCCACCGGCCTCTGGCTGAACTGCCACAACATGAGCAAGATTCATCGGTGCCTCTATCCTAGGTGCATCAACCATCGGCTGGAAGTAACCACGACCTCTCTGATAGTCGATCGCTCTCGCAAGAGCATGTGCCTGAATCGGTGCCTGTGTCGCCTGATGTAGACACTCTCTCCTAAAGTGGTCTCTCGATCCATAGTTCTAGCAAGCGTCATAGTTCCCCTAACACTCTCCTGAATTTTGTCTCCCACATCGGGCACACTCGGGCAAAAGCTCTCCAGCTCTCTGGCCCTTACGGCCTCTACCATGGTGACCACCGCCACGCCTATGATCATACTGATGTCCACTGCCCCGATGCCTCTTGGCATCACCACAATCAAAGTTGGTTTGCCTCTTCCCTGAACTGGATCCTCCCAAACGCTTGGTCAGCCCCAAGCTATGCTCGATGTCCTTGGCCCTAGCGACCAAGACATCAAAATCAGAATAATATGTGGCTAAGGTGTACCTCTTAACCTCCTCATGAAGCTCATACCTGAACCGATCACAACGGTCCCTCTCATTAGGAACCAACTCCGGAGCATACTGACTCAGTCGGACAAAGCGGATCTCATACTCTGTCACTGAGGTGTCTCCCTGAACAAGAGTCATGTACTCCCGCTTCTTCTCATCTAAGTATCTCGGGCCCAAATACCTCTTTCTGAAAGTAGTCTCAAAGAAGTTCCAACTGGTCTCAGGCACGCCGGTAGTAATGGTGACCCACCAGGTGTAGGCATCACCCTAAAGCAACGAAAGTACACAACCCAACTTACGAGCTCCAACATATCTCATCTGAGCTAAAATACGAATTGTCTTCTCTAGCCACAACTCTGATCTCTCAGGTATAGATCCCCTGAACTCATCTGCTCCTAGGCTACGGAGCCTCTCTAAAGGTAAACTAGCATCATCTTCTCTCGGCTGAGCTGCAGCCTGAGCTCCGGCAACTGCAGCCTGAAACGCTCCCGCTATAGCTTGAACTAGCGGAGCCATATCTATCCCTGCAGGACCTTGGCCACCTTGACCAACCTGAGGTCCCGCTCTCTCAGCTCCAGCCTCGCCTTCCACATTAGGCTGAGGAGGTGGCGGTGGTGGAGGAGCTCCGACTCCAACAGCAGGCTCTTCCATAGGAGCCTCTACTCCATCCATCGGCTCATTAACAGGTGCCGCAACACGGGGTTCCTGATGAACCAACCTCGATCTACTTCTAGGCCTCGACATAACAGCTCACAGATAACAACTACAACAACAACATACAAAACTTGGGTTAGCAAGGGAAAGGGTCCAAGTGGCTCAAGTATGTTTCCCTCACTTAATAATCCTTTTTACGATGTAATAGAAGCAATGAGACTCTACTCAACATGCTTCAAACAACATACATATACGATCAAATAAGCAAACATCAAGGCATACATGATAAGCAAGCAAACATACTTACATGGCAAGCAAGCACCGTGCAATTGCAATACAAGAATTTAACTTACCTCACATACCTGCCTGAGGTCTCAGAAACCTCAGGCTCTAATACCATCAAGTGTAACCCCCTCGTCCCGGTCCGGGCAACTGACCGGTCCGAGCGAGCTACACGGGGATAACCGAGGCGAAACTCGTTAAGGCTCCACTTCGGTTAACAACCCGAGAAAACTTTTTCATTTAATTATTATCTTGTCTAGATGCGTTAATACATCCTATGTGAAACAACAATAACAGAAACAACAAACGAGACGAACAACCAAACATCAATTCAAGAACAGCCCATTTTAGCTTAAACTGTAGATCTCATCGATACACTTAAAGAGGGTATTGATACGCCTTGACTAGGTCAACTGGCCAAAGTCAACTCGAGGAGACCGTATCGATACGCTGGTTGACCGTATCGATACACCCTCAACGGTTAACTTCTCGTGGTCAACGCTACGAAGACCGTTTCGATACACCTAAGCCCATTTCGATACCCTCAATTTCTCGTCAAAATCTCAGATTTCCAGTAGCAAAATGGTATCGAAATGCCTTCCCGCGTATCGAAACGCTTGGCCTGAGATAAGTAGGTTGTATTGATACGAGTCCAACCGTATCGATACCCCTGCTTCGAACATACAGGTTTTAGCTGGTTAAGGCACAAGAGCTGCCTCAAAGACACCAACTAAGACCTCCAAACATACATGTATTAACTTTAGAGGCAAAACACCCTACAACAAGCATGCTTAAACACATAACATACATGAAAGGCCACACATATAAAGGAATCATTATTCACCATAAAAGAGGCATACAAAGCATATTAAGGTTTCATGCTCTAGACAAAACATTCACATAAGCATTCATGAAAGGGGCACAAGGCCAACATACAAGGCATAAGCAAGCCCTAAACAAAACGTCAACATATCAAAGAAGTCTAAACAAGCTCCTAACACAAAAAAACACAAATCCCCATTGCTTATCTATTACATCTCAAAACTTAAATGTTCATACTAGATGATAGCAAAAGCACAACTAGCACACTTGGAGGCCCTCTCCTTGCACAAGCAAACCACGAACTACGGATCTGCATTGTCGAACAAAAGAGAGCGTAAGCGTAAAGCTTAGTGAGGGTAAGCTTATAAAACAAACCTCGACAATGTAGAGACAAGCACGAGCAACACAACCAATGAAGAATGCATGTTTTCTTACCTTCGAAGCCACAATAGTCAAATATAAATGATACATGAACATAATCTCAATTATCATGCCATGCTCAACATGTCCATAAACACAACCATATGGAAACATATTTAACAATACATATTGGCACCTAGCTATGACCCGAATACGCGGATAACAACCGTTGGAACTCACATCCAACACTCAACCATTACCTTACGATGGGATTACACTCATCACCGTTTCACGCGGAGGGGATTCCACTCATCCTCACGCTCCGTCGATGGGATTCCACTCATCACCGACTAACATATAAAAGAAGATTTCTAGGCGTACCCGTACTCCATCTTAATGACTACCATCACCAAGACCACGCGCACATTTCGACTCTTGTGTGCACACTAAACATCCTAATAATCGATCATTTGTACCCAAGCATACTAGTGTCAATACTAACTCATTTCACCTTTCACAACGCATAGATCTTATCATTTCCCGTGCCTAGCACGTAGCCACCATGATTTACAATCATGTACTCACATTACATCAACCACATGTATATCACAATGCATAAACAATCATCATGCCTCAACACACATGTATATCACAATTAATATGAAACAAGAGGCATATCGAACATTTAGAAGTTCAACCAAAGTCTTCTAAACTAAGCTTGAGATTAGGCTACCAATCTAATCCCAACTCTAGGTGGGTTTACCAAGCTCGACCTAGGTCCACATGCTCGAACCAAAATGTTTGGAAACCATTTAAACCAAGTTGAAATCATTAATCACTCACCGACTACTCCAAGCTCAACAACTCTAGTCGATCAATCCACCAAGCTATCCGGATTCGTTAACGAGGCTTCACCAACACAATTTCTTGTCTTTAAACAATCCAACACAATCAAAACAACCACATTTCAGTCCATAAATCACTGTAGCAACCCGAAACACAATTCAAGCTAATATTCGACCCAAAAAAACTCTCAAAACATCATTTTCGAGCAGCCCATTTGCACAGCCAAAATCTATTGATTTCAACACTTTTAATATACCTATTAGCTTCCAAAATAACCCCTAACCATCAACCAACCATCAGCCATCACTTCCCAACACAAAACAGCCCCAAAACTCACCTTTAAACCCTTCTAAAACCCCTCAATAAACCCAAATCCGTCAATCATTATATAACCATGTAAAAATCACATATGTTGGATCATTTGGATAGTAAATAACTTATCTAACAATAACAAATCAAAAGCTCAACTAAAAGCTAACAAAGTTAACATTTTTAATTCAAAACCCCAAAACTTCAAAATACAAAATACTAGGTTTTATTGAAAATTAAAGGTATAGACATGAAGGGAAGGATGATGACAAGTCAAAAATGCAATTACCTTTCAAAAATCATCAAGAATGAAGGTGTATGGTGATGGAATAGTGAATTACTATGGAGGGGGAATGTTGTCGTGAAGTTGAATGAGAGAGAAGAAGAAGATGAGTGAAAAAGTTATCTTTTATGTGTGTTGTTTTAATTTAAAAGTCAAAGACCTTTTTACCCTTAATGAAATGAGATATTCACAATAGCATGTAATCCATGGCTATTTGGGCTTGATTTAAAATAAGTCCAACATAAATTTATTTGCTTTGAAAATACGATGCCCAAAAATAATATTTTAATTTCACTCGACCCCCAAACCCGGGTGTTACATAAGTTATCGTTTAAGTTATTTATTTTCTATATTGATAGTTTCAATAATTTTTCGTGATAATTTTTTAAGTTAGCGGTTATATCTTATTATTTTAGTTATATTTAAAATGTCTTTTTAACAAATCAATAAAGATAGCGTTTGACAAAATTTGATCATATTTTTATAATTTATTAACGAAATATTAATTTTATTATCCAAAATAATGATATATACTTTTGTTATACATAATTTTTTTTTTTGCGTTTTCGCTCTGTTATAGTCAACGGAGACAATATGTAAAAGTAAAATTTTTCCTTCAATTTTTCAGTTTACGTATAAAAGTATAGTTGCACCTCTCAACATACATTGATGAATTGATGATTATATACCTAAATGACTCAACTAAAACAAACCTGACCGCATATTTAAAAGACAGAAACCTTAAAGAGAATCAAGCATGTCGAAAAATCACCTAGAGAAACACAACCTAAGAGGATTATGATTTCCAATTTTAAGCATAAATGTCGAAGCTACACAAAATGAATGTATTATGAGCAGAGACATGTGCATGATTTTATATCAGGAGTTCATCTATCATTGGGGATCAAGTCATTATCACACGAAGGCTCCACTTATGTAGTATGCTCTTATGAGAGCTTCGACACAACCCGATACAGTTTACAAACACATCTATAGCTTGGATGATCAATGTCGATAGAATGAAAGTTGATAAATCGTTGCAATAAGTCTCTATTGTATCATATGCTAACAGAGGGTCTCGATGCGGATGGAGATTAAGAAGAATTTGTCAATTTTGAAGAGATCACGGGAGATAACAACAAGTTGGGGTTGAACTTCAAGGCTCATAAAGTATCAACGGGATTGGTTTAAGTGGTAAGCAGTTT
This sequence comes from Hibiscus tridactylites, assembly GCA_958450335.1. Classification (NCBI taxonomy): domain Eukaryota; kingdom Viridiplantae; phylum Streptophyta; class Magnoliopsida; order Malvales; family Malvaceae; genus Hibiscus; species Hibiscus tridactylites. The sequence goes on along the minus strand of OY288289.1, from coordinate 3,441,057 downwards.
GGTATCGTTTAAGCATGTCTCGAGTTCAAGTCCTTGTGTATACAGAAAATTTCCGCTGGGAGACTCACCCACCCAAAGCTATGTGTGTGACACGGATCGATCTAGATTAATCAGGGCAATGCCCTGAGAACCAAGAGGGCAACAAAAAAAATACTCATTTAGTCACAAATTAGAAGCTTATGAATTATTTTAAAACTTACTTAAAACTTAAAGAGATTTATTAAATTAAAGTATAAAATCAATATCATTCTACCTCTATTATTGTTACTTATTATTAGTCAATTTGGGGATATATAATGTTGAAGATGGGCCCGGAGATTTCAAGAATTTAGTAAATGGGGGCTGAACATCTATTTGAGACAACGAGGATTGGACTTTCATTTGGTAACCCATTTTTATTTTCTCAAGCCCTATAGTCAGTTTTTGTGGGCCTATAACAGTGGGCTCAAACAATTTTTTATTAGTATATATAATGTCTAAACTACCTTAATCTATGTCACCTCATATATTACAAAAAATAATAATGTCAACGAATAGAAATTTTCTACTCTTTTTCGTAGTCTCTTTTTATGTTATATCAACATAATTAACATTTAAAGACGTTGGATGAAAAGATTGTTCGACTGTCCTCGTTTCATTGCCTATTTAGTTTTTTTTCATCTATTAAATATCCGTTTTTAGCTAAGTAAATATAATATGTTTTGGTGACTGTCATTCTATTCGAGTACAAGATAATTTTTATGTGTTAGATCTCAAATTTAAATAAATTTGTACACACTTACAAATCAAATTGTTCGAACTCATATAATACCCCCAGATTAATAAGAATAAGGAGACGTAGCTTTCTCAAAGCTGGATCGCCTTATAGCGGTCGTATTTTCTAGCCACACCGAGGACGACATTGAGAAGTGATAACTATTCGTTTTAACACCTTTTGTTTTTGGGTCAAATACTTCAAAAAAATCAATTAAATTTTGGCAACATCCTCACTCAAGACAGTTGTAGACAACCATAGGAGATAGGGGTGAGCAAAATTCGACTAGACTCGAAAAAATCGATATTTTTTTTAATTTCGAGTTGTTCGAGTCAAATCGATTTTTTTTTATTTCGATTCGGTTTGAAATTTGCCCAACTCGAAAAAATGAAAAACCGAATTTTACAGTTTTGCAATTTAGTCACTGATTTCATTTTTCTTCAATTTCTCCTTCATTTTAAGTCCATTTTTTACCAAATTTGAACCACGCATTCCTAAACCAGCATAGAATACATATTTATCTTCAATTTATATTTTTTGAAAACAAATTTCATATTGTTTCAATTTAACCCCTTAACTTTGTATGATTTCCTCATTTCTTCAATATCTCCTTCGTTTTAACTCAATTTTGACCAAATTTGAACCACATGCTCCTAAACCAATGTAGAAACTAGAATACCTATTTAGCTTCAATTCATATTTTTAAATTAAATTTCCTACTTTTGTAGTTTAGCCCCTCAACTTTAAATGTTTCTCATTTCTTCGATTTCTCTTTCATTTTAAGTCTATTTTTGACCAAAATTAAACTACATGATTCACTAACACTATATAATATCTATATAACTTCAATTCATATTTTTAACAAATATATTCTTTTTTCAATTTACCCTTTAACTTTATATTTTATTCAATTTGATCATTCAACTGATTTTTTTGTAATTTTTTTTCTTTACATCAATTCATTGACTCATTTATACCCCATCAATACTTTGTCCCCAAAAGTTTCTTATTTAAAAATAATATTATAAATATATTTTAGAAGTTTAGATGATATTTTTTATTAAATAACATTACAAATCTTACTTATGCATGTGAAAAATAAATATGAAGAAATATATATATATATACATATCTTATATGATTAGAGAAAGTCGTTTAAATTGGAATCAAATCGTATTATAACATGGTAAATAATTACAATTAAATTTGTATAGGAACTCGAAAACTTGACTCGAATCGAAAAAAATTCAAATTAAGTTCAAGTCGTAAAATATGACGCGTCAACTCGAATAACTCGAAATTTTTTGACTCGACTCGCTCAAACGCTCGCCCCTAATAGAAGATTAGGGACTAATTAAGTGGACCGTGCTCAATGAAAACTTTATTATAAAATTTTAATTATATATATATTGTCACGGTCCGTTTGCGTGATAGGCAAGACCGTGACGAGATGCTTGCTGGTCGTGCTTAAAGTCGGGATGCGGGATAGCATTAAGGGTGTAGTACGTGCCGTACAGTCGTTCGGTCCTGGGGACAGGGCGTGCTGGTTAGGCACCACACTGGTCGGGAGCTGTCCCCGCTTCCCTGATGAGCCCATGGGAGGGCGAAACCAGTAAGCATCGAATGAAAAAGGCTGAGCCCCGGGCTTATGGGAGCCCTGGGTTGCCGCACGGGGGAGTTGTCCCTGCGTGAAGACTCTGACCCCGTGACAGATGGTATCAGAGCAGGTTCGTGTGCTAGCTGTGAGCTTACCAAGCGCTCCATGTGCTGCGCGTAGCGGGTCAAGTGGACGAGCGAAGCCTCACACCCGAGTGAAGTGGTGTCCGCGAGTGGGACCTCTAGAAAGAGACTGAGACGAGGTAGGGTAGGCAGGAAGCCACAGCGAAAGTTCGCCAAGCACTCGCAGAACCTCGGTAATGAGGGCGAGCAGGCAGGGAATTGCACACTCGATCTGGGTTGGTTCCTCATAGAAGTGGGAACGAGATTTCTCCCCATGCACGAGGGCGTGCATGAATTGAGTGGGGGAGATTGTCACGGTCCGTTTGCGTGATAGGCAAGACCGTGACGAGATGCTTGCTGGTCGTGCTTAAAGTCGGGATGCGGGATAGCATTAAGGGTGTAGTACGTGCCGTACAGCCGTTCGGTCCTGGGGACAGGGCGTGCTGGTTAGGCACCACACTGGTCGGGAGCTGTCCCCGCTTCCCTGATGAGCCCATGGGAGGGCGAAACCAGTAAGCATCGAATGAAAAAGGCTGAGCCCCGGGCTTATGGGAGCCCTGGGTTGCCGCACGGGGGAGTTGTCCCTGCGTGAAGACTCTGACCCCGTGACAATATATACATATATATATCAATGAATCATGTTTTAACAATTCTCCAGAAAATTCTTTTTATAATGAATTTTAGAGATTTATTGTGGTACAAAAAGAAAATGTCTAATTTGGTTAGAATAGTCTTTTATTTTTTTGATTTGTCGTTTTTTATTGTTTTTCGAATGTTTGAATCCATTAAAAATTTATATTTTTAATTTTTTATTTATTAATAAAGTCGCCTGATTTGTGTTTAAAAAAAATCAATGAATCTTATTCATGGCTACAACTGTAAAGTTCACTATGAAAACCTTTTGTATTTCAGCATAAAGGCAGCTGCTGCTGCCTAGACTAACTTTTGACTGCCCTTTGCTTTTCATACCAATACCATCATAAATAACATTATATGTTAATTGAATTTTTTTGCCTCTTGATTTTTTAGAGTTTTGTCTTGATTAATTTGAACCGACTTTTATTACACGCTTGATTATGATGGACGAGTCTCCAGCAGATATTTTTTGCATATAATTTTGAAATTATAAATTATTTTTCTTTAAAATCAATTTTTTAAGATATTTATGAGAAAAAACGTTAAATTTTACCAAATAATGTTTGTAAGTCATAAAATAAAGATATCAACATAAAGTACAATATCTCTAAATCCAAGATTAATATGAAAAAAATGGAAAACAAAGATTAATTGAACTGAAAGTCGATAAACTATGAAAATAATTTATCGCCCGAACCGAACCATATACACGAACATAAATCTTCTGCCCTTTTTTTACCACTATTCATGCCCTAACAGTAGAAAATTAAGTTTAGTGTTTAGATTTAATACTAGAGTTTAAAGTGTATGATGTATGGTTTAGTTTTAGATTTAAAGTTTATAATTTAAAAAACTAAATTCAAGACTTTACTAAAAATGAAATTATTACTATTCAAACTAGAAAGGTTGATAAATGTGTCAAAGGGAATCCTAATCTCGAATTTTTTTTATTTAATTATTTTGTATGTAAATGAATAGATAATTTCTTGTCCTTATAGGGAGAAATCCAGTGTGGGGACATTATTTTTTGTTTGTTAGTTTTCATAAAGTAAACCAATTTACATGTCACAAAAGCATCCCATGCACGTGTCCCATAGATGCTACTCCTATATTATTCGAGAAAAATCATCTCGAAAACTATGACATGACACAATACTGTCATGTTTTTCGAATATGTTTCTTCTTTCCCACCAAAATCTGCAAGATTAGGTTTTCTAGAAGTACTTAATCAAAATGCAATATGATTTTAATCTTCCATAAAAAAATTTAGTCAAATATAGTATACATCTATAAGTAGAAAACCCTACCTTCCTTTTTGGTATTTTCTTCAATTTCATTAACTATTTCAAAGACAAAATTAAATAAATAATTTTTTTGAGAATTATCTAAAAAAATAATCCCCAAAAATATATGTAAAAAATGTCTATTTTCTATTAATATAAGTCAAACTTGCATCCTATCAAAAGCGAGTTTTAAACTTGCGCTTAGCTAAAAGTGAGTTATGCGTAAAAAAACGTAGTAACTTAAAAAAAATTCTTACTTACCTACCCACTTATGTTTAGTCAAAAGTGAGTTCAAAATCTACTTTTGGTAAAACATGAGTTTTGTCCTAGGTGAGCTAAAAGAGAGACTTTTTCTACATAATTTTAATTAAATGTTGTTGAGGCCTAAAGGGCACCGACATTTGTTGAAAAAATTATACATTTGATAAATTTTGATCAAATAGTAGTCTGATCTCTGTAAAAATAACTATTTAAAATAAAATTATAAAGATTTATTTAGGGATGGCAATAGGGTAGGGCGGGCTAGGTTTTTGGCCCACCCGAACTTGACCTGACCCGGCCCAAGTTTCATATATCTTTATTCTTGACTTGACCCGATATAATAAAAGTATAAATCGACTTGATTGGACCCTCGAAATTTTAATAAAAGACCCGATTAAACCCGACATGACCCAAAGAAAATTAATAAAAATATTAAATATAATATATAAAATATAAATATATATTTATAAATAAATCGGGTCGAGGTAGGTCGAGGAATTTTCACCCTAAACTCAAACCCGACCCGACTATTTTAAAACCTGACCCATCCCGAAAACCAAAAATTAAACAAATATGACCCTACCGGATAGGGTCGGGTCGGAACCCGCCGGTTTCGGGACTTTTTGCCATCCCTAAATTTATTGAATATTTAATCAAGTAGGGGCCAAACCAAAGAAGGTTAGGCATGCGTTCTCAATTTTTTTAATCTAATAACAATTTATGTCCTTATCATGGTCATCTCGGATCTGGGCCCTGAGCGAAAACTTAAAAATAGACTCATATAGAGCGAAAGCATATCACATTAATTTGAACAGTTAATTCAATATTTCATTAATAAGCATTAAATTTTTTCAAACACATTATTTTCGTTGTATTGTTAAATTTTTTTTGAAGGAATTGAATGGTGAGTATGATATGAAGCTTGATTTTGAACAATAATTTCAAAAAATTGAAGAATATTGTATAATTTATGTTTTTATAGTTAGATTGAAGAAGAATAAGGAGAGCATTAAATTTGGGGAATTAAATTTTGAAATTTGAGAAAAAAATTAATTTTTAGGAAAGATGAATAAATTTTAATGTTAGATTAATTTATTTATTTTATAAATTAAAAAAAATTAAAAAAAAAGGATAATTAATTTTTAGGGGCCCTAAGCTGGTTGGGGGTCTTAAGTAGAAGCTCATGGTGCTCCCCTAAGAGTTGGTTTTGATCCTTAAAAGTTTAAATATTAGACAATTAGACTTTGTCTTTTGAATTTTGAGTTTAAATACCTAATAAGAAATTTTATTTTAAAATTCAATATTTTATCCCTCCCAACATCCAATCCTAACTATGTCCTAGAAGTGGGTATATATATATATATAAGGTAAAAAATTGTGGGTGGGGCAAGGACCCCTTATACTATTAACATAGTTTTGTCTTGACGGAGCCAAAAATCAAGATTAAGCGTAAAGTATAATAAATTATAAAAATTTGGATAAAGTTTAAATAAGTTGAAAATAAAAGATCCTAAAAGGTAAAAAAATTATTACACTTTTTAGGTTAGAAAATTGGGGGTGTGTGTGTGGGGGGGGGGGGGGGGGGGGAGCACAGCCCGCGCTATATGCAATAGATTTGCCGATAAAAAACAGTTATAAAAATTTAAACCGATTTATTAATTTTTCTACTTTATTTATTATATGCAATAGATTTGTCCCTGTCAATAGGTGAATGTGTCTTCTATGCATCATTCTCTTATAAAAAAAAAACCCCTTAATTCCATTCATAATATTATAAAAATTGATTTAATTATGACTATACCTAAATTTGAGATTTAGTTAAATTAGTTAGATATAATTTAGTCCTTAAGCTTTTATAATGTTACTAGTAGGTTCAGACTTATAACAATGTTAGTTATTGTGTTAAAGTAATAACATGAAATATTAAAAAAAAATTTAAACGTTGGATTACAAATAACTTTATTGTTGGTCGAACATAATTGACTGGATTTCAATGTAGTTTTGGTGGTGTAACCTAATACTGATAAAAAATTGTTTTTTTTTTAAACAATTTCTCTTAGGAGAGAAAGATGGGAAATTTGCTCCTAATAATTATACAGTTTGACATAACAATAATATATTAAAAAATATTAATCAACCAAACCAACAATCAATTAGTTTAATAAGACGAGATGTTAGATCTCTTAATTAATGTCAGATGTTTAAATTCTGATGTTGTAAATAATAAAAAAATTGGGTTGGGGGCTCATCCCCACATTCGACCTTCCCAAAACAAGATTAAAATTAGTCGACCAATAAGTCGAATCGGTTAAAAAAACTAATGTAAAGGAAAGTGAGTAGAATACGTCCATGCATGACGCGACTCCCAAAGAACGTATAGGATGCTCTGCATGGAATTAAACGAGGAAGCCTTCACTTATTGGTCGGTCCATCTTACAAGAAATCATGATCTTATAATTGAACGTAAAAGCTGCTATGGGTCCCCTTCCAATTTAAGCTTTAATTTCTCTGCTTTTTATAAGGAAAAAAACAAAATATAAAAAAGAAAAGTAAAGATGAAAAAACAAGGAGAAGTGGAGAAAGAAAAACAAAGTAGGATTTGATTTGCATGCACTTCCAAAACAATCCCCGATGTTAAAAAGTAGAAAACCTAATTGTTAAGGAAAGATCAAATATCGGGAAGACAAAAATTTATTAAGTTTTTGAACTTAAAAGTAGGAGAGTCAAATGTCTTATTTAATTAAAATTTAAATTAAAAATAATTTAAGATGTTGTTATCTTAATTTTTTTTGGAGGGGCCAATAAATGACTCCGTCCTTGATGGTAATGACTCTTGTTACTAAAAAAACAACTTTGAAAAATTATTGACAGAAAAAGCAACGGGAGAAGAGAAGAAAGTCACCGTACTATTAAAAATTTATAAAGACCGAACGGAAGAGCATGTCATTTAATTAAAATTCAATCTAACTCAACGCTAGATTTATTCGAAGATTCTTGTAACTATCAAACATTAAAAGACTTCCCCAAATAAAAAAGGAAAAAGAAAGAAAGAAAAGGTATACTAATATTGATGCGAGAGTTTTGATCTTTTCAAAGACAAAATCTTATTTGTTTTTTCACATCTTTTCGAGTATTATACTTTGTTTTTCTTGTGTGTGTTTTTTGAAAAGGATTTGACCATTTTTTAATGCAAGTTGAAGTCAAATTATATCGAACTTAGACATCAATCCCACTCGAGATTATCACATTCGAATATGACATTAATTGAACGGTCCATAATGGTTGGCCAAAAGGCACGTCGATAAAGTCATGAAACAAATGAAAGCTTAGTTTCTACACCCATTCAAGCCTCAAGGCCATGCTTTCGATCTTTGGAGCTTCTTAGTCAAATCATTTTTCGAGTTGATTTGCCATTTTTTGTTCTTTGGGAGGATGATGAGGGGATCGGGTTATTCGAATTAGTATTCGAATCAGTATTGTACGATTAAATTTTGCTATAAATCCCTGTACTTGGAAGAAATTTGCGATTCAATTTTTATAATGAAAGAAAGTCAGAATTTAAATACTGACAACTTCAACAATCGAACTAGAATTTTTAAATCGTAAAAGCACGATGATTTGATTTCTAACTTTTTTAAGTACAAGGACTAAATCTAAAACTTTGCTAAAACACAAGGACAGACGGCATATTTTTACCCATTTCCCTTTACATCATCTCCACAATTAAAGAGGTAAACATTAAATATGGTAAAATTGGATATATATTTGCGAAATTAACAAAAATTACGATCGTCCACTATTATTGACGGGTAGTACAAGTAGTACCCCTTTTAAAAATTCTTTGTCCAGGAGCTAGGATGGCCTTTGGATCAAAACTGGCCTTCCTCTTAGCAAATCTCGTCCATTGATTCCCGAAATGTCGTTTCCAGTCCTCCTTTGAACGGTAGTGTGGGAGGTATAGCTTGAAATCCCACCCCTCCTTGGTGCACCAATTAACAATCTCGCGATTCTCCGCGACTTTTTTGTCGACCGACGGACCCTTCGGGACGAAACGGAGCAACCCCACAATGTAGAAGATCTCGCCTTCCGGCAACGCCACCGATGTTCGGCTATCCCATCTGAAGAAAGAACCAAGCATGAATAAGTGAATGACTTTATATGGTCATTTTTGAAACATAAAGTTTTAGCTAAAAACTACATATAATTAGAAGACAAGGAAAGACATGGATGTTTGTCATAGGTCACAATCTTATCCTATATATAATTTCGGAAAACAAAAACAATGTTGTCGAATTATATTCGTAGTCGAATTAGGTCAACATACTAAAATGTATTTTCTATCCATAAGACTCGAATTCAACATATTATTTAAAGAATATCGAACTCTATATGACCCGAGACCCGATTTAAGCTCCAGCGGGGTAATTTCGTCATAAAAATTAGAGACAAGTGTTGGAACCGAGACAAAATTTGTGGGTCTGTTTCTCAAAAGGCAGGGACTGATGAGCCCATAAATTGAAAGTTACCACACTTGGCAAAATCTCACTTTCCATAAAAAGAGTTACTGTCGATGACCAAAACAATCCCCAACATAATAATTTTGTTCGAATTTTAACACAAAAAAATTCAGACAGTGAAAATATATTATTGTTATTTTGGAGGGGGGCCCACCACATATCTTTGTCTCTTCTACGTTTACTTTTACGTTAACAAAACACCTAACATGACGTAAACTGTAAACACAAATCCTCGACCGATATACGGTTATGATCCGCTACGGTTTAGCTCAGAGTACGATGGTACTACAATATGTTTAAAATTAAATGCCGAAAATCGATTTTGGTCCCTGAATTATGCTAAACTTAGATTTTTAGCATATGGTTCATTAATCAAATAATTAGTACTATTAACTATTCTAGTTAAGATTTTAACATCAGATTTTACAAGAAATTCCCTTTCAACTTTTAAAAGTTAGAAGAAAATTTTGAGAAAAAAAAGACAATTTAATCAGAATAGTTACAGATATTAACTGTTTAGATTAACTAATGACTTAAAAAAATTATGCAAAATTAAAGTAATTGTATTAAATCCTAAATTTGAGCATATAGAGGGACCAAAATAAGAATTTGACCACTATGAAAAAATTACAAAATTGAAAGTGGGTCCGGTGGGTCCCACGATATGACACGTTTCGGGATTCTGATGAAACCTCATCATCTCTCACGTGACAGACATGCAGTTTTTGACATGTAATGAAAAACGGGGGGTCCACAATAATAAATAATGGGAGGAGAGGGGTTGGGAAATACTCACTTGCTTCGCAAAAGAGGGTAGATTAAAATGGGCCCACCGATTCCATCTTTCAACATCTTCTTAAACACCGTCCGATCGAAATCAACGATGTCCGATTTGGACACGAACAGGTTCAACCAAGGGTGAGGAATGTCCCAAACACCGTTGGCTTTCGCGTGTTCCTCCGCACGTTTCACACGCAACAAGAACTCCACGTAGCTAACATCCACCGTGGATATCAACCGCTCGACGAATCGTAGCCGTCCGAGAAGCCTGCTTACGGCCTGCAAAGGAAGGAGACAAGGGCAACCACGTCATTTCGAGAATATAAAATAAAATATATGGCATTCGTGAATTTGCAGATTCCAGAAGGTGATGGGGTTATTTTTGTCTTTTTCATGGAACTGTGGGGACCAAAAAAACGTCAGCCAAAATCTCTACGATCAGTCCAGCAAGACGTAACGTTACTATTTTAGCCCTGACAAATTCCTGATATCACGAAAGTGACCGTAACAGTAGAGTGCCATTTTTGTAATTTAACAGAAGCAGAATGGGCATTTTCAAAAGCTTTATTTTTGTGTCAGAAAATCCAATGAAAGATACATTATACTGTATAGTCAGTTTCATCCATAAAAACATGTAATAATTCAGACATTATGACTTTCACAAATAGGGATTATATTTTGATAAATTAAAGTTGAAGGACTAATTATTGAACTTTTCACAAATAGAGGGATGGAATATGCAACACTAGAGTCCCTCCAATGGAATTTATTTATTCTTCTTGTTATAATGGAGGACGAGAATACGGCTGTTCTCGGTCGCTGATGGTTGTACACGTGGAAGCAACCTCGCAGTTTACTTTTTACTTTTTTTATTGTCCGGCGGAGACATGATTGATGATAGGACCCCACTTTTTTATGTTGGTGGTCAACAGATTTATAAGGGACCCACCGAGCTACATCCTAGGTCAAATCTCAGTCACTAAGTCAACTTTTTTTATCATTCATCGACGGCTACCAATCAAGGTTCTATTTTGTTATGTTGTTTCATGATGCAGGTGATTATTAACTATTGAACCAAAAAGAAGAAGAAGAGAAATTACCGTATCTACGGTTGAAGGGTCGTCACTGTTCCGGTAATGGTAAGCCACTTCAAGGCAGTAGAGGACTGAACCGGCGGTTTGAGGGAGGTGACTCGGGTTGAATTCTTGGTCCGGGTTCAACTGTACAGACGGCCAGCCATTGGCCGGATCATCGTTGTTGCAGAATACGAACCCTTCCACGTAATCAAACGACTCGCCTTCTTTCTGACTCACCAGAAACTCAGCGTCCCGAGTGAATTCCTCAAACTCGGAGTACACCACCCTTATCCATCTCACCTAATTATACAAATAAAATAAATAAATAACCACCTTAAAATGAACGAAATTACGTAACATTAACGTGCCAATCATGCACTAAAAAATAAATTCTTTTGGTTAAAATATAGTAAAATTATAGGTCAAAATTTGACTTTGATCCTTCTAATATGTTTGAACTTGCGATTTAATCCTTATTGGTGTATTTCTTTTATATAATCAATAGTTATTTCAAATAGTCACCGGTATTCTGGTTAGGAGGACTAAATATCCGTTTTGAACACAGTGGAGGGGCCAAAATTAGAATTAGACTAAAATACTCACCATGTCTGGAGCTTGTTGAAGCTTAACCCTTGCTCGGGTAATAATACCGAATTGACCGAGTCCGCCGAGGGCTCCGAAAAAGAGTTCCGGGTTTTGGGTTTCGGAGCAGACCGCTATTTCTCCTTTCCCCGTCACGACTTCCAATTCCGTTACGTTCGATGTCTGGGGACCATAACGGAACGCCTGTCCACTAACGCCGGCGTTAGACAACGTACCGCCCACGGTCAAGCTCAGGTAATCGGTCCACGACCTCGGAGCCAAACCGTACCTCGAAACGCACCGCGTCAGGACATCTTCCCATAATGCCCCGCCGGAGACGTCGATACAAGGGGAGCCATTGACGGTCACCAGTTTGAAATGGTTTTCCGCGGTGGAACGCATGTCCACCACGTACCCACCGTCGGACATGGCCTGCCCGTTGATTGAGTGGCCGTTCCCTCTCGCCGCCACCGTCAGATGGGGAGTCCTGGCCGCGGCTTTAACAACCCTAGCTATGTCCTCTGCTCCCGACGGCTTGATTAAATACAAGGGCTTGACCGAATTGAGACCGCCGAAATCTTTACTGGCTATGCCGGAGAAGTCGCCGTTTTCGACGGTGCCTTGTAAGTTGAGGGATTTGAATACGGTGGAAACGTCGTCGTCGCTGTCGTGTACGATTCGGCCCAAGCAAGCTATCATCTTTGTTAGTAGAAATGGGGGTTTTAGTTTAAAAGAGAGAAAAGGGTTGGTTAGTTGCTGTAGTTGATTTTAGTTAGAGAACACTATGAATCTCCGAGTCTAGGAATGGAGGGGCTTAAATAATGCTTGAAATTGGGTTGGATTTTTGGGTTTTAAAAAAAAAAAATTGTTTATTTAAATTAATTAATTAATTAAGGAAGAAAATTGGTTGATGTCAGCTTGAGTTTCAATGCCTTGGTTGACGTTGTGATCCTATAATGTCTGCCACTCTTATTAAATATAATTGAAACAATAAATAAATAATAATCGATCTAGATTAGTCCGTTAATAAGTTTAATATTAATAGCTAACATTTTTACTTATGTATCTCTCTTGATTGATTTGACTGACCTTATATTTTGATACTTACATATGTCGAGATTAGTATATTTTAAATTAGTATGAGTTTGTCATGCTCGACAAACACTGGTGAGCACTACTAACGACGAACACTATTAATTTAATTTATAAATATTAAAAATTAAAAAAACTCACCGTATAATTATAAATTATTTAAAAAATTAAAAAATAAATTAATTAAAATATATTATTTTATTTTAAATTTTCTTTTAAACATAGATCAAAATACATATCTATCACTAAATTACAAAACTTTAATTTTTTTTATTTAAAATTTAAGCCGCCGCTATCATCACCCGCTGCCGCCGCCTCCACTGCTGTTTTAAATCTGTTCGATTGTTAGTAGCCGTCCCAATCTATTTGAAAATAAATCTTACTCTCATCCATTAATTTTTTCTCCCGTTTATAAACAAATCTGTTTCAAACAAATTGATAACAAATCTGTTTCATTAATTTATGAATCCAGTTTCACCCATTTATTTATTTTTTTCTCCTGTTTTGAATTTGTGGGAACGGCAAGAATCCATTAAACTCCCATCTACTCACTCATTAATCAACAATTTTTCGATAAGATAATAACACATCGGATGCTCTAATCGGTGGGGAACGACCGCCATGCATGAGGCAACGACAGGAGGTGACAGCGGTGGCTTGAATTTTAAATGAATAAAAATTAAAATTTTGTAATTTAGGGGTATATAACTATTTTGATCTATGTTTAAAAGAAAATTAAAATTAAAATAATATATTTTAATTAATTTACTTTTTAATTTTTAAATAATTTATAATTATATATTGAGTCATTTATATTTTAAATTTTTATAAATTAAATTAATAGTGCTCATCAGTGCTTGTCGTTAGTGGTGTTCATCGATGCTCGTCGTTAGTGGTGTTCATCGATGCTCGTCGAGCGCCGTAGAATTTTCCCTTAAATTATATAGACCTGGACACCTACCAATGTCAATTTTTTATTTCTACAACAAACTCGGTATTTTAGTAAATAATATTTGTAAAGTGAATATTTTTGTTAAAACCCCTAAAATAAGTTTCGAACAAGTTTAATATATCTTTTGAACAAACTTGGAGTCTTGAACAAATTTTATTTTATTTTTTTATTGAAATTTGTTATGAAACATTTCTTTTAAACAATACATAAAATACCTTTAGTTTTTACTTTTAAAACTCTCAATTGAAATCAACTATGACTTAATTTATATGAATTACTCAGTTAATTATTTATTTTATTTAATGATCATGTCATCAATCATGCTCATCCTTTGCTTACATTTCCACGTTTCTCAAATATAAAAATTAAAGCGTGACATAAATTCTTTCAAATGCGTGAAAAATAATTTAAAAATTAAAATCAATAAATTAATATTATAAAAATTAAACACATAGAGAAAGTCAACCTGTTAATAATTTACCGTGGCACCAAAATTACAATGACAAGTTAAAATGCTTCGTTACTTGTTAAATTGCATCATTTTTATTAATTATTTAAGGTTGAAGTCAAAGTTGAAGACTAGATACAAATTATAAATATTTGAAACATAATGACAAATTTATAATTAATCTATTTTTTACCTTTAATTTTTATAAAAATTTAAGAATTATCGGTTGTCTTGATCATCCGAGAGTAATCAAAGTATGATTTAGTCTTTCAAAAGAATTATAAAATTATATTTTAATACAATTTTAAGTTTGGTCATCCAAATTAGATGTTATAAAATAATCATTAACTTGATTTTTATTAAAAATTATATTTTTATTACTTTCGGATGGTAAAGAAGACATGCCATAGTTATGATTTAACCCATATTTTGATAAAAATATGATTTTAGTCTTTAAAAATAGAACACAAAGGACATATTAAGGAATTCTGCTGAACAATGCCTCTTTTAAAAAGCTCATCCTTAAATTCTATAATTCTTTTATAATAATAAGAGTTTTTCTATGTGTTTAATTACTTTTGGATGGTCAGTGTTATTGCTTTTCATTATAATAATAAGAGTTCCTTTAAAAAACATTTTAACCCCTAATTTGATAAAAAAAACATTCTAATATTTTTTTCGGGTCATTTTGGTGCGTAACGTTACATTCTGTAACTCAAATTAGGTTTTTTAGTGGCAAACGTTAAAAATTTTCAGTTATCCAATAAAAACACGACACTTGACATATTTATGATATTTTCTTTAAATTTTATTTTTTTTTAAACACAAATCTTTAATTTTATAAAAAACTTAAAATATTCAATTTCTCTAAAACCCCAAGCTCTAAATTTCTCCCCTCTCACAACCGGTTCAACCACCATCAACCACCCTTACTTTCATCGCCCCCCCCCCCCCCCCCACAACTAAAAACTACATCATCTCGTTGTCAAACGCCGGCGAATAAATCGTCGATTGCTCCGTCGGCGGACATCCAACAATACAGAAAAAGAGACTGATTGGGCTTCTAATCGACGGTTAAAGGGTGGGGGATGCTAAACAGTCATGTACACGACTGTTGGATGGTGAACGATGAACTGAAGAAAAAAATATATGTTGGGCACCTTTTTGATTGTTAGCCTAAAAAAATTATAAAATTATAAATAAATATAGTGATAAAATAACATTTTAACCTAAATAAAAATTTACAATTCAATTTCGATCTCCCGAAAAAAAATTATGGGTTTGTTCCTTGTTGAAGCTTTTTTATTTTTTTCAATAAAACCATAGGATAGAGTTGTGAGTCAACGAATTTTATATTAGAGATTTATTAATTATTTAAAGCTGTAGCTTTAATGTTTCAACACAAGCATAACTTATAGTTTTTTTTTTGACACATACATAACTTATAGTTTTATAAGTCAATGAATTTTATATATTTGTGGCAAAATATAATGATTTAATTAAAATGAGTGCAACACTTGAACTAATACTGTACAATGCACACATCAACTGGGACAGAAACAGGGATAGACCCAGATGGGATTGGAGGGGACAATTACTCTCTAAAAATTTAAAATTTACATATAATTTAAAAATTTTTAATAAAAATTTCTATGTATTTTTTATTAAAAAATTATTCCCCAAATCTTATAAGTTCGTCTCCTTAAAATTTTATAAGTTTACCTCATCTAACATAAATTCTTTTATCCGTCCCTGGACGGAAATACTAGGAGAATGCAAGGATTTATGTCTTATTTGTTAATGAGTGGTTTTTATTTTTTTCTTAATTTAAATACTTATTAAGTTTAGTGTTTTACACTTAAATTTTAAATTAAATACTTATTAGATTCTTAGTAATTTAGAAGTTAAACGATTTCGTCCATTTCATTATCTAATCATGACTTTGTCATTGACGGTAATAAATAAGTGAAAATGAAAACAACAACAACAAGATTCATGAAACCATTGCAGCGTTAAAATATAATTGGGTAAGTTCATAAGTGGTCATTAAACTATCCTAAAATATTTATTTTGGTCATTCAAATTCAAATGTTACGAAATGAGCATTAAACTTTGATTTTTGTTACAAAATAATTTTTTATCGTTAATTGTCGTTAAAAGATGGCGCGACAGTTAAGCCAATTGTATAATAATACATTTAATCTTCATTATTTAAACATTCTATCAATTTAGTTCTAATTCAAAAATAATAATAAATGTGTAAATAATGATGGCTAAATTAATTGATTTTTTTAAAATTCTAAATAGTTGAGGCCTCATTTAACAGCCACGTCACTCCTTAACGACAATAACAACTCAGATCATTTTGTAACAAAATTAAAATTTAATGACTATTTTGTAATATTTAAAAGTTGAATGACCAAAATGAATATTTTGGGATAGTATAGTGACACATTTGTGACCTTTACCCAAAAAAAATAGTTTAGTCAAATATTATTTTTATAATTAGTCAAATATTTTTTAAGTAATTGAAATTCAACGCCATTGCTTAGGGAAGTGTGAAGCATGCGATAATTCTTAAGTTCAATTTTGGAATTAATAACTTTTCTCAAATTTGATGAATGGGTTATTAGAAAAAACTTTGTCAATTAATTAATTAATTAATTAAATTTTAGGGTTTGTGAGAGAGTTGATGTAATGTAGTAATGATATGGAAGTCAAATGAATTTATTTGAAATTTTCCTTAATTTTTTTAATTCAAAGCCGGCTAGAAAATATTTTTTTAATATATTTTCTCAATATTTTATTCTAAGTCGGCTATGAATTTCAATCTTAATTCTTAAATTATAAATAACTATATTAACTAACTTTTAAGTGGCCATAAGCATAACTGAAGAGTTTCTTCACTATTCCATATGTTTTAATGTGTGTATGTAATGTTCAAAAAACAATGTTTTTTGTCAAAAAAAAATAATGTTTTTTCCCATCAATCTTGATTAGCATAATATCAAATTCAGTTCTCAACATTTTCACATCATGTTAATTTGATCATCATTTTTTAATAAACCAACACATTATTTACATAATATGTCAATGTTGATGGCTAAACTTGTTGATTTTTTTAAGAATTAAGACTAAATTGGTATAATATATAAACATAAAGGTTAAATTTGTTATTATATCAATCAAAATTATATAAGATTGATGGAAAACGTTAATGTCATGATTAGTTGTCTTTAATTGCTCACTTTTAAAATGAAGAAAGACTAAATTACTCCACTTTCTTTCAGATAGCCTAATTTTCCCAATTTTGAAATTAAAGGACTGAAAAGGTCCTTTTACTTCCGTTAAAGTGATGGCCTAATTCTTAAAAAAATCATAATTTTTAATGGGACTGTGACTATATGACTGAATAAAAAAATTATACATAAATACATAATCATTGTTACAACAATAACTACTGATGCTATCAAATTGTACCAACTAATAACATTATAAAAGTAAAAAAAGACCAAATTATGAAAATTAAAAGATAGTGACTAAATTATAAATTTTAGCATAGAAGATGGGGTTGGAATCACAATTAAACCCTCAATTTATTTTTTTGGTTTCCCTTCTAGTTTCTAGTGTTTCGTCCTGACTAATCCGAACCGACCCGCATCGCACACCTGACCTTGGTGGGTGAATCTCCTAGCAGAGATTTTCTGCATATTGTCTCGAACTTAAAATCTTGTTTAAGCGATACCAAGCTATTTACCACTTAGACTAACCCCGTTAGCACCCTCGTTCACTTTTTTAATTTGAGGCATTTTCATTTTAAAAAAAATACCGGTTGAATAGTATGTACAAATACCTGTTTTGCATTAGTAAAAATTTAATTAATTTTGTCGATAATCTCTAGAACAGGTGGCTGAAACCTCTCTGTTGACACCTTCTTTTTTTGAAGTTGTGAATTTAATATTCATTAGGAACAATTTTCTTTCTTACTCCTCCCTCTCTGGTAAAAAAATGTTCAAAAAAAAGAAAATTAATTATATCTATTCAATATTTATAATTTATCAATTAATAAATATTTGTGGGTGACTGCTGAGACAATTGATCAATCATCTAATTAACCCCACACGAAATGGGGTTTTCTCTTTTATAACGATAGAAACAACCAAAGTTCATCAACTTGTAATTTGTATGGCCACTAAATAATTATAATAAATAATTCAAACAAACAAAATAAATAAATAAATAAATAAATAAATAAATAAAGGAGAAGAGATATGAGAATCCGAGGCATGTATGCTATCATCACTACTTAAAAGCACAAAACAGATATCCCAAAGTTCTTTTAAGTTTAAAGCTTTTTTTTGCAACTTCAAACCCTATTTATTTTAGTAAAAAGAAGCTTTCTTTAGCTTCTTTTCTTTTATGAGATTAATTTAACAGCAATTTTTTGGATGCACATGTTTAAAAAAATGATAAATTATGTAAATTATTATTGAACTTTACTCTTAAACCTATTTTAGTTATTAAATTTTTAAAATGTTCTCACGCACTAAAGTATAGACATTGAATGTTTTTTGTCACTAAAGTTAGGACATTGAATATTTTTGGTCACTCTTAAACCCAAAACGGTCGTAGATGGTGGTCATTTGGACCCAAATTTCACCAATCACTTCGTCTCGGCCTCCTGAGCCTGAATTCGACCTCCATTTCGTCAGAAAGTGTTCTAAAATTCACGAATCAACGAAAAACCTTCTTATTTATCTCTCATCGATATCTCTCTTCCGTCGTCGGGTAGAGCATGTTTCTTATTATGTTACTTCTCTCGTGCCGATGAAGTTTTTCACCATTCGGATCTTAGAGAAGTTCCTTCATTCGCCGATAATAGACGTTGTCAAAAAGTTAATGGATGAATGACAAAAAAACGTTCGATATCTAAACTTCAATGAGTAAATTGAACGTTTTGAAACTTCAATGAGCAAACTAGATTTGAGAGTAAAGTTCAGTGATGATTTACGTAATTTACCCTAAAAAATATAAAAGTATACATACTTACTTTAAAAAAAATAAAAATTTAAATCTCTACTTCTTACCAGAGAAATATTCTATGCACTGGCAGTAGGGGTGGGCAAGACCGGGTACCCGACCAATTTGTCTAGAATTGGTCCCGGTCCCGGTAACCACCAGTTCCTGAAAATAGGAACCAGTCCCGGTCTCGGTTAGACCGGGTCTCAAATTATAGGAATTGGTGCCGGTACCGGTGGGAATCGGTACCAATACCGGGTACCCAGTCAATTGGTCTACTATTAAAAAAAATTGAGCGAATTTTTTTTAACCACCAATAGTAATATTAAATAACAAAATCTTATAACGAGTCATCCTCATAGTATTTATACATAAAGAGAAAGTTTGATAAAAAGAAATAAACAAAAGAACATTATCTATTACAAGCAAGGTCACGAAAAAGTTTGATAAGAAAAGAGTGTCTTCAATTTTTTCCAACCTCTTCAACACTACTCGATCCATTGTCTTCCAATTCTGAAATGAAAAAAAATATATTATAACAAGTCATAAAAAAAGATGACATATAAAAGATTAAAAATAATATAATGTAATGTATTACCTTCTTCATATCTCTGAACATCTTCAAAAAATTGTTCCATGTCAACACTTATATTTGATGCCCTTAACCAATCTTGAGCACAAACCAAAGCTTCCACTGTTTTTGGCCCCAAACTACTACGAAATTGATCAAGTACACGCCCTGATGTACTAAATGCAGATTCACTAGAAACTGTTGAAACTGGTATGGCTAAAATATCCTTAGTCATTTCTGCCAAGATCTTGTACTTCTCACTTTTTATCTTCCACCAATGTAAAATCTGAAAATTATTTGCTTCTCTTTTTTCCCTCGCTTCCTCGAGATAAATGTCTAATTTACATTTGACCACAACACCTTCAACATCTTCCTCGTCAAATTCATTATAAAGATTGTTCAAGTTATCATTTTGTGAGGGCATTGCATTCTCACTAAAATCAACATCCATCCTATCTAATTTAGAATCATGGGCAGAATTTTTTGAAATGGAAGAAACTCTAGCACCATAAAAATCATATATTTTTTTGAAGCACATCATATAAATGATCAAACATGGCATTCACCTTAGTAAACTCAAGTGGAAAAAACTTTCGAAGAGAAAATCTCACAAACCTCAACTTATATCGAGGATCAAGAACCACTGTAACTAACATCATGACATTTGTCTTACTAAATTTTATATAATACTTATCAAATTTTTCTCTCATTTGGCTACCCATATTTTTAAGATCCGGATCACTAGAACTTTTCCACTCCAAAAGAGAAGTAAGCACACCCAATATCTCATGAAAATGTATGTTTGTAGTGACATACAAACTACCAGACAACCTCTTAGTAGCCTCATAAAACTGTTTTAAACACACAACCAATACTTTTGCATTTGCCTAATCTATTCTTGTAAAAACTCCATCTTTAAGCTCTTTACTAAAATCAGGGTCATCTTCCTTATACCTATTAAAAACTTTTTCAAATTTTAATGCAGTTTCAAGGATAAAATATGTAGAATTCCACCTTGTAGACACATCAAGACATACAGAACCTTTACAAGATACTTTCACAAGCATAGAAGAGCGAGCAAACACTTAAGCTCTAGAAAGAGAACTTCTCACGTATCTAACGGCACTATGAATTCTAGTTATTGCATCCTTCACTATATGTAAACCATCTTTCACAATCAAATTTAGCACATGGCAAGCACACCTCAAATGAAAATAGCTACCATCTAGAATAAATTTATCACGAAAATTTGCTTTTAAATACCCCACAGCCACATCATTCGAGCTTGCATTATCAACAGTTAAGCACGATATTTTATCTTCAATTTCCCATTGAAGAATGCAAGCTTCAACAACTTTTCCAATCTCTTTACCTTTATGATTATCCATCAACTGAAAATTTAGAATTCACTTGTGCAACTTCCAATTATCATCAATAAAATGAGCAGTCAAGCACAAGTAATTAAAATTTTGAATTGAAGACTAACAATCAGTTGTTAAAGCAACTCTTGATTTTACACCTTTCAGATTTTTTTTTTTCAATTTTCTCTCTCACATGTGAACAAGTTCTTTACATCTCTCGCTACTGTGTAACGGGAAGGAATTTGAAATTGAGGGACAACCACATTACAAAAATATCTAAATCCTTCACGCTCAACTATAGAAAAAGATTGCTCATCAACAATTACCATTTTCGCAAGAGCAAGTCTACATACATTCTGATCAAATTCCCAATTACTAACAATTGGAGTATCGGTTGGAGTCGCTCTAAAAACAAAAATTACTTTTTGCTTTTTATCTATGTTTAGAGGGTACTTAGGACATGAGCCAAGATGCTTCTTTAAATTTGAAGTGCCATTATCAGTATTAGCAATCAGAAACTTACTACAATATTTGCATTTGGCTTTCACAACTTTATCAGTGATTGGATCTTTGACGTCCCAATAATGACTCTAATACTCTGACTTTCTCTTATCTCCAACCTTTTGTAGTTGTGCTTTTGCTTGTGGTTTTGGTTCTGATTGTTCCTTATTTGCATTACTCTGATCATCATCTAAAATAACTTGATTTAGGTTTAAATCTTTCATCACTGTAAAAAAAAAACAAAATTAGCATAAAAATAATAAAGAAAAAAAATCAAAACATGTATGTGAAAAAGAGAGACTTGCCTTTGAATCAAATTTGAGATGATGATATACCAAGCGTCAGTTCCTCTGTGAGAGTAAATAACCAAATAGCATTCAAGAAAAAAAATAGAATATAAAGAAATGAAACGGTGGTATTGGACAAATGTGAAATAGGGAATTAATAAAAGGATTTGGGGCTTTAATTTTGGGCTAAAGTGATCTTAATAGACCAGTATCGAGTACCCACCGGGTACCGGGTCTAAAAAATTAAGATTCAGTCTCGGTCTCGGTCGTAATCGGACTTAAATTTTAGATCCAGTCCCGGTCCTGCCGGAATCAATTTCGGATAAAAATCCACCGAGTTTGACCGGGTCTGAGACCGAGACCGGATAACCGGGTTTTTTGCCCACCCCTAACTGGCAGTGGAAAACTTATTTTCCACAAACGCCTAGTTTTAGGGTTTAGATGTTATGGTTTATGGTTTAATGTTAGGATTTAAGTGTTTGTAGTTAGGTTTTAAGGTTTGAGAATATATTATATGGTTTGAAATTTAGAATTTACGGTTAAAAATTTATGGGTTAGAGTTTAAGGTTAATAAAAGGACATGTAACAACTTTAGAAGTCCGCTTGTAGAAAAGAACTTTCTACTATTTTTTATTGACGATGCATTAAATAATTACACATTCTAAAATCCTAGAACTTAAACTTCATATTAAATTCCTACATAAAAAAAATGACTACATAACATGTGTTGAATAATTTTCCTTAATTCAAAATACACATAAGTTAAAGATTCGAAGGTAAATCTTTTTATCACTCTACTTGTTTAATCGACATAAACATATGAGGATTGATTTGTCAATTCAGATAACATTATTTTGCATTCAAGTGGTTGGCAACTAGTTTGCTTTGTTCAAATGAATCCAAACTTTGATTTTCATTTGGAAATTTAAATAATTAATTCACGTCAATTTTTTTAATATTTTGGGTGGTGGAGCCTTGGACCATAGCACAAAATGGAAAAGCCTCCTTTATTAGTATTAATTTTGGTCATGGTTCATATTAAATTAAGGTAACATTCATTTACTTTATCTTTGAAAAATTATAAAGCGTAAAGCATTTGGCTTTCTTGTTCTTGCATGTTTCCCTACCGTACTTTACACACAAATAATCCAATGTTCTAGTTGAGGTTGCAAATTCTAAGATGACTATAGTTTATAAATATACATTAATTATTATATCAATAGGTTTTAATTGGCATGGAACTTGTTAGATCATCGAGATAGAGACGAAGTTAGAAATTTATGTTAAAAAAATTAATAAAAATGTAAAAGTTTTAAAAGTCAAAGTTAAAAATGGGTTAGTACAAAGGATTAAATTAAAGTATTAATGTTTAAAAGGTAAAAATGTAATTTTATTTCATTTAATCAAGGGTTAAAAAGTAAAAATGCTTAAAATGAATTATTAACTCTTAATAGGGTCAATATTACAAAATTCTTATTTAATCAAGACTCTTGCCTATCCGCAGGCCGTAGCTTCCTTGGTTGTATGCGTGTGTATATCTAGAGATAAATATATATGATTATGATATGATCTATTTATACAGTCCAGATTATCTAATTCTCTTTCTTCCTTTAAAAATTTTCTCATTTTCAACTTTTTAATATCAACTATTAATTTATATTTATCCAATGATCCGAAATTAATGTAAAACTCAAATGTTTTTTATTGTGTAACTGGATCTCATCCCTATATACAGGGGCGTATCTATCATAGGTCAAGGTAGGTCACTTACCTACCATAAAAAAATGGATAAACTACTTTAGATGTCATTTAATTATTAATAAAGTTACAATTAAGTTATTCAATTATTAAAATTTACAATTGGGTCACTTAATTCAAGTTTTAGTTATGCTCAGATCACTCCTCCGTTAAAATACAAATGAACATCTAACAAGATTTGGTATAATGATAGTTCCAGTCCTCAAAACTTATATATTCTACCAATTTAATCCTAATTCAAATTAATTCAAAAAATTTAACCATTAATACTTACAAAAGACATCAATTTAGTCATTTTCTTCTCCAAATCACTTGTATACATTCGTTAACACTAGAGTACTTCATTTAAAACTATTAATGCCAGATCTATAATTAGTATCTACATTAGAATTAATTCATTGAAATCTATTTAAAATTATTTATGAAAACGTTCTACTTTAGTTATTGTTACCCCGTAATTTTCTACAAAAATTAAAGTTTTATATTATTATATAATTTTCTTAGTAATTTCATATATTATTAAACGACTTCATTATTTATTTTTTATTTTAAAACAAATTAATAATTAAACTTTTTAAGTTACTAAATTTTTATTATTTAACAGATTTCTTAAATTCTTAGCAAGTCTTTGTACTTTTATTAAAAAAATGAAGTTATAAAGATTTGGTGATAGAGATTAGTGATTATTCATATAAAAGTGCGGGAAGTCTTTTTAGATGGTTTAAGTTACTTACAAGTAATATAAAATGTTTTGTGTTCAGAGCATTAGTTGTAAAAATGATGTTTTAGAATTATTTGTTTAGGGAGAAAATTTGTATAGACTAATGTGAATTGCTCTATACATGTTTTATTAAAGAAAATTAGTAACTAAATCATAGTGGACCCCTTACATATGTATTTATGTGTGATTGAATGGTTCTTTGTCATGTCAGTTATGAACATTTTAAGTAATTTTTGATGACTTATTCAATCTATTCTTATCTTACTTACATATGATTGTATTTATTATCGGTGGGTGAACTACCAAACTTAAATTTCTAGATCCGCCCCTGCCTATATATACATACACACACGATCAACTTCAAGCAATGTGTTAGCTTACCACTTTTGCATTCATTGGTAATATCTAGGGTGGGTATAATTTAATTTAACTCGAAAAAAATCGAATTATTAGAATTGACTCGAGGCGAAAAAATTCGAATCGACTAAAAAAAATTTCAAATAAAGTTTGAGTTATAAAATGGAAATTTAAATAACTCGAAATTTTTAGTAATTAGTGGATCGATTTTCAAGTTCGAGTTGAGTCCCTCAATTCCGCATTATATATATCACCCCTAATATTATCAACACTTTGATTTGCTTTGCTTTGCTTTGGGGGGTGGCAATGGCCAACTTGTCTCCTTTGCAATTAGTGTCACTTGCATCTCAACAAGCACTTGTTCAAAGACGTCACCGTTTTTTTTATTTTGCTTATATCATGCTTTATATTGGACCAATCTTCCTTCATTTTATATGTGTGTGTGGATTTGCTCAGACAAATTAAGGGTTTTAAATTACATTAAGAATTTGACTTATCTGCAATTTACATGTTCATACATGTCATCGGATTATTACAAGAAAGGGTTATGCATTATGTCATGCAAGTTGTTTGGAAGCCGAGAAAATCATCCTAAATGAATTTATTTTGGACGGAATTCAGTTTTTTTAATATTAGCTAGTTGGATTAATAACATAATATGTCCTCAAACACTGTTTTATATTTTAAATTAATCCTAAACTTAATAAGGGTGAAGTCAGAAAATATGTTTGGGGACCGGTAAATTATAATTTTTAAAGAATTAATATTTGATGTACTGTCAGTGAATTTTTTTACAAAACAAACGAAACGGTAGATCCTGACGGTCGGCGACCAATATTAAAATTGATGCCACCGCCGGTGTTTAAAGGAAAAGAGGAACAAGAGTGAACGGCTCTATAGTTACACACTTATTGGTTTGATAACAAATAAACAGGCGATACTATTAAAATTTAGAAGGGTTGATTCTTTTAAAAGTTCGTGACCAATTCAAAATTTTGACTATAGTTTAAAGACCTCTCATGCAATTAACCTAATTGGTTTGGTTATTTTAGAGGTGGATGTTCTTGGAACATTTCATATAATTTTTCAACATTCAAAGATATTGTACTGTGCGTAATCTGATATTCTGATGCAAAGATGAGGGGCCACATGAAATCGTTTTTGAAAACGAAGGTCATTAATTAAAATGATTTTTTTTCTCGTATAACCACTGATAAACAATTTATTGACTGATTAATCTAGATCGGTTATTGTATGAATCTGTTATAGATAATTTATTTCATTCACAACGTTAGAATTCGAACCTATAACCTAACTTAAGGGATATTGCAGATTTAGAATTCGAACCCATGACCTTACTTAAATGATCTAATATCTCATTAAAATAACTTCAAAATTGTTTGATTTGTTACCCTATTTGCTTCATAGGATCCGTGGAAGGTCAATCTTTTAGGGTTACTTTGTTAAGGTTGAAGATAGCCGCAAAGGATCTTGCTGTTGAATATTGGAGCTGAGAATCTTATGACATCACTTGTTTCTTTTTTCTTTGGTTTTCTTGATGAGAACAAATACATATTTCCAATGAGGCAAAGACATTCAATTGCGTTTTCTTGTAATAATGTAGACAATAGAATATCTGTTTGCTAATTAATTGAGGTTGAAAAATACTAATCTTTCTTGTAAATTACTATGGGTAAACTTCTTGTAAAATTCATGTAAACTTTCTTGCGTTTTCGTGTTCGTTCATGTTCGTTCGTTTAAATGGTAAACGAACAGAAATGAACATAGACGAACACAAAAGAACACAAACGAACATATATAATTTGTTAAATATTTAATATTTTTGGTTAGTTTGATTAATTCAGTTAATTAACCGATTTTAAACCGAATTAATCGATAATTGAAATTTGAAAAAACTCTTAATCATTAGCCGAAACCTAAAATTATCTAATAGATTAACCATTTTTGTTTTGGTTCGGTCGGTTAGTTCGGTTTAACCGAATAATGAACACCCCTGGACATATGTGAATAAATTTGAACGAACATAAACGAACGAATTAGCGAACGTTCACGAACATAAATGAACGAACAAACCTTTTGTTCGTGTTCGTTCATTTAATTAGACGAACAAAAAATCTTATTCATGTTCGTTCATTTAATAAATAAACGAACATAAACGAATTTCCCGCCAAACAGTTCACGAACGGTTCGTTGAAAGTTCGATTCATTTACAACCCTAACTGGAAGTGTAATATAAGTATAACATCAAATTAATCTAGCTATTATAAAAGTTAGCAACTTAGTTATTGCACAATTAATTTCGAACGACAAAAATTTTTGACGTTAAAACATCGAAACGACCAACTTAATTCAATGACCAAGTAATTCAGAGAGGGAGTCGTTTTGGGAATGTTGGCATTGTTGCTCATTCGAAAGTTTTTTGGTATAATAGTATTCTAGGTAATTTTTAGTTTAAATATA
The DNA here is from genome assembly GCA_958450335.1 of Hibiscus tridactylites. Taxonomy (NCBI): domain Eukaryota; kingdom Viridiplantae; phylum Streptophyta; class Magnoliopsida; order Malvales; family Malvaceae; genus Hibiscus; species Hibiscus tridactylites. Next base: position 3,413,901 of record OY288289.1, on the reverse strand, counting down.
GATAGTAAAATAAGACTTTGTTCTTCTTAATTTTCAGATCTAGAGGCTTAACATACTATTGTCTCTTTTAAATTTTAAATTTATAGGCTTAACAAACTCTTGCCCCTCCTAATGTTATTCTCAGGATAATTCCCAGAAAAAAAAGAAACAAATAGAAGAGTCCCTAAGATTCAATACCAATCGAATAAATTTGATCACTTAAAAATAATTATATGAATCAATTAAATTAAATTCCGGGTTCAAAACCGCTCGATAACAGAGAAAATGCAATATTGAAATTGGGATAATCTTGAAGAATAGTGACTGTATTTATGCTTTTCTATAATGCTTGGATTGGCTAGATGAAGTAGAATCCAACATCCAATTTGTCAAACAGAACACAATATGATCTCTTAATTGGGATATATTCTTCCCCCTATTGCAGGGATAATCCTAGACTGCACAATGGCAAAATTTTATTTATATATTTTTTTATTGCCGTCTCGGTTTTTCAAGGCTTTGTGGTGAATAGTCCGGGCTGACTCGCGTCGTATACTTGACTTTGGTGGGTGAGTCTCTCAACGAGAATTTTCTGCTTACACAAAACCTCGAACTCGAGACATGCTTAAGCGATATCAAGCTGTTTACCACTTGGAACAGCCCCGTTGGTATAAATTTTATGGGTTAACTACTGGAATAGTCACTTATGTTTCCCCCAGTACAGAGTTAGTCACTGATTTTGAAAAATGACCAGTAAGATCACTTACGTTTTCGGGGCGTAAACTTTTGGTCACTCAGCCGTTTATTGCCGTTAAACGTTGACGGCTTGGTGACCTGGCAGCGAAAAAATAAGGGCAAATTATTGCAATGGACATTAAAGTTTATCCCATGTACATTTCTAGTATCCGATTTTAAAAAATAAACATCATAGTCACTATTGAAAATGTTTCTTTCTAATTTCACCCTTGAATTTTTAAAAATTCATTTTCAACCCTAAAATTTTGCAATCAATTGGTACAATAATATTATAAAGGCTTAAATGAAAAATAGGTGCCTAAAGAATACTTTTTTTGAATTTTAGGTGCCGAAGGTATTAACCAATTCATACCAATAATATTATTAATAGATTGATTTAAAATATTAACATCTTGTACCAATCAATTTGTACAAATACATGTTAATATTAACCAAAATGGATGGAAAAATTCATTAAATTTATAATATATATTTATTTTGAAAAGTAAATTTATAATATATATTAATTAATAATTACAGTGGTGGGTTAGTAGAGTTTAAAGTGATAAAAATTGAAATGTTAACGAGTTATTTTTAAAAAAGTTAAAATTAACTTAAAATAAAATATTAAAATTTAATATTGTTTAAAATAAATAATACTCGTAGCAGAGGAAAAAAGAAAGAATTATCAGAATAGACATACATCAAAAAGAGGAGAAAGAGGAAACTGCTTATATCCTTGAAGCATTACAAAATTTTCAAGTAATAAATTCTTATTGCATAAATGTAATATATATTAGATGAGATGATACATATATATATATATATATATAATTACAAAGCAGAGTTGGACCGAGACTTATTCATCTTCATCTTGTTCATCGTTTTCGGCGACGCCGTGTTGGGGAAAATGACCGCCTTGATCCGACGACCAAAGGGGTGTGCTTAGGTGCGACGATCGGCGACGCCGTGATAGGGAAAATGACCACCTTGATCCGGCAACCAAAGGGGTGTGCTTAGGTGCGACGATCGGCGACAGAAGCGGCGGCAATTTGGGAGTTTGGATTTAGGTGATTTTAAGGATTTTGAGATTGTTTTGTGAAATTTTAAAATTTTAAGATTTATAAAAAACTAGAAAATTTAGGTGTAGTTCTTTTTAAAACAACCCAAATTTGTACCACGTGTCAAGCATTGATTGGTTAAATATATATATTTTTAACATCCATTAACTGTTAGACACCTAAAATTCTAACTTTTGAAACTTCAGGCACCTATTTTTACAAAAAATATACTTTCGACACCTAAAATTCAAAAAGGGTATACTTTAGGCACATTTTTCATTTAAGTCTTTATAATATTATTGTACTAATTGATTGCAAAGTTTTAGGGTTGAAAAATAAATTTTTAAAAATTCAAGGGTGAAATTAGAAAGAAATTTTTTTAGTAGTGACCATAATGTTTATTTTTTAAAATCGAAGACTATAAATGTACATGTGATAAACTTTAGTGGCCATTGCAGTAATTTATCTTTATTTTTTTCGCTGCCAGGTCACCAAACCGTTAACGTTTAACGACAATAAACGACTGAGTGACCAAAAGTTTATGCCCCGAAAACATAAGTGACCTTACTGGTCGTTTTTCAAAACCGGTGACTAACTCTATACAAAGAGAAACATAAGTGATTATTCAAGTAGTTAACCCAAATTTTATTTATATTTATACCCTTGTTTTCAAACAAGATTTCATTGTTAAATGGCATATGATTCAACTGACATATGATGAGGGCTGGTCTGATATTGTCTTCCCAAAGTGTCACAAACAAACACTCTATTTGATTTCATATTGGACCTTTGCTTTGTTTGAATGAAGTAAATATTATCTTACCTGAAATTCTATTTGCCAGTCTCCTGAAACTTCAAAAGAAAAATATGGTAGATAAATTTTTTGTTTAATCACTAGTATTTGACTTATTGGTCGATTAATCTTGATCAGATTTTGTAGAGGCCTAGTATGAGAGTGAGCCTCACAACTTAATTTTCTCCATTTACAATGTCAGAATTTGAGCTCCTGACGGGACCTAACGTTTCATCCATAACCCTTTACTGATATGTTGTTTGTCCCGAATGAACTAGACAATGCAAGAGAGGTTGATATCTATGCCACATATGTTACAAATTTGATTCTCTTTCTTTTTCTTTGATATTTTGAGAAGTTAGTCATTTTACTTTAATTTTGACGAATTTGATCCTTTTGTTTATTTTGAAAACTAAGATATAAATTTTAGTTGTGGATAAATGCATGAATATGAGCTACTATTTTTTTTTTATTAATTTGCTTCAATAAAAAAATACCGAATTACTGATTTTTAACATTTTTTTGCATATAAATTATTGAACTGTTGATTTTCAAATAACTGAACCATTTTTTTAGTTTTCATAAAGAACAAAACCCAAAATTTTGAAGAATTCGAAAATTCTAAAATTGAGGACGAATTTAAAATCTAAACCACAGTTTGAGGAACATCTAAGACAATTAAACTATATATATATTTAAATATATTAAGAGTTGTATGGTAGACATATCATTTTGGTAAAATATTCCCATTATCTGGTGAATTGCTGAAAATGAATTCAATTATATATAAACTAGAGACAAAAACATTTTTTATTATACAACTTCACTTTATTTAATATATAGTTTAAATCCATTAGCCATATGGTCCATCTTTAGGCAAACATTCTGTTCCATGTCCTTGCAATCCCTAACATAATTGTATTGGCATTGAAAGAAAAATCAAGAGGAAAAAGATAAGAGAAAATGCTTGGATAAAGAATCCATCTAATCAGGTTCCATATGCTACAGTACAATAATTTGAGATATTGTGACCACCCATTATCATTTTCGGGTAATTTAATTGAACTGATAATCGAAATATATTTGGGGAAATAAATCTGAATTTGTATATATATAACTAGACGTAAACTTCGAATATTTGAATTCTTGGATTTTCGACAAAGAATTTTGTCCTATGGACAATTTTTAGGGTAAAACACGTAAATCATCACTAGATTTTAGTCCCAAATCTGTTTTGATTAATGAAGTATTAAAATGTTCAATTTACTCATTGAAGTTTAGATATTGTACGTTTTTTGTCACTCCATTAATTTTTTGATGGCGTTATGGCATGGACGTTGTTCATTGTCATCGTCGTCGGATGTTATCGTCGACAGTCGTAGATGATAGTTGTTCGGTCCTAAATTTTACCAGTCGCTTCGTCTCGGCTCCCTAAGTTCGAATTTGACCTTCATTTGGTTGAAAAGTGCCTCGAAGTCAAGGAATCAGACAAAAAATTTTCAGTTTTTCGCTCGTCGATCTCCCTCCTCCGCCGTTGAATGAATCCCGTTTCTTAGTATACTGTTCTTCTCGTACTGATGAAGCTTTCCACCGTTATTGTTCGCCGGTAATGGACGCCGTTAAAAAGTTAAAAGAGTGATAAAAACGCTCAATGTCTAAACTCTAATGAATAAATTGAATATTTTGAAACTTTAGTGACCAAAATATGGTTAAGAGTAAAGTTAAGTTATGATTTATGTAATTTACCCAATATTTATTCCACTATGGAACAAGGTCCACAGAAAACACATATAGCCAATGGGCAGGACTGTGTTTCTTTCACAATGATTCAGGGTTTGAAGTTTGAACTTTCCACTATCATGATTCAGTCCCCTGGGAACAAGTTTCTGTATGATGATGGGGCTCTCTACATTTCAGTTCATGGTAGGGATGAACCTAGGGATGCTGGAAGAGGTAATCACACCTTCTAAAAATTTTAAACTCCTATATAATTTATATATATTTTTATATTTTTTCTTTGTATTTTTTATCAATTATCTAATATCATACCTCTAAAATTTTAATATAATTTTCTTATCTTTCACATCCCATGACATATAATTATGTGTCGTCCTTGTTTATGGCCACCTTTATTCTTTGATATACTTTATGAGGAAAGCATATTCCCAGAAATGGAACGACATTTTCTTTTTCCATTTCTTTTTTGATTTGATACCAACACAATATCCATCACTTACTTGCAGTCAAATCATGAAAGAGTAATATCTCCAACATTGCCAATACCATGAGTGTGCCTAAAAAATGGCAGCCTAAAAAATTCGTTAAAAACGACCGGCCTAAAATATTATTAAAATTTAAAATTTATAACATTTTACATTATGTGTTCTTAACATTTTAGGTTATACAAACTAATCTAAAATACTACATATTTTGATAATATTTTGGTTGATATTTTTAGTTGTTTCAAGCTGTTGCACAACAGACTCGTCCCAAAATCATGCTGAAAGTTGAAACCTGTAGAACTTTGAAGTCATATTTTTCAACGTCTAATCAAACTCTAGTACTGGATGAATTGGAACCGTCTGATGTCTGATTGATTCTTGTGTATTTGATAAGCACGAATCTTCAGAGGGTAAAACAATTGCCTATTGGAAAGTAACAATCAATTACATAAGCTTTGTGGCTTCAAATTTGGGTTTAATTAACAAGTTCATGAAAAGGCAGCTTAGTAAATCTACTGGCAGCTTTGTTGGCTATGAATATGGTTGTTACAATTGGGAACATAAGTTGAGACGAACGTAAATTTTTATGTTAAAGAGTACAAACTCTTATAAATATATAAAAATTAAAAATTTTGAGTAAGTGTTATTGCTCTTTTCAGCACCCTTCAATCTATCTTTGAATGCAAGGATATTGGATTACACAGTGGTACAAAGAGTTTCTGAGTAGGTGTTATGCATGGGAGGGTCGATAGTTGATAAGGAGGGACAAACACACAATGGTGGATCTATGAATTTTTTTGAAGGTGGACACACATATAATTATTTTTAGTCAGTCTTTGATTATAATTTATATGTGGGTAAGCAAAACCAGTAAAATATATGTATGTATATATTCAATTTATAGCTGACAATTAAGGCTTAAGTGGCAATTAAGTGATTAAATTATACCATTTTTTAAAATAGGTGCTTAAAGTATTTTTCGAGCCAAATAGGCGTCTAACGTTTTCAATGTTACTCAAATAGGTGCTCGCCGTCAACGTCCGTTAATTTTCACCGTTAAATGACACATGTTAGCTTCTTAAAATTCTAAAATTATATTTAAAAATAAATAAATTACAAAATATTTTCTTTATTTCACAAATTAGCCCTAAAATTTGAAACCCCTAACCCTCAAAACCTAAATCCCGATTTGACTTGATTTCGCCGTCGATCGCCACACCGTCACCCACAACATTCGTCGTCGGACCATCACGAGCATTTATCCCATCACCTCGTCGCCAGAAATCGACCGACGCCGTGCTAAACGCCGAAATCGTCGAAGAGTTCATTCGAATAATTCACGATGAACGACAGCATAACGGGCGATGAACTGTGTGTGGGGTGTTCGACAAGGGAAGAGTGCTTCAGTCCGTCGCCGGAAACGCAACCAAAGCCGGTGGTAGTGTCCGGATTTGGGGTTTAGGGATTTGGGGACCATTTTGAGATTATTTGAAAATTTTAGGATATTTTAAAAATTCTGATTTATTGGTTAAAAAATAAAATAAAAAATATTTAATACTGCCACATGTCATGCTTTTATTGGTTAACAAAACTTTTTTTAACGGACAGTCACGACGGGCACTTATTTGAATAACTTTGAAAACGTTAGACACTTATTTTGCCCGAAAAATACTTTAATCACCTATCTAGAAAAAAAATTATACTTTAGATACTTGTTTGTCAGTTAAGCCTGGCAATTAATGTTGCATTTTTGGCATTTACTTGGTCAACTTGTTGTTGGATTTTTGGCATATTCCGTCCTCCCAATAACCAGGAAAAGAGAGATACATAATTTTCTTTAACATACTTGTCTATGTCTCAAGGACAAAAAACTCATAAGAAAAATTATAACCTATTTGTTGTTTCTTTGAAGACAAAGTGTGAAGTGATGGCTGATTTTGGAGGTTACAAACACAGATAAATTAATTTAGGATCAAAAGAGAATCCAACGTCCCCCCCCAATCAATTCCTTAAGATAAAAGGTTGTAATTTTATGATTAAATGCTCAAGTAAGGGTCTAATCTTTTAAAACGGTTGAATAAAGGTATAATATTTTTGAATTTACTCAAATAAGAATCCAACGTTTTTAAAATCATTATTTTATTTACACTTATCTAAGTAATTAAGAAACATTAGACCCTTGAACCCAACGAGTAGATTCAATGAAAAAGAGGATGATATTCATCCTAGAGATATGAGTTCGAGCATCTATGTGTGCGTTGCCAAATGATTAAGAAAAAAAATATAAACACATACTACTATATAATCACACCAATATATTTAAAAAAATATTAGACCCTCATTGAGTAATCCACTGTACCAAAAGTACTAAATGTGAACAAAAAAAAGTGAAATGGGGTAAAAATGCAACTAGCCTCATCAAGATTAAGAAAAAACATTGTGACAAAACTTCTCATAAGTTAACATTACTATACGTGAGCTTAAACAAGTAAATCTTTATTTTTTTCCTTTTTATTTGCTTTTAAATTTGTTTATATTCGGTTCATGTTCATTAAGTATCTTAAAATTATGTACATGTTTATTTATTTAAAGTTATATATTCATTCATATAATATTTGGAAACAATAAAGATGAAATCGAGCTAAGTTAAGCCTGAACAATGCAAGCTCGAGCTCGTCTCAATATTTAAAGCTTGATACTCAGGCTCGAGCTTTATCAACTTAAAAAAATATAAGCTTAATTTTTCTCAAGATATATTTAAGTTATTCGAGCTCAATTACCATTTTACTCAAACTCAATTACACGAGTTCAGTTAAGCTTGTTTGTATCTAAGGTCATACATGAACTCAAATTATCATTTGCATGTAAACTAAAGGTATTTATGTGATTTAATAACATAAAATATTTATAATATGTATTAATGACAAAATTTGATTAGACTCGCAAATAATTCGAACCGAATATTATAGTACATGTACATGTAAATATATGGGTATGTAAGAGGCTGTTTACGTTAATCCAAAACCAAGTTCACAAGAATAAGATTTGGCCCAATTAAAATTAATCCAAAAATTCAATTAAAGCCCAACCAACGAACTTTTACGGGAACTAGAAAATGCCATTTACTCATTCGAGAACCAAAATCAAAATATTGCAAAATATGACCCAGACTAGGTCCAGATTCGACGTCTACATTATACTTTGGCCCAAAAATCTTTAAAATTTCCAATTTAACCTTAAAAAAAAGTCATACAATAGTGGTGAAGTCAGAAAATTTTAACTACGGTGTGAAATTTTAAAAACATAATGTTAAATTTAAATTACGTTGTAAAAAATTTAAAAAGCGGTATAAATAAAATATGGTATTAAATTTATTTTTAATAATTTTATATAGAATTTCTATATATATATATATTTTAAAAAAATTTTAAGGTGTCAACTGATACTTAATTACTCATCTAGTTCCGCTGGTGCTTACAATCCTTGTACATGTTTTTATTTATTTATGATTAGGGGCTACACCAGAAAACTTAGACCGTGATGTCAAAATTTTTAATAAAAAATATATAATTCTTTTAAACGAGTGAAGATAAGGGACAAGTGTTAATTTTTTTAAGAGATATCATTATTTTAGAGTGGTATTTATTTTTATTTTTTGATATTTTTATATAAAATTTTACAAAGGATAAAATTTTCAAAATTTGTGAATGTGAATTTGGATATGAATTTTCATGACCTAAATTAAGTATTATAAATATTATAGTACTAATTTTATTCACATTATTCAATTTAATTGTAAATTTTTATTTAAATTGAATTATAAAATTAATTTAATATTTCTAAGATGAAGTAAAATTTATGCATGCGGAGTACAACCAGATTGTGACCCCAACTTGCCATCGACAGGTGTACTCGCCCTGAACAAAGTAGCTGTGCTGTGTAGACAAGAAAGCACTGAGGGGATGCAGAATTTTAGACTCAAATGAAAAATCAATATATCTTTTAGGGGGAAATTCTAAAACACAACCTCCTAAAAAGAGTTTAAAAAACGATTGTACACAAATTCTTATAAAAATCATAAGAATTTGTGTACGATGTACCGAAATTTTTATAAAAATCGTAATAATTTTGTGTACACAAATTCTTATCACTTTTGTAAGAATTTCGATACATTGTACATAAATCTTTTACAAAAATCGTGAACTCGGTATATGTACACAAATACTTACCATTTTTGAAAGGATTTACTTTTGTAAGAATTTTGGTACATGTATACAATTTCTTACGATTTTTTGTAAAGATTTGTGTACGCGTCATTTTTAACTTGTTTTTAAGAAGGTTGTTTCCTAGAATCTCCCATTTTTTATGTTCCATTTTATGATTAATGAGAATTAATATCTTAAAATTTGTGGTTGTCTTTTTTAGTAATATTATTTTCGTAATTAATGAGTTTGTCACAGTAGTAAGTAGCTTAATATCGTTTAAGCAGACACTACATTCAAATAAGTTTTTAACGACACTTTTAGCGGTAATTTTTTGAGTAAACGCCACTAATTTTATACATTTAGTGGCATTTTTTAATAAACACCGTGATAGATTGATATATGATGGCGTTTTTAAAGAAATACCACTACAGACACGTACTTAGTGTTGTTTGTTAGACAAACGCTGTTATAAACACATACTTTAGTGGTGTTTGTCTGACAAACGCCGCAATATAATTTAAATGTTTAAATCCCACATCGACTCCATTTATATCTTATTGAAACTTTATAAAAAAGCAAATTACAAGTATAGATTGCTAAGTTAAGTATTGAGGTGGGGGAGGAAGATACATAGTTTATAGTGACATTAGGAGGGACAAATGTCACTAAAGATAAGGTATTTTGCACCAAGCACCGATAGTGAGGTCGCTAACTAGCGACTAGAGGTGGCAATCGGGTCATTCAGTTCGGGTCATTTCGGGTCTATCTAGAATCGATTTAGATTCGGTTCGGGTTCGGGTCAGTTCGGTTCGGGTTCGGGTCTAATTCGGGTCTGTGTTGAGTCGGATTTGGTTCGAGTATTGGATCGGGTCAAAATCGGATCGGTTGTTTTCGGGTCGGGTCAATATCGGATCGGGCGCTTTCGGTTCGGGTCAAAATCGGGTCAATTTCGGGTCGGGTCAACATTTAAATTTTCGGGTCAATTCAATTTGAGTTGAGTTAAAAGTTTGAGGTTTAATATTTATGGTTTAGTTTAGAGTTATTGACTTATGAGATTAATTCTGATTCAACTTGTTAATCTATGCATTTGAATTTGATTAAATATTTAAATCAAAGCTTCATGTATCAATATCAAAATTTTTTGTATAATTATATTAAATCAAAGTTTATTATATGTAATAATAATAATAATAATAATAATAATAATAATAATAATAATAATAATAATAATAATAATAATAATAATAATAATAATAATAATAATAATAATAATAATAATAATTTCTGAAATGAATTAATTTATTAAATTTAGGATCTAATTGAGCTAACTAAAATCTAAAAGCATAAATCACGGACATAATTAAAATAATTCTAAAACTAAATGTGAAATTTCAATTAAATTAATCTAAACTAAAACTCAATTAAATTTAAAAAAAAGAGAAAGACAATTGGTAAAAATAAAGAGGGAAAAGACAAAATTTGGAGGGAAATAAGCCACCAATTTTTAAAGCTAGATTGAAAAAAAAAGAAAAAGACAATTAGAAAAAATAGAGAGAAAAGACAAAATTTTGGAGGGAAATAAGCCACCAATTTTTTAAGCTAGAGATTAATTACTTTTTAGGTCACGTTGCATTTAAAATGTTACATTTTAGTCAACTTTTTAATGCAATTAAAGGTTGCCCCTAAGAATTGGTCTATTATGTATCCATTCCTTTTAATGCAATCTTTTGACATTTTTTTCTTTGTAAATGTAAGATTAAATATTGGGAGAGAAAATAGTACATTGAAACTCTAAATTTAAAAATTAGTTTATTTAATTAATATTGAAACGTAAAATAACATAAAATGTTATTATACCACAACTTTGACAAGAGGAACAGTCTCTTCCATGATATAGTATAAAAAGATAATAAAACATACTTCTTTTTATTATTTATTATATTGTTAAAAATAAATATTCGGGTTAAAATCGGGTTAAAATCGGGTCGATATTCGGTTCAACTTTTGGTTCAGCTTTCGGTTCGGGTCCATTTCAGTTCAACAAAAAATTTTGGTTCGGTTCGGTTTATTTCGGGTTTCGGGTCAACTTCAGATCATCATGTTCGGGTCAAAATCGAGTTTCGGTTCGGGTCTCGGGTCAAGTTTGCCAGGTCTACTAGCGACGCTTGATTTAGCGTCACTTTTGCTAACGTCGTTAAAAGTTTATTTTGCGGTAGTGAGGTCTCAAATTTAAGACATTGTGTAGGTAGAAAATCTTCGCTGAAAGAATTACCCATAAAAATTAAGTGTATGGCACATGTCGATTTAAACTAGTTAGGACAAAGTCTCGAAGAATCTAATGACATTCAAAAGAAAAAAAATATTATTTTTGTAAAATTCGGATTCAATTTTTTTAGTGAAAAAGTTACGAAAAAGTATAACGTACATTGATACTCCAGGGTGAGAAAAGAGAGGTCTACAAAAGATAATCATGGTTTTCAACTGTTGTTTTCATTGCTAATTCATTGCTCTCATCATAGCTTTGTTTTAATTCTCTACTAAAATCATAAAACATCACATGCAAAAAGAATTTCACCAATCTTATTTTATTTTTTAATGGCATTATATTGTATTAAATATTATCTTTAATTAAGCACTACCTATTCATTTTGTACTGATAATGATTCTCTCTATTTTACAATCATCCACTAGACAACAAACTTTCATACCCAAATCCTAACTCTTATTCAGTTGGTTTATATCATGGGTCAAATTCTAGTTTTAGCACCTTCATTCTGCCCCAAATTGGAATCTAGTCCCTTTATCTTAATTTGACATAAGTTTTTTTTACCACTCTAGTTTTACAATGTTATTTGTCAACCCAGATAGTAAACACCGATATTTGTTCGAATTATGATGCTGACATGATTTTTCTTCTTCTTAACTGCACTTCTCCCAAGGCTGATATGGAGTTCTTCGTATTGGAAGAAAAAGTCCACATCAATAGTGCAACTGAAATTAACAATTTGGACTAACTAATGACATTATAAAATAAATGGATTAAATTAAAGTACATGCAGGACGAAGCCATTTATATGGTGGGAGGGGCTTCTGCTCCCCCAGGCACAATTTTTTTACCCATTTGTTTACATATATTATTTAAAATTTGATTAATGATGAATTTTTTCCTCATTTTCAGATATTTATGTTTTTTTTTTCTCTCTAACGCCTAATCATGAGATGAAAATCGTCTGCCCCCTTAGCATGCCCCCATTTATGCCTCACACTAAAATTAAGGTTTAGGATTTAGGGTATAAGTTAGTGTTTAGGGTTAGGGTATAGAGAATTTAAGGTAGGGTGTAGGGCTTAGGATTTGAAATTTAGGGTTAGGGTTCATAATTTATTTTTAAGTATTTTTTTTAACTTGGGGCATAAAAAGAGGCATACTTAAGGATAGAAGATTTTTATTCCTCATCATGGCTCCGTCCTTGAGTACATTGATTGAATCCCAAAATTTAAGTATTTCGGAGGACCAAAATCAAAATTTGGCACATGTTGTTTCCCAAGGAAAGGTAGCTAGAAAAGCTACATAGAACTGACACAACATGAAGCATAAATGGGCATTGCCAACTTAACATTGCAATCCCATAGCTCCCCTCTCTCTTTTTGTGGTGGGAAAAGCAGTGAATGCAGCATGAAAGAGGTGAGCAGAGGAGCTTGGACAGCCGAGGAAGACAGAAAGCTGGCTCAAGTCATTGAAATCCATGGTCCAAAGAAATGGAAATCAATTGCAGCAAAAGCAGGTTCATTGAATGTTCAACATTTTGAGTCATAAAAATGGGTTTAAGGGTTCCATTTTGTTCCAACTTTTCAGGTCTCAAACGATGTGGGAAGAGCTGCAGATTGAGATGGATGAATTATCTGAGACCCAACATAAACAGAGGCAACATATCAGACCAAGAAGAGGATTTGATTCTAAGGCTTCATAAACTGCTTGGAAATAGGTATGTTACTCAAACATACATCATACATGTCTGTTTTTTTGTTGTTTTAATATGATTTTGCAATTCATTGGTTAATAATTGAATCATAATGTTTTATTGGTTAAATTATTATTTCGATCCTTCTACTATGCTCAAATTTGCAATTTAGTCCCCTATGGTTTGACATAATTTGTTCTTTTAATTTTATATTGTCATTTTTACTCTAAATAATTATATTGTTAACCATTTCAGTTAAAGTTCTTACATGTTTTTTTTGTTATGTTGATATATATATATTTGCATTAGAAGCTTTGTTTTAAAGAAAAACCTAAGCCATCATTTTAATAGGAATCGTTAAATTGTTAACCATTTGGATTAAATAATGATAATATAAAAGTGAACTCAAGAGACCAAATTATGTTAAATTAAATTATAAGGAATGAATTTAAAATTTAAACATAACAGAGGGACCGGAATCAGAATTTAACATTATATTTTCATTTAGGTGGTCTTTAATTGCTGGAAGACTACCGGGTCGAACTGATAACCAAATCAAGAACTACTGGAATTCTCATTTGAGCAAGAAAATAAAGCTAAACGAGAAACAAAACAAAGGCTCGGAAGTGCAAGAACCAGTGCTCAAGAATTCCGAGATGATCTTCATGTCGACCGGAAGCACAGATGGTGCATCAAAGAGAGATGATACGATTTTCGATTTTTGTAGCGAGGAGCCTCTTGATTGGGAGTGGATGAGTGAGTTGTTTGAAATGAACGAGAGCTGGTTTAACTTAGCATGATATTTGAACTTTGTTTATACCCATTTCAAGTTGTTGTAAGAAGAGGCATTGGAAATCCAAGGGAAATCCTCTGCTTTAAGTTCTATGTTCTATGTTCTAGTGTTGATTTCTATAAGCTACAAGTGAAATTCGAAATTGCTCTTAATCTTTAAAATATTCCAATTGGATCTTCAAACTAAAATATAATCATAACTTGGTCCTTTTATCAACACAGTCAAATGGTTTAACATTAAATGTTCCATGTAATACCTATATTTTTAAAATGTCTAATGTGTTACCTCTTTGTCAAGAATATCTCCGATCAATTACAATGGCAAGGTTTAAGGCAAAATGCTCTTGTTGTTGGTGTGGAACATGTTACGAGGATGGGGATCATCTTTTTGTAGGTTGCAGTGTTGTGGGGGAATTCTTGGAGATTGATGTGCCAATGGTGGAATGTTTCTTGGAGTCCTATGACTACCGTTATAGAGTTGTTTAATTTTTATTTCTTATTACTTTTTGCAGGCCCTTTGAAAAGCTTGTGGTTAGTAGCTGTTGCTTCCGCCATGTGGAGTATTGGCTGGCTCGAAATGACTCAGTCTTAAACGAGAAACATTCAAGTTTAAAAGACATTCTCTTTTATACTAAGTTGCGACAACTGTTTGGGTAAAAGCTACGGGGGATGACCGGGTTTTGAAAATAGACGAATGGTGGGGAAATCCTTCATGTTGTATGATGCCAAATATCGAGTTGTTACTGTTTCGAAACCTCTATCGATAGGTTGGGTTAAGTTTAACTTGCATGGCGTGGTCAAAGAAAGTGAGGCGGGGTGTGGTGTCATTCTCCGAACGAAAGAAGGGATTATTAGAGCCTTGTTTGCCAGCCCTTGTTCTTGCCAGAGGGTGATGTTGAAGTGGTCAGTATACTGGCTATCAAGAAGGTGTTGGAGCTTTTTTTGGATGCAGAAGGCTACCCTGATCGTGGAACTAGATTGTAGAGTTCTGGTTAACTAGATTAGTAACCATCTTCAACGTCCCTGGTCGTGGTGGATGCTACTTGTTGAGGTTGATTGCTTAGTGAACATAATTGAGAGGATTAAATTTTGTAACACTTCTTGGTCTCCTAATGCTCTGGCTGTCTCCCTAGCTATGGATGGTGCTCGTCGAAATGAATGGTTAAAAGTGTGGTGATGATTAACATGTTCTGTTGTTTTTCATGTGTTGTGAGTATCTATTTCGTGATTTGTATCTTTCTCGTGTACTCTTGTTTGCCCCTTACCTGGGTTGTTTGTGCTCTTTTCCTCCATCTAGGATTAGAGAGATTTTTAATGAGACATTCAACCCGTGGACTATTAATAAAATAAAATCCTATCTTGCCGAGCAAAAAAACATGTTTTGATCTTCATGGGGAAGTCCTGAATGTGTTTATTCCATTAAAGTGAACGAGAGATAGAGCGCACTTTGAATTTGTCCGTATGACTAACCGTGCGGATGCGTTGCGTTCTATGGAGATGCTGTATGTTTTTTTGTTGTGCGAGGCTCGAATTAGCGTGTCAATGGCTCAAAGGGGTGGGAGGGAATCATTATGGCGAGCATCTTGGAGCGTAAGGTTGACGGGCAGGGAGAAAGATGCTGATAAGATTAAGATTCTTTAGTGTTGTGCTATGGCATGGTGTCGAGTCCTACTGGGAATTACGATTCTAGCTCATGAATTAAAGGAGGCTGCATTAGTTGGGTTTTCATTGATGCAAATTGCATGTGCGGTCGCGTGGGACATTTGTTAATATAGCTTCAAGGTTGGGAGTGTTGATTAAATGTGACACTTCGAATTTGAAATTGATTTCCTTTAAAAGGGGACATATTCTGATTAAAACAAATCAAATGGAGCGTATTGAGGAGGTATTTTAGCTAGAATTAGAGGGATTATCATTTCAGGTTCGTGTGGTATAATTTGAGTCGTTGATGGAGTCTCAACTTCGCTCCAATAGTGAATTGGCTTGCTTGTCCAAGGATGATTGTGAGGATGATGATTCGAAGTCTGGAGATATTAAAGGGATCTAGTGGAGCGAAATTGTTATGATGATGTAGAGCAGGACAAATAGAGGCTTTTGAGTGAGTAAAAGGTCGGGACGGGGGCGTCTTACTATGGCAGTAGAATGCACTATGGAATTAGCAACAACAATTAGATAACGAGGTTGTTGACGCTCTGACGAGTTCAAGCAATTGGATGACAGATGAAGAGGTGAGTATGGTGCCGAGAGTGGACTATGCATCGTGGACAAACGGGAAAGATTGAATGATTTGACATTGGTGGACTGTCCAATGGAATGATAGGAAATTGTGCCAGAAGACGTGAGGTACGTGATGCCTATAGGGCCTATAGTTGAGGCATCTCATCATAATTTTTGAAATGATAGGAAATTATTGGATTCGATATTGCCAACATATTGTGAATCCAAAAAGAAACAATTTGGCGTTGGTAGAAAAAAAATCAGGGAAGAAACTTGTGAAAGAGTCAAGCGGTGAGTCTGAGTGTGTTGATCAACATCAAGCATTACTAAAGGAGTCCTGTGAAATGGTTGAATTGGGTAAGTTATTGGGACGTTGACAATTGATAATAAAAAGGCTATAGTCAAGGATATTGGGTAAAAGAGATTGCGAAGAGTAGTTAAGGGATAGGAATGTGATGTGGTGGAGCGTGAGGGATTTTTGATCGTTGGCGATAAAGAGAGCAGTTTGTAAATTGTTGATTGATGAGTGTGTTGGTGGTTTGGGAGAAGGCTCGATTTCAATTGAAATTATCGGTTGTGGATATTAGTTGAGTACTTTTTTAGGGCAATTGGATCAAAGAGGCATGAAGTGGTGGTTTGGTGTGCGTATGTGCTCCGTGAGTGATAGTTGGGCAACTGATGTTTTGGAGAGGTGTGGTTGGTATTATGGTTGCATGAAAAAAATAATGGTCCGTTGCTTTGCAAATTTTGGGTAATGCGTTTAATGAGATGTGTTGGGGTCTGAGCATGCTCATGGGTGTTTATTTTCTTTGTTTGTTGATTCGCGTATTGGGTGTAGTTTTCGTTCTTTATTCGTATTATGGTCTTTTTCTTATTATCGCGAGTACTCTTTTTTCTTCCAATTAAGTTTAAGAAGATTTTTAACGAGGCTCTAGATAATATCCTGTATGATTTCTTCATGAATATAATCATATTTTTCATTGATAAAAAAATCTATCTTGAATCATACTATGACAGGGAGTTTCTAACTTAAATCTGAATCAATTTTTGCTTAAACAGAGGTAGAAGCAAGCTAGAAAGAAAATTCCTAATAATCGTGGAAGTTAAGAGATATATTTAAATAGGGAGGTGAATATTTAATGAATACTCATCCATCTTATTTTCTAGAAAATTCCTAATAATTATTTAGATTTTTTATTTTTTTGATAATATATACTGATTTTTTTATTAAAATTATAAAAAATATCACAATTACAACACATCTAGGAAGGAAAATAATGAGACTAATCCGCCAAAATCTATTACAACTCCAAAACAAAGAAAAGTGAATACTTCCATAGAGATAATGATACCATCAAAATCCAGAAGCTTTCCTAAACCTCTTTGTCTCTATCCAATTGAGACGCATAACGAGTGAAAAAGGAGTGGTGAGCGACCCAAACTATTAGGCAGAATATTTTGCTACCCAGGACTGATTACATCAGCAAACAACCATCAACCGAATGTGGATCTAACTTCCATGACCACCGACAAAATCAAAATCACAAACTAGCACTGTTAAAATCTTTGTGCGAGCAACAAACGACCGCTAGGGTATGCTGAATCATGCCACAAGGACAGATGAAACGAACCACAAAACAAAGAAAAACATATCACAAGGACAAAAGAAAACATGTGTCACAATGACAGAGAAAACACGTGCCACAAAGACAAATATTTTTATTGAAATATAAAAAAAACAAAAAAAAACAAGAAAAATAATAAACTCGGTGGTCGACAAATAATATTAAAATTAGTTGTCGACCACCAATCAAAGAAAAAAGAAAAATCGCAACCGACAGTGAGAAAAGGATGAGTGGCGACAGATAATTAATACTAATAGTAAAAGTCTAGAAATATCTATAAAATAGATATTTATATTATGTCTAGATTTGTCTATAGTAAAATCTAGATATTTGTAAAACTAATGACTAATACCTTGACACGTGTTCTAATCTAATTGTCACTAAACTCTATAAATAGGGGTAGAACCTTTAAATTTGTTTAATTTGAGTCTTTATTGTACCTTATTGTGTGTACTCTTTTTCTCTATTTAAATTTAGGGAGGTTTTTAATGATGCATACACTGTAGTTGTTGATTTTTATCTCATTAATAAAAACTCAATTGCTGAGAAAAAAATAACTTTTAAGTATTAAAAGTTTGATAATTATTCTAATGCTAATAGGTTTTGGTCACAACAGTAACCAAACCACAAGAAAAAGAGCTAGGTATTCCTCTATACAATGCAACAAAATTCCCTCCACACATTCCACCATTCTCACCAAATTTGTTCCTATAACCCGAAATTGGAGGCTTACTAACAATGCTCTTTGTTGGCGTACTTTGTGTCGAATTACTCTCCAAACAATAGCTCGAAGTTGCCCTTCAATAGTATCTCTTTTGTAAGTTGTAATCGAATTAGTTATGTTAAAGTAGAAATAAAGTTTGTTATGTATGTATGCATGTATATGTATGGATGTATGCATGTATGGATGGATATATGCATGCACGTATAGATGGACACATGCATGTATGGATGTGTATGGATGCATGTATATGTATGGACGTGCATGCATGTATGCAAGGGTGTATGGATTGATGGATGGATGGATGTATGCATGCTCAAAAAAATGAAAGCACACCACATCTAAATAAAGCATAGATGCAATAGGGCATAGCTTTAAATACATCCATATACAACACAGTGCATAATTACAATCTTAAAAATAAGGAATTTACCTTATCTTTTTTCTTCGAGCGACAGAAAAAGAAATATTATATTTTTTATTTCAATAAAACAGTTAAAAGGCAAAATAAATATCAGTCAAACCTCATCTTCTTTATGCTCTTTCTTATCCCAAATGTGACATCGTGGAATCGTCAAACTGAGCGCCAACAAAGCCTGGTGGCGAGAGCCACACACACGGAGAGAGGGGAGGGAGGCCGAGTTTATCTGCAAAAAGTTCACAGTTCCATAAATCATATTGTTAATTAAAACAATTGGTTTGTCACTATATTAGTCTATTAAGGAAAAATAACCATCGCTGCTGCATTTGCCTTCTAAGTGCTACCTGCTTGGTGGACATTCTCATATCGCCTTAGAATTAATTTAGCTCGTTGAGCAAATTTTAATGTTAAATTATTTTCAGTAGCTGAAAAATGTAAGGTACTAAAAGTTGGTCAGAATCATACACACTTATGTTTAACTTGAAATACTTGAAGTGTCAAAAATAGAAACCAACCAGATAGAAGGGCTAACATTGACAATTATCATTGTTTTAGAATTTCCACCAAGTGAATCATGTATCACATTTAAGATGAAATGTCATCACTGCAATGCAATAAGGACAGAATAAAACAGAAAATTATCTTACCCATCGTTCATATCTGCCATTAGAGTTATAATGTCTTTCTCTAACACTTTTTTAGGTTTTTTGTTAAAATCTCTACATGTACGCATATGAGCCTTACACCTGTTCTTAGCTTAGACAGCTCCTCCCGTGTCTTCAAAATGTCATTTTCCGCCATATCTTCGTGTTTTTGTTCAATAAAAGTAGCACGCTCCTCCTCCTACAGAAGTCTCTGTTGGAGTGTAGTGCAAGCTTCCTCTGCCTTTGCAACGTCAATCTCAAGGGAACAAATATGTTTTTCTGCTTCTTCAACATAGTAACATGTTCGTTTAGAAGAGCATCCTTACTCAAGGTCATCTCCACTGATTCTGCATGTTGAGATTATTATGGCTTGCCTCTGATAGTCTATTCACAACTACAAAAGCAACAGTTGCACAAGTAGAGCATTTGTGGTAGCCATTTGTGTTCTTCTGCTTCGTTGAGAGGACGTACCCGAATAAGAACCTAAATTTTCAGAATCATCAACAAAATTAGCAAATTAATACAGATTTTTTTCTTCAATTATCACAATGAACTACAAATTTCTGTATGTAAATGTAAAGGTAAATTTTTGAGTGACTTACCTGTACATTGTGATCCATCAAAAAAGAAGATCTTCCTTAAGGTCGAAGTGAGGAACTTCAACAGTATTCACAACAGTAACAAGACCAGAAGAAGAACTAGGCATTCCATTGTACAATGCAGCAAAATTCCCTCCACACATTCCTCCATTCCCATCAAATTTGATCCTATAACTCAAAACTGAAGGCTTACTAACAACGCTCTTTGTTGGTGTACTTTGTGTCGAATTACACTCCAAATAACAACTTGTGCAACTATATTCACAACTGTTGCCCTCCTTATTACCCTACTCACCCTCGAAGTCATATCTGATGTCCCCCCATTATGCAAATCTGATTCAGACGATTCATTTTTCGCCCAACTGTACCTGACTTTTGTCGAAAACCCATGTTTATCTGGGGGTTTTAAAGGCAATTTTGAATCCGGCTTTGAATGGTCCCTTGGTTTAGGTTTTGTCGTTGGATCTTGAATGTTGTTCAGAGGAGGGTTACTCGATCCATCATTGATCGGTTGAAAGCTAGTGAATCTCTAGGGTTTACTGAAACATTCTCAAATTCTTCATTCTTGGTCGTGTTTCGTCTCAAGAATTTGAAACAATGTAAGCATGAAAACAACGAAATGAAAACATTTCAAACAAAAGAAATTGAAGTTTTAAAAGTGAACAACATTACTTTCAGGTAAATAATGCTGAAAACAAATATTATAAAAGGCAAACATAACATGAAGCTGGTTTAAAAATGATAAAAGAAGTAAAATTCCAAAAAATTGTTCTTTTCAATCTTAGGGTACATTGTCAACCAGACAAACATGGTATTTCTATCTTACCTAGGAAGTAAAATTCCACAACCAAAAGACCTGAATTGAAACAAAAATGAAACTGGTTTAAAAATGATAAAAGAAGGCACAATTTTCAAAATAGAAAAGGAAAATAACATGCAATTAAATGCTCTTGTTGTTCATATTTGTTGCAGCAACTCACATAATTAAAGAAACCTATGGCAAAAAAAACATTGATTTAAAACAATAATATAAGCAATTTAAATTAAATGTATTGAGAGGAGTGAGCAGCAGTTCTGTAGTACTAATGTTTTGATATAATAATTGAAAAATGTTTTGGACTGATTTAAAAAGTATTTAAAATAATTTTCACAACTCAACAAGTTCCTTGCTATCTAATGAAAATTAAGAATTGCGTAAAGGAATCAAGAAGAACGGTTATTTGCTCATTATAAATTTCAAGTAAAAAATACATGCAATTGTATTTTAACTTCTCATCCCTTCGGATTTTCTCTTCATGTAACGAAAGAGATAGAGAGAATGTCAAACAAAAATGCTTAAATAAATCAAAAATCAGCGTGTCATGCCCCATTGGCTTGACTTCCATGCATTGTATATGCATTTTCACTTCCTGTTTGTGTGTTCAAACACAATAATGTCAACATAACTAATATTGTTACCAAGAAGGGACTAGGTTTCAAAGAAAGTACCTGGCCGTAGGCAAACAAACGTCTGTTATAGCCAGATAAGCAATTTTCGACCACCATCCTGAAAAGTATTTGCTACAAAAGGCGATATGTGAAAAAAATTGGTTACACAAAAGGAAAATCTCATAAATATTAATTTGTCTATCAATAGACCCGATCTACTGTTTCATATGCCACATGATCAAACGTAAATCCAGTTTCTGGCTGCCAATCCAAGCGATACTCATTTCTTACTTTAAGCATATGTTGAAGCCATTTGTGTTCGTCTTTACGTCATTGAGAGGCGGACCCGAACAAAATCCTAAGATTTTAGAATCATCAATAAAATTAATAACTTAATTAAGATTTTTGAACTATAAATTTGTTAATGTAAATTGTAAAATCAATTTTTAAGTGATTACCTGTACATTGTGATCCATCCAAAAAGAGGGATATTCCTTAAGGTCGAAGTAAGGAACTTCAACAATATTCACAACAGTAATCGGACCACTAGAAGAAGAGCTAGACATTTCTAAGAAAGAGTGTTCGATTAGAAAGTAGTTAAATGTTATAAATAGTTGCATGCAAAAGAATTTCTAAGAACCAACATTCATGCATTCTCGATCTACCAATTGACTTAGCTCTAAGGATTGCAAAGTTATCAGGATTCTTTGGTTTATCATATGATTTTTCATGTTTCCCAATAGCGAGATCAACACAAATTTTCACTTCAGAAATACATGCTGTCAATAACCTAGAAGACAAGTCAAAAGAGACTGCATCAGCACATAAGCCCTCCTGCATTATATTCCCATAAAATCAGTAGTTAAGCTGAATCTAACAGAAGTAGACCTGACAAACTTGACTCGAGACCCGAACTGAATTACTCGAATCGAGACCGGACTTTGACCCGAACATGATGATCCGAAGTTGACCCGAAACCCGAAATAAACCGAACCGAACCGAAACCGACCCGAATTTTTTTGTTGAACCGAAATGAACCCAAACCGATTTGACCCGAACTGAATGGACCCGGACCGATTTGACCCGAACCAAATGCTACCCGAACCAAAAGCTGAACCGAATATCGACCCAATTTTAACCCGAAAATTAAGGTAAAATAAATGAATAATTTATTTTTAATATTATCTATTTTTAACAATATAATAAATAATAAAATGAAATATGTTTTATTATCTTTTTGTACTATACCATAGAAGAGACTATTGCTCATGTCAAAATTGTGGTATAATAATATTTTATGTCATTTTGGCTAAAAATTAAATTTTAGAAATTAAAATGAACAAAAATATCATTATATTAAATTAATAGACTAAATTACAAATATTAGTTAATTTCGACTAAAAGTAAATTTTTAGAGACAAAATATCACTACGGGGAGGGGATTTCTATATCCGAAGTCTAAACTGTGGGGATACTTGTGACTAAATTAAATTAAACTAAAACTTAAAATTGAATATTAGTACTAAAATGTAACATTTTAAATGCAACATGACCTAAAAAGTAACAAATCTCTAGCTTAAAAAATTGGTGGCTTATTTCCCTTCAAAATTTTGTATTTTCCCTCTCTATTTTTACCAATTGTCTTTTTCTTTTTTTCAATCTAACTTAAAAAATTGATGACTTATTTCCCTCCAAAATTTTGTCTTTTCCCTCTCTATTTTTACCTATTGTCTTTCTCCTTTTCTTTTTCTTAATTTAATTGAGTTTTAATTTAGATTAATTTAATTGAAATTTCACATTTAGTTTTAGAATTATTTTAATTATGTCCATGATTTATGCTTCTAGATTTTAGTTAGCTCAATTAGATCTTAAGTTTAATAAATTAATTCATTTCAGACATTATTATTATTGTTATTATTGTTATTATTATTATTATTATTATTATTATTATTATTATTATTATTATTATTATTATTATTACATATAATAAACTTTGATTTAATATAATTATACACAAAATTTTGGTATGAATACATGAATCTTTGATTTAAATATTTAATCAAATTTAAATGCATATATTAACAAGTTGAATCAGAATTAATCTCATACACCAATAACTTTAAACTAAACCATAAATACTAAACCTCAAACCCTAAACCCAACTCAAACCAAATTGACCCAAAAATTCAAATGTTGACCATAGCCGAAATCGACCCGATTTTGACCCGAACCAAAAGCGATCCGAATGATCCAATATTGACCAGACCCAAAAACAACCGATCTGATTTTGACCCGATCCAATTCCTGAACCAAATCCGACTCATCACAGACCCAAATTAGACCCGCACCCGAACCTAACCGAATCGAATCTAAACCAATTTTAGATAGACCCGAAATGACCCGAACCGAACGACCCGATTGCCACCTCTAAACAGAAGGCAAAAAGTTAACCATTAGATCAATTGGCTTATGGTGAAGTGACCAAAGAATACCAATTAACAGCAGCAAATATGATCTATCTAAAATTTACATGAAAATTCGAGTTACGACTTTCAATTTTCCCCTTAAAAGGTTGTAAGCTTCATAAAAAAATCAGTATGTTGTGCCACTCGAGGCTACAAGATTTTCTATATTCACAATCTATAAGATAGTTGTCAGGTGCAAATAAAACATGATCAACAATATTAAAGTTAGCATTGGGAAGTATGTATGTATGCATGTAGGTATGAATGCATGCGTGTATGTATGCATGCATGCATGTCAAAAGGCATGTCGTGTTAGGTTAACATAACTGCAAAACAAACCACCACAATAGTATGTCGAGCACTTCAATTATTCCCTTTCCAACGGAATGGAGTGCCTGCTAAAAAAATATCAACACAACACACCAAATATACAATATGTTATCGTGGGAAACATTTTGTATCATCTCAAGACCAAATATCTGTAGCATTCACTTATGCCTCTTGAAAATGAACCAGAGAAAATAGGTGAAAGTTGAAATACACATGTAGAAGAAATTAGAGAACAAATAACAAATTCTAACAGCAGTTTCGTGTCTGACTTACCTTTAAAAATATCAGTAGCTTCAAACTTTTAGATTAAAGTTTCTCCCATTTTCTCCCTTCTCAAGGCACCAGCAAGCGTTGCATCCAAATAGTTTAACTGCAACAATTTCACAGCTCAAAAAGCACATTCTTAATTAAAACAATTGGTTTGACACTCTATTAATGAAAAAATAATCATTGTTGCAGCATCTACCTGCTTAGTGAAGAAAAACATAATTGAAGAAAAACATAATGTATTTGTGTTTCGTTCGATTAAATTGATTTATAAACTTACAAAGGTTTGTAGACTTTTATAGACTAGGACTTTTAGTTACATTAGGAGTCCTACTAATTATTAACTTCTAACTCTAGTTTTAGGAGTTTGACTTTAACTAAACTTATACAATATATTTTGATTACAATAACTAATCTAGTTCGACTAGACTTACAATTCTAGTTTGAGTAAACTTACACTCCCCCTCAAGTTGGAGAATATACATTGTATAATCCCAACTTGAATAAAAATTTGTTGAATAAGGCTTTTGGCAGTGCTTTTGTTAGTACATCTGCCACTTGTTCCTCGGCTGGAACATACTCTAATCAAGCCATTCCACTTGTCAACTTCTCTGCGATAAATTGCCTATCTATTTCAACATGCTTTGTTCTGTCGTGTTGAATAGGGTTCTTGGCAATTTGAATGGTCCATTGATTATCACAAAAGATCTGGAAATTTTTATCTTTGGTCATTCCTAGTTCTTTAAGCAACTTTATTAACCAGATTCCTTCACACATTCCTAAGGCCAATGCTCTGTATTTCGCTTCTGCACTGCTTCTGGAAACAACTGTCTGTTTTTTGCTTTTCCAAGTCACCAAATTACCCCATACATAAGAGCAATATCCACTGGTTGACCTCCTATTTGTTAGTTCACTGGCCCAACTTGCATCTGTGAATACTCTAACAGTTTTATCAAAACTTTGCTTGAATATTAAACCATGTCCAGGTGTACCTTTCAAGTATCTCAAAATCCTCTTTGCTGCTTCCATGTGTTCCTGCCTCGGATCTGTCATGTGCTGACTCACAATATTCACTGGAAAAGAGATATCTGGTCTTGTTAGTAATAGATAGATCATTTTCCCTACTAGCCTTTGGTAGAGTCCTTTATCTGCCTTTGGACTTGGATCGACTTTGTTGAACTTTAAGTTCGCATCCATGGGTGTATCT
Source organism: Hibiscus tridactylites (assembly GCA_958450335.1). NCBI lineage: Eukaryota > Viridiplantae > Streptophyta > Magnoliopsida > Malvales > Malvaceae > Hibiscus > Hibiscus tridactylites. The sequence continues at coordinate 3,388,231 of OY288289.1, read as the reverse complement.
GCTGGTTTGCAACCCAACATTCCTGTTTCTGTCAACAAATCCAGAACATACTTCCTCTGATTGATAACCAAACCTTTGCTAGACCTTGCTATCTCCATACCTAGGAAATATCTGAGTTTTCCTAGATCCTTGATTTCAAATTCCTTGCTCAACAAGGTCTTTAATCAACTCAATTCCACTTTATCATCTCCTGTCAATATTATATCATCCACATAAACAATAAGAATAACCCTTTTATTTAATGAGGTTACCTTAGAGAACAAGGTATGGTCTGCTAGTGACTGTTTGTATCCATTCTCCAAAATAACCCTGATAAATCTGACGAACCATGCTCTTAGAGACTGCTTAAGGCCATAGAGAGATTTGTCAAGCTTGCACACCTTTTGATTTTGTCCAGCACCTTCTAGTCCAGGTGGAATCTGCATGTATACTCCTTCCTCAAGGTTACCATTAAGAAAAGCATTTTTAATGTCAAGTTGATGCAGTTGCCAATCACAGTTTACAGCTAGGCTTAACAAAACTCTAATTGTATTTAATTTAGCAACATGGGCAAATGTTTCCTTATAATCCACTCCATAGGTCTGTGTGAACCCATTGGCAACCAATCTGGCTTTATATCTCTGTATACTGCCATCTGAATTGTACTTAATGGCGAACACCCATTTGCATCCAACTGGTTTTTTACCTTGGGGAAGATTTGTAATGGTCCATGTACCATTCTTTTCAAGTGCCTCAATTTCTTCATCAACTGCTTCCTTGCACTTTGGATTCTGCAAAGCTTCTTCAATAGTCTTAGGAATACGTTCTTCATCTAGCTTTGCTGTAAATGCTTTAAAAGATGGCATCAAATTCCCATAAGCAACATACCTTTGAATAGGATGCTTAGTACATTGTCTCACCCCTTTTCTTTTAGCAATAGGTAAGTGTTCAAATTCAAGAAGATGAGAAGGAATACTAGCAAAATCATCACCTCCACTTTCTTTACAAGCAAATGGACTAAAATCCAATTCTTGGCAAGTACTAGATTGCAGAATGGTTTCTGGAATGGTTCTCCTTTCCTGGTGTAAACCTGCAGTTGTTTAGGGGTCTGTGAAGAAGGTTCGATTAAATTTCGGGTTCCTGTAGGCGTGACAATAGGTGAAGTATATGGTGTAGATAAAGTATTAGGTGAGGAAATAGGTAAAATATTAGGTGGAGAAAGAGAAGTCTGAGGCTCAAGTGATGAGGAATAGGTAGGAGGTGGTAAAGGAAAAGAAGGAACCTATTTTGGAGAGGGCTGGAAATCATCAAAACTCTCCCCCTGAATTTCAGCCGTGGGAAAATATGGTTCATGTTCAAAAAAGGTAAGATCCAAAAGAAACAAGAAATTTACGACAAGGTGGATGGTAACATTTGTAGCCATTCTTTAGTGAAGAATATCCTACGAACACACATTTTAGAGATTTAGGATCAAGTTTAGACCTAGAAGGACCATGGTTTGTAACAAACACGATACACCCAAAAGTTTTCAAAGGAAGTGTAGAGGACAAAGGCTTAAAGTGAGGAAAACAAGATAAAAGAACATCTCTAAGTGTTCGGAAATTTAAAACTCTACTGGGCATGCGATTAATAAGATATGTAGAAGTTAATAAGGCTTCTCCCCATAGATATTTAGGAACATTGTGGGTAAACAATAAGGCTCGATTTACCTCTAGTAGATGCCTATTTTTCCTTTCTGCGACTCCATTCTGTTGGGGAGTATCAACACAAGAACTAATATGTACTATCCCTTTCTCCTTGAAAAAATCACCTAAAGATTTAGTAAAGAATTCCCCTCCATTATCCGATTTAAAGATTTGAATTTTAGAATGAAATTGGGTCTTGACCATGTTGTAAAATCTCTCAAAAACACTAGTCACTTCAGATTTTTCTTTCAAGAGGTAAGTCCAAGTGGTTCTATTATGGTAATCAATAAAGGTCACAAACCATTTGCTACCAGTAATATTCTTCACTTTAGAAGGACCCCAAACATCACTGTGGATAAGAGAAAAAGGATGTGAGGGTTTGTAAGTAGAGGGTAAGTAAGATTGTCTTGCTTGTTTAGCAAGTTGATAGATATGGCATTTAAAGGAAGAAGGTTTTTGATTAACAAATAATTGAGGATTTTTTTTTGCAAGATAGGTGAAATTTGGGTGGCCTAACCTAAAATGCCATAACATAACATCAGACTGTCCTAAGGAAGTAAGACAAATTTTAGAAGATAAAGGTTTAGAATTTCTTGTACTGTGAAGAACATATAAACCATTCTGCAAGCGAGCATTGCCAATCCTCTTTTTGAAGTCCAGTGCCTGTAAAAAAACACTCAGAATCAGTGAACTGGAAAACACAATTTAAATCCTTGCAGAGCTTGCGAACTGACAACAAATTGCAGTTCAGGCTAGGCACAAAAAACACGTCTCGAAGGACTAAGTCATCAGTAAGAAATACAGAACCACTGCCTTGAATTGGTGAGAAAGAACCATCTGCTAATTTGATAGAATTCTGAGAGGATGAATTTTTAAATTGAAAAAATAATTTCTTGTTACCAGTCATGTGCTCAGAAGCACCAGAGTCCACAATCCATGTTGATGTATTCGTAGTAGAAAGAAGTGCAGCATAAGAAGAGTTGGTCTGTGTACCATCATTGTCTGTGAAAGCCAGATTTCCTGCACTGTTCTTAATGAATCTGTCGAACAGTTGCTGCAGTTGTACCATCTGTTGGTTGGTGAAGCCTCTAGATGAAGTCAGATTATCCATTGAAGAGGAAAAGAGAAAAAAATTTCGATAGGATCGAATTTAGACTGATACCATGAAGAAAAACATAATTGAAGAAAAACAGAATGTATTTTTGTTTCTTTAAATTAGATTGATTTATAAACTTACAAAGGTTTGCAGACTAGGACTTTTAGTTACATTAGGAGTCCTACTAATTATTAACTTCTAACTCTAGTTTTAGGAGTTTGACTTTAATTAAACTTATACAATATAGTTTGATTACAATAACTAATCTAGTTCGACTAGACTTACAATTCTAGTTTGAGTAAACTTACACTTAGTGGACATTTTCACAGCACCTTTGGATTCATATCCAAGTACATCGTCAACTTGTTCTGGACACATTTCATATGTGTTATTATCAGGACTTCCTTTCGATTGTAATGTAGCAGTGATTGTTGAACCAAAAGACAATGATCGGGATACATTCTAACGTCTAAAAGCAGAAAGCTCTTCATGTTCAAGGATGCCAATTCAGATTACAAATTATTCAATTCACGTGAATTTACAAAAGAAAAAGCAAATAAACTATGATGAATGTGCCACACCTTTAGAAGTCGTATCTGATTTTGTAGTGCAATGACATCTCCAGTGGAATCTTCATTTCACCACAGCCTACACCATCAACAGGAGAAACTTTTTAATTGAAAAAAATGAAGTATTTTTATAAAATATATAACATGCGATAGGAGTAAACTCACGGTGTTTTGAATTAATTTAGCTCACTGAGCAAACTTTAGAGTGTTAAATGTTTCGATTGAGCAGCTGAAAAAATGGAAAAAATGTAAAGTAGTAGAAGTTAGTCAGAATCATACACATTTATGTTCAAGTTGAAATACTTGAAGTGTCACAAATAGACACCAACCAGATAGAAGGGCTAACATTGGCAATTATCATTGTTTTAGAATTTCCACCGAGTGAATCCTGTAACACATTTAAGATCCTACTAGTGCAACAAAGCTAGATAACACTCCCCAACAAATAAATCAACAAGATCCTACTAGTGGACAACCTCACATGGGATTAGGTACAAAGACATGAAACCTGGGCATTGATACAAAGTATCAAACTTAGAGCCAATTAACAAGAGGCGCAAGGGCTAACTTGAATATAGGAACTCAAGAAAGTCCGATACTTAATAAATATAGGTCAATACCACCCAAGGGAATGTAAAGAGAAATGATGTGAAACATAAAGATGGCTTATCTATTATATCAAAGAAACATTACTCGCAAATTGAATCACTTTCTTCTTACATAGTAAAAATAAGAAACCCAATAAGTTATAACAAGCTAATAGCTAGGTAAGGTTCACAACAAGGCTCCTACCGAACCAATGTGACAATGACAAAGGACTAAGGAGCAATGTGATAAACAACTACAAAGTATCATTGTATTTTCTTTAATGCTTATCGTTTCAGTGATTACTAATTAGTATATTTTTTCATTAATGAAAATGTTCAAGTAATTAAACCGCCCTAATTTATTAGTGTATTTTTCATTAATGTAAGATCCCCTATAAAATCATATCTTTCATGCAAAAAACAAAACAAAAAGTCAATTCTATAATAAATTTTTTACACTTAAGTTTTCAGCATTCTATTTTACATCTTATCATATATTATATAAATAATATGAAGACCAATGGATGATGGACTTGTGAGTTGCTACAACAAAAATAAAGCAACCCAAAAATTGAGTCCAAAGAAGTCAAACATTAATGAGAACATGATATTTACAGACCAAAAAACAGCATCCAAAGAATATGAACAACTTTACTTTCAAGTATATAATGCTGAAAACAAAAATGATAAAAGAAGGCAAACATAGCATGAAACTGGTTTAAAAATGATTAAAGAAATAAAATTTCAAAAAATTTTCTTTTCAATCTTAGAGTGTATGTCAACCAGACAAACATGGTACTTCAGTCTTACCTAAAGAAGTAAAATTCCACAACCAAAAGACCTGAAGAGAAACAAAAATGAAGCTGGTTTAAATGATAAGAGCAAGTACAATTTTCAAAATAAAAAAGAAGGAACATAACATGCAATTAAATGCTTTGCTTTCATGATTACCTAAGCTTTATGGCACTTACAAGTAAAACTGGAAACAAAAAGAGCGAACTACCAGAAAAATGGGTCCGCAAACCCCAAGCAAGATTCTCAATTGCTTGGATGGATTCAACTGCAACAGCGGTGTTAACATCTGTAACAAGCTGCAAGCAGAAACACAATTTAGGCAAATCGTGATACCAAAGGCGTAACAGACATAAAGGTTAAAACTTAAAGGAGAGTATGACATGTGAAGATAACAAAGCAGAAACTAATCCAATACCCAAAAGGCAAAAACACACAAACACAACACATACTATGAACTTATTATTATCGACATAACTTTATACTTAAAAATAACTCGGCATACACAAATAGCAGTTACACTAGTCATCAAGTAAATCAAGAAAAGTGCAATTTAATTTTGGTTTCAGATTCCAAATAAGGTCGAAAGTTAAAAGAACCTCTTAGATGCAAACAAAGAAAACAATAGGATTTAGATAGGAAAAATTAAAAACATAGTGAATCATGGTGACACGTGTCATCCTCAAAGGAGTTGAAGATGCATAATAAATACCCTGGCTTGCATGCTAAAAGAGGGACAAAAACAAGAACATTCGATTGGAAGGTAGTGAATATAATAGTATTCATACAGTTGGAATATCAAGACTACTGCAAGACAGATGGCGTTTAAAAAGAGAGGAGATAGTAAGCAGCTTAATAACCTAATTTTAAGTTCCATTCTAATTGTAATTAGTTTATTTAATTGAGCCACTACATGACAGCATAATCTTGGATTTTGATTGTTACAATTAAAAGATAAGAATAATTTATGCAGGTGAATTGACGGCAGGGTGGATCATCGTCGTCCAACTTCTCTTCCTCAAAATCGTGTAGTTTATCAGAAAATCGTCTCGTCCTCCATCTTCTTGTCTTCATCCTACTTGTTTTTCATCTCCTCGTCCTCGTCCTCCATCTCCTCTTTCCCCTTGTACTCTATTTCCACATCATCTCATCGTCCTCGTCTTCCATCTACTCATCCCCATCATACTCCAACTCCTCATCATCCTCGTCCTCCCTATCCTCATCCTCCCCATCCTCAAAATCTCTAGGGGTGTTGGAATAATCTATGTCGTCATCCTCATAAGTTGTCTAGGTCTCCCATGTCCTTTGGTACCAAATTTAATGACAAAACACAACAAGAACACCAAATCTAATGGCAAAACACAACAGAGTTGAGCACCAAACTCTCTTAAAACCCCCAATCCCCGATTCGAGAGCCGACACGCCTCAAACACAACCAAACAGCACTAAAGCAAGATTTTTTATTAGTGACAACAAGATTGTATGCACTTTCAGATTCCATCAAGCTAATCTGACACAACAATTTTGGAGCTACAACTAACTCAAGCTAATATGGTACTACAATTTGAATGACTACTCTTGGCAACAACACTAGTGTCACTGTAACACCCGGGTTTAGGGGTCGGGTGAAAATAATATTTTTGAGTCTCGATTTTCTAATTAAAATAATAATATTTTATTTTGGGCATTTAGTTTTCAAGAAAAATATTTCATGTTGGACTCAAATTGATTTGAGAGCTAATTCCCATGGATTTTAAATGTTAGTGAGATTGCCATCTCATTAATGGCAATCTTGTAAATAACTCAACTTTCAATTTAAATCCCCCTTTATTAAAATAGTTTCACTATTCATCTTCTTCCCAAAATAAAAACCCACGACCAAAGAAGCTCTCATCCTCCTTCCACTATTCCATTCTCTTGCTCCTTCGTTTTAACTCGGTTTTGAAAGGTAATTACGTTTTCGACTTGCTCTCAACTTCCTCTCTTCAAAAGTACAAGTAGTTTTCATTTTCATCCAAGTTTTGGAATTTGAGTTTTTGGAGGATTTGAATAAAAATGACAACTTTATTGTTTTTAACTTAAGATTTTGATTTAATAATGTTAGATATGATGTTTGTGAATCAAATGGTCCAACATATATGATTTTTACATGGTTTTATTCACATTCCCGGAATTGGGTTTAATGAGGGTTTTTGAAGGGTTTTAGAATAGTTTTTGGGGTTGTTTTAGGTTGGAATTTGTGGGTTGAGGTTAGTACTATAGTTGGGGGTCGTTTTGGAATCATTTGGATGTAGTAAAAATGTTGGAAACATGAGTTTTGGTTGAGGTTTATGGGTTGCTCGAGTTTGGTAATTTTGGGGGTTGTCCATGGCTTGAATTGTTGTGTTTGATGTTTGAATTGTATTCCGGGTTAGCTACTTTGATGTTTGAGCTGATTTGAGGTTGTTTGGATTGTGTTGAGATTGTTTAGAGACAAGAGCTTGTGTTGGTGAAGCATCAGAAGTGAATCCGGAAACTTGAAGGTTATTGCTTGCTTGGTAGTTGAGCTTGGAAGTGAATGTGAGTGGTTAAATGTTTTCAAAGTGGTTTTAAGTGTTTGGTTCAAGCATGTGGACTAGGTTGGGCTTGGTAGACCCACCTAGAGTTAGGATTAGAATGGTAACATAATCCTAAGCTTTGATTAGAGACATTGGTTGAACTCTTAAATTGATGTTTATGCCTATTGATGAATTGTGTTATGATGATTATGTATAATGTGTTATACATGTATGATGAGGCATGTTTGTGATGCATTGTGATATGCAAATGGATTGTTCATGATTGTAATCATGGTGAGTACGTGCTAAGCACGGAAGTTGATGTTAAATGATATTGTGGATTGAGTTAAATGTTGGCACTAGTATGCTTGGGTACAAATGATCGATCATTAGGATGTTAGTGTGCACACGTGAGTCAAATGCGCGCGTGGTCTTGATGATGGTAGTCATCAAGATGGAGTACGGGTTCGCCCGAAAATTCTTCTTATATATTGTGATAGTCGATGATGAGTGTAATCCCATCGACAGGGCGTAAGGATGAGTGGAATCCCCTCCGCGAGAATGGTGATGAGTGTAATCCCACCGCGAGGTAAAGTTGTTGTTGGATGTGAGTTCCAACGTGTTTATCCGCGTATTCGAGTCATAGCTATGTGCCAATATGAATTGATATGTGTATCAATGTGATGTGGAATGTGATTTCCTATTTGGATGATTATATGTGTTTACATATGTTGTGGAATTGAGCTTGTTGAGCATGGCATGACATTGTATAAATATTCATGCATCATTGTACTTTTGGCTCATGAGGATCGAAGGTAAGAACATGCATTTACCTTGTTGAGATCGTGTTTGGACCCTGGATTGTCGAGGTTTGTTTTTAAAGAGCTTACCCTCACTAAGCTTTATGCTTACGTTCTCTTTTGTTCGACAATGCAGATCATTAGTTTGTGGGTTGCTAGTGCAAGAAGGGGCCTCCAAGTGTGCCTTGTGGTGCTAGTTTAGCTATCAAGTATGGACATTTTAATTTATGAATGTAATGGTCAAGAAATGGGACATGTTTAGGTTGTTGAGCCTTTTTAAGTATGTTGATGTGGTTTGTGTAAGAGCATGATTAGACTCATTTCTTATGTTATGTTAAATTGGCTTTTGGATGTTTGCCTTGCTTGTAAACCATGTTGGTTTTTACCCATCTTATTTTGCCTAAGTGTTGGCCTTGTTGAAGCATGATACCTTTAATGCTATGCATGGATGTATGATTCTTGATGTTGGTTCCGTTAATGTATAGCCTTGTTGTGTTTGAAGTGTTAAGCATGCTTGTTATGTTGGTTTTGCCTTAAGGTTGATGTTAGTGTGTTGTTTTATGTTTTAGAGGGGGTTTAGGGACATCCTTGTGCCATAAACCAGCTAAAATCAATCTGCAGATAGAGGGCGTTTCGAAACGGTCGACCCCGTTTCGATACGGCCCCTTTGTTTTTGGTCGGGCGTTTCGATACGCCTAGAGGCAGTTTCGATACATTTTTGCTACTAGAATTCTGAGAAATTGACGATAAATTAACGTATCGAAACGGGCTTTAGCGTTTCGGAACGGCCTTCATCTCGTTGACCACGAGAAGTTGACCGATGGAGTCGTTTCGATACGGGTCACCCATGTTTCGAAACGGTCTCTTCAGGTTGACTCTGTAACCCCCTCGTCCCGGTCTGGTCGGATGATCGGTCCGAGTGGGCCACACGGGGAAAACCGAAGCGAAACCCGTTAAGGCTTCCCTTCGGTTAACGACCCAGAAAATTTCTTTTAACTTTAGTCTTATCTAGATGCATATTTAATTCCTAGGTGGAGCATAGCAGCGGAAGATACACACAACGAGACATTCACCGACCAAACAAACATAAACAGTCCATTTTACTTCATTACAGCAGGCCGTTTCGAAACGCCTATAGGGTGTTCCGAAACGCCTCGACCTAGTCAACGGTCCTGGGTCAACCACAAGGTGACCGTTCCGAAACAGGGGAAGACCCGTATCGGAACGACCTTGACGGTCAATATCTCGTGGTCAACGAGATTTGACCGTTTCGGAACTTCAAAGGCCTGTTTCGGAACGGCTTCATCTCGCCAATTTCTCAAAATTCCAGTAGCCAAAATGTTCCGAAACGACCCTCATCCGTTTCGAAACGGCAGGCCATTTACGCAGGGACCGTTCCGGAACAGGGGGACCCGTTCCGAAACGCCCCCTGTCTGCAGATTCGTCTGGGCTATTTTGAGGCACAAGGGTGCCCCAAAACACCATACAACAGCAAATCCATTGAACCCAAGTTATACCAACAATAACATCATGCTTTACAAGACTTAAACATGTCTAATACTAAGGCAACAATCCACAACATGCATTCATTCAAACAACATTCAAACACATGTAAAAACTCTTAAGGCATAGGCTAACATTCAAAGTAAGCAATTAGGCATGGATTACAACTTAGACATGGCATCACAAGCCACACAAAAGCGACATAACATGGAGTCTAAACATGCTCCTAGCAACCAACAACAAACAACAAAACCTTACACATCCCATTGCTTAAACTATTACATGTCTTAGCATTAAAACCATACTTGATGAACTCAAGTCCAAAACCACACTTGGAGGCCCTCCACTTGCCCGAGCAACCCACGAACTAAGGATCTGCAATGTTGAACAAAGAGAGCGTAAGCAATGATGCTTAGTGAGGGTAAGCTCTAAAAACAAACCTCAACATTGCAGGGTCCGAGCATGATCTAGCCAAGGTAAGTCACAAACATACCAAGGTCCACAAGATATATACATGAGCAAAGGGCAATAATAAAGCCATGATCATAAACTCAATTTCCGTGATACATGTAATCACAACCAAGCATTCCAATAAGAACCATGAACCTCAACACATTGATATACACATCAAAGAACATTGGCACCTAGTTAAGACCCGAATACGCGGATAGACATGTTGGAGACTCATATCCAACAACCACATTACCTCAGTGGGATTCCACTTATCACCGGACTCGCGGAAGGGATTCCACTCATCCTCACGCCCCGTCGATGGGATTCCACTCATCACCGACTATAGTTAAATACAATTCCGGGCGAACCCGTACTCCTCCTTGGTGACTCAACGCCACCAAGGCCACACGCGACTTTAGACTCATGTGTACACATTAACATCCTAATGATCGATCATTTGTATCCAAGTTTACTAGTGCCAATATTTACTCACATCACATTACTCATTTCATAAACCTTGTGCTTAGCACATACCCACCAACAACCATCATTATGCATGTCTCAAGCATCATAAGTCCAATCTCATTTCACATGTATAAAGCAATATACATAGACATTCATATCGCAATTTATGCAAGACATACACAACCATAAAATGAGTTCAACCAAAGGCTCTAGATCAAGTTTAGGATTAGGCTACCACCCTAATCCTAACTCTAGGTGGGTCTACCAAGCCCAACCTAGTCCGTATACTCGAACCAACCAATTTAAAACCGTTTAAAACAATTAACCACTCACCTAAGCTTCCAAGCACAAGACCAAGCAAGCCACAACCTTCAATTCTCCGGATTCACTTCCAACGCTTCACCGATGCCCAAACTCGGTTCTAATCAATCCCAAACACAAATAAAACATCCACAATTAATATATTGTCATCGAAACTAACCCGGAACACAATTCAAACATTAAGCTCAACATGTCAAGCCAAGAACCCTCTCAAACTCCCCATTTTCGTGCAGCCACCAAACTCAGCAAATAACTCCCGAATCCAATATCCAACTTGCCATCTAATATACTCAAAACAACCCTCAAACATCATCTAAACATCAGCCCTCAAGATTCCACCCAAAATAGCCCCAAAAGACACTTTAAAACCCTCCAAAAACCCCTTGAAATACAAATCCGAAAATCATTATAAAACTTTGTAAAAATTAGATATATTGAACCTTTTGAACAACAAATGACTTATCTATCATTACCAAATCAAAAGCTCAACTTAAAGTTAACAAAGTTAACATTTTTAATTTCAAACTCTAAAACTTCATAACACAAAAACATGGGTTTTAATGAAAACTATGGGTATGAGCATGTAGAGGAGAGTGAGGACAAGCTAGAAACATGTTTACCTCTCAAAAATCACCAAGGATGTGAGTGCAAGGTGATGGAATAGTGACTCCCCCAAGGTGAGAAGAGGAGAACGTTAGGTTTGAAAGAGGGAGGGGAAGAAGATGAGAAAGGTGGGTGTTTTATTTGACATGTGCTAAATTTTTAAAGCTCAAAAGACTTGTTTGCCCTTAATAAGTTTGGCTATTCACAAGGAGGACTAATCCATGGTAGATTGGAGTTTTAAATCTTAAAACATGGTTATCTCAAAATTAATAAATTTTGAAAACAAACTCGAAATATTACTTAGAGTATAAAACCGAGCCCAAATAATATTAAAATATTATTTCCACCTAACCCCTAAACCCGGGTGTTACAACTCTCCCCCACTTAAGGAATTTCGTCCCCGAAATTACCTGGTGGAAATAGATACAGAAACTGCTCAACCATATCCGCTTTCCTCTCCCACGTGACCTCTTCTTCACCCCTATGTCTCCACAACACCTTGACCAACTCTATGGTCTTGCCACGCAACACCTTGCTATCAGAAGCAAGTATCTCTACGGGCTCTTCATTATAGGACAAATCCGGATTCAACTCTATTTCCTCAACGGGCATCACATGAGAAGGATCCGATCTATATCTCCTAAGCATAGATACATGAAAGACATCATGGATCTTCTCTAACTCAGAAGGTAACCTCAACCGATAAGCTACAGGCCCAATCCGCTCAACTATCTCATACGGACCAATGAACCTCGGACTCAACTTGCCCTTTCGGCCAAATCTCATTACCTTCTTCCACGGAGATACTTTCAGAAACACTTTCTCACCCACTAAATACTCAACCTCTTTCCTCTTCAAATCTGCATAAGACTTCTGACGATCGGAAGCTGCTTTCAAGCGGTCGCAAATCAACTTCACTTTTTATGTGGTTCATTTAAGCAAGTCTGGCATAGGTAACAACCTCTGACCTGTCTCCGCCCAACAAATCGGAGTCCTACACCGTCTACCATACAAAGCCTCATAGGGTGCCATCTGAATACTAGACTGATAACTGTTGTTGTAAGCAAACTCAACCAGTGGTAAGTGCTTCTCCCAAGAACCCTGAAAATCTATCACACAACAACGAAGCATATCCTCTAGAATCTGTATCACTCGCTCTGACTGCCCATCGGACTGCGGATGATAAGATGTGCTGAAATGCAGACGACTACCCAAGGCACTATGCAAACAACTCCAGAACCTCGAAGTAAATCTGGGATCCCTATCTGAAACTATAGACTTTGGAACTCCATGAAGTCTCACAATCTCACGAATGTACAAGTTTGTCAGCTTGTCTAAGGAATCCGTAGTGTTCACTGCTAAGAAGTGAGCACACTTAGTGAACCTATCAACAATCACCCAAACTGAATTCTTCTTCGAAGGAGACAAAGGCAACCCCGATACAAAATCCATGGTGATCCTCTCCCATTTCCATTCCGGAATCTTCGAAGGCTGTAGCAAACCTGAAGGAACCTGATGTTCTGCCTTCACTCTCTGACAAACCATGCAACGGCTCACATACTCGGCTACATCTCTTTTCAAACCAACCCAGAAGTAATCATTCTTCAAATCTCGGTACATCTTGGTACTACCCGGATGCATAGAAAAGGGACTCGAATGTGCTTCACTCAAAATCTGACGTCTCAGCTCAACATCTTCCGGTACAACAATTCTATCCCTAAAGCACAACAAGCTCTCACCACTGAAACTATACTCAGTCGGTCTTCCTTCGGCTATGTCTTGAACATGAGGAACTAGGCTCGCATCTTGCAACTGCTTCTCTCTAATCAACTGAATCAAAGAAGGCTTCACTTGCAACTCGGTGATCAAGCCACCATCCTCGGACACACTCAATCTAGCAAACATAGCTCTCAACTCAACGGCCACTTTTCTACTCAAAGCATCGGCCACTACATTTGCCTTACCCGGATGGTACTCAATGGTCAAATCATAATCCTTTAACAACTCTAACCATCTTCTCTGTCTCAAGTTCAACTCTTTCTGTGTCATCAAGTACTTCAAGCTCTTGTGATCGGTGTAAACTATACACTTCTCACCGTACAAATAGTGACGCCAAATTTTCAATGCAAATACAACTGCGGCTAGCTCTATGTCATGAGTAGGATAGTTCTTCTCATGAATCTTCAACAGCATAAGCAACAACTCTCCTATCTTGCATCAAAACATATCCTAAGCCTACGTAGGAAGCATCACTGTAAATCACAAACTCCTTACCTGATACAGGCTGCACTAACACTGGAGCATTTGTCAAAGTTCCTTTCAATTTCTCAAAGGCCTTTTGTCTTGCATCTGACCATTCAAACTTGACTCCCTTTTGCAACAATTTAGTCAAGGGAGTAGCTACTCTAGAGAAGCCATCCACAAATCTCCTATAGTAACCAGCTAATCCTAGGAAACTCCTAATCTCGGTCACGGACTTAGGTTGTTTCCACTCAACAATAGCCTCAATCTTCGACGGATCAACTCGGATGCCTTCGGCCGAAACAACATGGCCAAGAAATACAACCTCTCGAATCCAGAACTCACACTTACTGAGCTTCGCATACAACTGATTGCTCAACAATCTCTATAAAACAAATCTCAAGTGCTCATCATGCTCTTCTTCTGTCTTCGAATACACAAGTATATCATCAATGAAGACAACCACAAACCGGTCCAGATAGTCTCTAAAAATTCTGTTCATCATGTCCATGAATGCTGCTGGCGCATTCGTGAGCCCAAATGGCATCACAAGAAACTCATAGTGACCATATCTAGTCCTAAAAGCTGTCTTTGGAACATCACACTCCTTCACCTTCAACTGATAGTATCCGGATCTCAAATCTATCTTCGAGAACACTGAAGCACCCCTCAACTGATCAAACAAATCATCTATACGAGGCAACGGATACTTGTTCTTCACAGTCAACTGATTCAATTGTCTATAGTCAATACACATGCGCATGCTACCATCCTTCTTTTTCACAAACAACACTGGAGCACCCCACGGAGAACTACTAGGCCTAATGAAACCACGGTCTAATAATTCTTGCAACTGACTCTTCAATTCTTTCAACTCTTTCGGAGCCATACGATACAGAGCTATCGAAACTGGACTAGACCCTGAAACTGTCTCAATCACAAACTCAACATCTCTGTCAGGAGGCAAACCAGGCAACTCTTCAGGAAACACATCTGGAAAGTCACACACTGTCCTGATATCCTTCGGTCTAGCTTCACTCATATCCGGATTCATAACATAAGCTAAATAGGCCTCACATCCTGAGTCCATCAACCTATGAGCCTCTAAAGCTGACACCACATTAGACAAGAACTTAATGTTCTCGCCCACTACCACTACCTCGTAGTCATCAGAAAGCTTCAAGGAAATTCTCTTTGTCTCAAAATCCACACTAGCCCGATGCTCAACCAACCAGTCCATACCCAAAATAATATCAAAACCGTAGAAAGGAAGTTCCATCATATCAACTGAAAACACATGACCCTGAATCTTCAGTGGACACCTCCTATACATACGTCTAACCACAACTGTCTCACCAAAAGAACTAGTAACATGCATACCTACATCTAAGATCTCAACAGGAATATCTAACTCCTGAGCATGCTTACTCAGAATGTAGGAATGCGTAGAACCCGAATCAACCAAAGAAAGCAAAGACATGGACTGTAACTCAAAATTACATGCTATCACATCGGTGTCGTTCCCGGCCTCTCTCTGAGCATAGACCCTCGCTGGTCCTCCCGCCTCTGGCTGCACAGCCACAACATGAGCAAGGTTCCTCTGAGCATCTACCCTAGGTGCATCAGCCCTCGGCTGGAAGTAGCCACGACCGCGCCCACGGCCTCTCTGAAAATCATTACCTCTCGCAGGAGCCTGAGCAATGTTCGGTGCCTGAGCTGCCTGACGTGGACAGTCCTTCCTAAAGTGGTCCCTCGAACCACAGTTCCAACAAGCATGGAAATTACCCCAGCACTCTCCAGTGTGCTGCCTCCCACACTGTGCACACTCGGGCAAACGCCCTCCTCCTCTATGGCCCTGATGGCCCCTACCATGGTGGCCACCGCCACGTCTCTGATCGAACTGATGTCCGCCACCTCGTGCCTCTTAGCATCTCTACCATCAAAGTTGTTGTGCCTCTTACCAGAACTAGATCCCCCAGAACGCTTGGCCAGCCCCAAGCTGTGCTCAATGTCCTTGGCTCTAGCAACCAAGACATCAAAGTCAGAATAATCAGAAGCCAAGGTATACCTCTTAACTTCCTCATGAAGTCCGTATCTGAAACGATCACATCGAGCCCTCTCAGTGGGTACTAACTCTGGAGCATACTGACTCAGACGAACGAAACGAATCTCATAATCAGTCACTGAAGCATCTCCCTGAGTGAGAGCCATGAACTCTCTCTTCTTCTCATCTAGGTACCTCGGTCCCAAGTACCTCTTCCTGAAGGCAGACTCAAAGAACTCCCAATCAATCTCTGTCTCTGGAACCCCGGTAGTAATGGTGACCCACCAGGTGTAGGCATCACCCTGAAGCAATGAGATCACACAACCCAATCTACGTGCGCCCGCACAACCCATCTGAGCCAAGATACGAACTGTCTTCTCCAACCATAACTCCGACCTCTCCGGAGTAGATCCTCTAAACTCCTCGGCCCCTAAGCTACGAAGCCTCTCCAAAGGTAAACTAGCATCATCACACCTAGGCTGAGCTGCAGCCTGAGCTCCCGCAACTGCGGCCTGGAACGCTCCCGCTATTGCTTGCACAAGCGGAGTCATATCAATTCCAGCTGGACCTTGGCCACCTTGGCCACCCTGAGGTCCCTCTCCTCCAGCTCCATCCTCGCCCCCAGCTCCAGGTGGAGGAGGTGGTGGTGGTGGAGGTGGTGGAGGAGTGCCAACTCCCGCGGCCCCCGGTCCCTCTATGTGAGCTCCCGCACCAACTACCGGCTCAACAGGAGCTACAACTTGCGGTTCCTGACGAACCAACCTCGGTCTACCTCTCGGTCTAGACATTGCTCTCTCAGATATTAACTACAACCACAACAACACACAAGTTGGGTTAGCAAGGCAAGGCTTCCAAGTGTCCAAGTATGTTTCCTCACTTAAAAATCATTTTTCCAATGTAATAGTAGCAATGGGACCCACACACACATGCTTTAAATAAAACAATCAACATACTTGTCACCTAAGTAATCATTCTTGCAAAACAAGCAAACACCGTGCAATTTAATTTAAAAACTTAAACTTACCTCACTAACCTGCCCAAGGTCTCGGTAACCTTAGGCTCTGATACCAACAAGTGTAACCCCCTCGTCCCGGTCTGGTCGGATGACCGGTCCGAGTGGGCCACACGGGGAAAACCGAAGCGAAACCCGTTAAGGCTTCCCTTCGGTTAACGACCCAGAAAATTTCTTTTAACTTTAGTCTTATCTAGATGCATATTTAATTCCTAGGTGGAGCATAGCAGCGGAAGATACACACAACGAGACATTCACCGACCAAACAAACATAAACAGTCCATTTTACTTCATTACAGCAGGCCGTTTCGAAACGCCTATAGGGTGTTCCGAAACGCCTCGACCTAGTCAACGGGCCTGGGTCAACCACAAGGTGACCGTTCCGAAACAGGGGAAGACCCGTATCGGAACGACCTTGACGGTCAATATCTCGTGGTCAACAAGATTTGACCGTTTCGGAACTTCAAAGGCCCGTTTCGGAACGGCTTCATCTCGCCAATTTCTCAAAATTCCAGTAGCCAAAATGTTCCGAAACGACCCTCATCCGTTTCGAAACGGCAGGCCATTTACGCAGGGACCGTTCCGGAACAGGGGGACCCGTTCCGAAACGCCCCCTGTCTGCAGATTCGTCTGGGCTATTTTGAGGCACAAGGGTGCCCCAAAACACCATACAACAGCAAATCCATTGAACCCAAGTTATACCAACAATAACATCATGCTTTACAAGACTTAAACATGTCTAATACTAAGGCAACAATCCACAACATGCATTCATTCAAACAACATTCAAACACATGTAAAAACTCTTAAGGCATAGGCTAACATTCAAAGTAAGCAATTAGGCATGGATTACAACTTAGACATGGCATCACAAGCCACACAAAAGCGACATAACATGGAGTCTAAACATGCTCCTAGCAACCAACAACAAACAACAAAACCTTACACATCCCATTGCTTAAATTATTACATGTCTTAGCATTAAAACCATACTTGATGAACTCAAGTCCAAAACCACACTTGGAGGCCCTCCACTTGCCCGAGCAACCCACGAACTAAGGATCTGCAATGTTGAACAAAGAGAGCGTAAGCAATGATGCTTAGTGAGGGTAAGCTCTAAAAACAAACCTCAACATTGCAGGGTCCGAGCATGATCTAGCCAAGGTAAGTCACAAACATACCAAAGGTCCACAAGATATATACATGAGCAAAGGGCAATAATAAAGCCATGATCATAAACTCAATTTCCGTGATACATGTAATCACAACCAAGCATTCCAATAAGAACCATGAACCTCAACACATTGATATACACATCAAAGAACATTGGCACCTAGTTAAGACCCGAATACGCGGATAGACATGTTGGAGACTCATATCCAACAACTAACCAACCAATTTAAAACCGTTTGAACAACAAATGACTTATCTATCATTACCAAATCAAAAGCTCAACTTAAAGTTAACATTTTTAATTTCAAACTCTAAAACTTCATAACTCAAAAACATGGGTTTTAATGAAAACTATGGGTATGAGCATGTAGAGGAGAGTGAGGACAAGCTAGAAACATGTTTACCTCTCAAAAATCACCAAGGATGTGAGTGCAAGGTGATGGAATAGTGACTCCCCCAAGGTGAGAAGAGGAGAACGTTAGGTTTGAAAGAGGGAGGGGAAGAAGATGAGAAAGGTGGGTGTTTTATTTGACATGTGCTAAATTTTTAAAGCTCAAAAGACTTGTTTGCCCTTAATGAGTTTGGCTATTCACAAGGAGGACTAATCCATGGTAGATTGGAGTTTTAAATCTTAAAACATGGTTATCTCGAAATTAATAAATTTTGAAAACAAACTCGAAATATTACTTAGAGTATAAAACCGAGCCCAAATAATATTAAATATTATTTCCACCTAACCCCTAAACCCGAGTGTTACAGACTCTGGCCTGTTGACCAAGTCAAGGCGTATCGAAAAACCCTAAGGGCGTTTCGATACGGCCTACTGTAAAGGATTAAAATAGACTGTATCGATGAGCTGTTTGGTTGATTGTCTTACATGTTCTTCCGCTGTTGCCTTCCTCACATAGGATTCATTATTACCTTTAGGAAAGATAATATAAATAAAAAAAGAAATTTTAGGGTTGCTAACCGAGGTGGAACCTTTACGGGTTTCGCATCGGTTTTCCCCGTGTAGCCCACTCGGATCGGTCAAGCATCCGGACCGGGACGAGGGGGTTACAGTCACCTTATAACAGCACAATAAGCGCCACAAAGCCACCTCATATCTGTACAAAACACCCTCCTTGGGAGTATAAGGTTAACCAAAATACCACAACGGTTAACTGTATGTTCTATTCTTAGTGTAATTAGAACACATTATCTTTAAATATTACAATTTTTCACTAAGAACATAACTTATGGTTAACCGTTGTAGTATTTTGGTTAACCATATACCACGCTCCTTGGGCGTATAAGGTTAACCAAAATACCACAACAGTTAACTGTATGTTCTATTCTTAGTGTAATTAGAACATATTATCTAATTTCACTAAGAACATAACTTACGGTTAACCGTTGTGGTATTTTGGTTAACCATATACTACTCTGGCTCCTTCATGTTGCAACACTGAAGCAACAAGCTTCAAGTGAGAGAACTTCAGGCACACACAACACAATTCAACCAAACTCCAAAATCCCCAACTCAACCGATCAAAACCACCTCGACAAACTGTGCTGGAAACCTCCGTTGAACTTGGAAAAGAACTAAGAGTAAGACTCCCAAGCAACAAGAGAAATCCCCAACTAAGTCTGGAAAAAAACTAAGTGTATATCTTGATATCCTCTAACATTGCTATCTCACAACACCTTACAATTCCACACATGACAAAACCCTTTCTTTTTTTTTTGTTCGGCAAAAATTATTTTATTAATAAGAGGTTAGACTTAAAATGTGAGTCTCGTTAAAAATCTTTCTAAACCTAATTGGATTAAAATAGTGCAACACATACATACAGGGAGAAACAAGACTTAACACACACAGAGAAAGCACAAAACATAATCAGAAAATAAGAACAATAAGGCACTGCCTAGTGCTTCCAATCCCTCCAAAATAACCTAAGAATCTGCAGCATCAAGACTCCAATATTCTGCAGCAATCATACTCCAACACCCCAGTCTCAAGCAAAGCACACCCAACAGTACTGCTAAATCATAATACAACATAGACTCACCACCATGCTTTGATCAATCCTTGTATATGAATACCTTCCTTTGCAGGCCAATCAGCCCTCCCATTGCATGATCATGGAATATAACCAAACTACAACATGCCAACCTATTAGGGAGGTGATTATTTCTGCAAAAAAAAAAAAACCCACCAACACCACTGCCCTAGTAGAGGCCAGAGGGTTTCTAAACCAAATCAACGCGACTTTGGAATAATGGCACCATTGACAGCCCCAACCAACAGCTAAGCACCAAAACACTCAACCGAAAACATGATCAGCTCATCCTTAGACACATAGGATTAAATTGCGGTTTCGGTCGTGGTTGCGGACGTTTAATAGGCAAGGAAACCATTGAATCATACTTGTACCTGTAAAAAAAATCACTATGCCCCACGCAATAAGGCACCTTAGCTGCCGGCGACACTACCCAACTACCTGTCTTGCTAAGCACCAAAATAGCCTAAGCTATTCTGCAGACAATCTGGTTGAGAAATTGTGATCAGTAAATGTACTTTGTCCTAGCTTACAACCTTGGAAGTATTTTCTCCCATTGAGACCCCTGCTATTCTACTGAAAAGTCATGTGGTTCCAGCAATGGAACACCTGCCACTTCAATCCATGATACTCTTTCCGACAAGATTTTGTTCTCTGCCCATGGTTCAATATCCTGAAATAATACGCATCTTTGTCTAATTTTTTTTACACGGCTAAGAACTCAGCACTGACCCGAGCTAAGAACTCTGCATCATACCAAACAGAACCAAAAAACCTATCCTTACCGTTTAAGACAATGTAACCTGCGACAGTCTCAAGATATTAAAGAGCTTCGAAAAGAAAACAGCACCATTGCTCTACCATATCCCAACTGACACTAGTGAAAAGCAAACTATCAAATAACTAATGTCATCTAACAGGGATGTTAAGTTCCATCTTTAAACGTGTTTAAAGAGGGACACGTTCGAATAGGGACGTCAAGGCATCTAACATTCTGTTGGACAAAGATTTCGAGGCTCATATTACTGATTCTGGCATTGCGAATAGCTTATGCTTCTCGAATTACTAACCGGAAGCAGACTTTATTTTGGGTTGATTTCATTTTAACATGACACTTTATTTGCGTATCAGATTTTGTCCAAGGCTGCAGACAATGCTGTCATGGAAACCATTGATCTGGAGATCACCGAGACATGCAAGGATCTTGGAGCAGTAAAGAAAGTTTTTAAGCTAGCCCTTCTATGCACCAAGAAGGCCCCGTAGGATGGACCGACGATGCACAAAGCGACACGGGTCCTAGGAATCCCGATGCCACTAAACACCCCACCAACAAAACAACCAGCCTCAATCCAACCGACATCTCTTCCGTCATCCAAGATCACGAGCTACAAAGACGAGTGCGTAAACCTCAAGACCCTCCCCACACAGTCAATTGCCCATCAATGAGCACCTCAGATGCCCAACTGTTCCTAAAGTTTGGAGAGCTCATATCCGATGAAGCCATCAATGTAGGATCAAAATATTACATGAATGAGGAGCAATAGATACATGATTTGAGTGGGGAAATGTGTATAAAGACTATGGTATCTCAATTATTGCAGGTTAGACTATTTGAAATTATGGTGGTAATTTTCAGGACACAATAACTCGATTTTCCTATGAAAATTTAGACACTGAGGGGCAGCCATCCACTTTGGTTGGGTTTTCATATGAAAATTGAGAAGCTTCAGAAATTAAGAACTAACTGCACGTGCACAAAGACAAATCGACGGTAACTTGCTCAATATCTCTTCACTTTTCAGGACACAATCTATGAATACCGAGAAAGGAGGAAATGTCTTTTGTCCCCTCCTCCACCCAACCTCCCTTTCTTTTGTTTTTCATGGTTTTTCAATTGTGTTATGGATTCAAAAGTATGATTTGAGCATCTGAAATTCAAATCTAATTTAGTTTGAAAATAACATATAAATGACCAACTAGTGTTGGAGTTGAATACTAGACTCGAGACGAAAATATTCGACTCGTCTTGAATCGACTCGAAATTTCATAAACTTGAACGACTCGAAAAAATTTCAAATGAAGTTTGAGTTGTAAAATGAAAATTAGAATAACTCGAATAACATGAAATTTTTAGTAATTAGTAGCAGATTTATTTTTAAGTTCGAGATGAGTCCCTCATTTTTTTATGATATATATATACCGATATATAAAAATATAAAGAAATATTGTCACATGTGAAAAAATACGAAAAAATATATATGTGCATATCTTATATAATTAGAGAAAGTCGTTTAAATTGGAATCAAACCGTACTATAACATGATAAATAATTACAATTAAATTTTTATAGGAACTCGAAAACTCGACTCGAATTAAAAAAATTATTTGTAAAATATGACGCGTCAACTCGAATAACTCAAAATTTTTTGACTCGACTCGATCGAACGCTCACCTCTAAGCAGTGACGGATCTAGAAATTAAAGAATTGGGGTCCAAAATATTTTTTTTTTCAAAATGAGTACGCAAAATTATTACTTTTTACTTTTACACATAAAATTAAAATTTTTAACGAATAAATTTCCTCTAATTTAAATTTATTTCGAAAATAATAGGAATGCAACTGCTTTTATAGAAAGTCAGCTGTATCTGCCTTGACCGTAAGACAAACAAGCATATTACCAAATATATATAGATAGGTCAAGATATCTCTAATTTGAAATGGCCTGATTCAAAAGCGTTTTGAGCGACAAACTCAAATAATTTAAATCTAAAATGATTTAGATTCATATCATTTTGGCCTTTAAACGGTTTAAACTTAAAATTGACTAAACTAAAATTTATTTGAACTTGTTATACCTAGTACTTCTGTCCCCGAAGAATTCCGAAAACAACGCTCAACACCTCCGCATTTAATGACTAGAAGTATTCCATGACAATAGTCCTTCCGAAAGCTTGAATGGTCTCAGGAACAAATATTGTAAAGTGTTATGTAACCTCACCTACGTGACCGACGTGTAAAGTTTCATACTTGCTATTTGAGCTAATTTTTATCAATTCGTCCATAGATTGTTATTAAGTCTGAAATCGCTCTATCATTAACGGTACAATGGACTATAAATATCCATAAATCGAGGAAGGAAGCCAGGTCGAATCAAGAGGGCAATACCCCTCTCCTTATCTTCTTCTTCACTCCGATTATAATACTGATTGTTGTTCTCCACCCCAAATTAACTAGGGTGGACCGTCTAAAACTACCATTAACCACTGTAATTCTTTTTTCTATTCCCTATTGTTTAATGTCTGCTACTTTTAGACATCAATAAAACTTAAAATTAAAAAAAAATCTTAAAAACTCGAACTTACCCAATCAAAACTATCTCTATCCAAAACCAATTCAACTAATACAATCGATGTGTCTAGGTAATATGAGTTTGATTGTTTTTTTATAATAAAAAAATCATTCATATGGAATTATGAATGGAAAAAATGAAAGTGGGAAGCAGCAGTAGCACCAAGCACGCTGGCCTCCATGCGTAGTCTCCACTTATGTACCACCAAGAAAATGCCATCACACTATTCTTAAATAGAAAAGCCAAGATAAAAAGCACTAACGGATTCAAAGAGAACACACGGACAAATTTATCTAGTTGGCTTAAAAAATGAACACCATATACACACACATTAATGTCAAATGCATAAAGTCAAAAAACACCGTCGACATTTGATTGATAGTCACTTTGGCCACTATTCTTTTTTTTAGTAATTCAACCTTTAAGGTTTTATTTTGGGTCGAAATGACCTCTCTGCGGATGAAAACTGTCAGTCAACTGACGATAAATGGCTTAAAATGATGTGACAAACCTATATGGCAGTGCACGCTGACATGACATTATCCTATAGATAAATGTGTTAACTTGAAAAAACATTACATCAGTCAACAAATAATTTTATAAAATTACATAAAATATATAATAATTTTTTGTTGGCTTATCATTCTGTTAAGTCATTTCAAATTGTTTACCGTCAATTTTCTAACAATTTTCATCCACAAATAAACTATTTTGACCCAAAATAAGTCCTTTCAAATTGGATTGCACCCTTGTCTCCCTTTGCACTTAGCCCTTAGGCAATTGCCTTTGGTGCTCCAATATCCCTCCCATTTCACCATTGGTGTCCCCTTCAACTACTCAAATATATTGTTTATTAGCTTAGCCAATGAAACCCGATTCTTTGAAGGTCTAATCCCTTTTATATTAGTTTCCCATACAAAATTAGGATGGAATCAACCATGCAGGGCCGGAAATATTTATATAAAATAAATAAATTATAAATCTTACTTTCTTTTTTTCAAACATTTATGTTTTGTTTTCGACCGAGCCTCTCCATGCAACCATGTAGCATCTAGTCTACAATTCAAGTGTTTTGTAACGTTCCAAAAGTTTTCAAAATAACAATTAGAGTTAACCGCACCACACATCCCCAAACTATGATTATCATTCTAAATTAGTCACTAAACTTTTAAATGTTTAAATTTCATCCTCAAACTATGAATTTCATTCAAAATTGGTCCCCCAAACTTTTGAACACTCCATTTCATCCTCAAACTATGACCCTCTCATTCTAAATTAGTCCTCAAACTTTTTGAATATTCCAATTTTATCCTCAAACTATTGTTTATATCACATCATATTATTACATAATACACATAAGTGTTTCATGACAATTAACGGTTTTTATAATTGTTTTATTAACATAATATATGATTAACATATATTGTTAATTTAAGGATGGAATTAGAATATTCAAAAAGTTTGAGGACCAATTTAGAATGAATGTCATAGTTTGAGGATGAGACCGAAATGCTTAAAAGTTTAGGGACCAATTCAGAATGAATGACATAGTTTGAGGGTGAAATTAAAATATTTAAAAGTTTATGGATTAATTTAAAATGAATGTCATAGTTTGGGGATGTGTGGTGCAATTAACTCTAAAAATTAGTTACCCGTACTAACTAGTGATGGTTATAAGTATAACTGAAATCCTCGAGGAGTTGTACATTGATGGTTATAAGTGTAAAATTCGACTCGACTAAAAAAAATCAAGTTACTTGACTCAATTTGGCACAAAAATATCAACTCATAATTTTATAAACTCAACCCAACTCAAAAAATTTCAAATAAAGTTTGAGTTATAAAATAAGAATTTGAATAACTTGAAATTTTTAGTAATTAGTGCATCGATTTTTAAGTTCGAGTTGAGTCTCTCAACTTTTCATGATATATGTATATCACATATGAAAAAATGAAGATATATATATATATATATATATATATATATATGCATATCGTATATGGTTATAGAGAGTCGTTCAAATTGGAATCAATTAGTTCCATAACATTAAAAATGTTTGCAATTAAATTTGAATAGAAATTCGAACAACTTGATTCAGACTCGAAAAAATTCAAATAAAGTTTGATTTATAAAATAGGACTCGCTAGCTGACCAACTCTAAATTTTTTTATTCGACTAGATTGAATGCTCACCCCTACTAATAATGGATAAGGGAAATGTTATCCAAGACTTGAACCCAATAAATATTATTAAGCAATATTTGAAAGCTAACACAAGTAGTTTGTCACCGCATTAGTTATTTGTTTTTTAATAGTCTATATGTGATTAGAATGTAGTATCTATTAATTCATATATATTATTAACCTTCTGATAATGTACACACACCTTGTAGATAAAGCGATTTGAACCCGAGTCTCTTAGGATGAACATCATCTGTTTTTCTACTATGATCACTTATTGCATTACTTGTTGAGAGTTGGTAAAACAAAAGAAAAACATTATTTTTTTAATTATAGTTACTAATATTTAATGTATTGTCAATATGAATTTATACATTATTAAAGACCCACATGGTGTTATCTGACGAAAAAAAAGTAGTTAAGGGTTAAGAATTAATTTTCTCTATTAATCTTTAAGACATTTTAATAAGACTTCGTAAATTCATAATGTGAATCATTTATTATCGAATTTCACAAATTCTATTTCATAATTAGTAGCACATATTACTATAAGAATCAAATCAAAATTAAATTCATCATCTCCAACAAGCATGCATAAGCAAATTATAATTAGTAGCACATGTTATTATAAAACCTCAACTCAAAACCAAATTCATCATCTCCAACAAGGTATGCATGGAAGCAAAACATAAACAAGTGCTTGAAATCATTATGTGGGAACAAATCTAGTGCCCACTAGAAATTGCTTGTAAGACTTATCAAGAATCTCAATCTATGAACTATGATGTAGTTAAGTTATCAAAATATTTTTGAATTCACATATTTTATGAAATTTGCATACTTTTAAGGATGATCAAAACTCGACTCGAAAAAATTGAATTATTCGAATTAACTCGATGAGAAAATATTTGAATTGCTTGACTCGACTAAAAAAATTCAAATAAAATTTGAGTTATAAAATGAAATTATAAATAACTCAAAAGTTTTAGTAATTAGTGGATCAATTTTTATGTTCGAGTTGAGTCTTTCAATTTTGTCTTTTATATATATCGCATTATGAAAAAAATATGAAGAAAAATATATGTTATTGTATATGGTTATAGAAAACTGATTAATGTCATAACATTATAAATGTTTACAATTAAGTTTGAACAGAAACTCGACTCAACTTGACTCGACTCGAATTTCATAATCTCGACTCGACTCAAAAAAAATTCAAATAAAATTTGAATTATAAAATATAATACTTCAAATCGACTCGATCGAATGTTCACCATAATACTTGTATAAGTTGCCTCCATTGCCCTACAATACAAGAAAAAATATATCCATGAGCATATCATGTCACAAAAGAAAGAGGTGCATGTGGATGAAATAAATGGGTTTTTTTTGTAGTAATAATTGATGATAAAAAGCTAGCCACTAAGTAAAAAGAGGAACACTAAAGCTTTGGATGAAGCTTTTCTATGTGGTATTATGACATATAGAAGATGGACAAATGAACCAAAGAGCAACAATCTCTCCCAACATATGATGGAGAGATGACATAAAATCGAATAAAAATTATTTGACCTTTTCTAGTACCTTTTTTATACTTTAACACTAAAAAATATTTAAAAAAATTAAATTACAAGTCTTAACTCTAAATTCTAAATCATAAACCCTATATACTAAAAAATACAGGCTACTCGAAAAATTTCCTAAACCCTAATATTAAACCTTAAACCTAATTTTTAATGTGAGACATAAATAAAAACACTGAAAAAGGACAGATGATTTCTATTCTATAAAATCACATTTTTTTTATTCTCTTTTGTTTTTAAACAAAGTGGAGTCACCCCACGCTTAGCATTTAGCAATGCTCTCACCTCCCACAACACCAACACATTCTTATTGGGTTTGGCCGTTTGGGGACCCATCTGTCCCTTATTCTTCTTCTATGGTAGGCTTTTGTCACTTGGATATAGTACTCCCCACTTTGCCATGAGCCAACAACACCCAATAAAACAAAAGGGTTAATTGTATCATAGGTCCTCAAACTATCCACTTATGTTGATGAAATTTTTTGATTAATATATTTTAAATTTTAGGATTAATTTAAAAATACGTTGGATTTGACTAGAAAAAACAAATAGCTTAAGAGTGCAAGAAGCTTTGAATTTTTGAAAAAAAAAATCAATTAAGCTCATAATTTTTTTTGCATTCAATTAATCCTTTGAATCAATAATTGAATCAATTAAGCTTTTTGGTCACTAAGGCCCTGTTTGGTAAATAGTGGTTTGGGGAAAAATTAAAGGTTTGACTAGTCAAATCTGCTAATATTGATGTTTGGTAAATAGCGGATTGAAAGAACGGATTGGGGTGAAAAGACTAATTTTGAAAAAGCTCCTAATATGAGCCTTTTGAGATTAGAGGTTTGATATTAGAGTTGTAATGACTCTTTTACCCTTAACAATTACCAAAAATCTCCAAATAACCTAAATTAAACAATAATATTTTTTAATATAAATAAAAACATATTAAATATTGAACTTATTTGTTGTTACTACTAATTTATATGGTGACATTTGTAAGTTAATTCTATTTTTTTATTATCACATATTTATATGTGCATATAAAAATTTAATAATTATATAAATAATAAATTAATATATAAATCTTTCAAATATGTTTAGAAAATTTATATTAAAAAATAATTTTTACAAATCTAATTAATATTTATTAGATACAAAATATTAATAACTGATAAATTACTCAAACAAGTATTAAATATAATCATGTCCTTATATGTCATTTTGCTTGTTTAAATAATCAAACAGTTATCCGCTATCAGTTAATTTTACCAAACACTTTTATACAATCAGCTAATACAATCCGCTAGTCAAATCAGCTAATGCAATCAGCTATCAGCTAATGTAATCCGCTATCAGCTATCCGCTAATTGCCAAACAGGGTCTTGAAAGATTTATTTCTTTAGATATTAATGCAACATGATAAACTACAATTCTATCATGTGACTTTTACATATTTAAAAAATAATTTTTATAATTTTTTAAGAATTTATAGGACTTCTATGAAATTTTTAAATAAAATTAAAATTTTGAAAATATAGTGACACCATTGTGACATGACGCATTGTTTCAACTGTTCTAAAAAACTCGTTGAATTTAACAATTAAAATTAGTTAACCAGCTTAATTGATTTAATTTACTGATTTAAATTAAAATTTTGATTAATATTTTTTCAAAATAAATTGGTTTTCGTTGGGCTGCTAGTGATTGAGAAAAGGACAAAGGTTGGCTAAAAAGGTAGAAACTTTAATCCATAAATAAATATCTCACTTTACACACTCTTAGTGGACCCATCACTCTTTCCTACCCCAGCCAAAACCCAGAAATCCTTATGTAGGTTGCACTGCCACATCTACTTCTATCCACGTGTCAACCACAGGGACGACCACATGTACATGGCGGACCCCAGCATTAACCCACGCGGACATACTCCCCTGGTTTTGGCCATCAAGTTATGGATAACATCATACGCGCATGCTTCTGTCATGATTCTAGAATGGCAGTCAATCTCTGGGAAATTTCACCCAAATCTAAAACTTTAGATGTCAACACATGAGCTTGGAAGCCCCCCCAAAATGAGAAAGAAACCGTCTTGATTACTGCCATGCCAGCTTAGAACATCACTAGCAAACAACCCTTGGTGGGTTGTCACCATTCATATGAGGTTACCGTTTCCATGAACCATGATAATTGGCGTGAAGAGCCTTTTTTTTGTGTCACAGAAAATCCGTGGGACTGTCTGTGGCAGCATCATTGCCCGTGTTAGCCAAAACCCATGATTAGTTCAAAATTTTATTTTTATTTTTGGGTTTTTTACAGTTACCAATACTTGCTATATAACCACTACAACCTTGGTGTTATGTTATCATCCTCAGGCTCACACTTTGCCACCTTTTGCTCTTTCTTCTGTTCTGTTCTTGCTTTGTTTTTTCAACTTTCTAGTGATAATGGGTGAGGCTGTTGAGATCTTTTATCCAAATGGTTTTTGCAATGGAACAACAAAGAACCAACCTGTTGATGAGACTCATCACCAGTTTGATTCTTGGTATGAAGAAACCATTGATGAAGATCTCAAATGGTCCTTTGCTTTGAAAAGGTTTGAACCTAATACTTTATTATATATATATATATATATATATATATATATGTACATTTCCATGATAAAAAGCAATGAACTTTGGGTTTTTTTTTCTTTGATTGATAGTTCAATCTTAAACCAACTCTCATCTCTTTATGTGTATGTTTCTCTCAACAGTGTGCTGTATAAAGGTGCTAGTGAGTATCAAGATATAGCACTTTTGGACACTAAGCGTTTTGGCAAGGTGCATATAAGAAGCATTTGAGTTTTCTGGTCTTCAATTTGTTTGAATAATTGCTTGTGTTAATGTATGTGTGTGTGTTTGAATATAGGTGTTGGTGATTGATGGGAAAATGCAGAGTGCTGAAGTTGATGAGTTTATCTACCATGAATGCTTGATTCATCCAGCTCTTTTGTTCCACTCGAAGTAAGTCCATAACCATGATTGCTTTGTTTTCAAGAGATTTTTCTTCTGCTTGTAAACCATATATCTTTTTGTTAACCAAATTTGCAGCCCTAAAACCATGTTTATAATGGGAGGAGGAGAAGGGTCTGCTGCTAGGGAAGCACTCAGGCACAAGTCCATTGATGAAGTTGTAATGTGTGATATTGATGAGGTAATTTGCTTGCTCTCATTTCCTACATATTTCCTTATGGTACCATGTGATAATTCTTATGCTGATAATATAATTGCAGGAAGTGGTGAATTTCTGCCGCAGATATCTGACTGTGAACCGTGATGCATTTTGCAACAAGAAGCTTAATCTTGTTATCAATGATGCCAAGTAAGTGTATTGATCGAGCTTATTCGATGGCGATTTGTTTCGAATTTGTTACTGATTACTTGGTGCTTCTTGTGTATAAAATGTTCAAGGGCTGAACTGGAGAAAAGGAATGAGAAATTTGATATCATAGTTGGAGATTTGGCTGATCCTGTTGAGGGAGGGCCTTGCTATCAGCTTTACACAAAATCATTCTATGAGAAAATTCTCAAGCCTAGGCTCAATGAAAATGGCATTTTTGTCACTCAGGTTGGTTTTTCCACCTCTTGTGTAGGACTATATTTATGTCATTGTATAATGAATCTGAAGATGATTTTGCATTCTATATAGGCTGGTCCAGCTGGAATTTTCACTCACAAGGAGGTCTTTTCCTCTATATACAACACAATCAGGCAGGTTTTCAAGTGTAAGTTCCTTAAACCAAACTCCGAATTTCTATACAAAATGATTGAATTCTAGAACTAAATCATGGGTTTTTTTCTTTCATGTGTGTTTTATTGCAGATGTGTTGGCATACACAGCTCATGTGCCATCTTTTGCTGATACATGGGGATGGGTTATGGTATGGGAACTAATGTTTCAGATTTGTGTAGTTAAATGGACAAAAAGTCTTTTTTTTTAGCTTTCTTTTAACTTGTATTTGTTTCGAAATAGGCCTCGGATCAACCATTCTCCATTGGTGCTGAAGAAATTGACAAGAGGATTGCTGAAAGAGTTGATGGTGAATTACTCTACTTGAATGGGTCTTCATTCCTTTCCTCTGCAACCATGAACAAAGCTGTTTATCTGTCGTAAGTTCCCTCTTTTGTGCTATAATTGAAAGGGTTGTTGACTAAATCCGGAGACGGATCGTGCCGAGCCCCTAACCGGGAGGCAAACCTCCCCTAACACTGTTTTCTATGTCCACAAAACTCGAACTCAATATCTTTGTTTTGATTTGTTGCCTAAAAACTTTTCTAGCTAACCAAGACTGTTACATTGCTTGTTTCAGGCTGTTGAATGAAACCCATGTTTACACCGAGGAAAATGCAAGATTTATACCGGGACATGGACTGGGAAACAACCACCTTTGAGGTTTGCAGGGGCCTTATAATCTGGGGAGAAAAGTTGTAAATAAAAGGGAAAAGATAGCATCAAAATGAACTTTGCTTCAAAGAAATCAATCATCAATGGTTGGGAAATGTTGGTTTTCAATTTAAAGACAATGTATGTGTCTGAGCTTTGTGTTGTTTCCACAAATTTCATTGCAATGAAACTAAATGCATGAAAGCTTTTTTTATCTATAAAATCTAACAGATTCCTCTATCCCCTGAAAATCCTTTTTTCCTGGTTACCATGCACTGTCAGCATCTAAAGACAATGATTTACATAAACATCAATGATTATACCAACTTTCCTTTTGTGTCCTTTTGTGCTGATGTGTACCAAAAACATCAGGCAAAAAGATTACATTGGTAAAGACAAGAAATGAAAAAAACACAGTTCATATGATAACTGATGATGACTTGTGGTGGCCCCTTTATCCAGAAAGAAAATCTGGTCCTAATGGATAAGGTTATATTTTATATCAGAGACTTGAAACATGGCAAATGTTATAAAGCATCAGGCTTCGTTCGGCGGAACTGGTAAAACAGAAGGTTGGGTGAAAAAACAACGTTTGAGAAAAGCTGAAAATTCTAACTTTTTCAAAAGCTGCGTTTGAGATCAAAATCAGCAAACGCAAGATGTTCGGCGGAACTTCTTCGTTCAACAGCCAAAAGTTTTTCTAGAAGCTGCGTCGAACAGAGCCTTAATCTTATTCAAGACATAACAAATGAAACCAGAACTTGATCATAACCATAATGCTTATATAGCCTTGTTCTTAACTACACAAGTCCATAGATATAATACAAGCTTACATAGGCTGGAACTTGTCTACTGCAATAACCATTTCCCCCTAATCCATGTTAGATTACAACAAGAGGTCTTCATCGCCAGTCTTAGCCAAGCTCCGATGAGCAACACGCAATAAAGATCAAGCGGTTGCATATGTCGCGTCCGGCCTGTCTTGATCGACTTGGTTGAGATTCACATGTTGGGGGAGGAGATTGTATCTTAAGCCCAGCTCCTCGAAAATTCTCTTCAGTTCAATGATCAAATCGGTTCTACGCTTGTTCTTCTCTCTAAAGTCCTGAAAGTTCATTGTATGATTGCAGTAGAGAGCCATCTGTAACTTATTGACATTCTCGATCTCCTTCACCACCACAAGGTGGTTAGGATGCCATATGGTACTTTTGGCCTCCCAATGCCTGTAGGTTCGACGTGACGGAAACAAATGCATAGACTGATTAGTTCCATAAACATAAGCTTATACAGATCAAAGGAACAATAAAGCTGCAGTCAACTAACTTCCTTATTTCTTCTTTCAGCTGGCCTATTGTCTTTGCCGGTGTCATGAAATCGACAGCGAACTCTATAGTATCACCCATATCAGGGCTTCTGTAATAGTTGCTGATAGGCTTTGTAGCCAAAACAGAGTTCGGGTAGTACACCTTTTCGTTATCGAGCTTCAAGAAGACGGTCGTTAAAATGTTCATTTCCTCGACCAACAACTGTTGTTTACCAAGTGATAAAGCATAGTTAGTAATCTTTGTTGAAAGACTGAAAAAGGATTTTTATTTATGATATTGCTATCCAATTACAATCTACAATCTGGTATTTATATACAAATCAATATAGCTAACTAATAAAAAGAAACTAATTAACTGCTAAGCTAACAACATAACAAACTCATAACTAATCTCAACACTCCCCCTCAAGTTGGAGGTTTAAACACATTTTTAATCCCCAACTTGCTTAGCAAATAGTTATGTTGTTGTACTCCCAAGGCTTTGGTCATCATATCTGCAATTTGCTCTCCAGTAGCAATGTATTCAGTTTGTAGCAAACCTTCTTGAATCTTCTCTCTTACAAAATGGCAGTCTATCTCTATGTGTTTCGTACGTTCATGGAACACAGGATTTGCAGCAATTTGAATGGTTGCTTTGCTGTCACAAAAAACTGTCACTGGTTCTTTGTTATTCACTTCAAATTCATTCAGCAAACCTTTCAACCATATAATTTCTGCAGTTGTCATTGCCATACTTCTATACTCGGCTTCTGCAGATGACCTTGCAACAGTACTCTGTTTCTTGGATTTCCAGGACACTAACGAACCTCCAATTTTGATGAAAAAACCAGTGACTGATCTCCTGGACATTGGGCATGAAGCCCAATCCGAGTCACAAAATGCCTCTATTTTACAATTGTCAGAGGCCTTCAAGAAAATTCCCTGCCCTGAACTTCTCTTAATATATCGTACTACTCTCATTGCTGCTGCTAAGTGAGATTCTTTTGGGCTCTGCATGAACTGACTAAGATGATGAACTGCAAAGGTAATGTCTGGCCTTGTGTGTGTTAAGTAAATCAGCTTTCCTATTAACCGTTGATAAACTGATTTATCTTGTATTAACTCATCTGTTACTGCACAAGATGCTCTTTTATCAAACTCAGGTGTTGTAAGCTTGAAGTTCTGCTCTAATGGTGATGCAACTGGCTTCGCACCTCCTAGGCCTGTGCTTTCAATAAGCTCAAGAGCATACTTTCTTTGACTAACCACTATACCTTGTGAAGATCTCAAGATTTCTAGCCCAAGGAAATACTTCAACTCTCCAAGATCCTTCATCTTGAAACTGTTATTCAAGAGACTCTTAAGTTCATCAATCATCAAATTATCATTTCCTGTGATTACCAAATCATCCACATAAATAAGTATAACCACTAGCTTTCCTTGTCTCTTCTTAACAAATAAAGAATAATCATGCTTGCTTTGTTCAAAACCAGCACTTATCAGAGTCTCAGAGAGCCTTAAATTCCACTGTCTTGAGGCTTGTTTAAGCCCATACAGTGACTTTTGCAGTCTGCATACCAATTTCTTCCCCTGACTGCAAAAGCCCTTAGGAAGTGTCATGAAGACTTCTTCATCAAGGGAACCTTGCAAGAATGCATTATGGACATCCATTTGATGAAGAGGCCAGTGGAAAATAGCAGCAAGAGAAAGGACGGTTCTGACAGTAACCATCTTCGCAACAGGTGAAAAGGTATCACTATAGTCAATTCCTTCTCGTTGTGTGTAGCCCTTAGCTACAAGACGAGCCTTGTAGCGCTCAATGTCACCTGAAGCTTTATATTTGATACGGTATACCCATTTGCATCCAATAGGGACCTTACCAGGAGGCAAAGGAACCAATTCCCACGTAGCATTAGACTCCAAGGCCAATATTTCCTCCTTCATGGCTTGAATCCACAAAGGATTTTTAATGGCTTCAGAATAGGTATTAGGTTCAATGGAAGAAGAAGTGGAAGATAAAAAAAAACTCGAGTGTGAGGAGGTAAATGATGATAAGAAATATAATTGGAAATAAAAAACTGCCCTGAAACATTGGAGGATGAAGAAGATCCAGTAGATGGATGGTAGGATGTAACATAGTCATGTAACCAAGCAGGAGGTCTAGACACACGAGAAGGTCTGTGAGAAACAGTTGCTGGTTGAGAAATAGGTGCTGGTGGAGAAACAGTGGTATGTCTAGACACAGGAGCAGGTTGAGACTCATGATCAGGTTGAGAAACATGATCAGGGTGAGAAACAGATGTATGTGTAGGTTCAGGGTGAGATGTAGGTTCAGGGTGAGATGTATGAAACTGAGGTTCACTTGTTGAAAGATCAAGAGATAAAAACTCAGAATCTGGAAGTACAAGATCCAGGAAAAAAAGATGTATGACCCCGAGAAAAAATAAAAGGGAAAAGATGTTCATGAAAGAGAACATCCCTACTGACAAGAAATTTTTTGGTGACAAGATTAAAGAGAAGATAACCTTTTTGATTTTGAGAATAGCCCATGAAAACACAGGGAATTGCACGAGGAGAAAACTTATCAGAATTATTTAAGGATGTAGCATAAGCTAGACATCCGAACACTTTAAGATGAGAAAGAGAAGGAGAATGACCAAAGAAAAGTTCAAAGGGAGATTTCCAATGAAGAACAGAAGAAGGCAACAAGTTAATTAAATAACATGCAGCCTGGATACATTCTCCTCAGAATTTGATAGGCACTTTAGAGTTAAAACGAAGTGCACGAGCAACCTCAAGGAGGTGCCGATGCTTTCGTTCAGCCACCCCATTCTGATGGGGTGTATGAACACAGCTGCTTTGATGTACAATCCCAAGTGAGGAAAAAATAAGGGAACACTCAGAATTAAAGAATTATGTACCATTATCACTTCGCAAAGTAAGAACAGTGGATGAGAATTGAGTTTTAATCATGGCAAAGAATTTTTTAAGAGCAAGAACAGAGTCAGATTTTAATCTTAACAAGTGAACCCAAGTCATACGGCTATAATCATCCACAATAGTAAGGAAGAAACGATGTCCTGAATGAGTAGATACACGATATGGACCCCATAAGTCAATGTGAACTAATTCAAAGGCTTTCAAGGATTTTGAAGTACTAAGAGGAAAAGAAGACCTAGTTTGTTTGGCTAAAGGACAAACAACACAGTCACTTATGTGGGCAATATTAAAGTGCAAATTATCAGCAACATGTAATTTGTTCATTTTATTTAGACTAGCATGCCCTAAACGAGCATGCCACAATTTTGTAGTATCAACAGAAGTTTGACAGGCAAAAGAATCAAAAGGCAAAAAAACAGATTTCGAAATTGAAGAAACCTGAGGCAAATTTGAGCTTGGTGAACTAACAACAGAGGGTGACTGAAACAGATACAAGCTTCCAACCATCTTACCAATCTCCATCATCCTTCTAGTGGAGAGTTCCTGCAGTAAACAAAATTGAGGGTAAAAGAATACAGCACAATTTTTAATGGAAGTAAGTTGAGAAACAGAAATGAGATTAAAACGAAAATCAGGAACAAATAAAACATTATGGAGAATTAAGGTATTTGTGAGAGCAACAGATCCAATGTGGGTTATAGGAACATTTTTACCATTTGGGAGGCGAACGGATCTGGAATTCGAAGCACATGAAATTGGATTTATTAGGCCATGAAAATCTGAAGTTACATGATCGGTGGCTCCAGTGTCCAGGATCCAGGTACTAGAGGAATGAGTTGACTTACAAGAGAAGTCATTACCTGCAGCATTTACAGCTGACTCAGGAGGAGCCTTCTGAAGCAAGGCCAAAATCTGGTTGTATTGCTCCTGTGAAAAAGTTGGAACGGACGGTGCAACAGAGGACACAGCAGGAGGAGCAAACATAGGTAAAGTAGCATCATCAGAAAGATCACCACTAGTTGCCATGGCAGCCTGAGGTTCCTTTCGCTTGGTGAAATGAAAATCCGATGGGAAACCGACGAGACGGTAACACGTCTCTTTCTTATGACCTTTTACTCCACAGTGAGCACAAACTCCATTAAACCGGCGGCGAGAAGAGGAACTTGAACCAGATTGTGAATACATCACTGTCGTATCTGCCAATGGTGTGATGCCAGACAAATGAAAACGATTCGACTCTTCTTGAACCAGCATCGAGTAGGCTTGATTCACCGTAGGCAGTGGCTTCATGAGAAGAAGCTGACTTCGAACAACGGAGTACGTCTCGTTTAATCCCATTAGAAACTGGAACAACCGTTGCTGAAGAAGCTGATCTTGATTTTCTTGAGACGCTTCGCAATCACAAGTTGAGAAAGGTACCAACGCATTGTACTCACTCCACAATAGTTTCAATTTTGTAAAATAAGCAGAAATTGAGGATTCACCTTGAACTAGGGTTGTGATTTCTCTGTGAAGAAAGAAAATCCGCGAACCGTCCACTTTATCGAAACGTTCCTTCAAATCATCCCAGACGAGCGCCGCACTCGACGCAAAGACGACGCCGGCATACAACTCTTGGCTAACAGCGTTGAGAATCCAGGAGAGAACAATCGCATTGCAGCGATCCCACTGAGATTCCAAGGCACCAGTGAAACTAGCTCAACGACAGCTCCCGTCTATTAGCCCTAATTTGTTTTTCGCAAGGAGGGCGATTCGCATAGACCGGCTCCATACATTGTAATTCTCGACTCCGGTAAGCTTATGAGAGACAAGAAGAGCCCCCGGAGTGTCGGACGGATGGAGGTATAACGCGTGACTGAAATCGACGGTAGTGGAAGTTTTCGACGACGGCATCGCAACACTCGTGAAATTTGGGGAAAAACGATAAAGGGAAAAGAACGAAAAGAGAAATGAAAACTAACTTAACAGATCAAGGAAATGGGCCAACAAACCCAATAACTAACCGGGCTCTGATACCATGTTGAAAGACTGAAAAAGGATTTTTATTTGTGATATTGATATCCAATTACAATCTACAATCTGGTATTTATATACAAATCAATATAGCTAACTAATAAAAAGAAACTAATTAACTGCTAAGCTAACAACATAACAAACTCATAACTAATCTCAACAATCTTCTTCTTCTTTTTTTGCCAGAATGCATATAGGAGCACTCCCTTTCAATAGTTTACCTGAACACCATCAATCACACAACGATCACCGACATCAAATGGATGCATCACAAATATGAAAACGATGGCTTCAAATATAGTCTTGCAGATATTTTTAAACATGAAAGCTGCAAGTAAAAGCTGTGATGAAAGGAGCAAAAGCACTTTCATGGTTGCAATTTCCGTCAACAGAAGCCATATAACACCAGTACCAACAACCAGGACCGCCATCACGAGTTTATTCAATTGTTTCACAGCTGTTTTGGTGTCACTCAAAGCGTGTGATAGCATTTTCCGATCCTTGTAAACCTTTATCTGTACGAAATAACACAAAACAAGCATGTTAAACAAGTATCCCTCCATCAAAAGATTCAAAACTAACTATGAGATTGCATAGATAGAATGCATTTTGCAGTAAAAAGGTTTTTCACTATCTGAACACCTCGATCTTATGTCCGGATCGAACTCTTTTCATTAAAAGAACTACAACTGTGAAGTCATATGTATTGGAGTTTCATATAGAGCTCTTACCACCCAGTTTGTGAAACTTTTTCTGTCGATTCTTCCGGTGTTTGATCCTTCGAACAATGGAAAAACAAGATCAACCTCCTCTTTAATCATGAACCTTAAAAGGTCATTCTCATCGATGTAACTGATCATAAAGAGCATATAGTCAGTGTGAGGCCAAATGAAGGGAAAACAAAATCAAATGAAGCATCGTTAAAGCTGATTTTCGGACCTGCGATGGTGATTACTATTGTGTCGAGCCACGTTGTAGAAAATTTGATGAGCAGAATATTGTGCCTCCTCCTCATTAGTGATTTCTTTATCTGTTAGTTCACCGTGTTCATCGTACGTATTTTCGTCCAAGGAGTAAGAGATTGTGGAAAGCCCTGAATTCGTGATAGCATCAACCAACACCTTCATGTGCCAAGATGAAACTTTTTCTCGCTTCAATTTATGGACCTTTCCCATGTCAATCAACTTTTTGGTTTTAGCCCCTTTACCCTTTTTGGCATTGCTGACAGTCAAATGAGCCGTTGTTTTCTCATCGGTCTCAATTAACGGTCTTCCCAAAAGGGTCCGAAGTATGTAGTGATGGAAGACAGATTCTTGTATTCTGTCAAAGAATTTGTTCATATGGAAATTGGAAGCCAATATCTTTAACAACAAAGTCTTCAACAACCACAAAAACGCTCCAATAAGAATGCTTACAAGAGTATATGTTACAAAATTGAGAATCTTGGTGGCGGTCTTCGATCTCTCAACATCAAGAAACAGAAGAACCCAAGTAACAAGAACTAAACTCAACCATATAAACACTTGAACACTCGTCTTCAAACCATGAACGAAATACAACACTTTCTTCCTCAATAGAAAGTTAATCTCGATCAAGAAAACGACCAGACGCATAAACCACCGAGTAACCAACATACCACAGAATATAACCATCACAAGCACACACCATTTCCAAGTTTTCAAACCCCCAAAATGGTATCTCTTTAGTTCATCTACTGTTAAGCTAGCTATTAAGCATCCCAAGAGTAACAAAAATATGAACCACTCAATCAAAACCTTGGGTTTCACTCCCTTAAGCTTCTCATTATGCAGTTTAACTTTCTTAATTATCTCTTCGCATTCGGTACTCTCTCCATTGGGGCTTGTGGAGGCCATCGAAAGCGTTTTCGACACCCCGGAATCGGTCATATGACTTTTCCCCAACTTGTTAATAGGTGAACCCTTACTAAAGGAGTGTCTATAAGGTGAATTACAACCAAATTGTTCTTGATTAGCTAAACCATTCTCTTCCATTTCATCAGTTTCAAGAATACAAGATTGTTCCCCAAATCTTGACTTGGGTTTTGCAAATGACCTTCTCCGAGTAAAAGGGGTCTCATTACCTGCAACTGGTATGTCCTGTGGTGGCTTACTTGCCGTTGTAACCAATGCTTTGGCATTTGGTTCCTTTGGAGCTGACCCTTTTGGCCCTTCACCCACTTCTCCTCCTTCACTGCTTGTCTTCTCTGCCATGTCTTAAGCTTCAAAACCCTAGATAAGAAGTAAATCAAAACATTGATGATTAATTTCGATAGAGAAGAACAAAAAATGAAACTTTACCATTGAAAAATATAACCTTTCTTTTATGGGGATAAAAATCGACACCCTTCACAGAACACGAACAATCATCAACTTTTACCATTCAAATTCTGCAGAAAATCATAAGAGATTAGTAGTTAGTACCCTTACCTCTCTAATGCGAAGTTATCAGAACAGGAAGCATGAAAAGCATATGTAAAGCAAGAGAAACAAACATAAGGGTGGAGTGTGAGAAGAAGGTGAAAAACCAAAAATGAAAATTTTCACCATGGCAAAGCTATATATATATATGTTGTGTATGGGTGTGTATGAAAATTATGAACTTCGAAGTCTTAATGTGCTCATAGTCATGGACGAGAAACGCCATGGCTTAAATGATTGGCGGGAAGAAACTAAGGCCAAGGAAAGGAGAAATTATTACATGGTCCCAGACCACCACGTCATCCATGGTCCCCATCCATTAAAAATCAGCTATGTAATTTTCATGTCATTTTTTCAAAGATGAATCTTCATTAAAAATGACATGATAATTACATGGCTGATTTTTAGTGGAAGGGATCATGGATGACGTGGTGATCCGGGACCATACAATAATTTTTCCAAAGGAAAGGTATTTCTGGGAATTGACAACAGCATGTCAGCATTACTGTTTTTCCCGCCAATTGATATTTGGAGACCGAATTGTTTGAGCGGATGTCTATTACAGAAGGCCAGAACCAAGGTACCAATGTGAACAAAAAAAAATTAATTAAATAAAGATATAAATATTAGATTAAATCTTAAGATCAAAATATATATTTACTCAAACACAATGACGATCACAATAAATTAAATGAACAAAATAAAAAATATTGTAATTTTTTATAAAGACCTTACACTAAATTATTTCTACTACATTGGGCTTACATGATAAGCATCAATCAATTTTATTTTTTTAAAAGAAAAAACTTTATAATTAATGAACCCCACCAAAAAGAGCTTCATAACCGTGCAACTTTTCCTCTTGTCTTCTTATAATCATTAAATTTTGCTACTTATATGAATGGATTTATACAGAGGTTTATTAATTATATTTGTTTGTTTGTTTGGTCGACGGCTGCATTAGTTTTTGTGGATGAGTTTTTTAACTCTGATTTTTTGTATATTTAAAATCTCGAATTCAAGATCTACTTAAACAATATCAAATTACTTATAATTTGGATTAACTCGTTGGTAAATTAATAACAATATATTAGTGACTTAAAACAAGCAAAATAAACTTAGATTATTAATTTATTTTAATTCAAAATTGGTCAATAAAATCTCCCCGTGACTAAATTATGAAAAAAATTGATACATAATCTTGTTAATTTTAGGGTTTAGAGTGTTAGTTTATGGTTTATGGGGTTTAGATTATATGGTTTAGATTTTAGGATTTAGAGTTAAATTTAGACTTTAATGTCAAAGTTTAGAGTTTAGATTTTAAAGAAGAATTGTGTAATATTTCTTTTATTAAGTAGAGAGATTACATTCTCAAGGTAAATGCCGGAATTCGAAACCATACAAAATGAGGCAACATAAGCATATTTAACTACTAGACTAATTAGTGGATCTCGTTGTGTAATATTTTTTATTAAGAAAATGAGCTACTACCAAGTGCCTCGTTAAAAAATCTCTCTAAGCCTAAATAGAGGAAAAAGAGTGCATATGGTAACAATTGCAGAGAAGTCAAACGAGCCAAACTCAACATACAATTATACGAAACCAATCCACAAACAAAAGAAATGTAGCCTTGCCAAAATCCCATGAGGCTCCTGACTGGGACAGAGCCAGAATTGAACCATAAGAGGGTAAGTTAACTGACTTTGAAATAAATACGATTTTAAAAGTAATTAAATCATAATTAAAGGAATTAAGGTTTAATTTTACTAATTTTAAAAATTAAAGGTCTTAAAATGATTAAACCAGAAAAAATAAAGAATCGTGGCTTAATTTCATTTATTTTAACCGAGTTTTAAAAATAATAAAAATTAAATTTTTTTTGAGAAGAATAAAAACTTAATTATATATTTTTTTAAAATTATCAATAGTCAAAAAATAATTAAATTATTTAAAATTAGGGCAATTGTCCCTTCCATTCTCCCTTTAGCTCTGTCTCTCTTCGGACCAGCCAAACCATTATGTAACCCAACCTATATCAGCTGTAATTTATTATGGTAGGTAGTAGAGTAACTTATTT
Source organism: Hibiscus tridactylites (assembly GCA_958450335.1). Lineage (NCBI taxonomy): Eukaryota > Viridiplantae > Streptophyta > Magnoliopsida > Malvales > Malvaceae > Hibiscus > Hibiscus tridactylites. The sequence goes on along the minus strand of OY288289.1, from coordinate 3,346,031 downwards.
TCATTTTCCACATGTGCATGCAGTTATGCACGATTATTATGGTAGGTAGTAGATTTTTTTTAGTAAACTGTATAAATAGTTATTCAACTATACTTTAATTATCTTTTGTGTCATTCGCTTATCAAAAGTTATAAATTAATGCTCTGACTTGAAAAAAATAACAAATTAGTCCAACGTCTTTAAAAATTTAACAACTGATGATGTAGCAATTAATATGAATTGATATAATTACATAATTAGCTTTCAAGTTCTACACTTATTTTAATTTGACCCTGATTCTAAAAAAATAACCCACATAATTTCTTTTTAATAATCTATCACCACCTCTGCTAGCATTCTTCTTTAATGGTCAAAGCATGGCTTCAACTTTGTTCATAATCCATTTCGGACGAACTTTTTTTACACAAAAATATAACATTACCATCCCCATGCCATCCCGCTTCCGTACTCCATTAACAATTCATTCCACCAAAATCCTTCTTCACTTTCTTCACCAGATTTTGATCTATTTTCATCCTTCGACTTCAATGCTGCAATCGATGCATCTTGCCATTTGAACACTCGACTCTACGACAATGGATTCATCAAGTAGGATTCTTCCTCTATTTTACTTTAAAACGATGCTTGTCACTCCCACACGGCTGATTATTGGGCCGACAATGGAAACAATGGTTTTGAGGAGCTGAAGCTTAATAATGGTAAGAATTATTAGGTTTGAATTGAAGAATTAAAAGAGAGGAGAAATAAAAAAGAAGATAGACTAAATTGATAGATTATTAAAAAAAAATTGAAATATTAATAGCTTTTATTATATCTGACAAGTCGTCGTTTAACCGGTCAAAAATAATAAATGTTTAACCTCTTTCAATAAAAAAATAAAATAAAGGAATTGAATAGATATAGGGAAAGAGGGTCGATCCGCAGGGAGATTAGCTGGAATTGTTGACTTGAATTTGTCGAATCTGAATTCCCAGGAATATCTATAAAAATGAAGAAATAAAAGAAGGGGGTGATATGATTTTTGGTGAAGTAATAAAATAAAGTAAAAGCAAGGATTAAAAGTAGTAAGAAAAACCAAGTGTGCAAATCAGCCTCGAACCAGCTCCTTCAATTCTTTCGATCATTGAAATAGATTTTTATTTCGGGGATCATGTCGGTTACAGTCTACGAGGCCCAACCCGTCGTAACTTGTTCTTCTCTCGAGTAACCAATCCTCCCAAGTCTATCTTCGAAAGACGGTTCTTAAATAAATCAACCACGACTATCGCCGTTAAAGTATTTAGAATGAAGCAGGAAAAACCCGACTCAGAAATTGTCTAGAAGTAGAATCGCTTCTGATTTTATCTTTCCTTAGCGGACCGCCGCTAAGAGTGTTCATAGGAAGTCGAAATTTGCCACAGGCCGATCCTTCCTCCCAACTATGTTTTTAAGCGAATTCAGGCCAAAGGGCCCTTTTTGATATGAAAAACGATTAAAAACTTTTAGTAAGGCCGATTGCCAAACTATCTAAGCAAAAAGATAAAAATGATTTCCCCAAAAGAATTTAAGCAAGTTCAATTCTCACGAATCGAATTGACTTGGCTGGTTCTTGGCTTAAAGGATTTAGCTAAGCATGATATTGATTATCATACTTAACTTGATTTTAGAAAAACAATTGAATAACATAAAATAAATGAAAACAAGAAATTAATGGAAAATGAACTTGGATTTAAAGCTAGAAATGTTTACAAAGATAAAAAGACTCAAAAACTAGAAGATGATCTTAAGCCTTCACCAAAGGTTGGTATTTATAGGCTTAGATTTACAAAGATAAGAGATAAGAAATAATAATTCAAATTCAAATGTTGATTAAAATTCAAAATAAAACTAATATGGATAAAAGCTGATCATCTGATCGGATTCTTCTTCCGGAACATTCCAGGAGCTTCTAGAAGTTGCCACGTCACTGCCACGTCAGACGCGTCGTGCCTGGTGTCGTGCCTATGATGCCAGTCATGACAGGATAATAAAAAAACTGCAGAAATGCTCCATTTTCACTGCTATTTTCAGAATTGGACCCCTGCACAAAATGTAATGAAAACAGTATGTATTAAGCAGCAAGAAGTCACAATAATTAGAAAATTAGCAAGTGAAACATGACAAATTTGAGAACTCATCAAATTCCCCCTCACTTGTCTCATACTTGTCCTCAAGTATGTCCGAAATAACATAAACCCAAGTCTGCACTTCACAAGCCATTACAAGTATCAAACAGAATTATAAAGGTTCTAGCACAAAAGGAGGTTCTCGAAAGAAACACAATTAAAACCAAATAAATACAAGCAAAGATCAGCCCTTGTTCCTTTCAATTTCCTATCAAGCATTGATCGAATCGTAGCCTAGTCTTAATCCTCACCAAGATACACTCAAGAGCACTCAAAGTGTTTTTAAAGGTAAAACTTGAAGCAGAAACACTCAAAGTCATGTATGAACAAAGGTTTCCATAAGGTTGTAACAAGTTCAATTCTCCACTACTTATTAGAATCGAGGTGCAAAAATCATTAGGTCTTTTATTCAAGGTGTAATGTGGGTTTAGAAAAAGGATATAAAGATGAGAAGAAAAATAAAAGAGGATGATCAATGCAAGATATTTCAAACATTCAACAATGAAGACATTAAAAAGGAGCTAAAATGGGCAAGCAAACAGTTTATTTTTCTTTTTCTTTTCAGTTTTTCGAAACTTTTTCTTTCTTTTTTTTCTCTCTTTTTCGAAGCAATTGCTTCCTTTAATTCTGTTTTTTTCTTTTTTTATGGAAAAATTCTGCCCTTTATTCAAATTGCAGCCCCCTTTTTTTGTCTAGCAATACAATTTCTAGCATTTGATCAATCAAAAAGTTTGGTTGAGGGTTAAGCCAAAAATATGGGGTGTAAGGCTAACAAAGGTTCACTAGGCGATGAGAAAGGGTAAATTAAAATAAAAGGGATGGAAGAGGTTAAAGCCTAATGCCTAAATCATTTTAAAGCACATCGTTCTTAGTGTAGTCTCGAATCGTAAGCAAGTCACAAGTTCTAGATTCCTAAAATTCAAGATGACACTCTCAAGCAAAAGAAATGAGCATAATATGAAGAATGCATGCTCAAGGCTCAAAGTCTCACAAAATTGGGCTAAGTTTGATTAAGCTAAGCGAGAAATCTAATCAACACAATCAAGAGCAATTAAAAGAAAATGTCAAGCTGCAGATTACCCATATCATTTGATTATAAAAAATGCTCCAATTCAATCACTCATAAGTACTAGAGCAAGTACAACATGCTAGATAACATGTAATGGCAAGAAAAGTTCATCTCAAGTTTAATCAAAGTCAAACATATTATCAAACAAGCATAGAACAAGTGGTGTTGTTGCACCCTCCCCCTCACTTAAATGAATTGCCCCAATTCAGAAAAAAATTAAGGAAATAAAGAGAAAATAAGGGCAAAAGATACTCCCCGTGGATGTAGAGTGAGTCGATGGGAAAGGTGCACTGTGAGTGGCTCGGATCAGCGGCGGCAGAGGGCTTTGAACCGGCGGTGCTGTTGGAGAGATGCAAATGGCGGCTGACGGTTGGAGGTGCGGGGACATGGTGCGTTTCTGCGTAAGGCGGCGCCGTCCGCCAACTCCAAGGACGGTGGGTTGAACGGTAGCCGGTTTAGGGGATGCTTCTCTCCCTTGTCGTCGGGTTCGGACCATGGATGGTTTGGGTAGGGGGCAATCGGAAAGGGGGGAAGATGGGGATCGAGGGGGTGTTGACTGCTCTGTCTAGATGCTGGAGAAAATCGCGAACGACAATGATTAGGGTGCAAATTTTTCCGACGATCAAGGTGGGGGCTTATTTTTAGCCGAGCATGAAGGTATGGGGAAAGAGTTTTTTGTGGCGATGAAGTGAAGAAGATGATGCGGGTGGGGAAAAGGAAGGAGACGAAATGGGGGGATTTAGGGAAAAAAATATTTTTTATGCGATAAAAGTTCAAAGAGGGGGGTTCGGCTAACCTGCACCAAATTGTTAACGTGCTCCGCATGATAACGTGCACTATTTTTAATGAAACGGCACACTTCACCCAACAAAATTTTGCAGCTCTTTGCTTGATAGTTCCCTTCACTGGAAGTCTGGAATGAAACCAAAATTAAGCTAAAAATTAAAAGAAAAACAAAGCTAAAAATTTAAAACAGAAAATCAAGATTAACAAAAGAAGAAAAAAAATGGAAATAATGGGTTGCCTCCCATTTAGCGCTTTGTTTAACGTCGTTTAGCTCGACGACCTTTGCTAATTTTTTTGTTCTTCAAAAGCAAGTTCTTCAAACAAACGGTAATGTCCATCCCTCGTCGTTTTAACGCCTTCCTTCATCTTTTTATGTGTGCGCAAAACAACAACTAAGCTCCTACCTCCTTCCCGATGCGACAACTTTCTCAAGATGACGATTGGCAAAGTTTGATTGTCGCCTAAAAATATATAATTGAATTGATCTAATTTCGGCTTTGGTTCCTGCAAAATTGAGGGAAAATGTTTAGATCGAGTTGGAATTAATCGAAAATCAGAAAGGGAAGAAAGAGTTGAAATGATTTCGCCTATATTTTCATCGTCGAGAACCGCGAATTCCCTACAAAAGTCATAACACAAATCAGTTTCGATCAAATCATCAGCTAACGGATCTATAATATCAACGAAATTTAAACTTGCGACCGAATCAGGATACTTCATAGCTTCATACATATCAAATATAACTACTTCCCCATCAAATTCCATAGTTAAGATGCCGTCACGGACATCGATCTTTGTATGCGCGGTTGATAGGAAAGGTCAGCCAAGCAAGATTTCGGATCCGTTGTTGCTGCGATCATTTTCCATGTCAATTATATAAAAATCAGCAGGGAAAATAAGATTTTTTACCTGTACCAACACGTTTTCTAGTACTCCCTCGGGGTAGATAACTGAACGATCAGCTAGTTGAATCGTCACTCGCGTTTCCTTCAAAGGTTCAGTCGAAATTTTGTTGTAGACGCTTAACGGCATGACGTTGATAGACGCGCCTAAATCACACATCGCTCTTTTTATCCCAACATTCCCAATTTTACAAGGAATCGCAAACATACCTTGATCCTTGTACTTTGGCGGCAATGGTCTTTGAATAATAGCCGAAACGTTCTCACCAAGGTTAACTTTTTCATTCCCAGACAATCGCCTTCGGTTTGTGCATAGATCTTTCAAAAAATTTTGTACTTAGGGACCTTCCGAATAACATCCAAAAGTTGAATGTTGATTTCCACTTTTTTGAATATATCCAAAATTTCCTTCTCTTCCTCCTTTTTATCTCGTTTCGCCAATCTACCTGGAAAAGGAGGAACAAGTCCGTAAGTAGAAACATAAATATTGGATTTAGAGTTACCTGCAATGGGTGGAGACTTTTCGTTCTGGTCCTTTGGAGAGTTGCCTTGCTCGTCGGATTTTTGCTCATCTTGCTTGGGCGGTTTAGGCGTTATCACTGTTCCACTACGCAAAGTTATCGCACTAACGTTTTCCCTTGGGTTGGTTTCAGTTTGGGATGGTAACTTTCCCTGGGATTCTATACGGCTAACGGCTTGAGCTAGTTGGCTTATTTGTTTGTCGATTTGTTGGAGGTGGGATTGTGTTTGGGTTTGGAATTTTTCCTGCGAAACTGCCAATCTCTCAACAATAGACTCAAGCGAGGATTTTTGGGGTGCTTGGTTTTGGTAGGGAGGTTGTTGCCTAGGTTGGTAATTCGGGTTCTGATTACCGTAGCTCAAGTTTGGGTGATCTCTCCAACCGGGATTGAATGTATTGCTATGTTGGTTATAGGGTCTTTGGGGAGGTCCGGGAAAGTTGTGTATGGCGTTAACTTGGGCACCAGACGTATCTCGCAACAATGGGCATAAGTCGGTTGCGTGATCTGGCATAGTGCATATTCCGCATACCTTAGCAGCTTTTATCTCCCCTGAAACAAGAGAATACACAATATTAGTCAAATTATCAATTTTATTCTCTAATGAAATTGTGCTTACTGTGTGAACCCGTCGGCTGGGTTCACTTGTGGAACCAAATTGCTGCGAGTTTGCAGCCATTGTGGAGATTAATGTTCTCGCTGCAGTAGGAGTCATGTTAACGAGTGCGCCACCACTTGCTGCATCTACTATCTTTTTGTCCATTGGTAACATTCCTTCATATAGGTATTGAAGGAGTGTTTGCTCGGATAGGCCATGTTGCGGACAGCTTGCGCATAACTTCTTGAACCTTTCCCAATAATCATATAGGGATTCGTCGTGCATTTGTTGGATGCTCAATATGTTTCGCCTAATTTCTGTCGCTTTTGTTGCAGGGAAATACCTATCAAGAAAAACACGAGAAAGGTCAGACCATGTATTAATCGAATTCGGAGGCAAATAAAATAACCACTCTTTAGCCGTTCCGTCTAAGGAAAAAGGAAAAGCCCTTAGTTTTATTTGGTCCTCCGAGACCCCTTGTGGTTTCATGCTGCTGCACACCATATGGAACTCGGCAAGATGCTTGTGTGGGCTTTCAGTAGGTAAGCCATTAAAGGTAGGGAGTAGATGAATTAATCCCGTTTTGAGCTGAAAGGGAGTGTCGCCTTGAGGAAAAGCGATGCAAAGGGGTTGTTGCACAGTAGGGGCTGCGTTCAGCTCTCGAATTGTTTGGTCCGCCATTGTTTCTGGTTCCTGTGTAGGTTCTTCGATTGGTGTTGTTTCGGAAGTGGATTCTTGTTCGGGTCATCGTGTGTTTTGTTGTTTCTTTCGTCGAAGTGTTTCACCGTGAGTTCTACGAGCGCTTGCTTCAATTTCCGGGTTGTATGGAGCTAAAATACCCGAGTTCTTCCTGGTCATAAAAAACAAAAATCAGTCAAGAATTGCCGAAAATAAATCTCCCCGGCAACGGCGCCAATTTTGACAAGTCGTCGTTTAACTGGTCAAAAATAATAAATGTTTAACCTCTTTCAATAAAAAAATAAAATAAAGGAATTGAATAGATATAGGGAAAGAGGGTCGATCCGCAGGGAGATTAGCTGGAATTGTTGACTTGAATTTGTCGAATCTGAATTCCCAGGAATATCTATAAAAATGAAGAAATAAAAGAAAGGGGTGATATGATTTTTGGTGAAGTAATAAAATAAAGTAAAAGCAAGGATTAAAAGTAGTAAGAAAAAACCAAGTGTGCAAATCAGCCTCGAACCAGCTCCTTCAATTCTTTCGATCATTGAAATAAATTTTTATTTCGGGGATCATGTCGGTTACAGTCTACGAGGCCCAACCCGTCGTAACTTGTTCTTCTCTCGAGTAACCAATCCTCCCAAGTCTATCTTCGAAAGACGGTTCTTAAATAAATCAACCACGACTATCGCCGTTAAAGTATTTAGAATGAAGCAGGAAAAACCCGACTCAGAAATTGTCTAGAAGTAGAATCGCTTCTGATTTTATCTTTCCTTAGCGGACCGCCGCTAAGAGTGTTCATAGGAAGTCGAAATTTGCCATAGGCCGATCCTTCCTCCCAACTATGTTTTTAAGCGAATTCAGACCAAAGGGCCCTTTTTGATATGAAAAACGATTAAAAACTTTTAGTAAGGCCGATTGCCAAACTATCTAAGCAAAAAGATAAAAATGATTTCCCCAAAAGAATTTAAGCAAGTTCAATTCTCACGAATCGAATTGACTTGGCTGGTTCTTGGCTTAAAGGATTTAGCTAAGCATGATATTGATTATCATACTTAACTTGATTTTAGAAAAACAATTTAATAACATAAAATAAATGAAAACAAGAAATTAAAGGAAAATGAACTTGGATTTAAAGCTAGAAATGTTTACAAAGATAAAAAGACTCAAAAACTAGAAGATGATCTTAAGCCTTCACCAAAGGTTGGTATTTATAGGCTTAGATTTACAAAGATAAGAGATAAGAAATAATAATTCAAATTCAAATGTTGATTAAAATTCAAAATAAAACTAATATGGATAAAAGCTGATCATCTGATCGGATTCTTCTTCCGGAACATTCCAGGAGCTTCTAGAAGTTGCCATGTCACTGCCACGTCACTGCCACGTCAGACGCGTCGTGCCTAGTGTCGTGCCCATGATGCCAGTCATGACAGGATAATAAAAAAAAAACTACAGAAATGCTCCATTTTCACTGCTATTTTCAGAATTGGACCCCTGCACAAAATGTAATGAAAACAGTATGTATTAAGCAGCAAGAAGTCACAATAATTAGAAAATTAGCAAGTGAAACATGACAAATTTGAGAACTCATCAATATCCGACACTAATTCGGGCCTCGTTAAAAAACCCCCCCTAAACCTAGAATGGAGGAAAAAGAGTGCACTGAAATAGTGTATGTTACAAAGGTTCAAACAGTGAGTGTTGCCTACAACAAATACAACAAACAAACCCATTCCCAGAGCTAAAACATCAAATCTTAGAGGATAAACCAAGGACCACCTCCACCTCAACATTGATTCTGAATTAGTCATAGATTGGATGCCCAGATGTTGTTTCAACCATCCAGCACCACGCATACTGAAGATGAAGCTCAAGACGAAGATTGAACCCAAATGAACGGCACCGATCTTGAAATTCTAGATTCGCCAGTTTATCGGCAGTGACATTCCAATCTCGAGATATCACTTGAATACTCCAACCAAACTCAGAGCAATACTTCAAACAAGCAGAAACTAATAAGCTAAAAATTTCAGGAGCTAGATTAGGCTTGTGAATCCAGTCTACAATCAAGGAGCAGTCGGTTTCGATTATTAACTCGGCTTTGGAACTCCATGGGGAAGACTGGAACAAGTCACATGCTTTTAAGACAACGGGTAGCTCAGTTGTAGTAGCGTCGAAAAATCCTACAAATTTAGAAAACTGAATTAGGATAGAATTACTACGGTTGTAGCAAACACCACCAATTCCTGCCTTTCTGAAACCTCCGATCACTGCACCGTCAACCTGGAACTTTAGGACACTAACAGAAGGAGCTTGCCAACCTTTGCAAGAAGGTTTGTTCTGAATATCGGCAATTTGTTTGAACAAAATTGGGCTATTTAAAAGATCTGAAGCAGAGAAGATACTTAAAGGCCACTTTGCCTTACACCAAAGGCTGAGACAAGTTAAGCATAAGTCGAACAAAGTCTTCACCGATGCGCTAGAATCGTTGAATAAAACTTCATTACGATAAAGCCAGATTGACCACACAAAGCACTGAAAAGCCATTACCCAGACTGCTTGACACTTAAAGAAATTTGTCATTGAGAACCAAAGTGTCATCAATTCTCTGAAATTTCCAGGGCAGATAAACTTAATTCCCCACAGGTTGCACCATTGTTGCCAAATCAGCCATGAAAAGGAGCACCTGCAAAAAATGTGATTCAAAGATTCATTCGAAGTTTTGCATAAAGGGCACAATTGGTCGGCCAAGCCCGACACTCCTCTTTTGGCTAATTGATCTTTTGTAGGAATTCTCCCATGGAACGCTTTCCAAATGAAGGCTTCGACCTTAGGTAGAGCTAAGTTAATCCAAACTTTTTTCCAAATGTCATCATAGTGCACACTACCACTGATGCTTTGTTCACAGAAAGATTTGGCATTATACAACCCATTAGGAACTGCTGCCCATCGGATACTATCAAAATGAAGTATACATGATATCGCATTATTGATGGTTTTGAGAAAATCATGCCAAACTTCATCTTCTCAATTGAACAAACTTCAACGTAGAGAAATATTCCACTGCCATTCACCATTTCCAATATTGCCAAAATTAGCAAGAGGGCCAATTTTTTTCACCACCAATGAAAATATTCGAGGAAAAGTAGTCTTGAGAGGGCCTAGACCAGTCCAATTATCCGTCCACAAAGATATTATTTTACCATCCCCGATAACAATTTTAATATTTCGGAGAAAAATGTTTTCAGGATCAGATAAAGGTGATATAATACCCCTCCAAATCCAAGATTTATTTGCAGACCTGAGATTTGTGGGCAACAGAGAAGAGGAACCATTTTCATACTTAGCGGAGATAACCCTACGCCAAAAGCTGTTACTTTCCGAACCAAATCGCCATAACCATTTATTTAGAAGCGCTCTATTTTTTATGTTGAAGTTAAATAAACCAAGCCCTCCGAATTGTTTTGGCAGACACATAGTCTCCTAGCTGATCTAGTGTATATTTTTCTTATCCTTTTGGTTCCACAAGAAGTTAACCACTAGCTTAGTTAAAGACGCGCTAATCGATTTTGGCATTAGAAACATGGAGATAAAATATATGGGCAGGTTTAAAAGAGCTGATTTAACTAGAGTGATTCTACCGGCAAATGATAGTAGCTTTGAAGACCAACTTGACAATTTTGACCGAACTTTTGTAATAATCGGTTCCCACAGCTGAGTCGAATTTTTAATAGCTTCTAAAGGAAGCCCTAGATATGAGCAAGGAAAATTGCCCCTACCGCACTTGAGTAAGGATGCCCAATCATCCAAAGTCGACTCATTGACATTAATACCAAATAAAGAGGATTTCTTCAAATTGAGCTTTAGTCCAGAAGCTACTTCGAAACCTCTTAGTATTCGCACCACATTTTTAACTTGAGTTTCACTGGCTCCACTGAATAAGATGAGATCATCCGTAAACTGTAAGTGTGAGACCTCCACCGGATCTTGGCCGATTTTGACACCACTAAAAAAACCCCTGTGCAACAACTTTTGATAAAAAGGCACTGAAAGACTCAGCAACAAGATTAAACAACAGTGGAGATAAGGGACAACCTTGTCTAAGGCCCCGGCTAATAGAAAAAGGAACTGAGGGAGCCCCATTTACCAAGACTGAAATGGAGGTCGTCAATATACAAGTTGAAATCCAATGACAGAACAAATCTCCGAAACCCATAGTCTTCATGATGAATAGTAGGAACTTCCAATCAACTGTATCGTAAGCTTTACGGAAATCAGCTTTGAAGACCACTCCTTCCAGACCAAGTCTTCTAGTAAGGTCAATGACTTTGTTCGCTATTAAGGAGCAATCAAGAATCTGACGACCAGCACAAAAGGCGAATTGATTTTCTCCGATAATATTTGGCAAGACAGTATTGAGCCTAATCGCAAGTGTCTTGACTAGAAGCTTATAAATTGATCCCACAAGACTTATAGGTCTGTAATCATTTACAGAGGCAGGGGCGTTAGTTTTCGGAATAAGCTGGATGAAGGACCGATTGAAGGAAAAATCAGTTACTTCCCCTTTGTAGAATAGATCAAAAAAGTTTAAGATTTCCCCTTTTAGTGATGGCCAAAAACGCTTAAGGAAATTCATATTAAATCCGTCAAGACCAGGCGCTCGCGATCCATCGAGCATAGATAAAGCATCCCAGATCTATTTCATCGAAAAAGGCTTTTCAAGCCACCCAGCCTCTGCCTTACTAATGCTCTTCATATTACAATCAAGCTTCTTAATGGGAATTGTCTTAGAAGAGTTGAAGCCCTCTTTGAAGTAATCTGAGATAATTCTTTTGATTGCAGGAGGGGAAGCAGCCACTAAGTTGCCATGAGTAATTTTATCTATGAAGTTTGTACGCCTTCTTGCTGAAGCGATGGAATGAAAATACTTAGTGTTTTTATCGCCAGCTTCGAACCACTTGAGACGAGACTTCTGCAACCAATCTCTTTCATCTTTTTGAATAGCATTCCACATCTGTAATTTAATAGCTTTTAGATCGCCAACCAAATGTGTATCACCTTTAGAAATAGCATTTTCCATATCTGCACAATGCTTTTCCAAAATTGCAACAGTACCATCTGCCTCTCCTTTATTCACCGAGACCCATTTTTTGGATGTTGTCTTACAATCCTCGAGCATAACCATGATACCATTGTTCGCTGCACTGCTACAAACTTGAATAATTTGTTCCACATATCCCTTGTTGTCTGTTAACGATTCAAACCATTTGAACGGACGAGGGCCCCAGGATACACCCATGAATGATAGACTAACATGTTTGTGATCCGATATCATCTTTGGATGAATAAGTTGAAACAAATCAAGCCAAATATCTAGAATTCCAGCTGAAACCAAGAATCTATCCAACCTACTAAAGGAAGGAGATTCTCTAAAGTTAGACCATGAGAAGGTAAATCAATCAAACCTAGACAATCAATGAAATCAACAAAATCTTCAAAGGCACCCTTATTAAAACTAACTCCAATTATTTCGTTGCATGACTTCATTGTATTAAAGTCCCCTCCCAGTAGCAAAGGATAACTGAACCCTGACAACTTTTTTCTCAATTCTAAAAACAGAGCTTGCCTATCGGAAACAGTACTTGGGGCATAGATATTAACTAAAACACATTTGAGGTTAGGAGCTACGAATTTACCAATCATCCCTATATAAGAATTTGCGACCCAGCACAATTCGCATTCGAAGACAGTGGAATCCCAAATGGATATAAGGCCTCCAGTAGACCCAATCGAAGGGTGAAAGCAAATTTATAGTTGGATAGATTTCCACAGAGGAGTCTGAAAACACTGTCGCTTACTTGCTGCAATTTTGACTCTTGGATAAAAACAACAGAAGGTTTCATGTTGTGGATGATTTTTTCACTGAAGCCTTCTTCTCGAATCTTCCAAGCCCCCGAATGTTCCAAGTTAAAATTAGATTTTTCTTCATAAGCATCTAGTAAACCACACTTAAAACCAATAATTAACTAAAAACAGGGAGACTAGTGGATTAGACTCCAGCTTCCCAATCGATCTCCATAAAGCGGTGTATAACTTCTTCTGTATTCACATCAAAGGAAAGACCAAGAGATTCACATACCTCAAGCGCAACGATAGCCTCCGAACGAGCATTTCCAGCTTGATTTTCCGAATTAGAGCCCAAAATGGGTAAGCTATACTTTGAGGTTTTAAAGCCAGTCTCATCAGGTTTAGTGTGGTTTGGGGATTTCATTCCTTTTTTCGCTTTGATTTTTCGAGAATTTTCGGACACTGAAAAATTAGCAGGACTAAAAGATGTCCAATTTTGCATTTTTTCCAGATTCGTTCTGAGAACCAGAGACATAGTGTTGTTGTTATTTTGTTTGATGAGTTTGGGCTTAATAGTGAACAAATCAGTATTTGCGTCGATAGTGGGCTCACAAGAAGTGATGTTGTCCGATAATTCAACTGGCCCATTGTCATGTTGAATTGGAACATCTATAAGATTGTTGGATTCTGAAGGCTCATTCAGCAAATTAGGCTCATAATTGTCTTGCCCACCCTGAAGCCCACCAGCCGTAAGATCAACACCTGAGGAGCAGACAATTCCAGCCGTTGGGGAGTTTAATTGAGATCCAGAAAACGAAACTTTGGGACTCAGCCTCGCCGCCGCAACATGATTCACCTGATTAAAGTCATTCGTCTGACACATAAACTCTTCTTCGAACTGACTATTCGGCTGCCCATGATCTAACCAACAACGTTCATCCTCGTACTCCGACGTGGATAAACGAATTTTGTATTCTTTTCCGAATGCCGATACGGTAACAAAGGGAGGTATATCCAATAAACAGCCTACATCGATGAGTATTCTCGCCACGTCCAGTTTGGATTTGTTAGACGTTTCATCATCTATTTTTACAACAGATCCCAACCGACTTCCAATCAGGGAGAAAATAGAATCATGCCATATTGATAACGGAATCCCCTCCATATAAACCCACACTTTGAGTTTATTTTCTTTTTTTGAAATTTTTTATATAGTCTATATCGGAGAATGAGGTTCTTAGTAGAGAATCTCTCAAATCCCAGAAGATGGGAATTTGTTCTTCCTCCTCGAACCTAATTATCGCATAGAACCCAGACCATGTGCAAACTTCAACTTTGAACTCGTCTGCTCTCAAAGCTTGTTGGACACAACCTGCATCATACATTCCTTTTATTTGACCCACTAGGTAAATCTTCAACCAATCTTCCGCTGAAGATAGTTCTAGGTTTAGAGATAAAACTTGCTCACTCGAGATACCAGACGGATGATCAACCTTCCCCTTACAAGTTGCGCAAACAGGGACCTTGGGATAAGGAGATTGAGCCATCCCATTTGAGCTTGAATGAAACTTTTCTAATAACACTTCTTTGTACGATCGATTATCCCTAATGCCTTTTGGGACGAAACGCTTTTTAATCGTTGAACCTGTTTGACCTACCTCAGGAACGACAGTAGGGGCCACCGCACCCCTTGCTCCTTTCTCTTCCAAAAACACTTTGATGACAAAACCATCCATCCGACGATTATTGCCGTGATTTACCGCTTTCAAAGCCTCCTCCTTCTTGGCGAACCGAACGAAAGCGAATGTACTTGTCGACTTTAATCTTTTATGGTTGTGATAAGCAATGAAGACGCTCTGAACCTTGCCATATTCCGAAAATGCCTCTTGCAGAGATGCAGGATGTATCTTTTTACTAACATGATTCATAAAAACTGCAAACCCACTCCTCTGAAATAAACCGAAATGATTACCGTCAGCTTGTTGAGTCCGACGAGAAGCTGCCCGGAAACTCCCAAACTCTCTCTCACTCTCTCTCATCTCTATTTAAAATTATGTGAGTTAATTTTTGAAAATTAAGGTCAAATTAAAATAAGTGTGGAACTTGAGGGTTAATTATGTAATTATATCAATTTATATTAACTGCCACATCATCAACTGTTAAATTTTTAATGACGTTAGACCATTTATTACTTTTTTTAAGTCAGAGGATCAGTTTGTATCTTTTGATAGTTGAAGGATGAAAAAGATAATTGAAACCTAGTCGGGGGAGCATTTATGTAGTTTACCCTAGAATTTATTTTCATTTTCCGACATGTGCATGCATGCACACACATTAATCATGACGTCACTAGGCTTATATCATGGCTCGATAATTTGAAACGTCACGAGCCTTTGCTTTCTTTGCTTTGCGTTGGTGCGTTACCTTTTACTTTTTTTTGACTGAAAAAAGGTCGATATATAACATCAAAGGGTATAATTACAGTTTTAACCTTCGATTTTTTTTTGGTAGTTTACCCAAAATCAAAATATCCAATTGAACCGAACCAAGGCTGATTCTGTATTGTTTTGTTTGAAGCTAAAAGACATGGCGGAGAAGAGAAGCAGTGGAGGGGAAGTGGTGATCGATGTTCACAGTGGAGAGGATCCTCCCAACGAAATAGAGGCATTGGACCCTCTGCAAAATGATCAGGATGATATGGTTCCTTTTCAAAATGTTGGTTCTTTCTCTCCTGTTAATAATCCTCCTGTTCAGCTTGCTTCACCTACTGCTCAGGATGGTTTAATTCCTCCTACAACTGGTGCTTCTTTATTAGATGAAGATGTTCGTTCTGTTGTGCGCTCTGATGCTCTTTTACCTTCTGTCTTGCCTACTTCTGATGTTCAGACTTCCCCTGATGTGTCTGTTGCTCCTTCTGATGCTCAGTCTTCACCTGATTCTGATGTTCATTCTGTTAGTGAGTCTTCTGGTTCTGGCTCATTGTCTAAAGCTGTTGTTCCTTCTCATTCAATGGTCACTAGGTCCAAAGCAGGCATCTTTAAGCCAAAAGTTTTTCTTGCTGAGTCTGTTAGTGATCTGCCAAAGGATGTTCATCATGCTATGACAATTCCTGAGTGGAAAGATGCAGTTCTTAAGGAGTTGAATGCCTTGATTGATAAGGGTACTTGGGTTCTGAAACCACTTCCTAAAGATCGTGTTCCTATAGGTTGTAAGTGGCTCTTTAAGGTTAAACAAAATCCAGATGGAAGTGTTGCTCGTTATAAAGCCAGACTTGTGGCTAAGGGTTTTTCTCAACAGGCTGGGTTTGACTACTCTGAGACATTCAGCCCAGTTGTGAAGCCTGTCACTGTTAGGATTTTGTTAAGTGTAGCCCTTAGTAATGGTTGGATATTAAGGCAAATAGATGTTGATAATGCATTTCTCAATGGAGATTTGCTTGAAGAAGTTTATATGCAGCAGCCTCCAGGCTTTGAACAAGAGAGTCCCTCTGGTCAACAGTTGGTCTGCAAGCTTGAAAAATCATTGTATGGCCTTAAACAGGCTCCAAGAGCTTGGTTTGACAAATATAGGAGTCATCTAGTCAATCAGTTAGGGTTTTCTGCATCTTTAGCAGATTCGTCTTTGTATTACAGAAGAAAACAAGGTAATACTGTGTTTATCATGGTGTATGTCGATGACATTGTAGCCACTGGTGATAATCCTGAAGAAGTGGATGCAGTCATTAAAGCTATTAATGAGGTTTTTTCTTTGAAAGATTTAGGCAGATTGTCTTTCTTCCTTGGTATGAACATTCAACTTGTAGAGTCAGGGGTCATCTTGAATCAGAAGAAGCTTGTTTTAGAATTACTTGAGAAAACAAAAATGCTTGAGTCCACACCCTCTTCTACTCCTATGGTCACATCTCCTCAGTTGTCTCTCACTGATGGGGATCATTTTTCTGACTGCACGTTATATAGGCAAGTGGTTGGTACTCTGCAGCATGTTTCTACTACCAGGCCTGATATTCAGTTTTCAGTTAATAAGCTGAGTCAATTTATGCAATCACCTCTTGATAAACACTAGAAAGCTGTTAAGCGGGTGTTAAGATATCTGAAGGGCACACTAGATCATGGTTTATATTTTTCTTCTTCTAGCTCACCTACAACGTTGGTTGCCTATTCTGATTCTGACTGGGGAACCTGCATAGATGACAAGAGATCAACTGGAGGGCATTGCATCTTCCTTGGTGGAAATCTTGTTGCTTGGAGTTCAAAGAAACAAGGAGTTGTTTCACGATCTTCTACAGAGGCAGAGTTTAGAAGTCTTGCAGATGTTATGTGTGAATCTATTTGGGTCAAATCTCTTCTTTCTGAGTTGGGTATTGCTTTGGCTTCTACTCCAGTTATTTGGTGTGACAATACGAGTGCTATAGCACATTCTTCTAACCCAGTTCACCATGCTAAGTTGAAGCATGTAGAACTTGATCTCAGTTTTGTTCGAGAAAAGGTCAATGATGGATCCTTTCTTATTAACTATGTGTCTGCTGCTAATCAAGTAGCTGATGTTTTAACAAAACCTTTATCATCAGCTTTCTTTCTTCATCTTAGACCAAATTTGAAAGTTTTCAGTTCAGAAGAGTTGAGTCTAATGGCTTCTCAGCATCAAATTGTTTAAAGCTTCATATCAGTCAAAGGTGGAATGTTTCTCTTCATCAAATCAGAAAACGAGGAAGAATAGGAAGCATGTTAGTATATATGCTGAGCTGGAATCTACCCAGGTGGTTTAAGATTCTGTTAGGAACAGTTGTATCTGTTGAAGGCTGTTAACCTTCTTGTTTAAGTTCTTGTGCTGTATATAAGAGAAAGCTCTCTACACTTGTAAACCTATCTTTGATTTGACATAATTAATAACAAACTTTCTTTTCTTCAAGAATCTCTTCTTCATCTTCTTCCCTTCGACTCGAGAATTGTTTTGAGAGAAATTAGAGAAACCCTGAGCATTATTAGAGTATGGGCTCGGAAATGGGCCTTGAGACCGAGACCCATCAGACGAAGACCCTTGCACCATATTGACTACAGAGCCTTGAGCCAAAAACTCAAGTTGTCGGGACTCTGTATCAAGCAAGACACTAGTAACACCGTCCAGCTTATACGACATCTGACTAGACGTAATAACCGCCACCACCGGTTCATACTCCGGCGGAAGCCCGGAAAGAATAGTAGAAATATGCAAAGTCTCCGACAAAGGGTTACCACAGGCAGCAAGACTGTCACATATCCCTTGGATCTGTGCAAGATATTCACGCATAGATTGATCGCGTTTGCGAATGTTCTTCAAAGAACAATGCAAATGCATGATTCGAGTAGTAGAAGTAACCGAGAAATTAAGCTTCACTTTCTCCCAGATGTCTAACGCATTCTTGCAATTCACTAAAGAAGGCAGAATCGATGGACCGATGGAAGAAAGCAGCCAAGAACAGAGTGCACTGTCCTGTTGCTTATACTTCACATACTCAGGATTCAAGACTTGACGACCACCATCTCCGGCTACACGTTGCGGAGGCACAACCAGCGAACCATCAATGTGATCTTCAAGCGTAAGACTTTCAATGGTGAACAACACTTGTTGTTTCCAAAGAAGGTAGTTCGAATCATCAAGCCGTAAGGAAATCGACTTGTTCGTGAAAGGCTTGGAAGATGCTTCTGCCATGGAAGAAACCTCTGATACCATGATAGAATATGAGTCGAATGGAAGAAGATGAAGAAGAGATTCTTGAAGAAAAGAAAGTTTGTTATTAATTCTGTCAAATCAAAGATAGGTTTACAAGTGTAGAGAGCTTTCTCTTATATACAGCACAAGAACTTAAACAAGAAGGTTAACAACCTTCAACAGATACAACTGTTCCTAACAGAATCTTAAACCACCTGGGTAGATTCCAGCTCAGCATATATACTAACATCAACTTCCAAGTCCGACTGCAGGTAAGCTACCCAGAGTCCGAATTGAGAAATATAAACCGCCTAATAAGAGGATGGTTAAGCGAGTTGTGCTCGAGTGGGTCATATTTTTGTTACTCTTGGGATGTTTGGTAGCTAGCTTAACTGTGGATAAACTGCACAACACCCGTGTCTGGGATTTGAAGTCTTGGAAATGGTGTCTGCTCGTGTTGGTTACATTCAGTGGCATGCTTATTGCTCGTTGTCTTGTGAGTCTTGTCGTTTTCTTGATCGAGATCAACTTCCTACTGAGGAAGAAAGTGATGTATGTGGTTCATGGTTTGAAGAAGACTGTTCAAGTGTTTATATGGCTTAGTTCAGTTGTTATTACTTGGCTTCTTCTGTTTCTTGATGTTGAGAGATCCAAGACCGCCAAGAAAATTCTGGATAATGTAACATGGGTTCTTGTAAGCATCCTCATTGGAGCATTTTTGTGGTTGTTGAAGACATTGTCGTTTATGATGCTGGCTTCCACTTTCCATAAGAACAAATTCTTTGTCAGAATACAAGAATCGGTCTTCCATCAGTATGTGCTTCGGACCCTTTCGGGGCCACCGTTAATGGACTCCAAAAAGTTGATTGACACGGGAAAGGTCCATAAATTGAAGCGAGAAAAAGTTTCGTCTTGGCACATGAAGGTGTTGGTTGATGCTATCACGAATTCAGGGCTTTCCACAATCTCCTACGATGAACACGGTGAACTAACGGATCAAGAAATCAGTAATGAGGAGGAGGCAATATACGCGGCTCAACAGATTTTCTGCAACGTTGCTCGACATGATAGTTGGCATAACCGGTTAAAAAATCAGCTTTTCATGATTTTGTTTTCCCTTCACTTGGCCTCACACTCACTATATGCTCTTTATGATCAGTTACATCGAGGAGGATGACCTTTTAAGGTTTATGGTTAAAGAGGAGGTTGATCTTGTTTTTCCATTGTTCAAAGGATCAAACACCGGAAGAATCGACAGAAAAAGTTTCACAAACTGGGTGGTAAGAGCACTATATGAAACTCTAACAAGTTTCGTTTGTGTTTTAAGCACTTTTAACAATGCCTGTATGGAATGAGTATAACAAAAGTATAAAACTTTGCTGAAAGACCCTCTGCCAGATTTTATTGATGCCTAAAAACTAAGGATTAATCCCTATTTATTTATATAGTTTTAAGTTGTTACAGCTCAAAACTAAATGTAGGGATTCTTGTTACTTGTTGAACACGCTTGTCTTTTTCTGTTATTTCATACAGGTAAAGGTTTACATGGACCGGAAAGTACTAGCACATGGTTTGATTGACACCAAAAGAGTTGTAGAACAGTTGAATAAACTTGTGATAGCGATCTTGATTGTGGTCACTTTTATCATATGGCTTCTTTTGGTGGGAACTGCAACCACAAGAGTGCTTCTTGTAATTGCAGCTTTTCTGTTTGGAGAAAGCTGCAAGACTATATTTCAAGTCGTCATATTCATCTTTGTGATGCATCCGTTTGATGTTGGTGATCGTTGTGTGGTCGATGGTGTTCAGGTAAACTACTAAAAGCGCATACTCCCATATGCATTTCTGGGGTACTAACTATGCTTTGTCACTTGGTAACTGACAGTTGTTGGTGGAGGAGATAAATATTTTTACGACCACCTTCTTGAAGTCCAATAATGAAAAGGTGTACTACCCGAACTCGGTTTTGTTTTCGAAGCCTATCAGCAACTATTACAGAAGCCCTGATATGGGTGAAGCTATAGAGTTCTATATTGATTCAAGGACACCAGTAGAAACAGTAGGCAGGCTGAAAGAGAAAATAAGGATGTAAGTTGACTCTACATTTATCCTTGCATTGATTCATATATATATGATTATGTTTATGGAACTTATTGGTCTATGCATCTCTGCTGTTATGTCCAACCAGCCATTTGGAGGCCAATGGTGACATATGGTATCCGAATCACCTTGTGGTTGTGACGGAGATCGGGAATGACAATAAATTGAAGATGGCTCTCCATTGTAATCATACAATGAACTTCCAGGACTTTAGAGAGAGGAACAGAGAATTTTGGAGGAGTTGGGCATTAGGTACAACATCCTTCCCGAACAGGGGAATCTAAACCAAGTCCCTCGAGAAATGTCAGACGCAGCAACATATGCGGCGCCTGATCTTTAGTTATCGCTTCTTGCTCATAGTTTTCTATATCAAAGGTAAGAGTGGCAAACTGGCAATGAATACCTATAGTTGAGTCAAATTTGATATGGAAGCTTGTATTATTTATGTACGGACGTGTGGAGTTAAAAACAATGCTATGTAGCCTTATGGTTTGTATTATTTATACTTACAATAATATTCCATTGTTTGCTACCCTTATCCATGTTCTTTGGAATACATGGCTGCATCAAAATGCTGTTGTTTTTAACTGTCAAAGTGATTCGGATGATTTAGTTGTTAGAACTTTTCGAATGGCAGTAGAGTTCGTTGCTGCAACTTTTACATCTAAAGATAAAGGTACCCCAGATTGCATTCAAACTAGATGGAATCCACCAAATGAGGGTGTTCCTAAACTTAGTTTTGACGGATAATCCTTTGGTAATCTTGGAGTTGCCGGTGCCGAAGCCATCATTCCGTGCAGAACAACTTTCATGAACAAGGTACAATGCATTCTCAGAATACATTAAAAATTACTAAAACAAGCATAGAAAATACATTGGTGGCAAAGAAAGCACAGATCAGAATAAATTAAACAAACCACTAATTATAGGCTTATAGCGACCTCTTACCTTTCTGTTTTTCATTTACTATTCGTTGACAAGTAAAAAATGTAATGCACTAATTTATATCAAATATTCGAGCCGTGAGGTAAGCATTGTAACGTCACAGTTTATTAAATTACATGCAGATGTTGAGTAAAAAATTAATAATTGACCACAATATTTTATGTATTGAATTTGAATGGGGTTAAGATACATTTTTAAAAAATAAAAATCCTATTCTACTTTTACCTAGAGGGGAGGGGAAAAATCTAGGTGAAGGCAACGCTCCTAAAGGGTCTTAAATCCGAGACATGAGGGGAAAGGAGTAGAGCAAGTGAGCGTGCTCTAACCACCAGACCATCCTCGCATGCTCAGGATTAAGATACATTTAAATAGAGGAAACTTTTAAATTTTATATTTTGGGATAGTTGGATGAAAAAATTGTAATAATTAAGATTAAAACTTTTCAATCGATGATAATCCACTTTTTATAAATGGATCCCGCCTCTTTGAATCAAAATTAGTAATCTAAGTTGGTATTATTTTATGCAGGGGCGGAGCTAAAAATGAATATTGAGAGGGGCCGAAATATTAAATTTTAAAAAATACAATGACTTATTAGAAATTTAAACTCAAAATTCAAAAGGCAGTGTATAATTTTTCTAATATTTAAATTTATAAGGACCAAAGCCGACTATTAGGGGAGCACCATGAACGACTGCTCAGGAGCCCCAAAAATTAATTATTCTTATTTTTTAAATTTTATTTTTTAATTTATCAAATAAATTAATTGATCTAACATTAAAATCTATTTCTTTTTTCAAATTTTAATTTTTTTTGTCAAATTTAGTTTTATCATTATTCTTCTCCCATCTAACCATAAAAAAATAAATGATACAATATATATTTTTATATTTATCGTTCAAAATCAATTTTTTTTTATCATACTCACAATTCAATTCTTTTAAATTTTCTTAACAAAACAAAGACAATAATGTATATGGAAAAGTTTATTCATGTTTCTATGGTTTATTAATAAAATATTAAATTAATTGTTCAAAGTAATAAGATATTTTTTTCGCTCCATATGGGTCTATTTTTTAGTTTTCTCTCGAGGCTCGAAAATTTCCGAGACAAACTGATAAAGACGTAAATTGTTATATTAGAGTAAGAAATTTGAGAACACGGATCCATCATTCTTTGGTTCATCCCTACTTGGTTAAATATTTAATAAATTAATGTATCATTTAATTTAAATACTCATTTTTGTAGGGCCAAAATACTATTAAACTAAAATTTATTTAATATATAAAATTTTTAGTATGGGCGAGGGTCCTTTAAATCCCAACATAGCCTCGCTACTAGGGATGTAAAAACATGTAATCAGATTGGGTTTCAGGTCGGGTACTGTCAGGTCGGGTAAAATCGGGTACATGTCATTTCAGGTCATTTTTTTGTTTTGACTCGACTCGGATTGGGTGCGGGTCCATTTCAGGTCGGATCCATTTTAGATCGGGTCCATTTCAGGTCGGGTTAAAACGGGTCGGGTCCGAAGCAGATAATTGACAGGTTAATTCGGGTTCAGATACACTTCAGGTCGGGTTCATTTCAGGTCGAGTCCATTTCAGGTCGGGTCCATTTCAGGTCGGGTTCATTTCAGGTTGGTTGCATTTCAGGTCGGGTGTATTTTAGGTCGGGTAATTTAGGTCAGGGTATTTTCAGGATTGGAATTCGTATTGAGTTTGAGTTCGGTACAACCGTATAAGTAGTCGATAGACTTTAGGTTGGCCTTCGTCAATCGTCATTGATTTGGAGTTAATTATTTAAAGTCATATCAAATTAAAATTATAAAACATTGGAATAATTAAAAAAATAATGAAAAACGGTCAATTTGGACTGAAAAGGGGTCAATTTGGATTAAAAATAAATTTCATGGATTATAATGAACAAAAATATCAAATTAAAATTATAAAAAATTAGACAAATTTAAAAGAAAACAATGAAAATGGGTCAATTTGGAATAAAAATAAAGTTTTGGGGACTATAATGAAAAAAATATAAAATTAAAAGTATAAAATTAGAGTAATTAAAATAACAATAAGTAGAGGTCAATTTAGAATAAAAATATAGTTTTAGGGTCTAGAATGAACAAAATTTCAAATTAAAATTATAAAAATGATGAATTAAAATACATATATATATGGGTCAATATGGAATTAAAATAAAGTTTAGGGACTAGAATGAAGAAAATATCAAATTAAAATAATAAAACATTGGACAAATTAAAAAAATAAATGTGGGTCAATTTGGAATAAAAATAAATTTTTAGGGTCTAGAATGATAAAAATATCAAATTAAACTTATAAAACATTGGACGAATTAAAAAAAACAATGAATATGGGTCAATTTGGAATTGAAATAAAGTTAAGGGACTAGAATGAACAAAGTACCAAATTAAAATTATAAAACATCGGACGAATTAAAAAAACAATAAATAGGGGTCAATTTGGAATTAAACTAAAGTTTAGGGGACTAGAATGAACAAAATATCAAATTAAAATTATAAAACATCAGACTAATTAAAATAAAGTTAAGGGACTAGAATGAACAAAATATCAAATTAAAATTATAAAACATCGGACTAATTAAAAAAATAAAAAAGTCAATTTGGAATACAAATAAAGTTTAAGGACTAGAATGAATAAAATGTCAAGGTAAAGTTATATATTATTGGACTAATTAAAAACAATTAGTAGGGGTCAATTTGAAATAAAAATGAAGATAAGGGCTATAATAAACAGAAATATCAAATTAAAATTATAAAACATTGGATGATTCAGGGTTTAGGGTTTATAATTTATGATTTAAAGGGTTTAGGGTTTAAGGAAAATTCATTAATGGTTTAGGGTTCATACATTGATAGATACATACATACATACATACATTATGATTTAAGGTTTAGGGTTCAGAGAAAATTCATTAAGGGTTCAAGGTTCATACATTGATAGGTACATACATACATACTTATATGCATTAGGGTTTATGGTTTATGATTTTAGGGTTTATGATTTAGGGCCAAGGGAAAATTCATTAAGGGTTTAGGGCTCATACATTGATAGGTACATATATGCTTACTTATGCACATTAGGGTTTAGGGCTTAGAGATTCAGGTTTATGATTTAAAGGTTTAGGGTTTATGGAAATTTTATTAAGGGTTTAGGGTTCATATATTGATACATACATATACACATTAGTGTTTAGGGTTAGAGTTTATGGTTTAGGGGTTTATGTTGAGGATTTCAGTGTTTATGGTTTAGAGTTTATGGTTTATGGAAAATTTAGTAAGGGTTTAGGGTTCAGACATTGATAGGTACATACATACTTATATACATTAGGGTTTATGGTTTATGGTTTAGGTTTATAGTTTAAGGGTTTAGGGAAAATTCATTAAGGGTTTAGAGTTCATACTTTGATAGGTATATACATACTTGCATACATTAGGGTTTAAGGTTTATGGTTTATGGTGTAGGGTTTAGGTTTAGGATTTAAGTGCTTAGGGTTTAGAGGTTTAGGTTTATGGTTTAAGGATTTAAGGTTTATGGTTAAGGGTAAATTCATTAAGGGTTCATGGTTCATACATTGATATGTACATACATACATACTTACATACATTAGGGTTTAGAGTTTATGGTGTAGGGTTTAGGTTTATGATTTAAGTGCTTAGGATTTAGGAAAAATTCATTAAGGGTTTAGGGTTCATACATCGGTAGATACATACATACTTACATACATTAGGGGTTTAGGGTTTGTAGTTTATGAGGTTTAGGATTTAAGGGTTTAATGTGTATAGTTTAGGGTTTATGGTTAAAATTTAAGGATTTAGGGATTAGGGTTCATATATTAATACATAAAATAAAAAGTCAAAACCATGAACCTTAAACCAAAAAATGAAACCCTAAACCTTAAATCAAAATTATAAACCCTTAAACCTTAAATTCTTACCGAATTTTCAAGCTAACCGAGAATTCTCTGCACCGAACAGTAAAATGTGATGACGTGGCAAGTACAAATGTAACACCCGGGTTTAGGGGTCGGGTGAAAATAATATTTTAATATTATTTCGGGTTCGGTTTTATAATTTAAATAATAAAATATTTTCATGGGCCTCGGGATTTCAAAATGGTTAAGGCTATGTTGGGTCTATCTCTTGGGTCCAAAATCCATGGACTTTAAGAGAGGTGGGCTTTGGTCATTCATTAATGGCATAGTTGTAAATATTATTTTTGGGTGAATTAAAAATAAAACAAAAGATGAGCATGTGCTCATCTTCTTTCTCATTTCCAATTTTTCAAAACCAGCGACAAAAAGGGGAGAGCTTCTCCATGCTACTATTCCATTTCTTTCCACCTTCGTTTCAACTCGATTTTGAAAGGTAATCACGTTTTTGACTTGTCCTCATCTTCCTCTCTTTAAAAGTACAACTAGATTTCATTTTGGTTAAAGTTTTAGAATTTAGGTTTTTGGGAGATTTGAATAAAAATGATATCTTTATTGTTTTTAACTTAAGATTTTAATTTGATATTCTTAGATGTGGTGTTTATGAACCAAATGGTCCAATATATATAATTTTTAGAGTGTTTTAAATGATTTCCCGAATTTGGGTTTTGGTGGGGTTTTATGAGGGTTTTAAGATAAGTTTTGGGTATGGTTTGTGTTGAAAATTGAGGGTTGATGTTAGGGTAATAGTTGGGGGTTGTTTTGGAAGCATTTGAAGATGTTAAATATGTTGAAATCACAAGTTTTGGACTGGGTATAAGGGCTGCTCGGGTTTGGTGATTTTAGGGATTGTTCATGGCTTGAATTCATGTGTTTATTGCTTGATTAGTGTTCCTGGTTGTTACATTGTTGTGTGGACTGATTTGAGGCTATTTTGGTTGTGTTGAGGTGATTAGAAGCGAGATATTGTGTTGGTGAAGCCTTGGGAACAAATCTGGAAACTTGAAGGTATTGCTTGCTTGGTAGTTGAGCTTGGAGGTGGAGGTGAGTGGTTAAAATGTTTTAAATGGTTTTGAGCAAATGGTTCAAGCATGTGGACTGGGTTGGGATTGGTAGACCCACCTAGAGTTGGAATTAGAGTGGTAGCCTAATCCCAAGCTTAAATTAGAGACTTTGGTTGCACTTTTTAATGGTTGTTTATGCCTCTTGATTAGTTGTGATTGTGGTGTTATGTATACGTTGTTATACATGTATGTTGAGGCATGGCTCGATGCATTGTTATATGCATGTTGATGATAAATATGATATGGTTATACATATGTGTAAAATATGATGTGATATTGGTGTTAATGATATACATGTGGTGTTGACATGTGAAATGATGATACGAGGTGGTTGCATGATCCGAGGATCATGGTGAGTACATGCTAGGCATGGAAATGTGGTTTGTGCATGATGGTAAGTCATGGTGAGTACGTGCTAAGCACGGAAGTTTTATGAAATGATATTGTGAAAGATTAATGAAATGTGTATTATTGGCACTAGTATGCTTGGGTACAAATGATCGATCATTAGGATGTTTAGTGTGCACACGTGAGTCAAATGCGCACGTGGTCTTGATGATGGTAGTCATCAAGATCGAGTACGGGTTCGCCCGGGAATCTTCTTATATATATATTCATCGGTGATGAGTGGAATCCCATCGACGGGCGTGAGGATGAGTGGAATCCCCTCCGCGTGAACGGTGATGAGTGTAATCCCACCGTCAGGTAATGATTGTGTTGTTGGATGTGAGTTCCAACGGTTATCCGCGTATTCGAGTCATAGCTAGGTGCCAATACGGATTGTGGATTATGTTGCTCATATATTGTTTATATGTGTTTCCATATGTTGAGGTTATGGACTTGTTGAGCATGACATGATTTTGATAATATGTTCATGCATCATGATTATTTTGGCTCTTGCGGATCGGAGGTAAGATCATGCATTTTATCTTGGTGGTTGCTCGTGCTTGGACCCTGCATTGTCAAAGGTTTATTTTATGAGCTTACCCTCACTAAGCTTTTATGCTTACGCTCCCTTTTTGTTCGACAATGCAGATCAGTAGCTTGTGGGTGGCAAAGGCAAGGAAAGGCCTCCAAGTGTTGCTTTTGGTTAGCTCAAGTATGATCTTTAAATTGTAGAATGTAATAGTCAAGCAATGGGATAAATGTTATTGATTTGAATGCTTTGGATGTATGTTGTTGTTGGTGTGACTTGTAGATGCCTTGTTTCGTAAATCGTGCTTTATTGCTTACCTTGAATGCTTATGTGTATGTTGGTCTTGCACCTTTTTGTGGATGCTCCTATGTATGTTTGTCCAAGCATGCTAACCTTGATTACTATGTTTGGTTCTTATGTGGATTGTTGATCCTTTTAATGTTTGGTTTCTACATGTTCAATATATGTTAAGCATGCTCGTGTAGGTTGTCCTATATCTAGAATTTATGCTTGTGTGATGTGTGAGGTCTTAGTGGTGCTTTTGGGACAGCCTTGTACCAAAAACTAGCTAAAACCAATCTGCAAACAGAGGGCGTTTCAAAACGGTTGGTCCCTTTTCGATACGGTCCCTTTTGTTTCGGGCCAGGCGTTTCGGTACGCTAGGGGGCCGTTTCGATACGATTTTGCTACTGGAAATCTGAGATTTTGACGATAAATTAACGTATCGGAACAGGCTTTAGTGTTTTGGAACGACTTTTATCTCGTTGACCACGAGAAGTTGATCGTTGAGGTCGTTTCGATACGGGCCACCCCTGTTTCGAAACGGTCTCACCAGGTTGACCTTATCCAGTTGACCCGGTCAAGGCGTATCGAAACACCCTAAGGGCGTTCCGATACGGCCTGTTGTAAAGGATTAAAAATGGTCTATTTGATGAGTTGTTTGGATGTTTTATCTCCTATGTTCTTCCGCTGTCGCCTTTCTCACATAGGATTCAATAATGCCTCTAGAAAGGATAATAATAATGAAAAAAATTTTAGGGTCGTTAACCGAGGTGGGACCTTAACGGGTTTCACATCGGTTTTCCCCGTGTGGCCCACTTGGACCGGTCAAGCGTCCGGACCGGGGCGAGGGGGTTACATTTGTTGGTATCAGAGCCTAAGGTTTCCGAGACCTTGGGCAGGTAAGTGAGGTAAGTGGAGTTTTATGCATTGAAATGCACGGTGTTTGCTTGCCATGTAAGCATGTTTGCTTGTTTATCAAGTATGCTTGGTGTATGTTGTTTGAACGTGCATGTGTGTTGCTTGAAGCATGTTGAGTAGAGTCTCATTGCTTCTATTACATCGAAAAAAAGAAAAAAAAGGATTTTTTAGTGAGGGGAATCATACTTGAGTCACTTGGACCCTTCCCTTTGCTAACCCAGTTGTATGTTAATTTTCTGTTGTTGTTAATTTATTGCTTTTTAGTAGTTTGAGGCCAAGGTGTGGGCCGTGAATCGGTAAGTGGAAGCTGTGGTTTTTGAAAATGTGGATGATGTTGAGGGAGTTCATCGCTATAGTTAGGGAAGTATGGTTGTACTGGAGTTGAGGTACAATTTGTTTGTTCGAGACCGTGTGTATGTGGGTTGATTCTTGTTGGTGAGGGATGATGTGATCGTTTCTGGTAGTAGTTCGTAAGAAGAAGTGAAGACCTATGAGTGAGGTTTAGAGTAGTATCGATGTTATAGTGGATAAGCCCTTGGCACAGTTTGAGTTGTTTCCTCCGGTTGATTCTAAATCCGTACTTCTGTATATTGTTAGCAAGAATGCAAAGTTTAATTGTGCCCGGTGAAGTGTTAGAGGTAGGTACGAGTACCTTAGTTCTTTTGGCGAGATCTAGGTAGGGGTCTCGTGTGAGTAATCCGAAACTCAGAAATGTTAGTTGGTGATCGTTGGGATTCAGCCTATGGTTTTCAGACAAGACAACCAGTCAGTACCCGTGAGTGGGAGTCAATCTGTGTGATTGGGTCAGTGTACGTCTAAGTTGTCTTCCAGCAAGAAGAAGAGACGAAGTCGCTTCCGATATAGTTGAGCCGAGAAGGAAGTCTTGAGCTTTGACTCCAGATTGCTTGGTAGTGGGATGTTTCGGGTCGTCAGGACGGATACTATAGAACCAGTTCAAGCATGGTTGTTTGTGTGTGATCAGAACTACATTTTTGAAGTTTCGAAATGCTCTAGGAACAGTATAGAAGAGTCAGATTTTGTTGAAGAGTCAGCCTGAAAGCAAGAGGACCGAAGACTATCAGTTGTATACATGTGAAGTTGCA
This sequence comes from Hibiscus tridactylites, assembly GCA_958450335.1. Taxonomy (NCBI): domain Eukaryota; kingdom Viridiplantae; phylum Streptophyta; class Magnoliopsida; order Malvales; family Malvaceae; genus Hibiscus; species Hibiscus tridactylites. The sequence goes on along the minus strand of OY288289.1, from coordinate 3,316,495 downwards.
ATTTCTGCGGATACATCCTTTTGTGTGAGCTTGCGAAGAAATTTGATGTACGTGTTGAGACCTTAGACGTAGGGACACATGTAACTAGACCTTTTGGTGAGATAGTGGTGGTCAGAAAGATGTACAGAAGATGTCTGTTGATGGTTCAGGGTTACGTGTTTCCAGTAGATGTGAAGAAATTGTCTTTTACGGTTTCGATGAACCTTTTTGGCATGGTTTAGCTTGTAGAACACAGAGCTAGAGTATGATTTGAGACAAAGAGAGAGTTGCCTTGAAGTTGCAGATTTCTGTGAGACTGTAGTAGTAGGTGAGGACGTGAACTTCTTATCGAATGTTGTTCCAGCTTTAGAGGTCAAAGATTGATTGAGCTTAGTTGTTAGACTTGCCTAGCAAATGTGATGTATTTGATTTTTGAATGAAGATTAGATCGCAGAATGTTAGAATAGTTTGTGTTTTCCTAGAAGTGTTTACAAGAATTACCCGGTTTGTCTCCTGACAGAGAAGAAGAGTTTGTTATTGAGACCGTTTCCGAGCTTGTTTCTGCTTTGATTTCTCTGTACCTTGTGGTTCCCGACAAAATTGAGAGTGTTGAAGAATCAACTACGAGTTTTGTTAGACCTTAGATTCTTTAGGCCTAGTACATCATCTTAGAGTACAACAGTGCAATTTGTGAAGAAGAGAGATGACAATACAAGAATGTGTTTAGATTATAGACAGTTGAAACAATTGACAGTGAATAGTTAGTATCCGTTTCCCAGCGTCAGTGAATTGTTGATCAGTTGGGGTGTGCTCCAGTCTTTTCGAAGATTAATATGAGATTCTAGTTATTACCGGTTGAAAGTTAGAGAAGTTGAAGTACCGAAGACAGCTTTCGAGGCAAGATGTGATCGCTTTGAGTTTTGAGTTATGTTGCTTTGTTTAACTAGTGTATTAGTTACTTTTGTAGGGATGTTGAGACAAATATTTCCTGAGCTCCTTGATCAGTTTGTAGTAGTTCTCATAGATGATACATGGGTATACTCAAGTACCGAAGAAGACCATGACAAGCTTTGAAGTTAGTGTTGTAGAACCTATTAGAGAATCAGTTGTATACCGAGTTGAGCAAACGTGAACTCCGAGTTAAGAAGAATGTTTTCCTAGGACATGTAGATTAGCAGAATGTATTAGAGTAAATCCCAAGTAGACAGAAGAAGAGGTGAGTTGGAAGAAATCGAAGACAGTGACAGATATCTATAGTTCCTAGGCCTAGCGATGTTACTATCGGGAGTTTGTAAATAGTCTTTCGAAGATAGCTGCTCCTTTGACAGATTGCTACAGAAGAATGTTCAGTCTGTGTGGTTAAATGCGAGACAATGAGCCCTTGAGAAACCGGAAGAAACTTTGAAGAGAACTTCGGCCTTGATTTAGCTTATATCAGAGAAAGAATTTGTGAACTATTGTGATGCGTTACATGTAGGGTTAGGTTGTGTGCTTATGCAAGACATAAGATTGTGGCCTATTCATCGAGATAGTTGGAAAACCGAGAGAAGAGTTATCCGACACTAAACTTAGAGTTAATTACAGTTGTATTTGCTTCGAAGACTTAGAGACAGAGCATGTATAGTAAGAAATGCACAGTATATACATATCATTATAACTTGAAATATTAGACGACTTAGGAAGGGTTGAAACTTGAACATCATGAGTTGCTAGAACTGCTTGAAGATTGTAATCTCGAGATTGGGTACCATCCGAAGAGAGCTAATGTAGTAATCGATGTTCCGAGTTATATTTGTTGTTAGATTAGTAGTTGAGTTGCGAGTTGTAATTGTCGGATTCCGTTTATCAAATGATAGTAGTTTTGTGGCCGAGTTTCATGTTAAACCTACTTTGAGTCAGATACTTGAAGAGAAACAGTTGCAAGACAGGTTCTTGGCACCTCACGTGCAAGACATAGTGGAAGGAAGACCTTCAAAATACAATTTCAGAGATGATAGAGTTTGTGTTTTCAGAGACAGAATAGTTGTGCCGAATGACATAGTGTTTTGAGGCGTATTGTTTTGGACGGAGCACATGACAGTTCATTTGTATCGCATCTGAGTAGTATGGAGACGTATTGTGGGTTGAAGATGAGTACTTCTAGATTGAGTTGATGGATGATGTGGTTCAGCATGAGAGTAAGTGTGTAGTTTGCCAGTGTGACAAGACTGAGCGTCAGTTTTCTTCTAGTTTGTTACATCCGTGGGAGGTTCTTAATGAAAGTGGGTAACAGAGATTCGAGATCTCAACTAGATTTTTGAAGACGTCTGCATAGTGTTTGGTTACCTATTGAAGTTAGATGATCAGTTAGAGAAGGTTGTGGGTCAAGTGTTCGAACGGTGTTGTATGAGATTGTGAATCAGGCTAGTTCTGTTGATTATTTGTTGCGGTCACCACCAGAGTTAGAAAGAAGTTTGTGATGTGTCCTGTGTATCTGTGATTCGGAAGTGTGAGTTAGATCTGTATCGTGCTATGTTGTTGAAGAGATTGAGCTGAGTTTTAAATTGTCATGGCTTGAAGGAACCAGTTGAGATCTAAGCATTAGATAGCTGTTGTTGCGTGGTAAGTCTACCGAGTTGGTTAGTATGTTGTGGTGAGAAGGTAAGTGTGGAGGAGTGGATTTCGTGGTATTTTCATGTCCGATAAATTTTGGGGACGAAATTTCCTTAAGTGGGGGAGAGTTGTAACACCCGGGTTTAGGGGTCGGGTGAAAATAATATTTTAATATTATTTCGGGTTCGGTTTTATAATTTAAATAATAAAATATTTTCATGGGCCTCGGGATTTCAAAATGGTTAAGGCTATGTTGGGTCTATCTCTTGGGTCCAAAATCCATGGACTTTAAGAGAGGTGGGCTTTGGTCATTCATTAATGGCATAGTTGTAAATATTATTTTTGAATGAATTAAAAATAAAACAAAAGATGATCATGTGCTCATCTTCTTCCTCATTTCCAATTTTTCAAAACCAACGACAAAAAGGGGAGAGCTTCTCCATGCTACTATTCCATTTCTTTCCACCTTCGTTTCAACTCGGTTTTGAAAGGTAATCGCGTTTTTGACTTGTCCTCATCTTCCTCTCTTTAAAAGTACAACTAGATTTCATTTTGGTTCAAGTTTTAGAATTTGGGTTTTTGGGAGATTTGAATAAAAATGATATCTTTATTGTTTTTAACTTAAGATTTTGATTTGATATTGTTAGATGTGGTGTTTATGAACCAAATGGTCCAATATATATAATTTTTAGAGTGTTTTAAATGAATTCCCGAATTTGGGTTTTGGTGGGGTTTTAGGAGGGTTTTTAGTAAGTTTTGGGTATGGTTTGTGTTGAAAATTGAGGGTTGATGTTAGGGTAATAGTTGGGGGTTGTTTTGGAAGCATTTGAAGATGTTAAATGTGTTGAAATCACAAGTTTTGGGCTGGTATAAGGGCTGCTTGGGTTTGGTGATTTTGGGGATTGTTCATGGCTTGAATTCATGTGTTTATTGCTTGATTAGTGTTCCTGGTTGTTACATTGTTGTGTGGACTGATTTGAGGCTATTTTGGTTGTGTTGAGGTGATTAGAAGCGATATATTATGTTGGTGAAGCCTTGGGAACAAATCCAGAAACTTGAAGGTGTTGCTTGCTTGGTAGTTGAGCTTGGAGGTGGAGGTGAGTGGTTAAAATGTTTTAAATGGTTTTGAGCAAATGGTTCAAGCATGTGGACTAGGTTGGGATTGGTAGACCCACCTAGAGTTGGGATTAGAGTGGTAGCCTAATCCCAAGCTTAAATTAGAGACTTTGGTTGCACTCTTTAATTGTTGTTTATGCCTCTTGATTAGTTGTGATTGTGGTGTTATGTATACGTTGTTATACATGTATGTTGAGGCATGGCTCGATGCATTGTTATATGCATGTTGATGATAAATATGATATGGTTATACATATGTGTAAAATATGATGTGATATTGGTGTTAACGATATACATGTGGTGTTGACATGTGAAATGATGATAAGAGGTGGTTGCATGATCCAAGGATCATGGTGAGTACATGCTAGGCATGGAAATGTGGTTTGTACATGACGATAAGTCATGGTGAGTACGTTCTAAGCACAGAAGTTTTATGATATGATATTGTGAAAGATTAATGAAATGTGTAGTATTGGCACTAGTATGTTTGGGTACAAATGATCGATCATTAGGATGTTTAGTGTGCACACGTGAGTCAAATGCGCGTGTGGTCTTGATGATGGTAGTCATCAAGATGGAGTACGGGTTTGCCCGGAAATCTTCTTATATATATTTTCATCGGTGATGAGTGGAATCCCATCGACGGGCGTGAGGATGAGTGGAATCCCCTCCGCGTGAACGGTGATGAGTGTAATCCTACCGTCAGGTAATGGTTGTGTTGTTGGATGTGAGTTCCAACGGTTATCTGCGTATTCGAGTCATAGCTAGGTGCCAATACAGATTGTGGATCATGTTGCTCATATGTTGGTTATATGTGTTTCATATGTTGAGGTTATGGACTTGTTGAGCATGACATGATTTTGATAATATGTTCATGCATCATGATTATTTTGGCTCTTGCGGATCGAAGGTAAGATCATGCATTTTATCTTGGTGGTTGCTCGTGCTTGAACCCTGCATTGTCGAAGGTTTGTTTTATGAGCTTACCCTCACTAAGCTTTTATGCTTACGCTCTCTTTTTGTTCGACAATGCAGATCAGTAGCTTGTGGGTGGCAAAGGCAAGGAAAGGCCTCCAAGTGTTGCTTTTGGTTAGCTCAAGTATGATCTTTAAATTGTAGAATGTAATAGTCAAGCAATGGGAAATGTGTTATTGATTTGAATGCTTTGGATGTATGTTGTTGTTGGTGTGACTTGTAGATGTCTTGTTTCGTAAATCATGCTTTATTGCTTACCTTTAATGCTTATGTGTATGTTGGTCTTGTACCTTTTTGTGGATGCTCCTATGTATGTTTGTCCAAGCATGCTAACCTTGATTACTATGTTTGGTTCTTATGTAGATTGTTGATCCTTTGAATGTTTGGTTTCTACATGTTCAATATGTGTTAAGCATGCTCGTGTAGGTTGTCCTGTATCTAGAATTTATGCTTGTGTGATGTGTGAGGTCTTAGTGGTGCTTTTGGGACAGCCTTGTACCAAAAACCAGCTAAAACCAATCTGCAAACAGAGGGCGTTTCAAAACGGTTGGTCCCGTTTCGATACGGTCCCTTTTGTTTCGGGCCAGGCGTTTCGGTACGCTAGGGGGCCGTTTCGATATGATTTTGCTACTGGAAATCTGAGATTTTGATGATAAATTAACGTATCGGAACGGGCTTTGGCGTTTCGGAACGACCTTCATCTCGTTGACCACGAGAAGTTGACCGTTGAGGTCGTTTCGATACGGGCCACCCCTGTTTCGAAACGGTCTCACCAGGTTGACCTTGGCCAGTTGACCCGGTCAAGGCGTATCGAAACACCCTAAGGGCGTTCCGATACGGCATATTGTAAAGGATTAAAAATGGTCTGTTTGATGAGCTGTTTGGATGTTTTATCTCGTATGTTCTTCCGCTGTCGCCTTTCTCACATAGGATTCAATAATGCCTCTAGAAAGGATAATAATAATGAAAATTTTTTCTAGGGTCGCTAACCGAGGTGGGACCTTAACGGGTTTTACATCGGTTTTCCCTGTGTGGTCCACTCGGACCGGTTAAGCGTCTAGACCGGGGCGAGCGGGTTACAACAAAAGTCTCACGTTCACTAAAGTAAAAAACCAATCACAACATCCGATGTGCTCCACTAATGGCGATTGACGTTATGTAAAGTAAAGCGTTGAAAAGACAAGGCGTGACAAAGAACGGATCTAGTCAAATCCTATGTTGCTTACTATCATACATTCACATACACTGTAAACTAACTCCAATATTTTTTATATTACTTTCCTTTTCCTTAAATTTGAATTTTTATTATTTTATTTTCAATTTATAAAATTGTAAAGCTTACTTTCATGGAAGCTTCGGGAAAGGGCAACGTGAGCAACACCAAAAGTCATCCCCCAAAAAAGTTCAGTTTATTAAAATATATTCAATTTGGTGAAATAAATTATACATAGCATTAAAATAATATTGATCACGTGTTAAAGAACTAATAGAAAAGTCAAAATCTTGTAAATTCAGAAATATACGATATTGGCTTTGAGATTAAGTTGAATCCAACTTGAATTCATCGAATTATCTAAATTAGTTTGGTTTAACATTTTTATTTTTTATAATCCTATCCGGTGTGAGCTAATATTCATGAAGATTCTATAAGTTAAGGAAAGATTTGTGGTTGTAATGTCTTAATCGCATTTTTCTTTCTTAACCCAAAAAATAAACATATTTACTTTCACATTTGACCCGAAACTTTAAAAATATATTTCATGCTAATAACAATAAATATTTGTTTATGTAGTTCAAATTACTAAAAGTTAGATAAGAATAATCAATAACTTTATAATTTTGTTCGGTTAATAAGAAAATAATTATCTTAAATCTGTTATAACTTAACATATATTTTATTATAATTTGTAAATCTAAAATTTTATTTAAGTTACTGAGAAAAAAAATCAATCTAATTTATTTTGTAACGTAAATATTTTTTTGAATATAGTAAGTAACGTAAATATTAGCTAAAAATAATTGTTAAATTATCAATTACTTAATATTTTTAATAATTGAGAAAAAAATAAATATGTTTAATGTATTAGATTGGAAATATATATAATGACCCTGTTTGGCAATTAGCGGATAGCTGATAGCGGATTACATTAGCTGATAGCTGATTGCATTAGCTGATTTGACTAACGGATTGTATTAGTTGATTGTATAAAAGTGTTTGGTAAAATTAACTGATAGCTGATAGCTGTTTGATTATTTAAACAAGCAAAATGACATATAATGACATGGTTATATTCAATACTTGTTTGAGTAGTTTATTATTAGTTATCAATATTTTGTATCTAATCAATATTAATTAGATCTATAAAATTATTTTTAATTTCTTTTCTAAACATATTCAAATGATTTATATATTATATAATTATTTTAATATAATTTAATTAATTAATAAATTTAAATACACATATAAATATATGATAATAAAAAGAAAAAAGTAAATAGGATTAGTTTATAAAGAGGGTGAAAAATATTTAATTTAGGTTATTTTGAGATTTTTAGTAACTGGTAAGGGTAAAAGAGTCTTTACAACTCTATTATTAAACCTCTAATATCAATAAGCTCCCTATTATGATCTTTTTCAAAATTAGCAGTTTCACCCCAATCCGTTATTCACCAAACAACAATATTAGCATATTTGACTAGTCAAACCTTTAATTATGCCTCAAACATCTAATTTTTGCTCAAACCTCTTTTTACCAAATAAGGCCAATGTCTAATTTAATATTTCTTAATTTTATAAATTATTTGTATTACTTAACTCAATATTTTTATTTTTTTAATATTCATTATTCATTAAGTTTTTTAGTTGATAAATTATTAATTACTTAATTTTTTTTTCATCTTTAGTACTTAATATATATATATATATATATATATATATCAACTTATGAAAGTTTTTCATTCATTAAGTCATTGATTTCACGTCAATATCAGTTCAGGTTAACAACAGGTCGGGTCACTTAACAGGCCAGGTTTAAAACAGGTCGGGTCTAAAACAGGTCGGGTTCAAAATAGGTTGGGTAAAATCGGATCTCGGGTCAATTCAGTCGGGTAAAATCGGTTATCTGCTAGGTTGTCTTCAGGTTCGTTTCAGTCGGGCGCAGGTCGAGTTTCAGGTGCACTGTAACAGATCCAATTCGGGTTCGTGTCGTTTTCAGTCGGTTACAGATCGAGTTCGGGTCATTAAATTTTTAGATCAAATCAAGTTATGACTCGAGCATGTTTCAGTCGGATTTTCAAATCGAGTCACTTTTTACATCCCTACTCGTCACAGGGTGTAACACCCTGTATTTCCTTAAAGAAAGAAAGAAAGAAAGAAGAGAATGGTGCTTGTATTAGGGTTTGAACCCCCGACCTAAGGTTAGAGAGTGCAAGCCTTAACCGTTTGAGCTAAGGTAATTTCCGGTTGTAGCCTACCATAATTCCTTCTTAAGTTATTCGTCTAGATATACAAAAAATAAAAAAAATGGAACCGTTTATCTACCTATGTCTGCCCATTCCGAAAATAGAGAGAAATTTCTAGATCTAAAAACCCCCCTCAAATGCTTCAGCTACCTAAACCGAACGCCACTCCGATCTCCTTCTTCGGTCATTCGTGGCATGCACCGCCACCTCCTTGGAGCTCCCCGTCGGACCCCGCTCCTAGCCCACTGTCCCACTCGCGCGTTAGCGTCGCCGTCTGCCGTGAAGATTGGTTCGAAAGATCCGTGAAACCCTAAGTCAACCATTTTGTTTTCTGGCGATTTCACTGCCGTCCATCTTCCGTTCGTCGCGCCGCCAGCACCAATAGGTTCCTCATGCCACGACGCACAAAACCCCTCCAGCCGTTTGCTCATCTGACACCGGGAGATGCCTCATCGGAGCTACGTTGCTTCCGAATGTTCTCGGGTGTTTTAGGTGATTCTGGTGCGTATTTCGGCTTATTTTTCGTGTTGTTGATGTCTGAGTTGATCTAACAATGTTGTTCTCTTTGTTTTCCGGTGAAATCAAGCTTTTGGGGGTCTCCGATGAATTTCCGATGGGGTTTTCGGTGATTTTTCCGGCAGTTTTCGATTTGGTAAGTGACCCGGTCTGAACCCGGTTCGAACCGGTCCAACCCGTGTCTGACCCAAACCCGACGCCCAACCCGTCTGTCGAGTCAACTCAGTCCGAGTCAACTCAGCTCGAGTCAGCACAGTGAGTCAGTCGAGTCAACTCAGTTGACCTCAGCCCGTTGACCTGCTGACGTCAGCATTGACTCTGACCCCGTTGACCGTTGACTTGTTGACGTCAGCGTTGACTTTGACCATTGACCAAAAAGTCAACTTTTCTGAAAACTCCTATTTTATGTTTTCCGACGTCTTGAGTCCGTTTTGAAGCCCGTTTTGCAAAATTCTGACCAGGAAGCCTCCAAATCTGACCTTGAACCCGAACTTGTTTATGTAGTTAATTTGTTTCAGTTAAGAGCTCTGTGAATAAGGACTAAAATGGAATATTGTGTGATTGAAGGTACTCTTAGCTCCTTGAATACGAATTGTTGTTGGACGTCGAATTTGAGTTCGAGTGCAATCGAATGGGGTTTCATGAATCGACAAAAATAGCTCGGAGTTAAGGTAATACATTACTACCCTCTGCATGCTCTTGAAACATGTTGGTATTTGACTATGTTTGCACGACCATGTTTAAGCATATGATTATCTTTGCCTATATCGATCAATTATGAAATAAGAATAATAGTTGGCCAAGGTAAAAATACTCGAATAAGTGGTTTGATAAATCGAAGAGACTTTCGAGTTTAGTACACGATTATTGAGACGGTAAATCATTAAGTTTGATTATCTATTTTATTAAAAGTATAAATGTCGGGCATATCTGATTAACAAATAACGAAAATATCCCCCTTAACTATAATCACAACCGGAGAAGCTATACTTGATTCGATAAGACATCTGATACACTTGAAAACCTCAAACTGTTGAATGTCACGGTAACAAGACTTAAACCCTTGAGATTGTAAATTGCTTGAGTTGCAAGAATTCTGAATAATTCGATGAAGATAAATGCACGGAAAAATATTCGTATGTATGAATTGAGCAATGGGGCGAAAAAGATTGAATTGTTTGAAATGACTAAAAAGGATTGGATATACTGATAAGGCTGAGATGGGTCACAATGACCCTAGAGACTAATTTTTTTTCTTCGGGCATCAATTATCATTCGACCGACATATGTGATGTATCCTCGAGGTCTGAAACGAATGAATAGATGGAAGAACTGAGAAACTCTGAATAATTAAAACGTTTTTGAGCATCGTAATGTCTGAAATACCCTCGAATACTAGAATGTCAGAGAATACTTATAAGACATGGAATTAGAAATCTCAATAAAGACAAACAGATGTAATGACTCTAAAAGTGGCAAAATACGACACATGTCAGTTGGTCGATTCAGACACTATGATGATAGAGGGAAATTACCGTGTGAATGCGTGTGCAATTTATTTGGGGAAAGTACGTAGTTAATAATGAAAGGGATCTGTTCTCCTAAGGCATATTTGATGTTTTGGGATGAGTTCAGGTACAATGCACATGTTTGAACACTTGGAAAATACCGCTCGAATATATGTTTGATTTTTGGTAATAAGTTCAGTGGACGATTGGTGAAGGCGAACTATTGTTGTTTTGCTCGGCAGTCAATTCTGAGAAATAAGGTGTACCATTCAGTGAGATATTAAATACCGTGTTAATGGGTTTCAATTAGTCAAAGGGGCTCAGAAGATTAATGAGCAATTAGAATTCCTAAATTCTGTACGTCACCGTTTATACCTTGTTGTTTCAGTTTACCAAATTACCCTTCGAAGGTCGGAATGACCAACAATACCCCCGTAAGCTTTAGCGATCGAATCACTCTTGATACATCTGAAATCCCAATGATTCTGATGCATTAACTTTCGATGTTAATCCGATCCGTCTTACCGAACTCCCCTATTCATAGGGACCTCATTCTGAAATCAGTCTAAATTCATCAAATGTCATCTTTCTGATATCTACCAAGTACCTCTAAGAAATGAATTAGGCCATAAAGCGCGTACCCTGTATCTGTAAATATTTCTGTTCTAAACCAAGACAATATGCTTAAAATTTTAAAGTATGATAGTGTAATACGAAAGGAAAGCAATTCCCTGATTTCTGACCTCTGTTATGAAAAATATATCTGATATATGACATTGAATACGAAATAATAATAATAATGATAATAAAATAAATTTGATACATGTCTTCTAGTATAAAATAGATTCGATATTTATTTTCTGCAATATTGTCTTCTGAATATAAATTGAAATCATTTGTGGTATATTATCTGGATATGAATGATGATATGTAGGCTCAACGCTGGTAAGTCCTTTTGTACCTAAGCTCCTACGCCCAATGGGCCTAGGGTAAGCCTTTCTGTTAAGCTCCTACGCCCAATGGGCCTAGGGTAAGCCTTTCTGTTAAGCTCCTACGCCCACGGGCCTGTGGTAAGTCTTTCTGGACCTAAGGTATCCCCTTAGGTAGGCTTCTACGCCTCAGGCCTAGGGTAAGACCTTCTGTATGCAGTTCAGGTGGAATTGCATTTTGGGGTTCGGTTGGAGGGTAGTTAAGTAAGTTAATAAAACTTTCCAACCTCTTCTTAAGCATACCCTACTAAATTAATGTATTAAAGTTGAACGCTCAGTAAACTTACAATTCGCGTTTAATGAACCACTTTGAACTCCTTAATTCAACTTCTGAAATCTGAATCTCTTTTGAATCTCTGCTTTAGACTCACATCTTGAGGTTCGAGTGATCTAATAAAGAACAACTTTGTTACCTTCTGGTATAATGCTCCTCTAAAATCTCGAAATGTAACCCCCTTAGCCTGGCCTAGACGGTTGACCCGAACTACGAAGATTACACGGGGAAAACCAAAGTTAACCCAAAAGTCAACCTTGATTAACGACCCTTTTTTTCTTTTTAATCTTATCTAGATGCTCATTAACCTTAAGCGTACTCTTGAGAAAAGCATACTTGAAAAACACAGCGATCGGAAAGCGATAAGGGACTCAATTGCACAATATACAAAGTTAGGGACCAAAATGAAAATTCTGGAAAGATGGAGGACTTAACTGATTTTCAAATTGCCAATATCAAATTAGTCATATTACATGCTTCCCTGTCAAATTTCACCTCAAACGGACTTCTCAAACTCAAGCAATTGCAAATACAAAATTCAGGATTAAAACGTAAAACTTGCAAACCCTAAACCATTCAAATCAGTGCCCAACGGTCTAATGTTTCGGAACAGGGGTTGACCGTTCCGAAACACGGGTTTGTTTCGAAACCTGTATCGAAACAGGGCTTGGCAGTGACAAAAGCGTTTCGGAACGACCTCTACCTGTTTCGATACACGAAGGCCATTACAGGCCCCTGTTTCGAAACGTTAGTGCCCGTTCCGATACGGACTGCCCAGAAAGTGCAGATTTTGCTGGTTTAACATACATTTAATCACTCAAACACATCCTATTGACTTCCTAATCATGCCAACAAGTCATCATACATATTAGGTACATGTTTGCATCATCAAAACACGATCATGGCATCGAATAGGAAAATTCACAAGACTATAGGCATGCATCCTAATGTCCAAAGAAAACAATCATCAAAACATCAAAGCAAGCACCAAAAAGGCCATTTACATATCCAAAACATTTAGGCATCATGCCACAACTAGGGAGTCCAAAACATCTCCCAAAAACATAACCTAGGTTCTCATTGCCAAATATCAAAATCTAATAATGTTGTAAAATAGTCACCATACATGAGCTTAGCCTTCCCTTGGATTCTTAGCCTCCTTGCTGCCCACAAACACATCAATTATCTGCATTATTGGTTCAATAGAGAGAACGTAAGCACAAATGCTTAGTGAGCCATGCTCTAAAGAAACAACACAATAATGCACTTTATAGAAACACTTTCTGTAATGCCTTTAACACTTAAACATCATCATTCATGCAACATTGCATTCACAACAAGCATCTCATGCTTCAATATCAATTTCATGACATATTGGCTTCCAAGTGATAAACCACAACCTTTTACAACATAAAACACAATCGGATATGCGGATTACAAGCGTTGTCCCACACGCTTCATACACACTACCGAACACACAAGGTGGAGTTTACCGGTACAATCACAACCCCTCAACACCCGTGATTGAGTTTAACGGTACAATCACAACCCCTCCACATCACTCATCGGTAGTTGTATAACATCATTAACGAGAACACAGGACACACAACACAAGATCCACACATGGACTTTTAACCACCATTGTGATCTTAAACATCTCGTTAGTGTACTTGGATGGAGTTTACGGTACAATTACAACCCCTCAACATCTAAGGCGACTTTATTCACGGTACACCCAATCCTATAGCCGGCTAACTATATCCGATTCAAGTACTTTTAAACCAACACATCATTTGCCAATATACATCCATTATCATCAATAATCCATTGTTTTAAAGCATTAAAATAAAGCCATTTAACAACATGCATCACTATGCATCAATCCACATTTTTAACAAATCAAACAAAGAATCTCTTACCTTGAGCATCCTTCAACAAATGGCTTACATAACCAGCATTAACCATGCGAAAACATGCTTTCAAAAACAGAATTTAAACATGCAATTATCAACTAATGCATCGAACCAATCCATGGCTCATCCAAGAGAGTTTTTCCGAAAACTTACTCTTGAGTTTAGTTAAGTTGATTAGACTTAAACTAAACTCCCAAACCTTCAAATATTCAATACAAATCTGGAAATCCAACTCCACTCACCAATTCCGTTTCGCAAGCTTGCCGAAACGCCGTTCAAACCTCCGGATCAATACCACAAGGATCCGAAGATGTCTCCCTTGTTTTAAACACATCAAAGCAGAGGATTAATGCATCATCATGCATTAAAATCTTCAGCCTTAACACCTAAACTCGCTGCTCTCACCAAAACTAACATTTCGACTACCAAACACAACCGAAATCACCTCCAAACTCTTCCACAACATTACCCAGCCAAGATCCATCGCTTCTAAACATTCTTAAACATCAATTAACATCCAAAAAGAACCTAAACTCGTCCTTATACCTCCAGCTATAACAGAACACCAAGATCACCCCAAAAACCACCATTTTCATAAGCAAAAACTTAGGAAAATCAACCTATTCGGGATTGCATTGATTAAACCTCAATTACACATCATTAAACATCCAAAATACATTAAAAAGTCATCTCAAAACAGAGCCCAAACAATCACCACGAATTTCCTTAAAATTTAATCCAAATCTTGAGTTTTAAGCCAAAATCAAGATCACAACATTAAAACCTTTAATAAAACTTAATTTAAGGATTGAGAACTTGGGAATTTTAGTAAAGAACTGAGTATTTAGAGGAGAAGAACATCCTTACCTCTAAATGTAGATTTCTCCTTGATTAGAGCCAAAATCCTTGAAAATTCAATAAGCAAATGAAGAGGATTTGATGTAGAAAGGATTAGGAATCAATTGATAATTGAAACCTCACCATTTAGTGTGAAATCAAAAGAAAAGTTGTTGTAGAAATGTGTTTGGCTGAGGGAATTTTGAGAGAAAATGAGATGAGAAAGTTTTCAAGAAAGTTAGTTATGAAATCTCAAAATTGGTTTTTCTCATCTTCCTTTAATTAATTAAACATTAAATGAATCATTAAAAACTAAGAAAAATCTGGAGAAATCAATCTTGGGTAAATTAGCTCCTTAAAGATTCAAAGTTTCAATCCTTACAAAACAGTCACCACTGAACTTTTCAAAAATTACATTTTAGTCACTAATTCGAAATGTCACACTTCCAAACCTTATTTTGTAAAATTGATTTCACCACTCTTATATATATATATATATATATATATATATATATATATATATATTAAAATAGGATTTTTAGATATTTTTCCATATTTTTAATGCAACCCGAACTAGGCTTTTCCTAAAACCACCTTTTATATTCGAACCGAAATTCAGACCGGTCCGGTTCAGACCCTAAGCTTCCAAGCCCAAAATTGGGGTGTTACACGAATTTTAATTTGAGCTTATCGTTACCTAGTTCTTCATGACAGTGTTAAGCTTGCCATACTTGCTTGTGCTTTTAGCATCCCTTGGTAGTTGTATTACTGAGCTTTTCGAAGCTCACGTTGTTTTTACCATCACAGGTTAGAAGATTGACCATGTCACAGCTGTCAACATCGGTATGAAGTTTCTTCGGCTTGCTTGCGGAGTATGGTATCTGTGTAATTAGGGGCATGTATGTCACATCTTGATTTACATTCGAGTCTAAAACTTGTTTTAGCAATTTGTATCATAGTTTTATTTTGTAATCTGAATCTTTTCTAGAATTGTATTCTAATTCAAAATTTGATTTATGATTTTAAATGGTTAACGATTTGTTTATTTTAAATTTTAATGTGGGTCGCTCCAGTGACCCTAATGTAACTTCCTAGGATCCGTGGTAACGCATAGGCGGGTCTAGGGGGTTACACAGGGTTTGTGACAGTTCACCATGATTGATTAGTGTAGAACTAATGTTTTGATATAATAATTGAAAAATGTTTTGGACTAATTTGAAAAGAATTTAAAACTTGATTTTAAGTCCAAACAACTTGAAATTATGTTTGAGGTATTTTAAAAGGTTTTTGGCAATGTTTTTACTATTTTTAAATAGCCAAACTTGACTTTTCAAGCTACTCGTATCGATACGGTCCAACCCGTATCAAAACCTTTTGCCAAGTTTGGACACTGCCAAAACCCGTATCGAAACAGGCTTGGCCATTTCGATACGGTGAGGGATCGTTTCGATACGCCTGGTAAGCGTACCGATCCCCTTTTAACAACCCCAACGGCTATTTTCCCAGCGGTCATTTAAATGTGAAACCGTACCGATACACCCTCAACCGTATCGATACGCCTAGGCTGGCAAGAGCCCAACGGCTAGTTTCTGATGAAGGTCGTACCGATACGGGTCCAAGCGTATCGATACGGAAGGCTGCAGAACAGCATTTATGAAGGGAAATAAAGTCCTCAACGGCTCCAAATCATCCATAACGGCTATAAACTCATCAAGGAGTATAAAAGAGACCTCCAAGCATCAAGATATGGTTAATGCTCATATTGTCAATCAACAAATGATCAAGAATTGTCTTAGAGCTTAATTTGTCATTTATTGTATAGACAAACACTAGTGAGCCAAAATTGTCAAATTTGCTCAAGTGTTTTAGGTTTTGGGTGAGTGCTAAATTGTGCAAACAAATACCTATTAGAGAAATTTAAGTTTGCTTATTGTGTCTCTTTGTAAAAGAGGGTTTTGATCAAGGCTTTGGGTAGAAAGCTTGATCGTGTATAAGGGTTTCCTCCTAAGCCTAGAAAAGGGGACGAATCAATAGTGGATTGATTGGAAATCTTTAGTGGGGAGCTAAGGTAGTGGATGTAGACTTGGTTAGAAGGTTGAACCACTATAAATCATTGTGTCAATTATCTTTTTAGCTTCCACAATCCTTCGATCCAAATATCCACCTCTCCACCACTTGGTGAGCCATATCGGTTGAACGAATCGAGCTCATCACAACTTAACATTTAGTCAAGAGTCCCATGTGAGTATGGTGAATATTTTTAAGAATACCCCTGTTGATTTATAAATGAACATGATGGAATGTTCAAGGCACCTTGTGCAGTTTATTAAAATAAAAATATTAATTTATAATATAAAACAATATAATGTCTTTTTCATATAAAGTTTTTTTAATATAAAAAATGTTAAATTAATCTCATGAACGACATAAAAAGGATTTACAAACGGATAACCTTTTCGATGCTCCTATTTATGCCTCAACATTAAAAAAATACTACAAAATTAAATTCTAAGCTCTAACCCTAAAATTTTAAATCATAAACCCTACTTCCTAAAAATACACCATACCCTAAATTCCCTAAACCCTAACCTAAAACTCTAAATACTACACCTAATTTTGAGCGTAGGGGCACCAAATAGAGACAGATGATTTCCATCCCTTAACAAATATTTAAAAATTTAACATTTTCACTTAAAAACTATTGTTTTTCTTGCATGTTTTGAACCAAAATCATTTACAACATTTAATATTAACTTCTTCTAAAAGACCACTCATTTTTTTAAAAAAATTGTTATCTATCTATTTATCTATCTATCTATTTATCTATATTAGTGAACTTTTTCGGGGATTTTTTTTGGGTGCCCTGGGCGTTGTCACCTATTGAACATGCCCAAAACTATCGCAACAGGTGATGAGTGAGATTTTGCTGGATTCCACCAGTTTATAATAATAATGTTTAAGTTTTATAAATATTTAGAGGTTTAATAAGTCTAATCCTATATCGTTAATCATCCATGTTATAGTTGACTTTTTTTTTCTTATCAGGGTTTTGATTGAAGCTAAAAGACATGGCGGAGAAGAGAAGCAGTGAAGGAGAAGTGGTGATCAATGTTCATAATGAAGAGGATCCCAAAGGGCTAAAAGGGTCAGCTCCAAACGAAATAGAGGCATTGGACCCTCTGCAAAATGCTCAAGTTTCACCCACCATGTCTAGTCCAACTGCAGATGAGCCATCAACAGTCCAAATTCAGAAATATAAACGGCGTAATAAGAAGAAGGTTAAGCGAGTTGTGCTCGAGTGGGTCATATTTTTGGTGTTCCTGGGATGCCTTATAGCTAGCTTAACCGTGGATAAACTGCACAACACCCGTGTCTGGGATTTGAAGGCTTGGAAATGGTGTCTGCTTGTGTTGGTTACATTCAGTGGCATGCTTATTGCTGGTTGGCTTGTGAGTCTTGTGGTTTTCTTGATCGAGATCAACTTCCTACTGAGGAAGAAAGTGATGTATGTGGTTCATGGTTTGAAGAAGAGTGTTCAAGTGTGTATATGGCTTGGTTCAGTTCTTGTTACTTGGCTTCTTTTGTTTCATGATGTTGAGAGATCCAAGACCACCAAGAAAATTCTTGATAATGTAACCTGGGTACTTGTAAGCATTCTCATTGGAGCATTGTTGTGGTTGTTGAAGAAGTTTCTGTTTACAATGTTTGCTTTCAGTTTCCATAAGAACAAATTCTTTGACAGAGTACAAGAATCTATCTTCCACCAGTACATACTTCAGACCCTTTCGGGACCACCGTTGATGGAGATGGATGGAAAAACAATGGTTCGTTTGAATGTTGGCAATGCCACAAAGGGTAAAGGATCTAAAACCAAAAGCATTGGCATGAGAAAGGTCCATAGATTGAGGCGAGATAGCGTTTCATCTTGGCACATGAAGCTGTTGGTTGATGCTATCACCGATTCAGGGCTTTCGATCAACTCCAACGCATTGGACGATGCTAGTTTTGATCAAGCAGATAAAGAGATCACTAACGAGGAGGAGGCAAAATATGCTGCTCATCACATTTTCTGCAACGTCGCTCGGCATGATGGCTGGCATAAAAGGTTAGAAAATCAGCTTCCAGTGATTTTTTTCCTGCCATTTTGCCTTTAACTATGGTCTCTTTATGATCAGTTACATCGATGAGGATGACCTTTTAAGGTTCATGATTAAAGAGGAGGTCGATCTTGTTTTTCCGTTGTTTGAAGGATCAAACACCGGAAGAATCGACAGGAAAAGTTTCACAAACTGGATGGTAAGAGAACAATATGAATTTCTAACAAGTCTCATATGTTTTTTTAAGAACTTTTATCAATGCTAGTATGCAATGAGTATAATACAGGTAAAGTTGTTTAAGCTCAAAATTAAATGTAGGGATTCTTGTTTTCTGTTATTTCATACAGGTAAAGGTTTACATGGATCGGAAAGCACTAGCATTTTCTTTGTTCGACACCAGAAGAGTTGTAGAACAATTGAATAAACTTGTGAGTGTGATCTTGATTGTGGTCACTTTTATCATATGGCTACTTTTGGTGGGAACTGCAACCACAAGAGTGCTTCTTGTAATTGCAGCTTTTCTGTTTGGAGAAAGCTTCAAGACTATATTTCAAGTCGTCATATTCATATTTGTCATGCATCCGTTTGATGTCGGTGATCGTTGTGTGGTTGACGGTGTTCAGGTAAACCACTGAAAGGGCCTGCTCCCATATGCATTTCTGAAGATGAAAAAAATTTACTAACTATGCTCTATCACTTGGTAACTGACAGTTGGAGGTCGAGGAGATAAACATTTTTACGACCACCTTCCTGAAGCTCAATAACGAAAAGGTGTACTACCCGAACTCGGTTTTGTTTTCGAAGCCTATCAGCAACTATTACAGAAGCCCCGATATGGGTGATGCTATAGAGTTCTGTATTGATTTAAAAACACCAGCAGAAACTATAGGCAGGCTGAAAGACAAAATAAGGACGTATGTTGACTCTAGATTTATCCTTGCATTGATTCATATATGATCATGTTTATGGAACTTATTGTTCATTGCATTTGTGCTTGTCATGTCCAACCAGGCATTTGGAGGCCAACAGTCCCATATGGCATCCCAGACACCTTGTGGTTGTGACGGAGATCGGGAACGACAACAAGTTGAAGATGGCTCTCCATTGCAGTCATACAATGAACTTCCAGGACTTTAGAGAGAGGAACAAGCGTAGAACCGATTTAATCATCGAATTGAAGAGAATTCTGGAGGCACTGGGCATAAGTTACAACATCCTTCCCGAACAGGGGAGTCTAAACCAAGTCGATCGAGACACGCCAGACGCAGCAACATATGCGGCACCTGATCTTTAGTTATTGCTTGTTGCTCACAGTTTTCTACTTGCAAATATCTGTTGGAGCTTGGCTATGAGTGGCAATGAATCCCTATAGCTGTAATCTAATATGGATGAGGGGGAAATTGCTAAGAGTTGAAAACAATGTCATGTATGCTTCATAACATTTGCCATGTTTCAGGGAACTAATAGCTAAATATATGTTATAAAGGTTGTAAACATCATCATTGGAAAGTTCAACTTATTGAATGTAATTTATTAATCACAAGAATCTAAAATATGTTTTTTTTTTATAATGATACTCTAAATCCAAGGCTCATCATTCCAAACCCTAAGTAGAGCCCAATCTTTAATCTGAATATGAAACCTGCTTTCTCTTTTCTCACAGCAAACTTCAGGCCTTCTTCTCCCTGCAGCACTTGTTCGAAGTTCGAACAACAACTTGCTTACTTAGCCATTTGAAGAACCTGTTTTCTCAGACACCAACCAGCATATCTCCAGCTCGTCTGAAGCAGCATTTTCAACTGGTAAGTTATTTAGTTTTTCATGTTTTGTTTATTTACTTCTGTGCCATCTTCATTTTCGCTTACATCATATTCATACTTCTTTTTGGTATTGGTAAATTAAACATATATGTAAAATTATAATTAATTAAATAATTAGATCAAATTATTTCATATGTCGAGTATCCAAAACCAATAATCAGACCAAACAAGTTGAAATATTTCGATTAAATCAATTAATTCAATTTAACCAACTATGTACTCATACAATGAGTTACAGTTTAATTGACTTGTTTCCTTATCAGAGTTTTGATTAAAGCTAAAAGACATGGCAGAGAAGAAAAGTAGTGGAGAAGAAGTGTTGATTAATGTTCACAGGGAAGAGGACCTCAAAGGACTAAAAGGGTCAGCTCCAAACGAAATCGAGCCATTGGACCCTCTGCAAAATGCTCATGTTTCACCCGCCATGTCTAGTCCAACAGCAGATAAGCCATCAGGAGTCTCAATTAAGAAAGGTAAACCGCGTATTAAGAAGAAGCTTAAGCAAGTTGTGATCGAGTGGCTCAACTCTCGGGATGCTTGATAGCTAGGCTTAACAGTAGATAAACTGCAGAACATCTGTGTCTGGGATTTGATGTGTGCTTGTGTTGGTTACATTCTGTGGCATGTTGGTTCGTGTCTTGTTGTTTTCTTGATTGAGATCAGCTTTCTAGTAGGGAAAAGAGTGATGTATTTCGTTCATGGCTTGAAGAAGAGTGTTCAAGTGTGCATATGGCTTAGTTCAGTTCTTGTTACTTGGCTTCTTTTGTTTCTCAATGTCGAGAGATCCAAGACCGCCATGAAAATTCTGGACTACGTAACCTGGGCACTTTAGCATAATGAACAATAACTTGAGCCTCTTTTTGTGAACTTGTCTTATGTCGGAAGGATAGATAAATCTTTATAAAAATAAAACTTACATATACGTAAATATCAGACATGCATACAAACATCAAATTCTTTGGCTTGTATCGTACTTAAGAAAGGAACAAAATCTGTCCGTAATTTTTCTTTTTTGCATTTTATATTTTCACCAATAATTTTTTGTTATGTGTATTAGTGAATATTTTTACTAATTTATTAATTATTTTTGAAAATACACAAAAGCAGGGTTTACACTGCCGTTCATAGATCACTGCATCTTCTTCTTTAACTTCGTTTAGCCGGCAATAGTATTGGTTTTAATGTTGGTCGCCGACCGCCGGATTTTTTTTAATTTTTTAAATAAGAATAACTATGTTTTTGTGGCATGTTTTCTTTACTTTTGTGGCACGTTTTTTTGTCTTTTGGCACAATTTGTCTTATTTCTCGGTCATTCTTTTATTTTATATTTTCTCAGGGTTATATTGACGACACATCAAAATGGTGTTTTTTTGTCATCTTGTTGATCTTCTCTGCTCTGGACTCTCGAATTGAATTTGGATATGCAAATTGCGTTTATGGATGCTTTCTCACGATGCTCGGCTCTGATTTACGGTTATCAGTGGTTTTTCAAAAGCTTAATCACATGGTTCGTTTGTCAATGCAGTCAGATTTATTCGTATCTATTTTTTGTTCGAGTCTTTTGGTTGAGGTTTTATCCTTTTCCATGTATGATTCTTGTTTCATCTAAAGTGGCTAGTTTCTTGTGTCAATATTTTAGAAAAATGTTCAAATTATATATTTAGTTTACGACGATAGTTGCAAACTCTTATTGTAATTTTAAATATTTTCTCTTTTAATAAGACTAGCGACCTTTATTTAAAAAAGTATTTCTTTTTATTCGTTTGTCAATACAGTCAGATTTATTCGTATCTATTTTTTGTTCGAGTTTTTTGGTTGGAGTTTTATCTTTATCCGTGTAAGATTCTTGTATCATCTAAAGTGACTAGTTTCTTGTGTCAATATTATAAAAAAATGTTCAAATTATATATTTAGTTTACGACGATAGTTGCAAACTCTTAATGTAATTTTAAATATTTTCTCTTTTAATAAAACTATCAACTTCTATTCAAAAACTATTTTTTATTAAAAATATGTGGCATAAAATTATTAGTGGATATATAAAGAAGTAAAAAAAAATGGGTATGCGAATTATATTCCCTTAAAGAACAAAATCGGTATGTTCCTCTTTTGTGCACTTATAGACTTATAGTTATATATATGTCCACTATGTACACTAATAATTTTAACGTTAACATTGGAACGTTATTGTAATTTATTAATCACAAGAATCTAAAATAAACAATTTTTTATATATAATGATACTCAAAACCCAAGGCTCATCATACCAAACGGTCCAAACCCTAAGTAAAATGCAATGTTTAATCTTAATATGAAACCTGCTTTTGTCACTTCTCAGACTAAACTCCAGCCCTTCTTCTCCCTGCATCACTTGTTCGAACAGCACCCTGTTTTCTCAGCCATCAACAAGCATATCTCTACCTCGTCTGAAGCAGCATTCTTGTCTGGTTTGTTGTTTATTTCTTGTTTTTGTGATAATTATAATTTGTTGAAATGAGTGTAGTTTAATCTGTTAAAGCACTCAGCTTTGGGTTTCACTTTCATGTTCCATTTCGTGTTGTAAGTTTGTTGAAACCGGTTCTCTCATCTTTTGCTTAAGATTAATGCTCATAGTTTCATTTTATTTGGTATTCAATTTGAGTGAACTTTACAAATTATATTTATTCCAAAAATATTATTTTATTTGCAGCCTAATTGACTTGTTGTTTTGATTGAAGCTCAAAGACATGGCAGAGAAGAGAAGCAGTGAAGAAGTGGTGGTTAATGTTCACAGTGAAGAGAATCCCAAAGGGCTAAAAGGGTCACCTTCGAATGAAATCGAGCCATTGGATTTGGACCCTCAGCAAAATGCTCAAGTGTTGCCCATCATGTCTAGTCCAACTACGGATAAGCCACCAGGAGCCTCAACTGAGAAAGATAAACGGCGTATTTCGAAGAAGCTCAAGCGCGTTGTGATCGAGTGGCTCGTATTTTTGTTACTCTCGGGATGCTTGGTAGCTAGCTTAACAGTAGATAAACTGCAGAACATCCGTGTCTGGGATTTGGAAACTTGGAAAGGGTGTGTGCTTCTGATGGTCACATTCTGTGGCATGTTGGTCACTCGTTGGTTTGTGTGCCTTGTTGTTTTCTTGATTGAGAACAGCTTTCTAGTAGGGAAAAGAGTGATGTACTTCGTTCATGGCTTGAAGTATTGTGTTCAAGTGTGTATATGGCTTAGTTCAGTTCTTGTTACTTGGGTTCTTTTGTTTCTCGATGTCAAGAGATCGAAGACCGCCACGAAAATTCTGGATTACGTAACCTGGGCTCTTGTGAGCATCCTCATTGGAGCATTTCTGTGGTTGTTGAAGACATTGTTGTTGATGATGTTCACTTCCAGTTTCCATAAGAACAATTTCTTCGACCGAGTACAAGAAGCGGTCTCCCACGACTACATACTTCAGGCCCTTTCGGGACCTCCATTGATGGAGAATGCTGAAGAAACCAAAGGGTTGATTGACAAGGTAAAGGTCCATAAATTGAAGCAAGAAAAAGTTTCATCTTGGCACATGAAGGTGTTGGTCGATGCTGTCACCAATTCAAGGCTTTTCGTAATCTCCAACGAATCAGATAAAGAGATCACTAACGAGGTGGAGGCAGAACATTTGGCTTATCAGATTTTCAGAAACATTGCTCCACGTCCATTTAACCGGTCCGAAAACCAGCATTCCATGATGCTTCTGTTGATTTTGTTTTTCCTGCCATTTCTTTTTCTAACTATTGTTTCTTTATGATCAGTTACATCGACGAGGATGACCTTTTACGGTTCATGACTAAAGAGGAGGTGGATCTTGTGTTTCCATTGTTTGAAGGATCAAACACAGGAGAAATTGACAGAAACAGTTTCAAAAACTGGGTGGTAAGAACACTGTATGAAACTCCAACAAGTCTGGTATGTAGGGATTCTGTTTTAACATGCTTGTTTTCTGTTACTTCATACAGGTAAATGTTTTCCGGGATCGGCGAGCTCTAGCATTTACTTTGTTCGACACCAAGAAAGCTTTAGAACAATTGAATAAACTTGTCTCGGGGATCTTGATTGTGGTCACTTTTATCATATGGCTTCTCTTGGTGGGAACTGCAACCACAAGAGTGCTTCTTGTAATTGCAGCTTTTCTGTTTGGAGAAACCTGCAAGACTATATTTCAAGTCGTTATATTCGTATTTTTGATGCATCCCTTTGATGTCGGCGATCGTTGCGTGGTCGATGGTGCTCAGGTAACATTCTCCCATGTGCATTTGTGGTGGTGGAGGGGGGAGATTACTAAGTTATACTAACTATGCTTTATTACTTGGTAACCGACAGATGGTGGTGGAGGAGATAAATATTTTAACGACCACCTTTCTGAAGCACAACAACGAAAAGCTGTACTACCCGAACTCGGTCTTGTACTCGAAGGCTATAGGCAACTATTACAGAAGCCCTGATATGGGTGAGGACATAGACTTCTGTATTGATTCTAAGACACCAGCTGAAACAATAGGCATGCTGAGGAAAGAAATAAAGAAGTAAGTTGTGTGTTGGATTCATCCTTGCTTCAATTCATGTAAGATTATGTTTTATGGAACATATTGGTCTATGCATCTGTTCTGTCGTGTCCAAACCAGGCATTTGGAGGCCAATGGTGCCATATGGTATCCTAGACACCTTGTGCTTGTGACGGAGATCGGGAACGACAACAAGCTGAAGATGGCTCTCCATTGCCAACATACAATGAACTACCAGGACTATGGAGTGAGGAAGGAGCGGAGAACCGATTTGATCATCGAATTGAAGCGAATTCTGGAGGAATTGGGCATAAAGTACAGTATCCTTCCCGAGCAGAGGAATCTGAACCAAGTCACTCAAGACAAGCCAGACTCAACAAATGCCATGTTAGAAGAATAGAAAAGAACTTAATTGAGGTGTGTCATAGTTGTTAAAATTGGACTTAATTGAAAATATGTCTAGATTAGTCGATTAACGAACTGACAATGTACAATTCTATGTATCATCAATAAATCAGACAACTTTTTTGGAGAGCTATTCTTTCTCCAATCTTTTGGGTTTCTTTGTATTGCCGGTCGTGAACAAAGAGTTAATGAAACTCGCGAGACGACCACCAGGTGAAATGGGTTGTCGTTGTTTCATCTTCTTGAAGTTGTTGAAATCGCCATGGATTTTCTCGGCGCTACTTTGTTCTGTTTCGAGTGGCTTATCGGATTGAGCAGCCGCCGACACTCTGGTCTTAACAGGTCTCGGCCAGGGCCGAACAAAACATGACGGAGCTTTGGTTTTCATAAAATACATGGATTCAGCATCAGATGAAGAAAAGGAAAACCCCCCAGAATTTGAATCAGAAGAGATCGAAGTGGAGCTAAACAAAACACCATCATGTTCATGTTTCTTGTCTGAATTCGCCTTCTTTTCCATCAAATTCTCGACCAAACAAGCTCGTTGGAAACCCGACACGTTCTGTGTCCTTCGCATTGTCTGGCTGTAGAATTTCATGTCTTCATTTCTGGTCTCGCCATCGTCGATTGAACGGTAGATTCTGTCTAACAGAGTAGAAGAGAAAGAGGTTTTCATGGTTTCTCGTTCAGGACAGAACAAGCTACTCGTAACTCAACTCAAGCGACACTATATAGGAAAATGTTGGGTCAAATTATGGTTTTAGTCCCTATACATTTAAAATAAAATTTTAATCTTTATACTTTAATTTATCATAATTTAGTATTTATATTATTATTAGTAGTAGTAGTATTATTAATGTAACCTCAATCCAAATCACCAACGCCTTAACAAGTTCATTTTTTAATAAAATAGTTAAAACAACGAGGTTGAGTTAGATTTTTTTAAAAGAAACATAACTGGAAAATAACTATTTTGATAAATGGTAATTTTAATTTGATTTTGATTTAGAAAATATAATAGAAATTTATGTCAAATTAAAGTATAGAGACTAGTTAATCAAATCATTGGTAAAGATAAAATATATATATATTAAAAATACAAGGACTAAAATTATAATTTAACCCCTCTTAACAAAAAATGGAGCCAACGGCAGATTGTCATTTGCCAACGTGGCACTCTGTTTTTCCCCAACCCCAAGAATTTTCAACCATTTGAAATTGTTCATTTTAGCTACTTTGAGAATTGAATTTATGGCCGTTTGATTGTAGGAAGGAAGTGAAATTAAATACTAATTTAAATTTATTTTCGAAATAAAAGCTGTATACCTGAAATCTTGGGCATGTAACGCAATGAATTTGGTGGGAAATTTTGCTGAAATATAGCAATAATCGAATAAAATTAATTGATGTGAGAAGGTTATGTATCTAGTCATTTTGAAATAAACGTCGGTCGTATTTACTTACTTTTTTCAAATTCAAATTTTTATTTATTTTAGAATATTTTGAATTTAGGCTTTTGACTATTTAAGATGAAACAGGTCGAATTTAATCTCATATTAGCTTGATTGTTTGAATAGTCTCATTTAGTTGGGGTTTAAAAGATAAGGACATGATATTTTTAAAATAATAGGGTAAATTTCAAATTTCATCAGTACTCAAAATTGATTATATTTTTGATTAAGTCATCAAAGCATGAAAATTTTCAATTAATCACTAAATTTTCGATTTGCTTCTATTTTGATTACTCGGGTGTTAAATATAAATGGAAGGGTGATATGACATCCACGGTTAACGTAGAATGTTTTTTGTTGACACTGCAACCGCGTGTCATCCACATTTTCTCCTTTTTTATTTTTTTTCTTTTATTTTATCTTCTTTCTTTATAGTTGAAGTTTTACAATTTCATCTTTATGTCATGTTGGCATTAGAATCATCTTTCTTCTTTTTTATCACTCAAGATACCATCGAACTTCCTTCATCGTCTCATATCACTTTTTTAATTTAAATTTCTCAAAAAATACTTTTAAAACTCTTGAAACTCAACATTCAAAACTCGTAAAACTCAATACTACTTTGATCTACAATATTCACTATCTCATCAATGTAAAATTAGGATATATAGCCCACTTCCACCTTCTCTACCCCCAAGTGGCATCAGATGACACCATTATCTTTGGTGTTTGACATGATTTGATACTTAAGCCATTTTTAGTCTGATTATTTGTAAATTCACATTATTGTTTTATTAAGATAAAATTTTATTGGGTTTATAAAATTTGAAAATGAAATTATAATAAAATAATTAAACTATAAGAAGTAGGAGATTATGAATAAAAAATATGAATAACTTTTTTTCAAATGTTTTTATTTTTAAATATCACAATATATAAACTAATAATTCATTACCATTTTCGAGGTGTATATGAGATGACATGTTGAAACTTTGTGGCGGGTTCCTCGCTTCTCAAGTAAATAAAATCAAAGAATTTATCAAAAAAATAATTTATTAGCATGTAACATTCGACCCACAATTTTTTTTAAATATACTGGTGTGTTACTGGCACACACAACATTGCAACACTGGTGCTCGAACTCGGGTCACCAAAACGATGAATATCATTCATTACCATTGGGACATAAGGGGTTGAGCCATTCGACCCGCAAATTTAAAAATTAACGAACATTTTTATTAGATTTTATTGCACTCTTTGTTTGAGTGAAAAATATTATATATATATAATAATTGTAAAAAAAATATTCAACGATT
Source organism: Hibiscus tridactylites (assembly GCA_958450335.1). NCBI lineage: Eukaryota > Viridiplantae > Streptophyta > Magnoliopsida > Malvales > Malvaceae > Hibiscus > Hibiscus tridactylites. The sequence goes on along the minus strand of OY288289.1, from coordinate 3,288,721 downwards.
ATAAAGTAGTAAGTTGTTTATTTAAATACAAAATAAATTATTAAATAAATAATAAAAAATAGTAAAAATACCCATCATTTTTTTTCAATTGTGCCCTTAAGGATGTTATCACATCAACAAAAGAATATTGGTTGTTAGTTCACCGCCAATTAACCATCCAAAAAGTACTTATTTGAAAGAAAAACAAGACTCTTGAAATATTATTTTAATTAAGCTAGGAAAAATAAGATGAAAAAAAACATTTTTACGGTCAAACATTTTTACGCGGACCTCTGCTGGGCCCGGGCGGGGAGTAAAACAAGCTACCCGGCGGCGTTTGCTCTATAATGCTATAGTCAAACTGAGATGCTAACGGTGGAATATCGATCAGCGGAAGTCCACTCATCAGCATATGGGGACGGTAGGCACCGGAGAAGTCGAACTCGGGTGGAGGCCTCATCTGCTGGAAAGTCGAATGACCGCTAAAATTCTGAAATGATGTGCCAGAAGATGAGGCCCCTGCAGTGTCAGTTCACGGTCTCGGACCGTGCTGCCTCGACTGGCTCTGGCTCGCTCGACGTGTGGGGCGTGGGCGGTTTTGGGGAGCCTGGGGAAGCTCTTCCTTGCGCTCCTCCTCAGTAAGGATATACTGCTTCCCATTGACCCCATACCACTGAAAGTAATCAAAAGTGACCGAATCGGCCCAATCCACAATGGGTCAGAGAATAGGTGGGCGGCGGGCAAATCGATTATCCCAAATCTCTATCCAGTCTACGTGGTAAAGGGCCCAGTCAATCTCCTTCTTCCCCTAGCGCATCAGAAGGTGGAATTGGTCCATATTTTGTGGAGCGATGAGCGGAATATTTTGGACGTACCTGAACTGTCGGAGAACCCGATCCGTAGGATGCCACACGAGAATTTCATAGTTGGTCAGCGGGACTAGGGAAAGCCATATTTGCTGGTCACGCATAATCTCGGGTGGAGTAATCTACTGAATATCCTCTATAGCGTAGGGCCTCCACACGAACTAAAAAAATGATAACGTTTCTAACGGTTATATGAAATATTATTAGAAAATATAGTATGAAAAAATTCAAATTAATTTTCGAATTACCTGGTCGTGCCTTATCTTATCCAAAACAAGCATGTATTCTCTTTGGTTTTTCGGCAGGCCGTGGTGGGTCACTGTTCCGCTCCACCTATCAGTAATGGAAAATAAAAACAATTCGTTAAATAAAATAATTTAAAAATAAAATAAATATAATAGAATAAATAGTACCTTCGTAGAAGCGGAAATAAATAGGCGGCGAGCTGTCTAGGCTGCAGGCTTAAAGAAGGCATCCGAAACTAGGGGTGTTCAAAAATATCCGATCCGATCGATCCGATCCGATTATCCGTTGATCCGATCCGAAAATTCGGATATCCGATCCGATTTTTATTTTCGGATCGGATATCCGATCCGATTATAGATTTTTCGGATCGGATACGGATCGCAATATTTCAAGTTTCGGATTATCCGAAAACCCGAAAATCCGAATATCTAATATTTTTAAATATTAATCTTGTTATATTTAACAATTTTATGCATGTTATATCCGAAAATTTAAAAAATTGAATTTTTTTATAGATGTGAATCTTGTTATATTTAGCAATTTGTTGTTTGTTATATTCGAAATTCCGAAATTTTCAAAAATACGATCTTCAAATTTGAAAAAATAGTTGAATCAAATTATATGTTCGGATAATCGGATATCCGAATATCCGATCCGATTATCCGGTATCCGAAAAACCGGATATCCGATTTTTTCCGGATCGGATACGGATCACTATATTGTCGATCCGAAAACCCGGATATCCGAAAAAACCGGATCGGATCCGATCCGATATCCGACAATGAACACCCCTATCCGAAACCAAGCCCAAGACTGAAGGAGTAAACAACATCCTCCAATTGCTGCTCTAGATGCGTCGACGTTTCTGTAGAGCTCTCTATAAAGAAACGCCAAGACAACTACTCCCCAACATTTTCCTCTAGCATCATCGAAATTAGTAAGATGATGAAGCAACATCACGTGCACCTTGGTGCGGGATTTGTTTGACATTAATATCCCGTCGATAATGCGCAAAATGTGGGCACGCGCAAATCGCTGTGAAAATAATAAATAAAACAAAATTTAATAGTAAAGAAAAAGCAAGAAATATGGATATTAAAAAAATAATTATTTAATAAAGGCGTCTTAATTTTCAAATAAATATTTGTAACTTCATCCTAAATTTAATAAAGGCATCCTAAATATTTAATAAAGGCATCCTAATTTTCAAATAAATATTTGTAACTTCATCCTAAATTTAATAAAGGCATCCTAAATATTTAATAAAGGCATCATAATTTTTAAATAAATATTTGTAACTTCATCCTAAATTTAATAAAGGAATCCTAAATATTAATAAAGGCATCCTAATTTTCAAATAAATGAAATATATTAAAAATATATAAAATAGTTAAAAATCGAAAGAAAAAAAATACATGGAGTGTAACTTCATCCGCATTGGGGTGTTTCAAATTCAACTTCCAAATAAGACAGTTCTATTTTCCCACCGTCTCACGCTTCCTCTGGGGCCTCCACTCCCATTTGTTCAACAAATACAGTTGGCCAATGCCCCAATGCTACACCTGTAATAAGGTTGCCGTCTGTAGGCAACCCTAAATGATAGGCAACATCCTCCAGCGTTATTGTTGCTTCGCCTATCGGGAAATGAAACATGTGTGTCTCTGGCCTCCACCGTTCTATTAGCGCGCTAATCAATGATGGGTTACACTTCACCCCCTATGATCCTTGCTAGGTGGCCAAAACCAGCCCGCTCAATCCACGTCATAACAGCAGGATCAGGTACGTTGTAGATACGGTTAAGATAATATGTTAACCGAAGATCGTATGCCTTCAAAAATAAAAATAAAAACAAAAAATAAAATAGTTGGCAAAATGCATGTAAAATTAAAATAAAAGAAAGAAAAAAAATACCTCTGGCGTTGATCTGAAATAGTGACAGCAGTGATTCGCGTTGTTGCGTAGTAAGCTCGCCATTATATCGAATGAAAATTAGGTAAATATAGTGTAAAAAACAAAAGAACTCGCGTTCTGTGGTTGATATGGGGGTAGGGCCACTAATTTATAGAAGAGCTCGCGTCCTTTGGGAAGCGATGTTAATGAACCTCGCGTTCTGGGAAACGCGATATTCCAAAGACATCGCGTTCCACAGGACGCGAGGTTCATTGAAAAGACGCGTCACGGAACAGACGCATGAACTGAACGGGCAGAAGTGACATCGCGTTCTACAGAACGCGAATTTCCAAAGAACTCGCTTTCTACAAGACGCGAGGTCGTGGGTTTTTTAAAAAAAGAATTCTAAGGCGGGAAACTCATTTAATATCGGATATCTATCATATATTAAATATTATTAGCCAAATAAATATTATTATTATTATTATTATTATTATTATTATTATTATCATTAATAAATAAATAAGTAATGTTATAAAAAATGTTATAATATCTATCATATATTAAATATTATTAGCCAAATATATATTTATTATTATTATTATTATTATTATCATTAATAAATAAATAAGTAATGTTATAAAAAATGTTATAATATCTATCATATATTAAATATTATTAGCCAAATATATATATATATTTATTATTATTATTATTATTATTATTATTATTATTACTACTAATTTATTAGCAATAAATATTATTATTTATTAAAAATAAAAATATTTTTTTATAATTGAACGAATTTGAGTATTTCATAACAATTGAATTTATAAAATCGTAGTTACACTGAACCCAACATTTCTTAAAAGATCCTCAAATTATTCTGACGGTGATGATCATCATGAAGGTGGAATTCTTGATGATATTTGTTTGGAATGACAAGCAACCTGGCCTTTCAGCGTATTATGGGGTACCGTAAAAACCCGTATTTAACTTTTGGTGAAACCCGTACTTGTCTTCCAAATTCTTAGATTCCCGAATATTGCGATTTGTTGATGTCGATCAAGAGCGATGAAAAAATTACGCATAATTAACCCAATAGGACGTATATATGCAACTACAAATAACAACATATCGCAATATTCGGGAAATTAGTTTGAAAATAAACTTCCCAAATACGCGATATGTTACCATTAGTAGATGCGATCGAAAATTGTTAAAATTGATGGGTGGGTGGTCCTTGCCTCCCCAAGAGTTGGCTATTTATAGATGGAGGTGGATATGCTGAAGTGGTCCTATAGCACTTGCGACTTATGGTATTCTGCTTGGCGTTGATGTGAGCATACTTTGATGTTTCCTCCACGTGATCGTTCGACAAATTCTCATTATTTGCGCGTTGTCCTCCTCCTTTAGGTACCTTCCATCAATGGCAGAATTTTTTTCTGATCGAGCAACATGCTTTAGAATCTACCCCTCCAAATATGGGGTGTATGCAAAAAATAAATATGCCACAAAAATAAAACAAAACTCACATACAAAAAGGTTGGTACTTTTTTAATAAAAACAGAAATAAAACCCAAAAGATCCAAAATAATTTAATTGCATAATAATTCCGCGCAGCCATTCCAACATTCCAGGACATGTCTCCACAGATTATTCTTGCGACTTTGACCAAACTCAACACCCTAGGCTTTCCGCATGGCTCTATTGGGATAGGCTCTAAATTCTCAAACTTAGTTCGGTTCTAAAAGGGTACCCGAGCTGTCCTTGCTATCCCCTACTAAGGGTAGTAAGGCCCTCGATTCTCACCCATCACAGGCTTCAAACGAATCGAGTTCAACTCGGAAGGACTCACCACCAATGCCTTCTCGAAGAATAAATATCCTTACGAAGACATAGGGAATAAGTCTCGAAGGTACTTGCTAGGCTCATACGAAGAATCAATATTCTTACATGAGCAAAGCGTATTCCCCAAACTTAAACGAACGGGACAAAGCTCGGGTATAGAGCTTGGAATTAAGTCTTAAATGCGTAAAATGGAATTATATTCATTAAACAGACAAATAAATTAAACCTTTAACGAACTTGCAAATTCATTAGTTTTTTTTTAAAAAAAACTTTTTGAAAAGCATTTAAAATCAATTTTTGGACTAACCCTCTGTAACCCCCTTAACCCGGCCCAGACGGTTGAACCGAATTAAGAAGTTTACACGGGGAAAACCAAAGTCAACCCGAAAGTCAACCTTGATTAACGACCCTTTTTTCTTTTTAATCTTATCTAGATGCACTTTAACCCTAGATATGTTCACAAGATCAACATACTCAAAGATCATAACAATCAGAGAACATTCGGGGACTCAATTGCATAAATTAAGGAATTAGGGACCAAATTGTAAATCCTGAAAATTATAAGGACTTAACCCAATTATAAGTTACCAATATGAAATTAATCATCTTTCATGCTTCTCTGTCAAATTTCAGCTCAAACGGACATCTCAAACTCATTCAATTGCAATAACAACTCATTCAATTGCAATAACAAGGTTCAGGACTAAAACGCAAACATTTCAAAACATATAACCGTCAATTTCAGTGCCCAACGGTCGAGTGTTCCGAAACAGGGAGGACCTGTTCCGAAACGCGAGACCGTTCCGAAACGAGTATCGGAACAGGGCTTGGCAGTAGCATTTTCGTTCTGGAACGGTTCCTCCCGTTTCGAAACGCCTAGGCCATTTCAGGCCCCCTGTTCCGAAACGGTAGCACCCGTTCCGATACGGCCTGCCCAGATTGCAGAAATTTTGCTGGTTTAACACACAATTGACCCATCAAACATGCTCCAAAGGCAACCAAATTATACCAGCAAGTCCATACATGCATAAGGAACATAATTGCATGAACCATACTCAAACATGGCATCAATTAAACAAATCCCCAATTCTATAGGCATGCATCCTATTTAGAAAACCATTCAAGCTTCATAATACCAAACCAACTTCACAAAGGCCAATTACATGTTCCATCATCAACAACAACATAAAACCAACTTAGGGAGTCCAAAACATCTCCCAAATCAACAACATAGGTTCCCCATTGCCAAATGCCCAAAAGCTAATAGTGTTAGAAAACATTCACCATACATGAGCTTAAACCTTCACTTGGATTCTTGGCTTCCTTGCTGCCCCTAATGCACTTCAATGCTCTGCATTATTGGTTAAAGAAAAGAGAGAGCGTAAGCAAATAGCTTAGTGAGGAATGCTCATTTAAAACAACCCAATAATGCATTTATAAACACCTTTATAAACCTTAGTTCAAAACATCATTTGTACATACATATAAGCATTTAAAACAAGCATTTCATGCTTCAAGTTTATAACATGTCATATTAGCCACAAGTGATACAATCAATACAAGATCCACACATGGACTTTTAACCACCATTGTGATCTTACAATTCACAAGGACCACACATGAACTTTTAACCACCATTGTGTCCTTAGCACAAGAATCATCCATGGACTTTTAACCACCATGATGTTCTTACAATTCACAAGGACCACACAAGGACTTTTAACCACCTTTGTGTCCTTAACAAGAATCACCCATGGACTTTTAACCACCATGGTGTTCTTAAATGCACAAGGCTCACACAAGGACTTTTAACCACCTTTGTGACCTTAACCAAGAACCAACCATGGACTTTTAACCACCATGTTGTTCTTAAAATACACAAGATTCACACAAGGACTTTTAACCACCTTTGTGATCTTAACCAATAACCAACCATGGACTTTTAACCACCATGTTGTTCTTAAAACAAGAACCACCTATGGACTTTTAACCACCATAGTGTTCTTAACCATTCTCAAGACATCACTTGCCAATATACATCATTTAACAACAATATTTCACTGTTTAAAAGCATTTAACAAAGCCATAATCATCATGCATCGTTAAGCATCAAAACCACATTAAACAATGTTCAAAAACAAGGATCTCTTACCTTGAACATCCTTCAACACATGGCTTATAAAACCAGCAATAAACATGCTTAAATATGCTTTCAAAACAGAATTTAAAACATGCAAATCAACCACATTGCAACAACCATTCCATGGTTCAACATAAAGTGAGTTTATCCGAAAACTTACTCTTGAGCTTAGCTAAGTTGCTTAGACTTAAACTAAGCTCCCAAACCTTCAAAACATTGGTTTCAAAGCCTTAAACCAAAATCCACTCACCGATTCCGTTTCGCTACTTGCCGAAACACCAATCAAGCTTCCGGATCACCACCACAAGGATCCAAAGATGACTTCCCTGTTTTAAACACTTCAAAGCAGAGGATTAATGCATCATCATGCATTAATATCTTCAATGAAAGCTCCTAAACCCGCTGCTCTCATCCACACTCCATTTTCGGCTACCAAACACAACCGAAAACACATCCAAACAACTCCACAACACTACCCAGCCAAGATCCATCAATTCTAAACATTCTTAAACCTCAATTAACATCCAAAAAGGATTTAACCACGTCCTTATACCTCCAGCTATAACAGATCATCAAGATCACTCCAAAAACAACCAAAAACTCAAGCAAAACTTAGGAAAATCAACCTATTCGGGATTGCATTGATTAAACCTCAATTTCTCATCAATTATACATTTATTTTTCATCAAAATGACATCTCAAAACAATGCCCAATCAGATCATACGAATTTCATCAAAATTAAAGCAAATCTTGCATTTTAAAGCCAAGATCAAGAACACAATTGTAAAACCTTTTATAAAACACAAATCAAGGATTGAGAACTTGGGAATTTCAGTAAAGAACTGAGAATTTAGAGGAGAAGGACGTTCATACCTCTAAACTTGAGTTTCTCCCTTTTTGGAACCAAGATTCTTGAAAATCCAATAAGCAAATGCTAAGGTTTTGTTGAAGAGATGATTAGAGATTAAAAGAGGATTGAAATCTCATATTTGGATGTCAAAATCAGAGGGAAATGTGCTGGAGAAATGTGTTTGGGTTGAGAGAAAAGTTGAGAGAAAAGGAAAATGGAAATTTGAGAAAAGTTAGTTAAAAATGCCAAAATATCTTTTCCCTCCTTTTTACCTTTAATTAAAATCATTAATTAATCCTTTAATATTTAAGAAAAATCTGGAGAAACTCCTATTGGGTAAATAGCTCCTTAAAGATTCAAAGTTTCAATCCTTTTTAAAACAGTCACCCAGTTTTCAAAAATTACATTTTGGTCACTAACCCAAAATGTCACTCTTCCAAACCTCATTTTGTAAAATTGATTCCACCATTCTCTTATATATAATAAAATAGGATTTTAAGACATTTTTCCATATTTTTAATGCAACCCGAACTAGGCTTTCCTAAATTCACCCTTTTATATTCGAACTGCAACCCAACCGGCCCGGTCCAAACCCAAAACTTCTAAGCCCAAAATTGGGGTGTTACAACTCTCCCCCCCTTAAGAAATTTCGTACTCGAAATTTACCTGAAGGAAAGAGGTACGGAAACTGCTTCAGCATGTCATCCTTCCGTTCCCACGTGGCTTCTTCAACACCACGATGTTTCCACAACACCTTTACCAACTCAATGGTCTTGCCTCGAAGAACCTTACAATCTGAATCCAGAATCTTCATCGGTTCCTCATCATAAGTCAAATCCGGATTCAATTCCACTCTTCCACAGGCATCACATGTGAAGGATCCGATCTATAATTCCGAAGCATAGAAACATGAAACACATCATGAATCTTTTCAAACTCTTGAGGTAACCTCAACTTGTACGCAACAGGACCCACACGTTCAATCACCTCGTATGATCCAATGTACCTAGGGCTCAACTTACCCTTACGGCCAAACCTCATCACCTTTTTCCAAGGCGAAACCTTCAAAAACACACGGTCACCCACCGCATACTCAATCTCCTTACGCTTCAAATCCGCGTAAGACTTTTGCCGATCAGAAGCTGCCTTCAAACGCTCACAAATGAGCTTCACCTTCTCGGTGATTCCTTTCAACAAAGCTGGCATCGAAACCAACTTCTAACCCGTTTCAGCCCAACACAGAGGAGTCCTACACTTCCTCCCGTACAAAGCTTCATAAGGTGCCATTTGAATACTTGCCTGATAACTATTATTATAGGCAAACTCCACCAAAGGCAAATGTTTCTCCCAAGAGCCCTGAAACTCAATCACGCGGCACCTCAACATATCCTCCAAAACCTGGATAACACGCTCGGACTGTCCATCCGACTGCGGATGATAAGATGTACTGAAATTCAACCGTGTCCCCAAAGCTTGATGCAAACACTGCCAGAAACGCGATGTAAACCTCGGATCCCTATCCGACACAATCGACTTAGGCACACCATGCAGCCGCACAATCTCAGCAACGTACAGCTCCGCAAGCTTATCCAATGAGTACATAGTATGCACAAGCAAGAAATGCGCACACTTTGTCAGGCGATCCACAATCACCCACACCGAATTCTTCTTCGATGGCGAAAAAGGAAAACCAGATACAAAATCCATGGTAATCCTTTCCCACTTCCATTCAGGAATTCTCAACGGTTGCAACAACCCTGAAAGAAACTGATGCTCAACCTTAACTCGCTGACACACCATGCACTTGCTGACAAACTCAGCAACATCCTTCTTTAAACCCACCCAATAGTACTCATCACGAAGATCACGGTACATCTTAGTACTACCAGGGTGCATAGCAAAAGGACTACTATGACCTTCAGTCAGAATAGCACGCCTCAACTCAGCATCATTGGGCACTACTATCCGACTCCCAAAACACAACACTCCATCATCATTAAAACAGAAATCCGAAGGCCTGTCCTCCGCAATATCCTGAACATGTGGTACCAAGGAATCATCCAACAACTGCTTTTCCTTAATCAACTGAACCAAAGATGGTTTCACTTGCAACTCAGCCACAAGACCACCATCACGCGAAATACTCAAACTGGCAAACATAGCCCTCAATTCAACAGCTACCTTCCTACTCAAGGCATCCGTCACAACATTAGCTTTTCCAGGATGATACTCAATCGTCAAATCATAATCCTTGAGTAACTCCACCCAACGCCGCTGCCTAAGATTCAACTCCTTCTGAGACATCAGATACTTCAAACTCTTGTGATCCGTGTACACAGTACACTTCTCACCATACAAATAATGTCTCCAGATCTTCAAAGAAAAAACCACCGCAGCCAACTCAATATCATGCGTAGGATAATTGCGCTCATGCACTTTCAGCTGTCGTGAAGCATAAGCCACCACCTTACCCTCTTGCATCAACACACATCCCAAACCAACATAGGACGCATCACTGTACACCACAAACTCTTTCCCTGATTCAGGCTGAACCGAGATCGGAGCTTGCGTCAAAGCTGCCTTAAGCTTCTCAAAAGCCTGCTATCTCGCCTCCGTCCACTCATACTTAACATCCTTCTGCAACAACTTTGTCAAAGGTGCAGCAATCTTTGAAAAACCATCCACGAACCTCCGGTAGTATCCCGCCAAACCAAGGAAACTACGGACCTCATGAACAGACTTAGGAACCTTCCAATTCATCACTGCCTCAACCTTCTGAGGATCAACACGAATCCCCTCAGCAGAAACCACATGACCAAGAAACACCACCTCCCTAAGCCAGAACTCACACTTGCTCAGCTTGGCATAAAGCTGATTTTCCAACAAAGCTTACAACACAATTCTCAAATGCTCTTCATGCTCCTCCTCAGTACGCGAGTACACGAGGATATCATCAATGAACACCACAACAAACTTATCCAAGTATTCATGAAATACTCGGTTCATCATGTCCATGAAAGCTGCAAGAGCATTTGTCAAACCAAACGGCATCACAAGGAACTCATAATGCCCATACCTCGTCCTAAATGCTGTCTTAGGCACATCCACATCCTTCACCTTCAACTGGTAATACCCTGACCTCAAGTCAATCTTAGAGAACACAGCTGCTCCCCGAAATTGATCAAAAAGATCATCAATTCTCGGCAATGGATACCGATTCTTGATAGTCAACTTGTTCAGCTGACGATAATCAATGCACATTCTCACAGTGCCATCCTTCTTCTTCACAGACAAGACCGGTGCACCCCAAGGTGAAACACTTGGCCGAATGAAACCACGATCAAGCAACTATTGCAGTTGCGTCTTCAGCTCCTTCAACTCTTTAGGTGCCATTCTATAAGGGGTAATAGACACTGGAGTTGTGTTCTCATACAACTCAATCCCAAACTCCACTTCACGATTAGGAGGCAATCCAGGCAACTCCTCAGGAAACACACCAGGAAACTCTCGCACAGTCCTGATATCTTGCACACGCAACTCCTTAGAACTAGGATTCATCACAAAAGCTAGATAAGCTTCACAACCTTGCCTCAGCATTCGGCTCGCCTCCAATGTAGACACCACATTGGCAAGAAACTTCACATTCTCACCAACCACAACAACCTCATAATTATCCGCAAGCTTCAACGAAACTCGCTTATTCTCACAATCCACTACAGCTCGATGCTCAACAAGCCAATCCATACCAAGGATTACATCAAAACCATAGAAAGGCAATTCGATAAGATCAACATGAAAAACATGATCTTGCACAACCAAAGGACATCTTCTATAAAGCTTTCGAGTCATAACAGTCTCACCAAAAGAACTAGTGACACGCATACCAACATCCAAAGACTCAACAGGCAAACCAAGCAATTCAGCATGCTCACGCAATATGTATGAGTGTGTAGATCCAGAGTCAATCAAGGAAAGTAATGACAAGGATTGCAAAGTAAAAGTACCTGCGATCACATCTGTGTCATTCCTCCCCTCCCTCTGAGCATACACTCTGGCCTGGCCGCTCCCCTCAGGCTGAACAGCTACAACATGGGCCACATTACGTCCACCATCCTCCCTACGCTGGAAGTTACCACGGCCGCGCCCACAACCTCTCTGTGGTGCAGCAACTACAGGAGCACGCCCTTGGCCACCACCAGCCAACATAGGACACTCCCTCCTCATGTGATCCGTAGATCCACAGTTCCAGCACGAATTACCAGCTGCCACAACAGGAGCTTGCACCTTCCTCACAGCTCGAGGACAGTCACGCTTCATATGGCCATGCGATCCACATGTCCAACATACGCTCGGATCAACTCTAGCCTTGCCTCCCTGAGCAGGCGCACCACCACCTCGCTTAACTGAAGACTGATACTTCTGATCACGTCCCCTCTTGTTCTGTCCACCACCGGAACTATACTCAGCAGCTCGCTTACCAGCACCAGAACCAGCACTTCTAGAAGATAAACCCAAGTTCATCTCGATGTCCTTTGCTCGGCCAACCAGCACATCAAAATCATTATACTCAGCAGCCAGCATATACGTCTTTACATCCGTCACCAAACCATAACGGAACCTTTCACACCTCTCCCGCTCATCCGGGACAAGCTCAGGTGCATACTGACTGAGTCGGACAAACTGAACTTCGTACTCAGCTACCGACATGCTCCCTTGGGTAAGAGACATGAATTCCCTCTTCTTTTCATCTAGGTACCTCACACCCAGATACCTTCTCTTGAACGCGTTCTGAAAGAACGTCCAAGTTACATCAGCTTCCGCCATCCCAGAGATAGTGGTTGTCCACCAAGTGTATGCATCGTCCTGCAACAACGATACTACACATCCCAACTTCTGTACATCAGTGCAATTCATTTGCCCCAAGATTCTCTTGGTACTTTCCAGCCAAGACTCAGAACCTTCAGCAGACAAACCCCTGAACTCAGTCCCTCCTAGACTGCGTAAGCGTTCCAAAGGTAGTCTAACACCAGCATCTCCCTGATGCCCAGCTCCTTGAGCTCCAGCTACCGCTGCTCGAAAAGCACCAACAATAGCTTGAACTAACACTGTCATGTCAGGAACAGCTTGCCCCTGACCAACTTCAGGTCCAGCGACCCCAGCACCAGCTGCAACACCAGCTCCTTCACCCCCAGCACCACCACCACCAGGCGGAGGAGGTAAATCTACCATATTCTCAGCATTCTCTTCATTTTCATTCTGAGCCATAGCTCGCGTATTAACTCTCGTTTCTCTACGAGGTGCCATTCACTAACAATGCAATCACAATGCAACAAACAAAGTCAGGCTCAGCAAGGTAAGCAATCCAAGTACTCAAGCTCATTTTCCAATTAAAAACAATATCATTACATTAGCTTTGATTTGGCAATGGGTACCCACAACATGCTTCACCACCACAACACCACAATTGTAACATGCTTACAATTCACACAACATGCTTTCATTCAACAAACATACCAAGCATACATACTTAAATCACCCACATATTCATTCCCAATTACACGAGAACTCAGCTCTGATACCACCAAATGTAACCCCCTTAACCCGGCCCAGACGGTTGAACCGAATTAAGAAGTTTACACGGGGAAAACCAAAGTCAACCCGAAAGTCAACCTTGATTAACGACCCTTTTTTTCTTTTTAATCTTATCTAGATGCACATTAACCCTAGATATGTTCACAAGATCAGCATACTCAAAGATCATAACAATCAGAGAACATTCGGGGACTCAATTGCATAAATTAAGGAATTAGGGACCAAATTGTAAATCTTGAAAATTATAAGGACTTAACCCAATTATAAGTTACCAATATGAAATTAATCATCTTTCATGCTTCTCTGTCAAATTTCAGCTCAAATGGACATCTCAAACTCATTCAATTGCAATAACAAGGTTCAGGACTAAAACGCAAACATTTCAAAACATATAACCGTCAATTTCAGTGCCCAACGGTCGAGTGCTCCGAAACAGGGAGGACCTGTTCCGAAACGCGGGACCGTTCCGAAACGAGTATCGGAACAGGGCTTGGCAGTAGCATTTTCGTTCCAGAACGGTTCCTCCCGTTTCGAAACGCCTAGGCCATTTCAGGCCCCCTGTTCCGAAACGGTAGCACCCGTTCCGATACGGCCTGCCCAGATTGCAGAAATTTTGCTGGTTTAACACACAATTGACCCATCAAACATGCTCCAAAGGCAACCAAATTATACCAGCAAGTCATTACATGCATAAGGAACATAATTGCATGAACCATACTCAAACATGGCATCAATTAAACAAATCCCCAATTCTATAGGCATGCATCCTATTTAGAAAACCATTCAAGCTTCATAGTACCAAACCAACTTCACAAAGGCCAATTACATGTTCCATCATCATCAACAACATAAAACCAACTTAGGGAGTCCAAAACATCTCCCAAATCAACAACATAGGTTCCCCATTGCCAAATGCCCAAAAGCTAATAGTGTTAGAAAATATTCACCATACATGAGCTTAAACCTTCACTTGGATTCTTGGCTTCCTTGCTGCCCCTAATGCACTTCAATGCTCTGCATTATTGGTTAAAGAAAAGAGAGAGCGTAAGCAAATAGCTTAGTGAGGAATGCTCATTTAAAACAACTCAATAATGCATTTATAAACACCTTTATAAACCTTAGTTCAAAACATCATTTGTACATACATATAAGCATTTCATGCTTCAAGTTTATAACATGTCATATTAGCCACAAGTGATACAATCAATACAAGATCCACACATGGACTTTTAACCACCATTGTGATCTTACAATTCACAAGGACCACACATGGACTTTTAACCACCATTGTGTCCTTAGCACAAGAATCATCCATGGACTTTTAACCACCATGATGTTCTTACAATTCACAAGGACCACACAAGGACTTTTAACCACCTTTGTGTCCTTAACAAGAATCACCCATGGACTTTTAACCACCATGGTGTTCTTAAATGCACAAGGCTCACACAAGGACTTTTAACCACCTTTGTGACCTTAACCAAGAACCAACCATGGACTTTTAACCACCATGTTGTTCTTAAAATACACAAGATTCACACAAGGACTTTTAACCACCTTTGTGATCTTAACCAATAACCAACCATGGACTTTTAACCACCATGTTGTTCTTAAAACAAGAACCACCTATGGACTTTTAACCACCATAGTGTTCTTAACCATTCTCAAGACATCACTTGCCAATATACATCATTTAACAACAATATTTCACTGTTTAAAAGCATTTAACAAAGCCATAATCATCATGCATCGTTAAGCATCAAAACCACATTAAACAATGTTCAAAAACAAGGATCTCTTACCTTGAGCATCCTTCAACACATGGCTTATAAAACCAGCAATAAACATGCTTAAATATGCTTTCAAAACAGAATTTAAAACATGCAAATCAACCACATTGCAACAACCATTCCATGGTTCAACATAAAGTGAGTTTATCCGAAAACTTACTCTTGAGCTTAGCTAAGTTGCTTAGACTTAAACTAAGCTCTCAAACCTTCAAAACATTGGTTTCAAAGCCTTAAACCAAAATCCACTCACCGATTCCGTTTCGCTACTTGCCGAAACACCAATCAAGCTTCCGGATCACCACCACAAGGATCCAAAGATGACTTCCCTGTTTTAAACACATCAAAGCAGAGGATTAATGCATCATCATGCATTAATATCTTCAATGAAAGCTCCTAAACCCGCTGCTCTCATCCACACTCCATTTTCGGCTACCAAACACAACCGAAAACACATCTAAACAACTCCACAACACTACCCAGCCAAGATCCATCAATTCTAAACATTCTTAAACCTCAATTAACATCCAAAAAGGATTTAACCACGTCCTTATACCTCCAGCTATAACAGATCATCAAGATCACTCCAAAAACAACCAAAAACTCAAGCAAAACTTAGGAAAATCAACCTATTCGGGATTGCATTGATTAAACCTCAATTTCTCATCAATTATACATTCATTTTTCATCAAAATGACATCTCAAAACAATGCCCAATCAGATCATACGAATTTCATCAAAATTAAAGCAAATCTTGCATTTTAAAGCCAAGATCAAGAACACAATTGTAAAACCTTTTATAAAACACAAATCAAGGATTGAGAACTTGGGAATTTCAGTAAAGAACTGAGAATTTAGAGGAGAAGGACGTTCATACCTCTAAACTTGAGTTTCTCCCTTTTTGGAACCAAGATTCTTGAAAATCCAATAAGCAAATGCTAAGGTTTTGTTGAAGAGATGATTAGAGATTAAAAGAGGATTGAAATCTCATATTTGGATGTCAAAATCAGAGGGAAATGTGCTGGAGAAATGTGTTTGGGTTGAGAGAAAAGTTGAGAGAAAAGGAAAATGGAAATTTGAGAAAAGTTAGTTAAAAATGCCAAAATATCTTTTCCCTCCTTTTTACCTTTAATTAAAATCATTAATTAATCCTTTAATATTTAAGAAAAATCTGGAGAAACTCCTATTGGGTAAATAGCTCCTTAAAGATTCAAAGTTTCAATCCTTTTTAAAACAGTCACCTAGTTTTCAAAAATTACATTTTGGTCACTAACCCAAAATGTCACTTTTCCAAACCTCATTTTGTAAAATTGATTCCACCATTCTCTTATATATAATAAAAGAGGATTTTAAGACATGTTTCCATATTTTTAATGCAACCCGAACTAGGCTTTTCTAAATTCACCCTTTTATATTCGAACTGCAACCCAACCGGCCCGGTCCAAACCCAAAACTTCTAAGCCCAAAATTGGGGTGTTACAACTCTCCCCCCCTTAAGAAATTTCGTCCTCGAAATTTACCTGAAGGAAAGAGGTACGGAAACTGCTTCAGCATGTCATCCTTCCGTTCCCACGTGGCTTCTTCAACACCACGATGTTTCCACAACACCTTTACCAACTCAATGGTCTTGCCTCGAAGAACCTTACAATCTGAATTCAGAATCTTCATCGGTTCCTCATCATAAGTCAAATCCGGATTCAATTCCACTTCTTCCACAGGCATCACATGTGAAGGATCCGATCTATACTTCCGAAGCATAGAAACATGAAACACATCATGAATCTTTTCAAACTCTTGAGGTAACCTCAACTTGTACGCAACAGGACCCACACGTTCAATCACCTCGTATGATCCAATGTACCTAGGGCTCAACTTACCCTTACGGCCAAACCTCATCACCTTTTTCCAAGGCGAAACCTTCAAAAACACACGGTCACTAACCCAAAATGTCACTCTTCCAAACCTCATTTTGTAAAATTGATTCCACCATTCTCTTATATATAATAAAATAGGATTTTAAGACATTTTTCCATATTTTTAATGCAACCCGAACTAGGCTTTCCTAAATTCACCCTTTTATATTCGAACCGCAACCCAACCGGCCCGGTCCAAACCCAAAACTTCTAAGCTCAAAATTGGGGTGTTACACCCTCTTTTGTTTTTATTTTAAAAACAAAAACACATCCCCAGCGGAGTTGCCAAGCTGTCGCAACCCTTTTTAGGAGCTTCGACCCTTTTTTGGAAACTTTAAAAATCAACGGAGTCGCCACCAATCTTTTTTGAAAAGTGTGATTGGATCACTTTAAAACGGGGTCATTTTAATAAAACGTTTTGTTTTAATAAAACAACAGTTTTGGTCTACAAAAATTGAAAAATAGGCTCGGGGGTCGGTTACGCGTGGGGAAGGGTTAGCACCCCCACGACGCCCAAAATTGGTACCTAATTGATTTCAAAATCGTTTCCAAAACTGAAATTTGCAAGTTCACGAAGGTTCGAGTTTATTTATCCGTTTAATGAATATCAATCTATTTTAACGGCATTATCGCCCGGGAGAAGAACTTTAATCACCGCCAACATTTCTGGCGCTGACCCGTCATTCCCGTTTGATAAGACACCACATCAAATTAATTTCACTTTTCAAACAACATGAAAATTCAATACGTTGAGCATTTTTATTTATTCTAGGTTTCATTATTTTAAAATCCTAAAAAGGGTCTAAGTCTTTTATTCCTAATTGAAGGTTTGAGTTTGTTTAAGCGTGTTTTATTTTTTGTGAAAAAAATATTTCTACAAACACGTCTCTATCTAAGCTTTTAGAACCTAGTCCTAAGTTTTGACCTATTTCTAATGAACAAACAAGAAACTTGAATTATTCTTTTGTGTTTTACTTTTTATTGTTTCATTTAAAACATTTTATTCTTTTTAACTTTAAAACTTATACTCTTCTCTTCGGCATTTTCGCTTTTTAGTCCTACTAATTTGTTACATTTTTAATTTTATTTTTCCTTCATTTTCCGAACCTTTTAGTTTAACTATTTTTTTTAAAAAAATTAAATGTTTTCAAATTTTTATTCTCTAAAATTCTAAACTTTTATTAAAACCCCATTTTAAAATCACCTAAGAATTTTATGTTAAAACTTTTACTTTAGAAATCAAAATTTTCTTCCAAAGCCCAAAAACTTTTTAGTTTTATTTTATGCCCATAATTTATTTCACTACTTAAAAAACCTTTTTTATATTTTTCAAAACATATTTTATTTTCTAAAAAAAAAATTATTTACATTCTTTCATCCTTTGATTTCCCACCTTTTTTAAATTTATTTAATACTCTTAAATCCCTTAATTTTAGTTTTTTTCTCAAATCAACCACTAACTTTAATTCTTTCAGAAAAAACACTTTTTATTTAGCTACTCACATATTTAAATGGATTCAAACAACCATTATTTCATTTTGTAAAGATTAAACTTATTAATAACAACTTTTTTTTAATTCATGTAAGAACTTTAAAGATTGAATCAAAGACTAAAACAAAATTAAAAAAAACGAAATTATTACCGGATTCAAGAATTAATCCTCCAATTCCAACAAATGCAACCTAAAATAATATAAACAAACAACAAAAAAAACAAGATTCAACCAAGAACAAAAAGGAATCAAAACTTAAAAAAATAAAGAGAGAAAATTTTACCGAAAGAAAATATGAACTCGAATGAATCTTCTTCTCGAATTGCTTCAAAACGCTTCCGAAAAATAGCCCAAAACTCGAACTTTACTCTAAAAAAATTTCAGCAAACTCAGAGAATTTTTTAAGGGATTTCAGAATTTTTTAGCTTTGTTTTTTGCTCTCCAAGTGTCTATTAAACAAAGGGGCTTGGGGGGTTTATACTTAAATTTGAGCTTGCAAATCAAGCAAAATCGTGATTTAATCCTCAAATTGGAGCCAAAATCAAACAAGAGGCATGATCCTCGGTAAAACCCCCCAAAATCATCTAATTTGATTCAAATTCGGGGTTAAATTTTTCTCTTGATTCGAGCCCTAATTTTAACCATTTTCTTCTATTTTTTTTACAAATTTCGACGGTTACGGTAGACGGCGACAAGCGGCGTCGTTTGGGTCGGCGATGTCGAGACATGTCGACCGACACCAATGGCGACGACAACCGTGGCATGAGGTCAGCGGCCGGCCTCCAGCAGCGATGCAAACTGGGATTTTGGGGAACCAGCCCGCGCACGTGTTCACACGTGCTAGGCGCGTGACGCGCATTGATTTCCTCTTTTTTTGTTTTTTAGTTTTTTACATTTATTATTTACCCAAATGGTCTTTTTTAAGTGAACTTTTCAAGCATACAAATATTTGCATTTTTTAGGTGAGCTTGTTATTTTATTTAAAATAGATTAACATGAGCATTGTTTTTTTATTTTTAAAATGAGTTCTAAAACTTTATTTTATTTCATTTGAAAAACACATAGTTTTTTATTTTATTATAATGGGTTTAAAAATGGGTTTTTATTTAAAAGAGCTTTTGGATTTTTTTATTAAAAATAAATTTTTAGGTGAAAATCTAATGACAACAATAAGCAAGGTGATTAGGATATCAATCTATTTCCTTTGTTAGATAGTCTAGACTAATCTTGATCGTCGATTCCATTCATTTGTAACCGTTTGATCGAGGATTGTTCGCCTATAAATAGAGGCTCACCCAACCTTGTCATTCATCCAATCTTCTTTAAAAATAAGAAAAAAGCATTCACTTATCATTTTAAGTTTTTTCTTGCTTCGTTTCCGTTTTTTAATCAAGCCTTTGCTTGATTTTTCAGGCGGATTTAGTCGCCTTTCACTTGTTTCGCGACTAAAGTCGCACGGTGTTAGCTACTTAAATCCTAGCCCCGTGAGAATATGCTTTTCAAATATAATTATTTTTAAAAGATTTAATAGATTAAAAATCATTAAAGCTTATCATACAAAAAAAAGAAAAAGAACGTTGGAGGTTTCTATTAATGAGGTAATCCTTATTTCTGAGAATATATGGTCTTTCTCCTTTATTTTGTTATTATATTTTTGAAAATATAGTCTCTTTTTTACTTTTATTGAAAGAAAAGTAACATTTACTTTTTATTTATTTTCAGGGTACTGGTGAAGCTAAAATAAAAGAAAAATAGGTAATTAAAAATCTTAATAATGCACGCAAATTAGCATATGTTAAAGCAGATATAGAGTTTTTATAATAATTTAAATGATCTGTATAATCTAGAGATAAGGAGGTTAGCTAAAAAACAATATTGCGTTAATTGTTAGCACAGCTGCCAACAATCGAAATATAAAGGATCAAAACAACTCTGCTGAGTAAATTGTAATCACAGAAACAGATGTTTTTGTGATGTCAGTTTTCGTATTGGCTGTATTTGGTCTTTAGCATGATTAAGGTTTTTTTTTCTTTTAAAATATATGTCACTGTGGTCTTGTTAAAAAATATTACCACTTTTCGTGTGTGTACTGTATAGTTTATATATTTTAGCATTAATGTTTCCTGTGTTGGGTAATATCATGAAAGTTGTAAGTTATAGATTTTACACTAGTTATGCATTAAAATGACCTCTAATCATAATTTTTTCTGGTCGTTTAATGTTGTTTTGGTTATCAAAAGCGATAAGTAATACAGTTTAGATATGTTAATTGATGAGGTTAAAGTAACTAATGAAAAAACTAAAATTGCTTAATGAGGTCGGTAGATGGTCGGGCAACATGTATTTTTTTTTTATCAAATTACCTTGTAAATATTATACATACAGAGCACTATAACTCAACTTTTAAGACACAATAAGAACTGTGAAACACATACCTCTTCTAACAACACTCGATTGACTGCCAAGAGATCTTAAAGGCCTTGATTATGTCAGACCTTGTCTCCCGGAAATTCATTACATAATTCCTGGATATTATTTTGATTCAGGACTTTCTAATCCAAGAAAGTTTAAACATGTCCCTTCAGCAGCAAGTCAGATCATTATATTTACAATTGCCAAGTAGCCAAGAACCATTAAAATATAAAACATGTAACTGTATGAACCAGTAGCCACTCGAAGTCCATCTCCAATTAGACAACACTCAAATTTGTCAAAGATAGAATAATTTTTCATACAAATCACAAAGATGCTCAAGGTATCAAAGAAAAAAAAGGAAAGAAAAAAACATTCATCATATGGGTAAATATGGCATATTCTTTTTAAATAGTATCCAAACAAAACAGAAGAATCTTAGAAGAATACATTACCTTAGGTCTAAGGGATTCACGAACCTAGAAAGTTTTAACTGGACCAGAGTCCATATTTATGTCCCACAACTGATAGCCAAGAAATCAAAACCTTGTTACAGAACAATAGGAGGAGAGCGTAAACAAATATAGGAACTTAGCTATTATACTAGCATCAGATGCCGTTGGTACACAAGGGCAACGTGTTGTTCAAAAGGAGAAGAATTAATTTCATAAAAACATATCAACCTTAAGGGTCAAGTAGTCACGACTTAGCATATGTCTGCCATCTTTGGCAAACTTGATCTCTGAGATTGATGCTATTATATCTGTGAAAAAAGACCTGGAGCCTGGAGCTTCTTGTTCCACAAACCTGTGCCATCAAGAAAGTTCAACAACCAGAAAAAAGCATCTACAGCTAAAGATGACTTCTCAAACGACCTTAGTGAATCAACGCAGATAAACAAAAATACCACAGATCACTTATCACTTACAATTTAGTGTGTCTATCACACAACACAGACAGTCGCATATCCATAAGACGAATCGAACCCTTTGAACTACTGTAAGCTAACATATTACAGTGTGTAGGATGAAATTCTGCTTAAGTTATCACCTCTGCAAGTGTATACCCAAGCAAATGAATCATGCCAACATGGAAAGTACATAGAGAATTGTATACAGAGAAACAACATAAATTGATAAGAGTGATGTTTACAGAACCCAAGATGAGATGAAGAGAGTCAACTGATAAAAAAAGGAGTGTGTAGAAAAAAGGAAACAAATTTGCAGATACATAACCAAAAGCAGAAGGGAAGCAAGAGGGATGAGATTGGGGGCACCATAAATAACAATTTCTTTTACCTATCAACCCCTAAGCAATAAAATATAAAGATTTAAAAAAAGCAAATAGACCCATAATGTCCATTTCAAAATGGATTCCCACCAGTCAAGTCCTCCATGTTTGCAGGTTTCACATCAACAATGTTAAAACTTTGGCTGCTGATTTCGAGGTTCCAGAGATTAATTCGCAGATCATCAGCCGAAATAAAAGTTTCTCCATCACTACAAACCAACACGAAAGGAAGAATTAGTATTTCATCAAATCATGAGCAAGCTTTGAAGACCATATATTTCAGGTCAAAAGTCAAGCAATTACTTTATCAATATATGATCTTTCTAAATGCACACTCCCCGGTCCCCACCACCCCAACCAACAGACAGAAAATGTAACCAATTCAACCCAGGAAATGAGATGTGCATCATAGACCATATATGGGGGGGGGGGGGGAAGGTTGAGGCTAAAACTACTGAAATAAAAATACAAACCTGTTATTGGGTATGGAATTAATATGATAGTCATGTGCATGACCATTCTTCGACATCTGACCATAAGGTTTGTCTCATGACTAGTTACCTAATTATATCAAAAGAATTATGTGTTAGATCAACAGGCTGCATAGACAATAATTTTGCATATCAAATATGGCCTAAAAATCGAAAGATGAAAAAATTAACATAAAGATTCTGAAATATCTTAGGAAGTAAGCATTTTGGATAAACAACTACCACGGGTGAAAGCAAAGATGGGAAACCGCCAGTTGGGAATGAAAAGTCATTGCCGATGAGCGACACGAATGGAGAGCCAAGATTAGGGAAGTTATCGATAAGCATCCCGAAATCGAGCAGGAGATTGACCCTGTTGATAAGTTGAACAAGATGCAAAAGCTCCTGGCCGATTATCCGTTGGTTGTAGATGAGGATGATCCGGATTGGCCCGAAGATGCCGATGGCTGGGGTTTCAACCAGGATCAATGTAGCTTGAATTCAATTCAATTTGAAGTTGTAAATATTTGGCTTGTTCCTCAAGGAATCCAACCTGCAGGGATGATGGGAAAATGTTCTGGCTTCTGGAAACAACAAAAGCACAACATGATGAAAATATGTGTTTTATATTTCATCAACTTTCCCATTTAACTCACCCTATTTCATCAACCTTCACCATTAACCAATAAACGAGTTTGTTTGTGAATATAAACGAACCAAGCACACTTCTATTCATATTCATCGGTTTGTTAAATGGGCATAAAATTTTTGTTTATATGAACGTAAACGAACGTTACGAATGCACTATTCTGTTACATATCATGTCTAAAAACTTGATGAGTACTCAGTTCTCTCATCTTTGAAAACAAAATGATCTTAAACAAGGTTAATCAAAATAAAGTTTGAAACCGTAGCAGGAAGCTTAATGCCTATATACTCAGTTCGAGGAAAGACTTGAATCCCTACAAAAATATAAACAAAATTAAACTGATTAATATCTATAAAATTCAAATGATAAAGTAGAATTAAACAACATTAAACATGGTCTATATATTATGTTCGGGCGCAGAGAAGATTTTAAGTCAAATTACGGCTTACCTTCAATATGGTCCATATCGATAATAGATATGGGTCAGTTCCCTTCGAACCTTGATGATGGCCAATAAAGCAAATCGCTTGTGCTTCAATGGAGGTGGGGCAGACTCATGGAGCTTAATCATCTCACAGTATGCTGTGTAAACTTCAACCGGAAAAGATGTTGCTTTCTTGTCGAGAATCATACTAGCAATCGCAAACCACTCCCTTGAATTATCGAGATTTCCACCATGAAACAGTGCCTTCCCCATCGAAACAACCGCGAGGGCGCGATCTTCTTCCGCCTGCTCGACTATACGAGACAAGTCAGAAACCGCCTGATCATAATTCCCCAACTCAATCTGCTTATGGGCGGCTACGATCTCGGCACGGATGGACTCAGAACCAATGCCCCAACAGTTGAGGACCTAGTCCCAGTTTTCGAAAGGCCTAGCCTCATCCACACTCATCAGCTCTTCCTGCAATGCAGGGTGCATTACCCTGAGATCCTCAGCACTGACACATATGTTCTTTACAAACTCAAGGACTTTAACAGCCGTATCAAGAAGCACTATGTCCATGTCATCAGATTTTTCTACACGAACAAAAAAATAACCTAACAATTGAAAAGCCATGGCAGCCGGTAGTGAAAGCTCACCATATTCACGCAAAGAATTGAGTGCTTTCACAGCGAAAGGGGAAAACTTCTTCGGGTACGCACCTCCACGTTCAAGTTTCCGCCCAATCTTCAACGCGGAAATCCCCAGCTCTCTCTTGTCAAAACAGCCTTCCATGGCTTCCATCTCTTCGAACAAACTGATCATCTCTTCAGTGGTTTTAGCAGCTTCGAAAGCTTCAACAAGCTCGGATTTCTCTCTCGGTTTGGAGGACGATTGGTTTGGGTTTTCCGCACTGGTGCCGAGATTACGAAATGGGCTTGTTCGGAACGGCTCATGGGTTTTCGCAGGGAACGGAATCAGCCGATGGCCGGTTGAGTGAATCGGTGACGAAGAAGAAGAGAATGTCGATTGAGAGTAATCTATCGAGAGGAGAGGAGCAGCTGACGTCAAACTCCGGCGGTTCAAGCTTGAAAAAAGCAAAATCGAGGCCTTCTTCATCTCGGAAATTGATAAGTTTTCCGGCGAATTTTGCGAGCTCCGGACTAGGGTTTCTGTAAAATCCTTTCACGGTAAAAAAACTCAGCGCTTGGATTTGGATCATTCACTTTTACGGGTAAATAAATATAATATTATTTTTATAAAATAAATCAAAATTATAGAAAAATAGTTTTCTAATTAAATAATTTTAATAGACATTATTTTATTTTTTTTTGAAAAAGGTACCAGCTGAGCTTTTATTATTAATAGACATTATTAACACAAAAAGGTATGTGATTATGGTATGATTGTTAAATTTCATGTTTAAACATATTTACATGTTCGTTCGTATGATAAATCATAGGTTATATGCATAAATTGTATCAATAATCACAGTAATAATACGTATGTTAAGTTGTCGATTCTACTAATTTAACCTATGTTACCGTTAGATGATTTTTATTTACCGTATACACGATTACATGTATAGATTTTATTGTCTTAGGGGCTATTTTTAATGTATTATTTTTGAATTTGAATATTTTAATTTCTCATTTACATTATTTGTATAAAAATTTAATAGGAATTATATAATATGCTTTAATTTTTTAACACAATCTTTCAGATATTGTGGAGGTAGGTTATCTAAATATTTTTGTGAACAGAATAAGTGATCGTAGTGGTAAAGGTAGCATATTAAAATTAACTTGAGTTTAAGTAGGTGTATGAGTTTATCTAAATTAAATATTAAAAATAAAAGTAAACTTCACCGGAGATTTTAAAAAAAAATTATTTTAACCACTTACTTTTTCGATCGTTCTTGTTTGAGAATAACGTTGCTTCAGTGCAGGTTTCGGACAATATATTGTTAAATTGATGTTTATAGTGCCTAAAAATCGGATTATGATATTCTAGATTTCTTTTTTAAAGGAAAAATGATATTGAGTGTTTTTAAGATACATGGCTTAATCAAAGGGATAGAAAATGTTGCAATCACAATTCATCAAATCTCTCCAAATCCGCCAACAACCAATTTGTTTAATAAGAAGATGCTTTAAAATTTCTTAAACAATATTAGAGGACAAATTCATAAATAAACCTTTTTTTAATATACACACATGAAGACAAAGGTTAACTTTTTTTTGGTGGGAAAGCAATTGCCTTACCCGTTAACATATAATTTCGTCCCTATTAAAAGAGTCACCTCATATTAATTCACTGCAAAATCTTATTTAAATTAATCAGTTAATAAATTGAATTTTCACGGCAACTTTAGTGTTGTTTAGATTAGTGAAGGTCACGGTATACAATAAGTTGACATACATCACAAATCTTCTCCCTTAGAATTTACCATCAATACCCCCATAAACCATACAACGTTAACTATTAACTCGATAAGCATGCAAATTTTGACAAAATTACTAACCCAATGAACTATTAAATTAGAAATTTATATTTTTTGATTTAGGAATTCGAACCAAGTTTTAATCACCTTTCTTATTGAGATAATTGCACCACACTTCTTCAAAATTCCAATCTTTTTTTTAAATTGATCCTTAAATTTTTAGACTTTTCAATTTCGTCCCTAAACTATCAGGCATATGCTAATCGTGTCATCTGTTAATAAATCCGTTAAAAAGTTGTTAATTGTCATGTAAACTTTGATGTGTATTATGTAGTGACATGATGTATCATAAAAGATAATTAATGTTGTACCATGTCATATTATTACATAAAAACACATCGATGTTTAGATTACAGTTAAAACAAATTTAAACAGTTTCATTAGCAAGGGATGTGATTAGCATATATCAATAATTTGGGATAAAATTGAAAAGTTCAAAAAGGTTAGGAACCGATTTAGAATTAGGGTCATAATTTGATGATGAAATTAAAACGTTCAAAAGTTTAGAGATCAATTTAAAATGAGTGTCATAGCTTGGGGAAGTGTGGTAAAATTAGTCCTTTCTTATTACATTAGGCATCTTTCTCTTAAGTGTAGCATATTATACTTCCTCTATGCTTGTGTTTAACATGTTTTTACAATTTAATTTTGTTGCGATAAAACACATGCTTCTGTCATAGAGATTAAAATGAGACGGATTCATACAAATTATTATTAAATTAGTAAGGATTTGTGTAGTTACCGTCTAAGGTTCATTCATTCCCCAATCGTATAGTTTATAGCCGCCGCAACTAAAGAGATTATACCCTGCGATAGACCATCCGACGACCGTCCACACGGCGCCAACATCGAACCAGAAAATGCTTCCCCGGAAATCTCAGAGATTTTCATAACCAAATACTTATTGTTTTTTTTCTTAATGTACTATTTTTGAATTTTTATATTTTAATTGATTATTTACATTATTAGCGATTCCTTTTTAATATAAAATTTAATAGCAATTCTTAAACCACATGATAGAATAAGGGTAAGATATGTCTTCTTGTTTTAGCTGTTGTAACTTAGTTCTCTCTGTTGGATGGTATATGTATAAATGGTTCTTAATATAATGATGTAGGGTCTGGACTTGCCTCACGGTGGACATTTGTCACATGGATTTATGACGAGTATCTAGCACTGGCACATCTATCTATTTCGAGTCAATGCCTTACCGGCTAAACAATACAAGCACTACACAAAATTGTACATATACCGACGCCCGGTTATACCGACGGACACAAGTCGTTGCTATAGATATTATATACCGACGCCCGGTTATACCGACAGACACAAGTCGTTGCTATAGATACTATATACCGGCGGAAAACAACACTGTCGGTAAAAGTTCTGATGTATACCGACGGATACAAAATTTGTCGATATAGATGTAATATATATCGACGGAAAACAAAAATGCGTCGGTATAGATGTAATATTTACCGACGATGTACTGAGACCGTCGGTATAGGTAAAGCATATACTAACGGTTTTTTTGTAACCCCTCGTCCCGGTCCGGACGCTTGACCGGCCCGAGTGGCCACACGGGGAAAACCGAGGCGAAACCAGTTAAGGTTCCTCCTCGGTTAACGACCCAGATTTTTTTTTTTTGATTTTTATCTTGTCTATAGACATTATTAAGTCCTATGTGAAACACGACAGCGGAAACACAGACAATCCAACAACGACCATCCAAACTAACATTTTAAACAACTCATTTTAACCCTTTACAGCAGGCCGTATCGAAACGCCCTTAGGGTGTTTCGATAGGCCTGGACTTAGTCAACAGGCCAGGGTCAACCTGATGAGACCGTTTCGAAACAGGGGTGACCCGTATCGAAACGACCCCAACGGTCAACTTCTCGTGGTCAACGAGATTTGACCGTTTCGAAACTCCATAGACCCGTTTCGGAACACCTTCATCTCGCCAATTTCTCAAAATTTCAGTAGCGAAAGTGTATCGAAACGGCCTCTACCCGTTTCGAAACGCTCGGCCAAAAACAAAAGGACCGTATAGAAACATGGTAGCCCGTTTCGAAACGCCCCATGTCTGCAGACTGGTTTTAGCTGTTTTAAGGCACAAGGGTGCCCCTAAACCCCACCGAAACCTCCAACAACATTCTAACAACGATCCTAAGGCAAACCAACATATAAGCATGCTTGAACATCATCATAACAAGACTAAACACTAAGGCACAACATCACAAAACCATTCATCCATGTATATCATTAAAGGTGTTAAGCTTCAACATAGCCAACACTTAGACAATCCTAGGTAGCAAAATACTAACATGGTTTCAAGCATGGCATACGTCTCAAAAGCCAATTTAACAAACACATACGAGGAGTCTAACATGCTCCTAAACAACAACAACAACAATATATTCCAAAAAGCATCATAACACGACACCTATCTCATTGCTTTACTATTACAATCTTTAAATTTAAATATCATACTTGAGCTAACCGTAAGCAACACTTGGAGGCCTTTCCTTGCCCTTGCCACCCACAAGCTACCGATCTGCATTGTCGAACAAAACGGAGCGTAAGCATAAAAGCTTAGTGAGGGTAAGCTCATAAAACAAACCTTCGACAATGCAGGGTCCAAGCACGAGCTACAACCAAGATAAAATGCATGATCTTACCTCCGATCCGCATGAGCCCCAATTATAGATGATGCATGAACATATTTTCAATATTATGTCATGCTCAACATGTTTAAATCCACAACATATGTAATCACATATATTTAACCATGTTAGCAACACATCCCAAATCACATTGGCTCACAATTAATCAAATTGGCAACACAAACCACAATCCGTATTGGCACCTAGCTATGACTCGAATACGCGGATAACCGTTGGAACTCACATCCAACAACACAACCATTACCTGACGGTAGGATTACACTCATCACCATTCACACGGAGGGGATTCCACTCATCCTCACGCCTCGTTTCACGCGGAGGGGATTCCATTCATCCTCACGCCCGTCGATGGGATTCCACTCATGAAGATTTTCGGGTGAACCCGTACTCCATCTTGATGACTACCATCATCAAGACCACGCGCGCATTTGACTCACGTGTGCACACTAAACATTCTAATGATGGATCATTTGTACCCAAGCATACTAGTGCCAATACTACACATTTTCATTACTCTTTCACAATATCAATTCATAACACTTCCGTGCTTATCACGTACTCACCATGACTTACCGTCATGCACCAACCACATTTCCATGCCTAGCATGTACTCACCACGATCCTCGGATCATACCACCACCTCATATCATCATTTCACATGTCAACACCACATTTATATTCATTAACACCCATATCACATCATATTTTACACATGTGTATAACCATATCATATCTATCATCAACATGCATATAACAATGCATCAAACATGCCTCAACATACATGTATACAACATATACATAATCAACACCATTACAATTTAACACGAGGCATATACAACCATTAAAGAGTGCAACCAAAGTCTCTAATCAAGCTTGGGATTAGGCTACCACTCTAATCCTAACTCTAGGTGGGTTTACCAAGCCCATCTTAGGTTCACATGCTTGAACCAAAAACTCAAAACCATTTTAAAAATATTTAACCACTCACCTCCACCTCCAAGCTCAACTACCAAGCAAGCAACACCTTCAAGTTTCCGGATTTTCTCCCGATGCTTCACCGACCCAAGTTCTCGCTTCTAAACAACCACAATACAATTCAAATAACCTCAAGTCAGCCCAACATCAAAATACCAACCCGGAACACAAATTCAAATACAATTTATAATGTTTCAAGCCATGAACAACCCCATATTTTGCAAACTCGAGCAGCCCAAAACCACATCCAAAATCCATGTTTCCAACACCCATTGTACCCACAAATGATCCAAAATCAACCCCTATCCATAGTACTAACATTGAACCATCAATTCTCACCTAAAACAACCCCCAAAACTCACTAAAACCCTCCAAAAACCCCATTTATACCCAAATTCAGGAATTGCTCAAAACCATTCAAAATTCACATATGTTGTACCATTTGACTCCCTTACTTTATAACTAACCATATTAAATCGAAACATTAAGCTTAACAACATAAAGTTTCCATTTTTAATCAAAATCTTCAAAACTCCATTTTCCAAAACTTTAACGAAAATGAAAACTAATGGTACTTTTAAAGAGAGGGAGTCGAGGAAAAGTCAAAAACGATGTTACCTTTAAAAAATGAGTTGAAATGGATGAGCTTTTTGATGGAATAGTGATGAAGAGGAGAGATTTCTATTTTCACGTTGGGGAGGTTTGGGGAAGAGAGTGAATAGTGAAAGGATGATAGGAAAAGGGGATTTAAATTAAAAGATGGGCAAATTACCAAAAGGCCATTAATGAATGGCTATCTTCTTTCCTCTTTAAAAATACTCTTCACTTTACAATTCCTTCAATTTGGTCCAATTTCAAATATTTATTTTTAAAACCCGAAACTTAAAAGATCATTTTAATTATAAATCCGAGCCCAAATAATATTAAAATATTATTTTCACATAACCCCTAAACCCGAGTGTTACAACTCTCCCCCACTTAAGGAAATTTCGTCCCTGAAATTTATCGGACAGGAAGAATCACAGAAACTGTCCCTCCACACTTCCTTCTCACCACAACATACTAACCAATCTCGGTAGGCTTACCACACAACAACAGATATCTGATGCTAAGACGCCAACTGGTTCTCCACCGCATGTCAATTTAAAACTCAACTCAATCTCTTCAACAACATAGCACAGGACAAATCTGACTCACACTCCCGAATCACAGATACACAGGACACATCACAAACCCTTTCTAAATCTGGTGGTAACCACAACAAATAAACAACAGACTAGCCCGATTCACAAACTCATACAACACTGTTTGAAACTTGACTCATAACCTTCCCTGTCTGATCATCTGACTTCAACAGGTAACCAAACACTATGCAAACGTCTTCCAAAAATTCTAGTCGAAATCTCGAATCTCTATTACCCACTTTCATTAAGAACCTCCCACGGATGTAGCAAACTAGAAGAAAACTGTTGCTCGGTCTTGACACGCCAGTAAATTACACACTTACTCACATACTGAACCACATCACACATCATCTCAATCCCGAAGTACTCATCTTTAACCCACAACACGTCTTCATACTACTCAGATGCAATACAAATGAACTACCGTGTGCTTCGGCCAAAACAATACGTCACAAAACACTATGTCATTCGGCACAACTATTATGTCTCTGAAATGCAAAACTCTATCATCTCTGAACTATATTCTGAAAGTCTTCCTTCTGCTACGTATTTTACGTGAGGTGCCAAGAACCTGTCTTGCAACTATTTCTCTTCAAGCATTCTGACTCAATGTAGGCTTAACATGAACTCGGCCACAAAACTACTATCATTCGGTAAACTGAATCTGACAAATACAACTCGCAACCCAACTACTAATCCAACAACAAATATAACTCAGAACATCGGTTACTACGTTAACTTTCTTCGGATGATACTCAACCTTGGGATTACGGTCTTTAAGCAGTTCTAGCAACTCATGTTGTTCAAGTTCCAACCCTTCCTAAGTTGTCTAACAATTCAAGTTCTGATGATAAGTATACACTGTGCATTTCTTACTATACGTGCTTTGTCTCTAAGTCTTTGAAACGAATACGACTGTAATTAACTCCATGTCTTGTGTCGGATAATTATTTTCAAGGTCTTTCAATTATCTCAATAAATGAGCCACAATCTTCTGTCTTCCATAAGCACACAACCTAACCCTACATGTAACACATCATTATGGTTCACAAATTCTCTCTCTGATATAGGCTGGATCAAGATCGAAGTTCTCTTCAAAGTTTCTTTCGGTTTCTCAAGGGCTCATTGTCTCGCATCTGACCAAACAACTGAACATTCTTCTGTAGCAATCTGTCAAAGGAGCAGCTATCTTCAAACGACTATTTACAATTCTCTGAAAATAACAATGCTAGACCTAGGAACTATGGATACCTGTCACAGTCTTCAATTTCTTCCAACTCACATCTCCTTCTGCCTACTTGGGATTTTCTCTAACACACTCGGCTGAACTACATGTCCTAGGAGAACATCTTCATTAACTTGGAGTTTAAGTTTGCTCCACTTGGCGTACAACTAATTCTCTAATAGGATCTACAACACTAACTTCAAAGCTTGTCATGACCTTCTTCGGTACGTGAATATACTCATGTGTCACCTATGAGAACTACTACAACTGATCAAGGAACTCGGGAATTATTCTGCTCAACATCTCTATGAAGGTAACTAATACACTAGTCAAACAAAGCGGCATAATTCAGAACTCAAAGCGATCACATCTTGCCCCAAAAGTTGTCTTCAATACTTCAACTTCTCTCACTTCCAACTGGTAGTAATCGAATCTCAAATTAATCTTTGAAAAGACTAAAGCACACACTACTGATCAACTAATCACTGACACTCAGAAATGGATGTTAATTATTCATTGTCACTTGTTTCAACTACCTGTGATCCAAACACATTCTCGTATTGTCTCCTTTCTTCTTCACAAATTGTATTGTCGCACTCTAAGATGATGCATTAGGCCTAATGAGTCTAAGGTCCAACAAACCTCGTAATTGATCCTTCGACACTCTCAACTCTTTCGGGAGTCATAAGATACAGAGCAATCAAAACGAGAGCAAACTCGAAGACGGTCTCAATATCAAACTCTTCTCCTCTAATCAAGAGATAAATCGTCAATTCTTCCAAACACTTCTAGGAAAAGAAAACACAAACTATCCTAACATTCTGCGGTCTAATCTTCATTCAAGAATCAAATCCATCACAACTGCTAAGCAAACCTGTCAACTAAACTCAATCAATCTTTGACCTCTAAAACTGGATCAACATTCGACAAGAAGTTCACATCCTCACCTACCACTACAGTCTCACAAAAATCTGCAACTTCAAGGCAACTCTCTCTTTGTCTCAATGTATATCCTAGCTTTGTGCTCTACAAGCCAAACCATGTCAAAAAGGTACATCGAAGCCGTAGAAAGACAATCACTTCACATCTACTAGAAACTAGTAACCCTGAACTACCAACAAACATCTTCTGTACATCTTTCTGATCACTACTATGTCCCAAAAGGTCTAGTCACATGCGTTCCTACATCTAAAATCTCAACAAGTATATCTAATTTCTTTGCATGCTCACACAAACGGACGAATCTGCAGAAATTGCAACTTCACAAGTACACAATTGTTAGTCTTCGGCCCTCTTGTCTTCAGGCTAGTCCTTCAACAAAATCTAACTCTTCTAAATCGTTCTTAGCGCATCTCGAAACCTCAAAATTCAATTCTGATTACACACAAACTATCATGCTGGATCTTGTTCTATAACATCAGTTCTGACGACCCGAAACATCCTACTACCAAACAATCTGGAGTCAAAGCTTAAGACTTCCTTCTCGGCTCAACTATATCGGAAGTGACTTCATCTCTCCTTCTCGCTGGAAGACAACTCAGATGCACACTGGCCTAATCGCACAAATCGATTCCCACTCACGGATACTGATCGGTTGTCTTGTATTAAAACTACAGGCCAAACTCCAACGATCACCAACTAACATTTCTGAATTTCAGATTACTCACACGAGACCCTTACCTTGATCTCGTCTAGAGAACTAAGGTGCTCACACCTACCTCTAACACCTCATCGGGCACATTCAACTTTGCGTGCTTGCTAACAACATACGAAAGTATAGATTCGGAATCAATCAAAAGGGAACAAACTCATAATTGTACCAAGGGCTTATCTACTATAACATCGATACCCCTTGAACTTCACTCAAAGGCCTTTGCTTCTTTTTACCAACTAATACAAGAATCGGTCCCATCGTCTATCACCAACAAGAATCAACCCACATACACACTCACTCAGACAAACAAATTGTACCTCAACTCCGGTACAACCATACTCCCCTAACTATAGCAAAGAACTTCCTTCACATCATCCACATTTTCAAAAACCACAACTTCCACTTACCGATCCACGGCCCACACACTGGCCTCAAACTTACTAAAAGCAATAAATCAATCAACAATTTAACATACAAGTTGAGTTAGCAAAGGAAAGGTTCAAGTGGCTCAAGTATGATTCCCCTCACTTAAAATCCTTTTTCCGATGTAATAGAAGCAATGAGACTCTACTCAACATGTTTCAAACAAATCAGCACACATACATGCTCAACCAAGCATATAACAAGGCATATTTGCTAAACAAGCAAACATATGCGTACGATCAAACAACATACATTCTCAATCAAACAATCACACATCACAGCATACACGGGTAACGAGCAACATGCTTTTAAACAATCAACATACTTGTCATACAAGCAATCATACTTACAAAGCAAGCAAACACCGTGCATATCAATTCAAAACTTAAACTTACCTCACTTACCTGCCCAAGGTCTCAGTAACTATAGGCTCTGATACCAACAAGTGTAACCCCCTCGTCCCGGTCCGGACGCTTGACCGGTCCAAGTGGGCCACACGGAGAAAACTGAGGCGAAACCCGTTAAGGTTCCTTCTCGGTTAACGACCCAGAAAATTTCTTTTGATTTTTATCTTGTCTATAGACATTATTAAGTCCTATGTGAAACACGACAGCGAAAACACAGACAATCCAACAACGACCATCCAAAACAACATTTTAAACAACTCATTTTAACCCTTTACAGCAAGCCGTATCGAAACGCCCTTAGGGTGTTTCGATACGCCTGGACTTAGTTAACAGGCCAGGGTCAACCTGATGAGACCGTTTCAAAACAGGGGTGACCCGTATCGAAATGACCCCAACGGTCAACTTCTCGTGGTCAACGAGATTTGACCGTTTCGGAACTCCAAAGACCCGTTTCGGAACACCTTCATCTTGCCAATTTCTCAAAATTCCAGTAGCAAAAGTGTACCGAAACAACCCCTACCCGTTTCGAAACGCTCGGCCAAAAACAAAGGGACCGTATCGAAACAGGGTAGCCCGTTTCGAAACGCCCCCTGTTTGCAGACTGGTTTTAGCTGTTTTAAGGCACAAGGGTGCCCCTAAACCCCACCAAAACCTCCAACAACATTCTAACAACGATCCTAAGGCAAACCAACATATAAGCATGCTTGAACATCATCATAAAAAGACTAAACACTAAGGCACAACATCACAAAACCATTCATCCATACATATCATTAAAGGTGTTAAGCTTCAACATAGCCAACACTTAGACAATCCTAGGTAGCAAAATACTAACATGGTTTCAAGCATGGCATACGTCCCAAAAGCCAATTTAACAAACACATACGAAGAGTCTAACATGCTCCTAAACAAAAACAACAACAATATATTCCAAAAAGCATCATAACACGACACCTATCTCATTGCTTTACTATTACAATCTTTAAATTTAAATATCATACTTGAGCTAACCATAAGCAACACTTGGAGGCCTTTCCTTGCCCTTGCCACCCACAAGCTACCGATCTGCATTGTCGAACAAAAAGGAGCGTAAGCATAAAAGCTTAGTGAGGGTAAGCTCATAAAATAAACCTTCGACAATGCAGGGTCCAAGTACGAGCTACCAAGATAAAATGCATGATCTTACCTCCGATCCGCATGAGCCCTAATTATAGATGATGCATGAACATATTTTCAATATTATGTCATGCTCAACATGTTTAAATCCACAACATATGTAATCACATATATTTAACCATGTTAGCAACACATCCCAAATCACATTGGCTCACAATTAATCAAATTGGCAACATAAACCACAATCCGTATTGGCACCTAGCTATGACTCGAATACGTGGATAACCATTGGAACTCACATCCAACAACACAACCATTACCTGACGGTGGGATTACACTCATCATCGTTCACACGGAGGGGATTCCACTCATCCTCACGCCTCGTTTCACGCGGAAGGGATTCCACTCATCCTCACGCCTCGTTTCACGCGGAAGGGATTCCACTCATCCTCACGCCCGTCGATGGGATTCCACTCATCACCGACTATTATATATATAAGAAGATTTCCGGGCGAACTTGTACTCCATCTTGATGACTACCATCATCAAGACCACGCACGCATTTGACTCACGTGTGCACACTAAACATCCTAATGATGGATCATTTGTACCCAAGCATACTAGTGCCAATACTACACATTTTCATTACTCTTTCACAATATCAATTCATAACACTTCCGTGCTTAGCACGTACTCACCATGACTTATCATCATGCACCAACCACATTTCCATGCCTAGCATGTACTCACCATGATCCTCGAATCATACCACCACCTCATATCATCATTTCACATGTCAACACCACATGTATATTCATTAACACCCATATCACATCATATTTTACACATGTGTATAACCATATCATATCTATCATCAACATGCATATAACAATGCCTCAACATACATGTATACAATATATACATAATCAACACCATCACAATTTAACACGAGGCATATACAACCATTAAAGAGTGCAACCAAAGTCTCTAATCAAGCTTGGGATTAGGCTACCACTCTAATCTCAACTCTAGGTGGGTTTACCAAGCCCATCCTAGGTTCACATGCTTGAACCAAAAACTCAAAACTATTTTAAAATTATTTAACAACTCACCTCCACCTCTAAGCTCAACTACCAAGCAAGCAGCACCTTCAAGTTTCTGGATTTCCTCCCGATGCTTCACTGACCCAAGTTCTCGCTTCTAAACAACCTCAATACAATTCAAATAACCTCAAGTCAGCCCAACATCAAAATACCAACCCGGAACACAAATTCAAATACAATTTACAATGTTTCAAGCCATGAACAACCCCATATTTTGCAAACTCGTGCAGCCCCAAAACCACATCCAAAATCCATGTTTCCAACACCCATTGTACCCACAAATGATCCAAAATCAACCCCTATCCATAGTACTAACATTGAACCATCAATTCTCACCTAAAACAACCCCCAAAACTCACCCAAAACCCTCCAAAAACCCCATTTATACCAAAATTCGGGAATTGCTCAAAACCATTCAAAATTCACATATGTTGTACCATTTGACTCCCTTAC
This sequence comes from Hibiscus tridactylites, assembly GCA_958450335.1. Taxonomy (NCBI): domain Eukaryota; kingdom Viridiplantae; phylum Streptophyta; class Magnoliopsida; order Malvales; family Malvaceae; genus Hibiscus; species Hibiscus tridactylites. The sequence goes on along the minus strand of OY288289.1, from coordinate 3,251,138 downwards.
TTTATAACTAAGCATATTAAATCGAAACATTAAGCTTAACAACATAAAGTTTCCAGTTTTAATCAAAATCTTCAAAACTCCATTTTCCAAAACTTTAACAAAAATGAAAACTAATGGTACTTTTAAAGAGAGGGAGTCGAGGAGAAGTCAAAAACGATGTTACCTTTCAAAAATGAGTTGAAATGGATGAGCTTTTTGATGGAATTATGATGAAGAAGAGAGAGCTCTATTTTCACGTTGGGGAGGTTTGGGGAAGAGAGTGAATGGTGAAAGGATGATAGGAAAAGGAGATTTAAATTAAAAGATGGGCAAATTACCAAAAGGCCATTAATGAATGGCTATCTTCTTTCCTCTTTAAAAAAAACTCTCCACTTTACAATTCCTTCAATTTGGTCCAATTTCAAATATTTGTTTTTGAAACCCGAAACTTAAAAGATCATTTTAATTATAAACCCGAGCCCAAATAATATTAAAATATTATTTTCACCTAATCCCTAAACCCGAGTGTTACATTTTTGTATGTGTCGGTATAGGTAAACCATATACTGACGGTGTTTTGTGTGTGTCGGTATAGGTTTAGTTTAGACCAACGGTTATTTGTGGCCGTCGATATAGGGGATTAAAATTTTTACACGTGATTTAATTGTTTCTGCGGTTTAGGATTCCTCCAAAAGTTAAAATCCTCAAATCAATCGTGAAAGTTAAAAAACCCCTAAATCCCCCTGCTCGTGCTCCTCCTCCTCGTGCTTCTCCTTGCTGTTCTCCTTGTCGCCGTTGGTCGTCCCTCAGGCTGCTAGGTCCCATCAACAAGCAAGCAACGAAGGTCAATCTCTTTTCTCTCTTTAATCTTTAAGTTAGTTTAATCTGGGGTTTATCAGTGCTATTGGCTTCCTTTTGCAACTTCAACGTTGAGCACTAATGTAAATTATACCAATTTACAAAATCTGGACTTGAAGAACAGCGAATCTGATGCTCTTTCTTTCGTAGGGAACATTATGAAAATACTATTTTTATTTCTAAAAGAAACATCTTTACTTCTTTGTATCACCATGCATATGTTTTTTTGAATGATTCTGTTAAAAACAGTATGCTTATATATATTTTTGACATATAGAGGCTGGAGCCGAAGAAGAAAAAGATAATATATGGGGGAAGACGCAGGAAGAGATTTGGAATGCCAGAAGATTATGGATGGGAAGGTGAATAGTGGGAATGGCTCGGAGAAGGTTGTCCCTTCTTGTTGCTTGAAGGCCAGGGCTTTAGCCCCTGAGCTCGAGGCAAAATACCATTCAACTGAATTATCTTTTTCCACTGGTCCTTATCTTTGAATTATCTCGGAATCTCAGTCTTCCACTGGTCCTTATCTTTGAATTATCTTTTTCTGTTCTTTTTCATTTTTTTACCTGAATTACTCTGTTTGATCTTTATTTTTTCTTTCATCACTACCAGATACAGCTGGTAAAATGGTTTACTTCAACAATCCTATGTAGCCTGGTGAGTTAATTTCTTTTGTATAATTTATCATAATAATTTATTCTATGAATTAGAGCTTAGGAGCCTTGAGTTGAACTAGTGAATACCAAGAGAAATCGGACTACCAAGAGGTCCTTGTTTTTGAGGTTTGCCATTTTATTCAAGGAGAAATCGGACTACCAAGAGGTCCTTGTATAATTTTTCTTTATTGACAATGTTTGAAATTTTTGCTGCAGAAGAAGCATATTCTCTGAAAGTTGAAAACATTTTATTCAAGGAGAAATCGGACTACCAAGAGGTCCTTATTTTTGAGGTTTGCCATTTTAGCTCCGTTTTCTATTTCCAATTTGTCTACCTCTAGTTCATTCCTATCTACTTTTTCCTCTTCTGACTTCACTTCCCTCTTTTCTTACATTCACTATGCATAATCTTGCTGATGCAAATACTTTTTTCCCCTACTCATCAACGTATGGGAAAGTGCTTGTTCTTGATGGAATTGTTCAGTTGACTGAGAAAGATGAATGTGCATATCAGGAGATGATAGCTCATCTTCCTCTTTGTTCAATTCCATCTCCCAAAACTGTAATCTCTTCTTATCTAAGCATAGTTTCCCCCTATATCCTGTCAGTAATGTCCGTTCTATCTTGCTTATATCAGCATCTATTGATGAACTTATCCCACTTTATTTTGTTCAATTTCTAAGTTGGCATTTGAATTTTTTTTCTCTAAGATTGCATAATGAGATAATCTTGATGAAGTTTTGTGCCAGAAAACCTATTGAAATTGGTTGGTCTTTTCTGTCATCAAAATTCGGAGATATGTCCCCTAAGTTGTTTGATTGATTCAAAGTTCTTGATGGCTGATATGTCCCCTTTATCTTGTTGGAGGTGGTGACGGTGGGGTTCTTAGGGAGATTTCTCGTCACAGCTCTGTTGAGCACATTGATATATGCGAAATAGATAAGATGGTTATAGATGTATGTTGTATTTTAGTATCTATTCTTGTGTTCTTTTCCTTTTACCTTCTATATAAAAATGCTCATTTGGTAGCCGTGTATAACTTTTTTTAGGTTTTCAAGAAGTTCTTTCCAGAATTAGCTGTTGGATTTGAGGACCCTCGCGTTCATCTTCATGTTGGTGATGGTATGTGAAAACAATATTGAATATTTTACCTGTTTTGTTTATATTCTTTTTTCATGTGAATTTTTTGTTGAGTGGTCAAGCTTAAAATGCTTTAATTCCCAAGCTGATGTTTTACTTGCATATAATCTTAACAGCTATTGTCTTTCTTCGTCATGTTCCAAAAGGGAAGTATGACACGATCGTTGTTGATTCATCTGATCCTGTAGGTATGTTGCAATGTTTGATTTGTTAAAAATTTATTTACAGCATTAGTGACATGAGGTTACCAAAACCAAAACTATTGTTTCTTTTATCATGGTGTAAAAGAAAACATGGTTAGGAGCATGAAAGTAGTTTGATGGTTTCTTAAAGAAAATGTACACGGTATTTTTTTTCCTTATAAAACTCAACATAATTCGAGCTTTTACTTGGTACTTGACTTCTGTTTGCAATTTAGGTCCTGCTCAAGAGCTTGTAGAAAAACCATTTTTGAGACTATAGCTCAAGCATTAAGGCCTGGTGGCGTCCTTTGTAACATGGCGGAGAGTATGTGGCATCATACACATTTAATTGAAGATATGATTTCTGTTTGCCGTGAAACATTCAAGGGTTTCGCTCATTATGCATGGACAAATGTTCCAACTTATCCAAGGTATTTAATTAAGCTGCCTTTTCCCATTTATGCTCTTTTAGATATAAATGATGCGTTGTCAGTGGAAAATTTATACGTTATCATTTATCAATTGCAGAACCATCTTCAAAATCACTGTCTATCTCATTTCCGACTTCTGAGTTCTGAGTTCTGTTTTCTTTTTCTTTTGCGATACAGTGGTGTGATTGGTTTTCTATTATGCTCCACAGAGGGACCACCTGTTGATTTTTTGAATCCCATAACCCTATTGAGAAGCTAGCCGGAGCTTACCATCATAAGAGAGAACTTAGATTTTACAACTATGAGGTGAGAACTCGTACCGTCAAGTTCGGTTTTCACTGCAATTGTGAAAAGATTTCTGTAAAAAGTGAAACAAAGTTTCATGTTTCTGGGTTTGATTGTTTTTGTTAGGCTCAAAACACTGCAATTGTGATCGATTCTCTCTTATTTATCAATTGTACTCTTGATAACTGTCGGTATAAATATTAAATAAAAATAATGGAATGTATTAATAATTATTAATATTTAAAAAAACAAATAAATATCAATTACACCTATACTGACGGAATAACTGTCGGTATAAATATTTTATACAGATCTTACATGATACCTATACCGACGGACACAAGCGTCAGTAAAGATACGGATAGAACCTATACCGACGGACGCACCGTTAGTACAGATAGAACCTATACAGACGGACACACCGTCAGTAAAAGCTGTAATATATACTGACGAATAAAATCCGTCGGAATATATACCCTAATTTGTCGGGGTAGCCAATACCTATGCCTACGGTTCTGTCCGTCGATATAGGGTCAGAATATCTATACCAACGGTTTCGTCTGTCGGTATAACTTTATACCGACAAGCGTACTACTGACGGCACTTTGTCTGTCGAAATTTCCTTTTTGTCCGTCGGTAAACAGATTTAGACCCTATACCGACGGATTTTTGGTGTTTTATTGACGGATTTGTGTCCGTCGGTATAGGGCATTTTTTTGTAGTGAAGCCGACAAGGCATTGACTTGAAATAGATAGACTTATATTGTAGACTTGCTTGGTGGTTGATTCAATTTGCTTGAAATTTGGAACATGCCTTGTTGATTATGACATGCTTGAGAAAACAGCTACCCTCTTTCGACCAAAACTTATAATTGCTGGTGCTAGTGCTTATCCTCGCATGAGGAAGGTAAACTTATAATTTTTAGTATTTTTTAAGCATAAAAAGAAGCCTAATTAAGGACAGAATATTCACAAGATTTTTGTTCTTAATCTGCATCAAATGTACATACTTATTATTGGATGACACTTTAAACTAAATTTGTTAATCTTACAAAAAAAATGTTCAAAAGGTTACTTCATTTCATATCATGGAAAATTACACAGAGCCGAGATAAGGTCAGGGTCCCACAAAGTTTGGCCCTTACAACTTTTAGCAAATTTGACTAACCGATGGGCAGCCTGATTACAAGAGCGGGGAACGAAGGAAAAACAACAAGAATTGAAAGCTCTAGAAGTCAATCTAATATCTTCTTCCACAACCGTTGTGGCCCACTCGGATAGGGATCCCTCTTTAAGCCTGTTGATAACAGCTTTACAATCAACTTTGATGATAATGTTACCGAAGCCATTCAACAAAGCCAGCGAAAAACCCAGCCTGATTGCCAAGGCTTCTGCCACTGCAGCGGAAGGAGCAACGAAGGATTCGAACATTCCTTTAATAAAGCAACCTAAGCTATCCCTTGCTATAGCTGCAGCTAATACTGCCCCTGAATGTGGACCAAAAGCAACGTCACAGTTGATCTTAACATCTCCCGGAGGTGGTGGAGTCCAACACCTCGGTTCCTAACAAAGGTGGTGTTTTTCTTGGTGGCAAGAAGAAGAAGAAGTTTGGTGAAATTTAGTGAAAGCTCGTTCCGCTCGCAACCAAACTTCCTAAGGCAGATCCTTCTGACCCTCGAAGACCCAAGAATTTCTCGATTTCCATATAGACCAAATGAGGAAAGCTATAAGAGCACATCCGTCCTCAAAATTGCCAAATTGTCGGAAATCATTGATTTCGCTCCACCATTTCGGGAATTCAGGAAAACCAAGGGAGGACGGGGAGTAGCTAAAACCTGAAGCCTTCTAGACTCCCTGTGCGAAAGAACAAAGAACATGGTATGCTCAATCGATTCTCCTCTCTCTCCGCATCGCGAATAACAGCCTGAATCATGAAAGTTTCCATGCAGACGAGAAGCCAAATTTCCTTTTGTTGTGACAATGTTATGACAAAGCTTCCACAGAAAAGACCGAATTTTGGTTGGAACCCCTAAACACCAGATGGAATTCCAGAAACCCTTATTAGCACTCGAATCTTCACTTGAAGAAGGATTATCACGGTCCGAGGAGGAAGCCTCAATAAAACGGTAACCAAATCGTGCTGAGTACTCCCATTCTTCGTACCAGCCCATATGAAAGAATCCTGAATCTGGGCCCCCCAATCGGGATGTTGAGAATTGCTTTGGCTTCGTTCGCATCAAACAATTTTCTAACATTTTCACTATTCCATGATCGTCCATCTGAATTCATGAGGCTGCTTACCGATAAGGAAGGAGAGTCCTGAGGTATTGGAGTGGAAATTCGAAAATTAGGTAGCTTTGGGACCCAGTTATCCTTCCATGTCGCAATGAACCTACCATTCTCAACTCTATAGAGGCCTCCTTCTCTCAAAGTCTTAACATTTTCCCTAATTCCAATCCATGCCCAGGATGGATTGGTGCACTTAGGAGCTTCGAAAATATTTCCGTTTGGAAATTAGACCCCCCTGAGAGTCTGAGCAAGGAAGGACTCCAGGTTCTTAGTTACTTTCCAAGCAATTTTCGTTACAAGAGCTTTGTTGAGCATTCTTAGGTTTCTGAAGCCCATTCCTCCTTGATCCTTTAGTCTGCAAAGATCCCTCCAATTCAACCAATGAATACTTCTATCTTTGTTGGCACCATTATTCCACCAAAAATTAGCAACCATCGAACTAAGATCATCACAAAAAGTGACTGGTAGAAGAAAACATTGCATGACATAAGTGGGAATGGCCTGTGCTACAGCCTTTATAAGGACTTTCGTGCCTGCCAGGTTCAGGTACTTAGCTTTCCAACTTTTGAGCCTATTCTGAACACGTTCTTTGATGAAACTTAGAGCTTCTCTCTTGCTTCTCCCCCCAAAGGACGGAAGTCCTAGATACCTCGCATCGTCCTCCTTAAGACTAAAACCCAGCACATTAGACAAGTGGGCTTTAGAATTGCAGCTAACATTCGGAGAGAAGAAAACAGAGGATTTCTAGAAATTAACAGATTGTCCGGTAGTAGTTTAGAACAACTGGAGGATTCGGAGGGTAGCCGCACAATTTTCTTCATTTGCTTATGAGAAAAAGAGACAATCATCGGCAAAAAGCAGGTGGCTCAACACCGGGTAGCATCTTTTGATTCTCAAACCTTAAACTGATTCCTTTTTGTTTCCTTAGCAAAGATCTAGGTCAAAATGCTGGAAATTAAGGTGAAGAGAAAGGGTGATAAAGGGTCGCCCTGTCGTAATCCCCTATTAGCTTGAACCTCCCCAAAACGCTCCCCGTTGAAAATCAATGAGAAGGAAATCGTCGTAACACACACCATAACTCTATGGATCCACCACTCATCAAATCCCATCCGTCTCATAACAAATTGAAGCAAGCCCAATCAACCTTGTCGTAAGCTTTTTCCAAGTCAATTTTCAAGGCCATGAGACCTTTTTTGCCCTTTCTAGCCCGCTTGATTGCATGAAAAGCCTCATTAGCGAGAATAATTTTATCGTGGATTGACCAGCCATGTACAAAGGTTGACTGAGAAAGAGGAATGATATCAGAGAGGATAACCTTCAATCTTGTAGCGAGGATCTTGGTTATAACCTTGAGAGAAAAGTTGCAGAGGTTGATTGGTTTAAAGTGTGATACTTCTGTTGGGGTTGTTTTCTTGGGGATCAACACTATGTTAGTCTTATTAAGCCCCGTACACATGTCCCCCTCCCTAAAGAAGGATAAGACCATCCCGATAAAATCCTCCTTCACTGTATCCCAGTAGGTTTGATAGAAGTATACTGGGAAGCCATCCGGTCTTGGGGCTTTTGTTGCACCCATATTGAAAACTGCATTTTTGATCTCCTCCTCCGTCACTTATTTCCTTAGCTCATGGTTCATGTCCTTGGTTACCAAACTTGGAATATAATCTCTGAAACTTTCAAAATCAACTGATTGGTCTCTCGTGAACACCTTCTTGAAGTGATGTTGCAAATAATGTGCTATATGTTCAGGTTCCTCAAGCCAGGTTCCATCTTATCCTTTTAGCCTAACGATGGCATTAGTTCTGCGATGTTGTATGGTCGTTGCATGGAAAAATTTCGTGTTTCTATCCCCCCATTTCAGCCAATTTATTCTGAACCGATGATGCCAATATCTTTTCTCCTTTTCCCATTCAGTATCTAACTCCTTAAGCTTCCTGTACACTTCCAGCTCCGTCTCTGAAAGCTGCCTCCCCTGCAAGAGCTTGATCCTTTCCATTAGCTTATGCTTTCGCTCATTTTTCTGCTTCGCTTTTTCCTTGCTCCATTTTACCAAGATCGATCTGGTGTTGCGAATCTTTCTCCCAAACCTGGATGTCGCTCTTTCTCCAGGCAAGATATTCCACCCCTCAGAAACAGTCTGAGAACATTCCTCAACCAGGAGCCATTTCGTTTCGAGCTTGAAGTCCTTTTTATAAGTTCTGGTGTAACCCTTAGAAAGAAGGATAATAGGAGCATGATCCGAAGCGACCACAATTTCCATTACTCCCACGGCTTTAGGGAAAGAAAGACTCCAGTCAATGGAGCACAAGACACGATTAAGTTTTTCAAGAATGGAATTTTCTTCGCTCTCTGATTGAACCAGGTAAATTGGTCGCCCTTGATAGGCAACTCGATGAGCCTCGCGGAATTGACAAAGTCATTAAAAATTCTTGCCTCTGGATTTACCGGGTTTCCTCCCTCCTTCTCCTCTTGTCGTGAAACCATGTCAAAATCCCTGATAATAAGCCATTTGGTATTATTGGTTCTCCTAAGGTCTGACAAACTCTCCCAAAAAGCTTGTTTTTCGTCTCTATACGAGGGCCATAAATAAAGGTTCCAAACCAGTTATCGCCGCTCTGAAAATACCACCTTTGTATGAATAAGGTTCTTGATAGAATTGAGCACAGAAATAGATACTTCTTTATTCCACCAAAGGGCTAGTCCACCTGCGATGCCACTTGGTTCGACGTAAAAGGAGGAACTCAATTTCATTTTCATCCTAATTTTCTCTAAATATCTCTTCTTTTGCTTTGTTTCACTGAGAAAAACAATGTCCGGTTTATGCTTAGTTACGACATTTCGAAGAGCCCTAACAGTTTCATGGTTACCCAAGCCGCGAACATTCCAAGCAAGAGTGATCATAGATCAGTCAATACCTACAGAAAACCACCCACAAAACCTCGGCTCCTATCACTGAAAGGGACCAGACTGTCATAGAGAACTAAGGACAGAAGAAACTTCGGAGACAACAGTCCTCTAATAAAATTGTTTGATCCAAGCAAAGTCTTATCTTCGCCTAAGGCCCTGACAAACCTCAGCAATGCAACAATTCGACTAAGGAACAAAACTAAAGCAATCAGCGAAGAACACAAGTAACCCAAAGGACAACTATGCAACAATTCGAAAAAGCACTCAACAAGGGATAACAGAATAAACTGACGCAACCAGCAAAGAACACCAACAACCCAACCAGTCTTCAAAGTACCCGAAGTAACCCCGGACTTGAGACAATCAAGCATCCAAGAGACCAGCACACACGAAAAAAACAAGAACAAAACAAGCAATATGTTCCTTTCAATCAAACCAAGACAACTGCAGCAAGAAGAAAGCAATACAAAAGGAACAACCAAAGAGTAACAACTCAAAACCAAGAGAGAATATGAGACAGTCACCAAGAGACGGAAAGGAGGCGAGGGGAAAGGAAAGCAAACAAGAGATGGGGCGTCGCCAAGAGGGGGAAGATTGGGAAAAATCGTTACCGAGGGATCAAAGAAGACCAAAGTAGCACCCGAAAACCACTTGCTCCAGCAACCTACAACGATTCCAACATCTACGGTCAACGGAAAGAAAGCCGGTGGGAAGAAAAAAACCAAGCAAACCAAACTGCGTCCACCCTTAAAAACCACTGTCTTGGCTCCACAGAGCAAACCACCAAAACGTCGCCGTCCTCAATCAATCCGACAACCGATAACCCAATGACGGGGATGACGTCACCCGAACACGGCGGCCAAGCAACAAGGCGAACCAGAGGATCGGAATCAAGAACACTTGAAGCTCAAGAAGTTAAAGGGGGAGCTAATTTGGGGGCGCGTGAGGCGCGTACGCAATATGAATTTTGAGGTTTGGCTTGTCGTATAAACGTGTTAATCTTACAAAATTTAGTATCTTATCTCACTAGATAAATTGATTGTTAATCCGAACCATAGTTTCACACAAATGATTGTCTCAGATAATTTCTTGTTCAGATTGAACAAGAGGCAATTGAACAAAACAAATAAATTTCATTCAACAGGATGATAAAAGCATAGAGTTTCTTACAAAGAAAATGAGAAGAAAAATGGATGAATGGAAGTTTGAGCAAAATCATTGTAAAACCAACCCTCCATTTCCTAGCAATCGCCTTTGCTTTTGTTGCTCTTATTCCTCATGGTTAAGCAGAAACTTGAACATCATCTCAAGTGAAGATAGATTCAAATATTTGTAGAAACCGAGATCCATAGCTCGACAATCGGTCTTTGTTATAGACATATTAACTTGATAAACAACCTTTGCCAGCAACACAAACAAGTTTAGATAAAAAGATCAAATGTACCAACATCTCTGAAAATGGTAAAAGAAAACAAAAATTTCTTGTTCATATTTACTACCAGAACAGGGTGACTCAAACAGTAGGACGCACTCCAACCAGTATGGATGTTATCAGTTCAAACAGTAGGACTCATTCCATCCCTTGCAATGTGCATCAACTAAGTAATGTACCATATATAACTAGTAGCCAAGGGAATTAACATCAAATTACTCGGATATAGCTTAAATTTACAAGCTAAAAGTTGCTACCAAAGGCCTCCATTAATCATTGCGTCAACAAGTCAACTTCTCAACTTAGAAAACATACCTTCCTTGCAAAATGCAGCCACCATTAACAACACCAAGCTCTATGCATATTGAGATCATCATCCTGCCATTGGTAACTAAGGCTTTAGAAATCATCATTTTTTTACAGAGTGCATAAGGAATTGTCTAATCTATGCCACCATAGGATAAAGTTATTATATTGGGTATCTAGTTGATTTTTTTTCAGTAAAATTCAAATAATTACCCAATATAACAAACTTACCATATGCCACAAAGCATAAATTAGACAAACCCATTAACATATTACACATTCTGCAAAGAAGGAGATGGTTTCTGAATCTATAGATAACAACGAATGACATATTTCCAATGCCTACAATACAAACAAAAGAAACCAAATTAATATGAACACATTACACATTACAATCAGACATAACTTTCAAGATTAAAGAAACTAAATTAGAAGAAAAAATATAGCTGCTTTAAATTTGAAGGGAAACCATGGAAATGAGAAAAGGATCTCTCCAATCGTGTAAGTAGCTTCGGTTTAGGCACAATGCAAAAGGTGGATTGCTATTGCAAAGCAACAAACACCCGTGTCTGACTGTATGCCAATTTTAAACTCCGAAAAACACAATCAAATCTCAGGCCTTTGAACAATGACGATTAATTAACAAATATGAACGGATTATTGTGTCATGAAACAACGGTGAGTTTCATGGGTCTTCAACCGTTTGGCTAAATATCGGCTCCAAGCGGCAGTCAGGTCGCCATGGATCGGAACCTGCTGTTGACTCTAATAATGGAGCCAATACAGTACAAATAATGGCTTTAAACATTTGAAAGCTTAAAAAACAGCCTAAACGTGGTATAATTTCATAGAAAATCAACTTTGAAAATGTGGGTTTCATTTAATTTTTATGATGAAATTCGATTAATGTTAGAAAAAGGTAGACAAATTATAAGATTATACCAAAAAAACATGAAATGTAGAGCATTTACCTATGGGATGAAATTGCATGGATTTCTGCTGGCATTGAACATTGAACTGACTGATAGCGAAATAAGGAGGATTGGAGGCTTCGGGATCTATAAGATCTGAAAGATGTGAAGATATGGGATTGTACTGAGATGAGTTTAGTGAGATGTAGGCTTAAAGTACTGAAACTTCCATTTATATAGGAGTTCATTGTCATTGAAAACCCTAGAAACATTGGTTGCCTTGTAAATTACTTAGATGGACATTGATTTTAATTTTTTTTTATTAAATAGAGATATTATAATTTCAAAATGGGATTATACTAGTGTGGTTATAAGATAATATTTGTTCAATTTTCTACACACCGTACACATATAATACTGGAACTCGAGTCACCTAAATGAAATACATCATCTTTTACTATTGAGACCACCCCACGGATACTTCAATCTATTTTTAGGCTTTTTTTGGTTAAATAACAATATTTAAAAATTCTTAAAAAATATGATATTTAAAAAATATTTAGTGAGATGAGGCGCGTCACAATTATTTGCTGAATTAGTGATATTGTTATATTATTAAAAAAAATCTCCAATCTTTTTTTTTTTTTTGACTTTAGAAGAAGTCGTAATATTACATAGTGATTTCGGTATAACATTCGTACTTTATTGTACGCTCAAGTGGAATTGAATAAGTAATATGAGTAGAAAATCCTAATAGCGCGACATAACATTTTCTTCTTCAATTTTATATAGCTGTTGGCAACATTAATTTTGATTATAGTCGTCTACTGTCGTTTTCTTTCTTTCTTTTCACATAAATAATTTTGTCTGTGTCACGTTTTGTATTTGTTTTTGTAACATGTTTATTTTTATTTTTTAACACGTTTTTTTGTTTTTTTTTTTATCGTTTGATTTTTCTTTATTTTTTTCTAAGAGTTAGATTTGATGACGCCACAACTGATTAAGATGACGTTTATTTGTAATCTTGTTGATCTTCTCTGCTTTGGACTCTCGAATTAAAGGATACATGTTTTGCGTTCGTGGATAGTTTCTCATGACGCTTGGCTCTGATTTGCGATTTTCGATGGTCTTTCAATAGCTTAATTCCCTTTTGTGGTTTGTTTGTCGATGCATTCAGATTTATTTGTATCTATTTTCGTTCGAGCTTTTTGATTGGGTTTTTAATCTTTTCCATGTATGGTCCTTACATGATCTAAAGTGGATAGTGTCTATATTTTTAAAAATATCCAAATTATATATTTAATATACGATGATAGTTGTAAATCTTATTGTAATTTTAAATATTTTTTCTTTCAAACTAGCGAATTCTATTAAAAAAAATTATAAAACACACCTCTTCAACAATATTATTTCCCAACAACATTTTTTTAAAAGTAAACATTTAATGCATATATTAGCCATGAACGACATCATGAAGCACAATCGAAGTGATACATTATTACATGAATAATTACTCAAAAAATTTCTTACGTGACACATTAATTAAATAAAGGATATTCTATTATTTTTTTTTGGTATATATACATTTTGATGGTTAGATTTGAACGTAACGTTAAATTTTATATTTAATTTTTTTAAATAATTAATAATTTTTAGAGTACGTAATTAAAGCTCTCAATTATCATCGTTTCTTTCATCTAAATTGTAGGGTCAAAACCTAGTAAAGGTAATATTTCTCTTTTCTAATCCCTAGGTAAAAGTTGTTCAATTTTTTTCTTCTTCAAATATGTATCTATACTTAGTCCTTCAATTCAAACTAATATTATAATTTAAATTCAAATTAGTTCAATTAATTCACTTATTATAAGTACTAATTTTAATTAAAAAGTTAAATTTAAATATTAATTTAAATTAAAAGTTAACTTCAAATACTTAATTGTACCGAAAAAAAACCCTAAGTACCAACCAAACCGACCACCGACTTTAAAATGGTTCAATTATTTTGATTTAGAGTAAAAGTCATTCGGGTCTAGAGGTGGCAAAAGGGTCAATCGGTTTGGGTCATTTTGGTTTCGGTTATTTCGGGTCTGATATTTTCGGTTCAGATTCGGTTTCGGTTCGATTTTAGTTCGAGTCTATTGTGTTTCGGGTCATTTCGGGTTGATTGATTTTCGGTTCGGTTAATTTCGGTTCAATGAGAGATCAGTCGATTTTAATCAAATTTTTAGGTTGGTCAGATTTTTACACCCTATATGACTTTATAAAGTCAATATATTTGACATTTTAGTGATTTGTGCTGCTGTTCATATTTTATATTTCTTTATTTTTATTAATCGGGTTCATTCGGTTCGGGTCTATTAGGTTCGGGTCTGTTCGGTTCGGGTCTATTCGGTTCGGATCTATTCGGTTCAACTAAATTCAGTTCAGTTTCGGTTCGGTTTATTTCGGGTCAATTTCGGGTCTCGGTTAGAGCAATTCGGTTCGAGTTTCGGGTCTCGGGTCAAATTTGCCAAGTCTATTCGGGTCAATGTTGATAGAATCTGGTCGATTATTGAAAAAAAAAACAATCGTTCTCCCCTAGATACAAAATACAATAAATTTCTATTAACTTTTATTAATTCCATTTTATACGAATAAACCTTGCATTTACATGCAATTTTTATTTTGAAATCTGCCTGGTAGAGATAGATAGCCATGAAGACGATGGAGAAGATTAGAGCGGTGGATTTTGAAAGTGACCGCGACAACGCAAACCATAATCGCATTAAAAATTATAATTATTATTTTTTTTAAAAATCACGCCGCAACACATTACAATCAAAAGTAAAATAAAACAATCTAATAAACCAAATCCAATACCATTTGTAGCATCTAATTAAAACACTACCATTGTCCTAAAATCACTGCAAAAACTAACGTTGTTTTAACTGCAACATAATAAACCATTCTGCATCAAGTATCATATCCAAAATTATAAAGTTGCATTCAACAAACTCACGTCCAACTCGAATCAACTTTTGGGGTGATGCCTTGACAGTTCCACCTTGTTCACCAGTTTTAGCCGCTATCGCTTCGTAAGTTCCATCTGCGGCACCGGTTGCATTGTCGTCAGCAAGATATGTTAGAGGCTGCGAGTAACTGCCACCATAAGTGGTTTTATATGTTCGAACCGTCTCTCGCGAACGGATTAAACATGAAAGAGAATTGGTTGATGAGGTCACAAGTGAGTATGCTGTATGTGTTGGATATAGATGTTGGGAGGAAAGCTTTTCCTCAATGTAAATTATGTCCACTCCTTTTATATTAATCACTTGTGCTTGTTTTGTACTGTTAATATGTTTTGCCTAGTCTACTGCACAAACCATTCTTGTTGTCAAAATGTCGAATATAAAAACATGTTTTTGACAAAATATTCAATATAGTACCTGTACTTTGGTAAAATATCTAACCTAGTACCTACATTTTTCAAATTAATCAATGAAAATTCACATGTGCTATAAAAATACACAAAAAGATAGTTGAAGTATTACATTGGATATTTTGTAAAAATAGATGTCCCACGTTAGATATTTTAAAACTACATGCATCACATTGAACATTTTATCAAAGTTTAGGTACCAAAAGTGACATTATCCCATATAAAGATACTATATAAGATTACGCTCAGCCCAAGTTTTTTTAGTCAAATATGAACTTATCTACAACCCAACAACCCCACACCACCTTTCGTGGTTTAACAAAGGGTTTTAGCTCATTCAAAGAAGAGGGAAAAGAACTGGAATTGGGCGATGAAACTGGTGAATTTGATTATGTGTATTAATTAGTCAAATATCTATACCATTATGTCTGATGCGGTTGCATTTCTTTTGATCATTGTTCCTAATTTATCTGTATCAGTGTGTAGCAGAGGATGATTTGGTCTCTGTTCTAAAAGTCTCGGGCTTCCCAGAAATAATATTCACTAAAGATGGGAAAATTTTATACCGCGAGCGAGGTACTTGCTTAATCGTAACTGTAACAATCTTGGCTTCTTGCCTCAGTTTGCATATGGACTATATGAACTTGTAATCTGCTGTTTGTTCAGCTATTCGAACTGCAGACGAGTTGTCGAAAATGATGGCATTCTTTTATTACGGAGCTGCTAAGCCGCCTTTCTTAGATTGCACCGGAGACAGACAGGAGAGGATCCCAACAGTTGCCATCAAGAGATGAAACAATTTGCTAGCTACCTGCAGTTCTCTTAAACTTCTGTATGAAATTTTTGTTGTCCATGTGTCTGAGTTTATGTAGTAAATGGTAGGACCATATTGTTTAGGTTATACTAAAGGTTTAAAGTTTATTGAACTTCTTTGATCCAACTTCAATGTAGCTTGAATTCAATTCAATTTGAAGTTGTAAATATTTGGCTTGTTCCTCAAGGAATCCAACCTGTAGGAATGATGGGAAAATCTTCTGGCTTCTAGAAACTAGGGATGAGCAAAACTCAACTCGACTCGAAAAAACCGAATAACTCAACTCGACTCAAGATAAAATTACTCGACTCGTCTTGCTTCAACTCGAAATTTCATAAACTCGAATAACTCGAAAAAATTTCAAATAAAGTTTGAGTTGTAAAATGGAAATTCGATTAACTCGAAATTTTTAGTAATTAGTGGATTTATTTTTAAGTTCGAGATGGGTTCCTCTATTTTTTATGATATATACATAATGATATATAAAAATATGAAGAAATATTGTCACATGTGAAAAAATATATATGTGCATATCTTATATGAGTAGAGAAAGGAGTTTAAATTGGAATCAAAACCTACTATAACATGATAAATAATTACAGTTAAATTTTTATAGGAACTCGAAAACTCGACTTGACTCAAATTTCTTAAACTCAACTTGAATTGAAAAATTTTCAAATAAAGCTTGAGTTGTAAAATATGACTCGTCAACTCAAATAACTCGAATTTTTTTAACTCAACTCGACTCGATCGAACGTTCACCCCTACTGAAAACAACAAAAGCACTACGTGATGAAATATGTGTTGTATATTTCTTCACCTTTCTCATTTAAATCACCCTATTCCAGCTCACGTCTTGTTAAGTGCTATAAATATTCAGGGAAACCAAACTTGAACGAATAAGGTAATATTTGTTTGTGTTTGTATTCATTCATTTAGGGTTCGCCAACAATCTTTTGTTACCCTTTTATTTGCAAGCCAAATAAAATTGGTAGAATTATGCCACCTTCACCAATATTTAAAATGTGAAAGGAAAAGAGTAATTGAGTAAACAAGCTTACAAATGAGTTGATAAACGAGTTTGAGTTGATAAACGAGTTTGTTTTTAGATATAAATAAAATAAACACACTTCCATTTATATTCGTCAGTTCGTCAACGAAACATATGTGATTTCATATCATGTCTAAAAACTTGATGAGTACTCAATACTCTCCTCTTTGAAAACAAAATGATCTTAAACAAGGTTAGTCGGGTTAATCAAAATAAACTTTGAAACCGTAGCAGGAAGCTTAATGCCCATATACTAAGAAGCCCAACTTGTTGGTCGAGGAAAGACTTGAATCTCTACGGGTGTGGCTCCTTCGCTTCTTGCTCCAACTCTACGAAAATATAAACAAAACTAAAGTAATTAATATCTATAAAATTCAAACGATTAGTAGAATTGAACAACATTAATATGGTGTATATAGATTATGTTCGGGTGCAGAGAAGATTTTAAGTCAAATTATGGCTTACCTTCAATATGGTCCATATCGGTAATAGATGTGGGTAAGTTCCCTTCGAACCTTGATGATGGCCAGCAAAGCTATTCGTTTGTGCTTCAATGGAGGTGGGGCAGACTCATGGAGCTTTATCATCTCACAATATGCCGTGTAAACTTCAACCGGAAAAGCTGTGGCTTTCTTGTCAAGAATGATGCAAGCAATCATCGAGATTTCCGTGATGAAACAGAGCCTTCCCCATTGAAACAACAGCAAGAGCCAATCTGTTTGGGCGGCTACGATTTCGGCACGGACTCAGAACCAATGCCCCAACACTTGAGGACCTCGTCCCAGTTTCCACACTCATCACCTCTTACTGCGATCCTCAGCACTGACACCCATGTTCTTTACAAACTCAAGGACTTTAACAGCCGTATCAGGAAGCACTATGTCCATGTCATCAGATTTTTCTACACGAACAAAAGAATAACCTAACAATTGAAAAGCCATGGCAGCCGGTAGTGAAAGCTCACCATATTCACGCAATGAATTGAGTGCTTTCACAGCGAAAGGGGAAAACTTCTTCGGGTTTGCGTCCAATCTTCAACGCGGCAATCCCAAGCTCTCTCTTGTCAAAACACCCTTCCATGGCTTACATCTCTTCGAACAAACTGATCATCTCTTCAGTGGTTTTAGCAGCTTCGAAATGGGCTTGTTCGGAATGGCTCAGGGGTTTTCGCAGGGGACGCAATCAGCCGATGGTCGGTTGAGTGAATCGGTGACTGTTGAAATTTAGAGAGCGGCGGAAGAAACCCTAACAATTAGGAAAAAAAGATACAAATAAAAAAGAAAAGAAATGTAGGCCGAGAGAAATTCTCAATGACTGCACGGCCTGGGCCTCATGCCCATTTTTATATAACCTATTTGACCAAACAAAATATGGTTATTGTTTAACCAATTTGTTACAAAGTGTGCCTCATAAGTCAAACTAATTACCAGGCTAAACCACCCTAACAACTTGTCAAAACCGTATCACAAAGTCCCAATATTTCCCCCGCTCCTTCCCCAGACCAGCACCCGCTGCAGCATACAATTACTCGAGAGAATGAACACTCATCTTCTGGCGAAATAACTGAAAATACGCCTTAGACAGGGGTTTCGTAAGTCCATCAGCTGCTTGATGCTCAGCTGGGACATAATTAACTTGAATCTTCTGAGCAGCAACTTTTTTCCGTACAAAGTGTACATCAAGTTCAACGTGTTTAGATCGCGAGTGAAAAACAAGATTTGCAGACATAGAGACGGTACTGGTGTTATTGCTCCATACTATTGGTGTTGGATGACACACGCTCATATCAACCAAGATTGTTTGAATCCAGGTTACTTCAGAAACAACATCAGCAATGCTACGGTACTCAGCTTTTGAAGTTGACCGAGACACTGACTTTTGCTTTTTAGATGCCCATGCCACAAGACAATTATCAATATACACACAGTAGCCTGTTGTGGAGCGTCGATCATCAGGACTGCTCCCCCAATTCGCATCGGCAAAGGCTACTATGTGTCCAACTCCCATATCAGAAGGTGAAAATAACAATCCATAATTAATAGTGCCAACAAGATAGCGAAGAATTTGTTTGACAGGCGTAAGATGATCTTCACAAGGTTTATGCATAAATTGAGCTACCCGATGCACACTAAACGAGATATCGGGCCGCGTGTGACACACGTACAACAGAGCCCCAACAATACTACGATAAGTAAACGGATCAGCAAGAACACTATCAACATTTTGAACAAGATTCAAAGAAGATACCATAGGAGTAGGGGAAGACTTAGCCTGAGTCATTTTGGTCTTTTCAAGCAGTTCAAGAATGTACTGCCTTTGAGAGAGAAACAAGGAATCACCAACACGACGAACAACAATGCCAAGGAAGAATGATAGATCACCGAGATCCTTGAGAGAAAACTCGGAATGTAGTTGACATATGACCTCCTCAACAATATCAGCAGAAGATCCTGTGACGATTATATCGTCAACATACACTAGAAGGTATATTCGAGCACCACCTTCAATACGAACAAAGAGTGAAGTGTTAGCAGCAGATTCCTTGAAGCCAAGACTAACAAGATAGTCGTGCAATTTTGTGTACCAATTGCGAGGAGCTTGTCGCAATCCATACAAAGCTTTCTTGAGTAAACACACAAGACTTGAGCCATCAGCAGCCTTAATCTCAAAACCGGGAGGCTGTTGCATATACACCTCCTCATCCAACCCACCATTTAGGAACACATTATTGATGTCGACCTGTCGAAGCACCCATTTATTCGACACTGACAGTGACAACAGAATGTTCAACGTAAAAAATCGAACCACCGAACTGAATGTATCATTGAAGTCCTGACCCGGCACTTGAGAGAAGCCTTTCGCAACCAGTCGGACCTTGTAGCGAGACACAGAACCATCAGAGTTGTACTTAACTCGGAAGAGCCACTTATATCCGACTGTACGTCACCCTTCAGGCAAAGAAACCAGGGTCCATGTATCATTATTAATAAGAGCATTATACTCAACAAATGCAACTTCTTTCCAATGAGACGAGGCCAGTGCTTGATCAATTGTACGGGGAACATGATCAGGAGTCATCATTGCCGCAAACAGCTTCGGTTTAAAAATGCCCATCTTGCTCCTAGTAAGCATACGATGCACATTGCCAGCACCAGTAGGAGCAGTGGCACCACAACCACTAGATGACTCAGTTGGAACACACGAAGCAGAGATGTTGGGGATTATAGGGTCAGAAGCAAGGGATGGACTTGCTGCAGAGACACGCATAGGCGAGGCATCAGAGGCATGGTCACCAGAGCCATGGTTTGCAAGAGGGGAATCAGGCACAGAGGAGGGAGGGGAGCCATGTGCAGGAGAGGGAGAAGAGTTATGTTTAATAGGTGAAGTGGAGCTATGTTCAGCAGCAGGAACACTCATGGGAGAAGCAGCACCTTCAGCTACTGCTTCAACACTCGAACCAGCAGAGGTGGAGACAACCTCCGAGAAAGACATGGGCACAGGTGGGACATGCAGAGAATGTGAGGTAACCACAGTAGGATTAGATGCTGAATTTGAATTAGAAACACAATCTGAGCTAGACGCTGCAAAGAGGAAAAGACACTCATCAAAGACCACATGTCTAGATAAAACAATTTTGCCTTGAGGAGTAAGACACTTATAACCTTTGTGCTGAGCACTATAACCCATAAAAACCCATGGCTGTGAACGAAACTCCAGCTTATGATTCTGAAAGAGCCTGAGATACAGAAAGCAACGACAACCAAACACACGTAAAAAAGAGTAGTCAGGCTTGGATCCACGTAACTTTTCAAATGGACTTACACCATCAAGGACACGAGTGGGCAAGCGATTTATCAAATGCACAGCTGTAACCAGCGCATGTGACCAAAATTTAAGAGGCAAGGATGCTTGACCCAAAAGTGTAAGAGCAGACTCAATAATATGACGATGTTTACATTCTACGCCCCCATTCTGCTGTGACGTGTGAGGACAAGATAAACGATGCCTAATTCCAGACTCAGCAAGAACATGTGACAAACTTCTAAATTATTCACCCCAGTCACTCTGAATTTCCTTAATGTCAACACCAAACTGAGTTAAAACATACTTATAGAACAATTTAAAAGCATTAACAACTTGAGATTTGTCATTTAATAGGTACAACCAAGTGTGTCTTGTACACGCATCAACAAAAGCAACATAATAAGAATATCCTTCTGACTTAATATGCACAAGACCCCATAAATCTGTAAAAACTAACTGAAAAGGTGTATTATAAATAGTGGATGAATCAGGGAAGGGAAGTTTGTGACTCTTCACTAGTTGACACGCAGTGCACACAACAGAAGGATCAGTATTATTCAATCTAGGGGGAATGGAAACATTACAATCACGCAAGACACTAACAAGAGTGGCATGAGCAGGGTGCCCCAACCTACGATGCCACACAACATACTCAGTATAATTATTCCACTGTAAAGAAGCTTCAACATTATTAACAGAAGGAAACAAACTTTGAAATGAATATAATCCATCACACTCAGACCCACGCAGCAACACATCACCAGTCTGCTCATCTCGAACCACACAGTAGTCAGCATGAAACTCAATGTAAACTCCATTCTCTCTAGCACACTTCGAAACAAACATTAAGTTTTTAGTAATTTGTGGAACCAACAAATGATCACGCAACAGTAAAGTTCGAGTATGAGAATGCACATAAGATAAACCAATTTTAGAAATGTTAAGACCCTTACCGTCACCAACAAGAAGTTTACCTGGACCGGAGAAGTCAGTACCCTAATGAACATTGGAGGCATCAACTGTTACATGATGTGTTGCCCTTGTATCTGCAAACCACTGACCAGAGGCACTAGGAGAGTTGGATGCAGCAACATGAAAGCACTGAGTGCAGCCAGAGCTACTGGGACGTCCCGTATTAGATGAGAGACCACCGCCCGATCTAGGGGAAGAGCCAGAGTTGGACACACCACCCTCATCAAACGCACACACATTAGCAGCAGGGGATCCATCAGAACTTCCAGACTTATAGAGACTCGCAAAAACACCAACAAAGGATTGATCGAAGCGTTTGAAGCACCTATCAGCTAAGTGCCCCATTTTGCCACAAAGTTGGCACTGATAGCAATTACGATTGCGACCATGGCCACCACCCTGCGCCTGTTGACGATATGGTCGTTGTGACTGGTTACCACTGGAATGATCAGTAACAGAGACATTGGAAGACATCTGAGCAGTGAGAGCACTCATTGCCACAGAGTGATCTTGATCAAAGATCCCCTGTTGAGCTTCAACATCAATTAGGATGTTAGTGACAGCATCCACTAAAAGGGACTCACGGCTAGCCGTAATAACTGCAACGAAGGGCTTGTACTCTACTAGAAGCCCACTCAAAATGGTTGCAATTTGCTCAGTCTTCGAAACTGGATTTCCACAAGACGCAAGAGCTCCACAAATCTCCTTGACCTTTGCAATGTACATCCGCATGCTCATATCACCCTTGCGAATGGACCGAAGCTTAAAATGCAGTGTCATGACGGTCGTAGTGGAACGTCTGCTGAAATGATCAGCCAGGATTGACCAGGTCTCAGCTGACGTCTCAGCTTCCACAAAGTGAGTCAACGGATGCGGGCTCATCGTCGACAACAACCACGAGGCAAGGGCTGAATCTTGGACAACAAAGGCTTCATATGCGTCATTCTCCACTTCAGATCCATCAGTCCGTCGTATCACCTTCGACGGAGCTTTCCGAGCGCCGGTGAGAAAACCTTTAAGTCGATGACTCCGAACGGTGAGAAGGATTTGTTGTTTCCAGATGTGGAAGTTCGTGTCATCAAGTAGAATATTCACCTTTTTGTTGGTGAACGCCTTGCCGGACTGCGGTCGAAGAGTTACCGTCGCCATCACCAAGTCCCAAATCACCAGAGGACGACATCACACCAGAGACGGACGATAGGGAAAGCTACACACGACGAGAGCACAGACACGATCAGGCCACCACAGATCGGAGCTAACAAACCACCACATGAACCGTTCCGGCGAATGATACCATGTTGAAATTCAGAGAGGAAACCCTAACAATTAGGGAAAAAAGATACAAATCAAAAAGAAAAGAAATGTAGGCCGAGAGAAATTCTCAATGACTGCACGGCCTGGGCCTCATGCCCATTTTTATATAGCCCATTGACCAAACAGAATATGGTTATTGTTTAACCAATCTGTTACAAAGTGGGCCTCACAAGTCAAACTAATTACCAGGCTAAACCACCCTAACAACTTGTCAAAACCGTATCACAAAGTCCCAATAGTGACGGAAAAGAGAACGTCGATTGAGAGTAATATCTTGAGAGGTGAGGAGCGGCTAACCTCAAACTCCGGCGGTTCAAGCTTGAAAAGAGCAAAATTGAGACCTTCTTCATCTCAGAATTTGACAAGTTTTTCGGCGAATTTTGCGAGATCCCAACTTTTTTTTTTTCGTTAAAATTTCACTTCCGTTACATACCTTTCCTGCTTTAGCCCCTCCGTTAAATCCTTAACATATTCACTGACATGACTTATTTTTTAATTTTTCGAACGTGTCCCAACGCTGTCCAAATTTCATGTAATCAAAATCAATAACATGATAGACAGAGATTCCTTGGATCAGCAAAGTAGACCTTCATCATTCCATCAAATCCTTCTTGAATCCAGTTTACCTTGTTGGATCAAGAGACGTACATATTTGAGGCGGTCGTCTTCCAATTTACCTTTCTGGATCAAGAGACTTGCATATTTGAGGACAATGTGCGATGATTCGGTCTCGGAATCCATCTCCCAACTCAATCTGTCTTCGTCGTCGTCATCCAATTTACCTTCTTGGATCCCATCCAAATCCTTTCCAGCAAAAGGATAAGAGGAACTGCATAAACCTGCCGGTAAACACAAGATTAACAAGTCAGCTCAACTATATTCTTAAGAAACCGGTAGGGAAATGGAGAATTAACATCAATCCGGCCAACCATAGTTAGCATTGAACAACTAAATTATAAAATATTAGTAGATGCGAAATTAGATCATCCGTAAAATAATTAAATAAGCCATAAACCTTAAATATAGTCCAAACCTCTATTGACAATCATTCTGTTTCTACCAGGGATTTCTGAATTGGTACGCACCATCTGTATATAGTTTAGTGATAAATCAACAACACAAACATTAGTTTAAAAAAATCGTATTACCTTTATCGAATTAGATTTCATGTAAGTAAGATTTTGTGTTCTAATCTTGATAACATTTGTCCAAACCGAAAGACACCAAAATAATGCTTGAAAATCTGTAACGAGCAAAACCGAAAGAAATCAATATTAAAAATATTTTAGTTTATTAATTAGAATACAATTCCATACCTTTGAAAGAAAGCGATGTGCTTGGGTGCTGTGGTTTTCTGTATTCTTTGTTTGCAGTGAATTTATAGGGGAGGTAGAGGTTAGGGTTTCTATATTAGATTGATTTCTTTTTAAGCCCTAAAATTCCAACCCTGATTCCGGGTTCATATTAACTTTTGTTCTGAAAATGCTCAAAATTAGATTAAAAACCAACTGTTAATTGGACTTAAGCCACAAATTCAAATGGTCTTAATGATAATGAAACAAAAATCCATTCGGATTTCGGACAGGGACAGGAGATGTTACATAAGTCGTAGGAACGAGAATGATACGTTGACTCCAGGCAATGAGGAAGAACAAGATTAGCTATTTGACAGGGAACTGGAGATCGGAATGGGTAACTTTTTGGCATGCCAAAATTCAAATGCACCCACGAAGGAGTTAAAATTTGAAAGAAAAAAAAAGAGAACGTGCCAAAACGCATATATATGAACTGAGTGCCATCTACAAATTATAAAGAAAACAAACACTAAACACTGCAAATATTCTCTATGTTTTTTTTTATCATGTTGTCTCCCACCTATATTGCACCGGTAAAAATAATAATTTTTTTCTTTGACTAAAATAATCAATTCAATTTCCGAAGTTGGTTAAAATTCAATTTAACCACTTTGTCATGTCATTATTGACACGTAGCTGTCATAACAGCATAGTAAATCACCACATTAAAATTATAATGGTTAATGTCGATCAAAAGTCAAAAGTGATAAAATTGAAGATTCATTGGTGCAAGTAAAAGTAGAGATTATTTATTTAAGTTTACTTCAGAGACAAACTTACCGCTTAGACTAAAAAACATTAGTTATTATTTTTTTGGTTAAAGGGGTACTTTTGCTCTTGAGTTCGACCCAAAAATACAATTTCGCCCCTCGTCGAAAAGTGCACTCAATGTAGCCCTCCAGTCCATGAAATCGATCAAATTGGCCCTTTGACCGACGTTGACCGTTACAGTGCTGACGTGACAGTTAACGGGGATGACGTGGCAGTCCATGATGCTGGCGTGGTGGTCAATGATGCTGACGTGGCAGTACACGTGGGATGATGACATGGCAGAAGGGGCTGAATTGATTATTTTAACCGAATTCAAGGGCATAATTGATTTTTTTCCTGAGTTTAGGGGCAAAATTAAAAGTTCGATAACTTATTTAATCTTTAAGCTAAAAAATAAAAACTATTAATATTTAAATATTCATAAAATATTTAAAAAATAAAAATACCATAATGAATTAAATATAAGTAAAAACATTAAAGTTATAAATATAAAAAATTAAAAAATATTTATAAACCATTAGCGAATCTTTCGATTGTTTCTCGTTATGCTACGCGTACTAATGTTTCTTGAACATATTTTCAATTGAGACATCCTTGTATCAAAATTCTCTTTCATTTCTGTACATCAAATATTAATGAGCATCAATTTGATGTAAAAGAGCGGGAAAAAAATTGAATTCTATTGTTACTCTAGTACAATGTTGATTCAACTAAAAAAATATAACGAATAGTAATACTCAAAATGATGAAGTCGATTTTTTTTCCGATAAAAGTGTTTAATTTTTTAATAATTTATAAAAAAAATTATTAAGTTTTTAGATTAAATTTTATCTTTTTTAATTCATAATATATTTTAATTGTTTATATAATTTTTATTTTCAGTAACTTTTAGAATATTTTATTTATTTTTATTAACTTTATGAATTTTTATAAAATAAATTGAAGAATATTTTGATCTTCTGTAAGAGTCTTCACTTTGTTTTTTTTAAATTATTCTCACTTAATAAATTTATTTATCTAGTTTTAATATTTTAAAATTTTAATAATTTCATAAATTCTTATTTTTCAACTTAAATATTAAATAAGTTATCGAACTTTTAATTAAAATCAATTATGCCCCTAAACTCAGAAAAAAAAATCAAGTATGCCCTCGAATTCAGTTAAAATAATCAATTCAGCCCCTCCTGCCACGTCATCATCCCACGTGTACTGCCACATCAGCATCGTTGACCGCCACGTCATCATCATGGATTGCCACGTCATCACTGTTAACTGCCACGTCAGCACCGTAACGGTCAACGTCGGTCAAAGGGTCAATTTGATCGATTTCATGAACTGGAGGGCCACATTGAGTGCACTTTTCGGCGAGGGGCGAAATTGCATTTTTGGGTCGAACTCAGGGGCAAAAGTACCCCTTTAGCCTTATTTTTTTAGTAGTATAAAAGTATCCGTTATTGTTTTTATATCAGAAAAAAGTAAGGTTTTAATGAAATTATTTAGCAGTTACTAGTTTTGGTGAGTTTCACGTGGCAAAGTGAAAGAACAAGAGCTTGAAAGGTTCGGAAGAACAAGATTATGAGGTGTTTGACAAATGGCTGATAGCTGGTTGTTGATTGCAATAGTTAGTTTTGACCAGCTGATTTTATTAGTTGATTTGATAAATTAGTTTGATTAACTATTATATAAAAGTGTTTGGTAAATTTTAACTGAATTTTTTTTTGCTCAGCAATCAATTTATTTTATTTTATTAAAGACCAAAATTGGACGTCTCCTTAAAAACCTCCATAATCAATTTATTTAACTGATAGTTGATAGTTAATATATGTAAAATGAAAAATAAGGGTATAATACATTTAATTGTTAAGTACATATATATTTTATAATACTTTATTAGAATGAAATTATTCAGATAAAATACTTTTTACAAGGAATTAAAAAATTCTTTAAGAAAATTAGTGAATATTTTTAAAAATTTTGACCATGTTGTAGTTTGGTTTCGTTGAAAATTAGTGAATACTTTAGTCTTTATGGCAAGAGCATAATTATGAAATAACAAGGTCAAGTACGTCATTTAACATTTTATTTTGCAAATCAACTCTTTCATTAAAATACAAACGATGATTTAACAAGATTTGATACAATGATAGTTTTAGTCCATAAAACTTATATAGTCTACCAATTTAGTCCTAACTCAATAAATTTAACCCTTAATATTTAAAAAAAAACATCAATTTAGTCATTTTCTTCTCCCAAATCGCATGTATACCCTCGTTAACACCATCGTACTTTATTTAAAATCATTAATTAATCTAACACACAAATTTATAAATGTAAATATATTTATAATTATTTTAATGTTATATTTGTAATTAGTATCTACAATAAAACTAAACTCATTAAAATTTATTTAAAATGTAGGTTTTTCTCTCAACTTTAGTTGTGAAGCCATGCTTTCTCTTTTATTTTTATTTTCTACTCGGCCGTCGGCGGCAGCACCAGCCTTAGTGATGGTATCTACTGCCGATATTCTTTTCCCTTACTTTCTTATACCTTGTTTTTACTTTTATATTTAGTTGGGTTTTTTTTTTCGATTTTAAATTAGAATTTCGTTGTTTCGGATTTCTACTTCTCGCACATATTGTTGCGCTTATTTTCTCTTTCTTTGTGGCATTCTTTTCCTCTACCTTGTAGCACGTCTCTGCCTTATGACACGCTATTCGTCTACCATTGCGGTAGATTTGCGTTTGTGTAGAGTTTCTTACAACGCTCAGTTCTGATGTGCGATTTTTGGTGGTCGTTCAGTAGTTTGATCCCCTATTGTGGTTGTTTGTCGATGCATTCAGATCTACTTATCAAAGTAACCTGCAAGACTGTTGGTTTCGCATCAAGCGTCTAGAGAATTCACTTTATATGTTGTGTGTTGATAACTCTCTGGCCTTTTGTCGTTCAATTGAGCCTATGCTTATCCATTTGAGCAACAGTGAGAGCATCCTCTACTGGCGTGACTAAGTTTTCCCTTTTTCGAGAAGGAGGAGAGTTCTTTTATCTTTTTATTTTTTCAGTTTGTTGTTATTGGCTATGAATATTTTCTTGTTTAAATCTCTTTGTTTGACTCTCTTTCTAAGTAATAAAAGTTACTTGATATTATCTTTAAAAAATATTTATGAAAACCTTCACTTTCAGTTATTGCTACCCTGTAATATTCTACAAAAGGTAAGGTTTTCGTATTATCATACAATTTTTTTAGTAATTTTATATTTTTGAGTGACTTCATTGTTTTTCTTTTTATTTTAAATTAAGCTAATAATTAAAATTGTTAAGTTACTAAATTTTTATTATTAAACAGATTTTTTAAATTCTTAGCAATTATGTACATTCTCATTAAAAAATTGAATAATTTTTTACAATAATTTTAATTTTTTTGTTCTTTAATTTACTAATTGTTAAAAACTATAAAAATTAAAAAAACTTATTCGATAACTTACTATCTTCTCCCGCCTGCACTTGTAAAAAGAGTAAAAAAAACCCTTTTGACCAACGAAAATCAAATGTTTTGTTGCCAATTTACTTACAAAGAATGTTTGTTATACAAAAGGTTTTGTTGCTAGTAACGCTAATGTGAAAAGGGTTTTTGAGCTCTAAGGAAGGAGACGGGTTGGAACCTGATGTTGCTTTGGTTCCATAGAAAGTTGGGTAAGATACCTATATCATCACTCAACTTTGCTCTATGACATATTTTGGTCACTGAACTTTCAAAACGACTAATTTACTCACTGAATTTTTTTTTGACTTATTTTGATCATTCTGAATTATTTTATTAAAATTTTAGTATGACGTGACATATTTTATTATTATTAAATATAAAAAATAATTTAAAATAAAATAAATTATATTTTATTTATTATTAGATACAAAAATTAAAAAAAAAACCCAAACACCTAAATCCTCTCTCACCTTCACTGGCGTCACCACCCTTACCGGCGTCGCCACCCATTCACCCTCGCAGAAAAACTAGAAGATCAACACTCTTGGCTTTTCATCGTTCACTCATTAAACTCATCGTTATTCAGTCATTGCCAACCTTCGCCATCGGTTCATTCATTCCCCATCCTCAATTGAGACCATCACCAAAATGTTCACCACCATCACGCCACTGTCACCCTACCCATTCAACCCCACCGACTCACATTGCCAAAAAAAAATAATTTACCCATTCAATCCCATCTCTCGATTCCCCTCTTCATCACTCAAGTCGATAACCATCATCACCCCTACTGTAACCCATAAACAACAACACCATTACCTCTCATTTCATTCTCTAACACCATTACTTAAACCCACTATTGAAACCTTCTTTACCTTCACTGCCTTAACTAAAGCCCAAATCAAAATAACATCAAGCATTAAACCCCAGAAACAGAGAAATCAACACCAAAAAGGGGATAATTTTTTTTTAAATCTTTGATGGGCGATTTTTTGAAGATCACATAACTCATCTGTCAGTAGAGTTTGTTCGAGACTCACTAGGGAATGCGAGGAGCACTCCCTTTCCTTCTCATAAAATCCCCCTTTCCCTCCCCTTTAGGTAGGATTATGTCACGATGGAAGGAAAGACAGAGAAATCGATTGAATTAGGGCTCGGAATTGGGGAAAAAGGGGTAAAAGCAAACGACAGCGTATTGAGTGAAAATATTAATACAAGCAACGGCAGCGTTTTGAAGATACCCGTTGCTGAGGAAAACGACGCCGTAGCACTTGAGGCCCCTAGAACAGACACGTGAGCCGCAATCTTCCCTGGCAGGCCGTTGGAGAGAATATCGCAGGGAATGACAGCTGTCCTGCAGGCATTGTTGTGTGTGTGTGCAGCTTTATTACCGTTGTAATCAGCAACCTTTTCTTTTATGCATATTCTGATGTAAACACTGCTTTTTCTCTGAAATCTACTCTTCTATTTCTGAAATCCCCTTCTTTTCTGCTACTTTTGTTATCAATTTGCTGGGAACATCACAATTGGTATCTAGAGCCTACCTCGATCCCTGCAAATTTTGGAAAACACAAAAAACATCACCAAATGGCACCCTCAGATGAACCCACAAACATTCAAAAGACACTCACAGCCATTGAAAACAGACTCAAGGAACTAGAAAATGAAGAAAAAGAACCTCGATGGTGGGTCAAGCACAGAGAAACTTCAGAATCGAGAATCACTACACTCGAATCTCGCATGGATGTCACTCAAGGGTATTTGGAGAGGATCCTGGAAGCTGTGCAAAGGCAAGAACCTCCAACACCTGTGTCAAACAAAGGTCAACCAGAAAACACCTGTAAGTCATCTCCCACTATTACCATCCTTGATGAAAAATAAAGATTCACATACAAACCCTCTGGACCTGGAATTCTGTCATCTCAACCAGAAACCTCAACCCTCTATAACCAGAAACTCAAAATGAAAATGGACACCCCCCATGGATAACAACCCAAACCTCAACAACCCAAACCTTAACAACCCAAACCTGGAAAACCAGAACTTTTCCCAAAACACAAACAATCCTAAAGGAAGCTACTTTAAACCTAAACTCGACCTCCACATGTTCAATGGCAGCAACCCAAGAGGTTGTATAAAAAGATGTCAGAAATATTTTACCCTACTTGAAATACCTGAAGAACAAAAAATGGATCTGGTAGCCATGCACCTTGAGGGAAAGGCTGAAACTTGGTTCGATGGGTACATTATGCAGAAGCATAGGCTTACATGGCATGAGTTCACAGCAGATCTATGCCATAGGTTCTGTGACAAAGCTTACACTGATGTAATCGAGGAGTTTAACAAGTTGGTGCAAAAATCTTCTGTGGAAGATTACCAAGAGAGGTTCGAAGAGCTGAAACCATACCTCTTGCAACAGAACCCAACACTAGGGGAAGATTATTTTGTATCTAGCTTCCTAAGTGGGTTAAGAGAAGAGCTCAAGCATAGGGTGAAGGTACATCGACCAAGTTGTCTGAATGAAGCATATAGACTAACAAAGTTACATGAACTCTCCCTAGAGGTTGAATCCATGAAGCTCAAACCCAAACCCTATACCTACACTCAACAATCACCTACCCAAAGAACCTGGAATCCCTCTCCTACACTTCCACCCAAACCTATAACCCAAAATAGCACCAAACAAGCTCTGGTTGACTACAGAAGGACCCACAACCTGTGTTTCAAATGTGGTGACAATTTTGCAATGAGTTTTAGCTTTGATATAACCGCAAGAAAATCTTAAATCTAATTTAACCTTATTTGTCAAACAACCCTAAAGTTTAATTAATGCTTGAACAATGTTGTTTTGAGCATCAATAGCCACATCTAAATGACATCATTTTGGCCACGTTTACAAGTTTAATGATTCAATTTGAATTAATATAAGAAGTATGAGATTATGAATAAGAAAAATATGAATAATTTTTTTTCAAATGTTATTATTTTTAAATATCACAATATATTGGACTAATAATTTATTAGCATGTAACATTCGACCCACAAGTTTAAAAATTAACAAATATTGCTATTGGATTTTATTACACTCTTTGCGTGAGTGAAAATACTATATATATATATATATAAAGATTTATAAAAAAATATTCAACCATCAGTAAGTAGTAAGTTGTTTATTTAAAGACAAAATAAATAATAAAAAATAGTAAAAGTACCCATCATTTTTTTCTTTCTATTGTGCCCTTAGCGATGTTATCACATCAACAAAAAAATGTTGATTGTTAGTTCACCGTCAATTAACCGTCCAAAAAGTACTTATTTGAAAGAAAAAACCTAAAAATTTAAGATTTAAGTTGCCAAAATTTTTTTAAGGACACAATTGAAAAAGGTGAAAAATGTTGAAAGATTTTTTTTTTTGCGGTTATATCAAAGCTAAAACCCATTGCAATCACGCTCACGCCGAATATCAAGTTTGGAAAGCCAATTATCTGCGATTATTTAATATATATTACATTGTCTAGAAGAGAATTTAGATTCAAATTTAATATGAAAAATAATCATGAACCCAATTATAGACCTTAACATAAACATTAATATATATATATATATATTATGAGTTAAAAGACTAAAATTTGAGCAGCTTTGTCTACAAAGTGTATGTTTTATCAAAGAATTAAAATAAGTATAAAAATGTATTGTAAAAATTTTAGGGTTTACTGAGTTTGGTGATTTGGGGAATTTGGAAATCAGATGAGAGAATACGAAACAAAGATTTTACTTTTATTAAATGGAAACAGAAAATACAAAAGTGTTTATTTACAGAACATGTCACTCATTTATATAGTACATTGTAACTTAAATAACTAACTCTCAATTCTTGCCAACTCATCAAGATTATACAACTACTTATAACAAACTCTAATAGCCCCCCTCAAGTTGGAGCATATATATTAAGTATGCCCAACTTGGATATAGCTTGAGAAAAAGATGAAGGATGTAAGGCTTTTGTAAAACAATATGTCAATTGATGCTGTGTAGAGACTGGAAGGAGTGTTATCAGCCCTTGATGAAGCTTCTCTCTAATGAGATGACAATCAATCTTAATATGTTTAGTTCTTTCATGCATCACTGGATTTTCTGCAATTCGAATAGCAGACAAGTTATCGCAGTAGAGGTTAGCAGGAGAAACATTACTAATTTGAAGATCAGAAAGCAAATATTGAATTCATTGTATTTCACAAGAAACCGAAGTAAGTGCACGGTATTCTGATTCACTTGAAGATCGTGAGATTGTCTGCTGCTTCTTTGAACGCCAGGAAATAAGAACTGTGCCTAGAAAGATACAAAAACAGTGACTGAACGTCTCGAATCTGGGCAGGAGGCCCAATCAGAGTCACAAAAAGTATTTATTTTGATAGGATTATCACTAGAAAAGAAAATATCTTGACCAGGTGAACCTTTTAGATATCTTAAGGTTCTATGTGCAGCTTGTAAATGGATATCAGTAGGGGAAGAAAGAAATTGAGAAAGGTGATGCACATCAAAAGATATGTCAGGTCTGGTGTTGGTTAGATATAGCAACTTACCTATCAATCTTCTATATGAAGTAATATCATCTAGAAGAATTCCATCAGTTTTGGAAAGCTTTGTCTTAGCAAGTAAGGGTGTAGAAACATGTTTAGAATGCAAAAAACCAGTTTCAGTGAGTAAATCTAGTATATATTTTCTTTGACAAAGAAATATACCCTTATCAGATCTTGCTACCTCTAGACCTAAAAAGTATTTTAAAGGTCCTAGATCTTTAATCTTAAAGCATTCATGTAGAAAAGTTTAACATTAGATATTTCATTTTCATTTGGACTAGTCAATATTATATCATCTACATATACTGCAAGAGCAATAAAACTAGACCCAGTTCTTTTGATAAAAATAGAAATATCAGCAGAGGCTTGCTTAAATCCTTGTTGAATCAAAGCTGAAACAAGTCTTTCATTCCATTGACGACTAGCTTGTTTAAGACCATACAAGCTTTTGGTTAATTTACAAACTAAACCTGGTTTATCAGTTTTATAGCCAGGTGGCAAATCCATATATACTTCTTCAGCAAGAAAACCATGCAGAAAAGCATTATTTATATCCAACTGGTGTAAATGCCATTTATTGGATGCAGCAACAGCTAAAAGAGTCCTTATTGTAGTTATCCTAGCAACAAGACTAAAAGTATAAAAAAGTCTACCCCAGGTTGTTGTGTATACCCTTTTGCTACAAGTCTAGCTTTGTAACGTTCTAGGTTCCATCAGAATTAAGTTTTGTTCTAAAAACCCATTTACACCATATAGTAGATTTACCAGGAGAAAGGGAGACTAATTCCCAAGTTTTATTCAGTTCTAATGCCTTAATCTCTTCATCCATAGAAGTTTGCCAACAATTATGTTTACTACCTTGAGTGAAAGTTTTAGGTTCAGCAAGGATATCAACATTATTAATGTAATGATTGTAGCTAGTAGACAAAGCATCATAAGATATCACATTACTGATAGTATGAGAGGAAGTTCTAGAACCTGGTACATTCACCTGATAATCTTTGAACTTAGAGGGCAAGCAAATATTTCTTTTGGGTCTGGAAACCTCAACAGTAGGATGATGATGATGTTTTAAAACTTTAGGAACATATATGGAAGGAGCAGAATGTTGAGACTTATTCATTCTAGATGCAGATTCAGAAATATCACTCAAATTAGTTTCAGAATTATCATTTAAATGTTGTTCAACATTAATATCCTCTTCAAAATCTTCAGTATTAGCAGATGTTGGAAAAACAATTGAATTAGGAGAATTAGAAGAGGAAGTACCAGATGTTTTAAAATGAAATTGAGATTCATTAAAAAACACATCTCTAGATATAAAAACAGACTTAGAATTAATATCATATAGTCTGAAACCTTTAACATTCCTAGGATAACCAATGAAAATGCATTTTACAGTTCTAGGATCCATTTTAGTCTTTGGTTTAGGAAGAACAGATGCATAAGCAGTGCAACCAAAGATTTTTAAGTTATCTAGCTTAGGAGAAGTATCATACAAGATATGATGATGACTTTTATTTTGTAAAATGGGAGTAGGTGTAACATTAATTAAGTAAGCAGCATGAATAACACAGTCAAGCCAAAAAAAACAAAGGTAATCCTGCTTGAATTCTTAAGGACCTAGCTACTGAAAGAAGATGCTGATATTTTCTTTCTACAATGCTATTCTGCTGAGGAGTATAAACACAAGATTGCTGATGAACAACCCCTTTTGCTTTGAAAAAATCATTTAGTTCAAATTCTTTAGCATTATCAGTTCTTAAACACTTTATATGTTTTGAAAACTGTGTTTCAACAAAATTAAAAAAATCAATAATCACATTTTTGACTTCAGATTTAAACTTTAAAGGAAAAACCCAAACAAACCTACTTTTGTCATCTACTAAAGTCAAAAAATAAGTATGACCATAAAGACTTTGAACAGGGAAAGGACCCCATACATCAGCATGCAACAGATCAAAAACAGAATCAGAAGAAGACATGCTAATAGGAAAAGGTAGGCGTTTCTGTTTAGCAAGATGACATGTTTCACAAATAAAATTAGTAGGAAAAGAGATATCTTTATTTATGTCAAAGAATTTCATCCTTTTTACAGAGGGATGTCCTAATCTTGAATGCCAAAGATTAAAACTTTCAACAGCAGACATGCAAACACAATTGGAAAGATCAGAAAAAATAGAAACATAATTAGAAACATAGTTACTTGAAGCAATAGCATCAAGCTGATACAATCCACTGATATTCCTAGCTATACCAATCATCTTCCATGTTGTTGTATCCTGAATGGAACAAAAATCAGAAGAAAAGGAACAGAAAAGAGAAGATTTAGTCAGTTGAGAAATAGATATGATATTAAATGCAAAACCAGAAATGAAAAACACATTATTTAATGTTAAAAAATCATTAATTTTGACTTTGCCTATATGAGTAACTTTAACAACAGAATTATTAGGTAATTTTATAAACCTATTATTAACAGAAACAAAAGAATAAAAAATTTCAAGATTGCTACAGATATGATCTGTAGCTCCTGAATCTAAGATCCAGGAAGAATTAATAGAAGTGGAAGAACAACACACTTGATTAATACCTGCCTCACCAGAAGAAATGCCAAAAGCAGAAGAAAGAGCATTGATCTTTGAATCAATGAGAGATGAACTCTGAACAGGAGGATTTGAAGTAGACAAAGATCTATCTTGCAACATGTTCATAAGATTCTCATACTGTTGCTTAGAGAAAATGATAGGAGAACCAACATCCATATTATGCTTAACAGACTCATCATCCACAGAATGTCCTATCTGGTTAATCCTACTAGATTTACTTCGAGACTTATATCCAGGTGGGAAACCATGTTTCCGATAGCATTTTTCCACTGTGTGTCCATATAAACCACAGAAGGTACATAGAGGCCTTTTAGAAGAACCAACACTAACAAATTTCTTATTAGCAACCCTAGAATCAGATTTAGACTCAGCTATTTTCCCAGAATGCCTTTCAGCTAACATCACATTAGACTTAAGATTAGGTACAGATCCTAAAGAACGCTCATGCTGAAGAACTAGGGCAAAAACATCACTAATTTTCGGGAAAGGTTTCATCATAAGACACTGGACTTAGGAATCGAAAAAGAATCATTTAACCCACGAAGAAATCGAAGCAAAAAATCCTGATTTCTGTACTTAACAGCATCACAATCACAGGTCTTAAGAGGCCTAAAATTACAAATCTCATCCCAAACGACCTTAAGCTGTGTGTAATAAGAAGTTACAGAATTGTTACCTTGCTGTAAAGAATAGAATTCTTGAAGCAAATCGGAAACTCTCACCAGATCTCCCTGATTGAATCTATCGAAAAGATCTTTCCAGAGGTCGTAGGCCGTATCGAACCACAACACGCTTTGGGCTATCTCAGGAATCAAAGCACGCTGCAACCATGACAACACCAAATTGTTGCACTTGACCCAAGCTCTGTATTTGCCTGAATCTTGAACAAGTTCTTGAATCGAGCCATCGACAAAACTCCACTTATTCTTGGAGATGAGCGACATACGCATAGACCGAGCCCAGCTGTGGTAATTTCCTCCGTCGAGCAAAGAAGAGGTAAGCACAAGGGCATGGTTTTCGTTGGGGTGAATATAGTATTCACTGGATGGGTTATCGGTGCGGAAGAAGAGACCGTCGGCGGAAGAACCGTCGGCCGAAGAGGAATCAATTGATACCATGTAGAAATTCTAGGGTTTACCGAGTTTGGTGATTTGGGGAATTTGGGAATCAGATGAGAGAATACGAAACAAAGATTTTACTTTTATTAAATGGAAACAGAAAATACAGAAGTGTTTATTTACAGAACATGTCACTCATTTATATAGTACATTGTAACTTAAATAACTAACTCTCAATTCTTGCCAACTCATCAAGATTATACAACTACTTATAACAAACTCTAATATGTACTACCTTATAATCATCGTAAGACTTTTAAAAATATTTTAATTAAGTTAGAAAAAAATGAGATTTTCTGACATTATTTCGATGGCTTTTAAAAGAAAAATCACAACAAATTTGATTTAGCATTTATAAAAGGGTTATATTATGATACACAAACTCAAATTTATTGTTAGGCTTTAGGGCTTAATGTGTAGGGTAGAGTTTAGGGTTTAATGTATAAGTTTCAGGGTGCTAGAGTTTAGGATTTAGGTTTTAAAGTTTATGGAATGATTGTGTAATTTTTTTTATATAGCTTGTGTATAAAATATAACTCTTATAAAATTATTACAATATTTGATTAAAAAAACTAATGTAGCTCTGAAGGACAATTAAGAAGAATCCAATGACGGAACATGACATTCAATTTTGAGAGGGGAAACTAGAGTACTTTTAATAGATTAAATGTATAAAATACAAAATTTCGACGATGAATTTTTTCATTGTTTTCCTTTAATATATAAATACATATTATTGAAAAAAATTAAAAATATAATTAAAAATATTCAAATATTTGAAGGGGTCCAATGAAAGTTTTAAAACTTTAAAAAAAAAAATCAAATAATGATCTTCAAATAACCTCATTGTATTTTTAGAAAATGTAAAGAACCAAATAATAAATTTTCAAATTTTTAGAGGTTGTGACTCTACTAGTCCCACTAATTTTAGCCCTTGACAGCATCAATAATAATTAATAACTTCCCTACCCCTCTTTCAAAATAATAAAAATTATTAATCCCTCAACTCCTTTATCTAATCACTCATCCTTTTAATTAATGGAAATTACTATTGATCAAACCAGCAAATTAGACATCGACGTACAATTTCAATATCGTCCAATGGACAATAGATCTAATCGAATTGCCCCATATATGCACGTTGCTCCACAGGGCATTCACATGCTTACTTAAACCATGGTGAGATGACTTCTCTTTAGATTTTATACAGAAAAAATTATTTTACCACCGTTTTAAATTTATAAAAATAACTATAATTGTTTGAGTAGATTTCGTGAAAAATCAGTCTAAGAAAAAAAAAGAGAATACGAATGTTTTGATATTAATTTTATTGTGAAAAGTGATCGGTGACAGACAACAATTAGTTGGCAACAATTGTCGAAATATTCAGTGACAAAATCGATACAACCCTAAAGTTTAATTAGTGCTTGAAACCACTTTGTTTTGAGCATTAATAGCCACATCTAAATGACGTCATTTTGACCACGTTAACAAGTTTAATTATTCGATTTAAATTAATATATATATATATATTAAAATTCTAATTAAATTTGAATTGAGATTATATATATTAATATAAATATATATTAAAATCTTAATTAAATTCAATTGAGATAATATATATTTAATATATGTATTAAAATCCTACTTAAGTTATATATATATATTTATTGAAATTCTAATTAAAGTTAATTTAGGATTATATATATTAATATATATTGAAATCCTAATATGAGTTGAATTAAGACTTTTAAAGGTTATATAAATACACGAGGAATCTAATAGTCATTCATATATTTTGAAAAAAAATCCTCTAAATATTTTAGAGAGTTTTATGTGCTAATTTCAACTGTGTGAGTTACTCCAAATTTCATCGGATTATTACACCCAAGAGGAAATGTTACGATTTAAAAAGCCCAAAAACAAGAAAGCTTTCCGGAAGAAAGATAAGTTGGATATAGATGGCCTTGAAGCAGAAGCCATCTCGGTGGCATCAAAACCCGAGGAAGATGAAAATCAAGTTTTTAATGATGATTTAGATGATCTTTATAAATCGGTAAAAAAGGTAAGGAGGTTAGCTCTTAAAAAGCAAGAAGAAAAATCAGGTCCGGACGCTATTGCGCTTCTTGCTGCCAGCATTCAAACTAGAGATGATCAAAGCACCTCCACTGGAGAGGCACAAGAAAACAAGATTGTAATCACAGAGATGGATGAGTTTGTATGGGGTCTTCAGCTTGATCAAGGTTTGTTTTCAGAAGCCCATAAGCCCGGCAGTGAAGATGTTTTCATGGATGAGGATGAAGTGCCGGGAGATTCTGAACAAGGTAGAAAAAATGCAGAAAATGAGGTGTGTGGATGGTCGGAAGTAGCTGATGAAAAGCCTGCCGGTGAGGATAAGGATGAGATTGTGCCAGATGAAAACATTCACGAAGTTGCAGTTGGCAAGGGATTATCAGGTGCACTGAAGCTGCTTAAAGATCGAGGAACACTTGAAGAAACTATTGAATGGGGTGGTCGGAACATGGACAAGAAAAAGAGCAAACTTGTTGGCATTATAGATGATAGATTTAAAGATATTCGCATCGAAAGGACAGATGAATTCGGTCGAATTATGACTTCCAAGGAAGCCTACCGAAAAATTTCTTACAAATTTCACGGCAAGGGACCAGGCAAAAAGAAGCAAGAAAAACGGATGAAGCAATATCAGGAAGAATTGAAGCTGAAGCAAATGAAAAATTCAGAAACAGCTTCACTTTCAGTGGAGAGGATGAGGGAAGCTCAAGCTCAGCTAAAAACACCCTACCTTGTCCTTACTGGTCATTTTAAAATGTAAGCTACTTGTTCCCTTGCGTTTCTAAGTTATTTAAGGTTGATGAGTTACAAACAATTCTCTTTATTTGCATACTTTCTATTCTCATTTTTCTCCTTTATATTTTCACTATTATTAATGTTGTTATGATTTTGGTCCAAATTTCGACAAGTACGAGTCCTATGAATAATTATTTTTGTTTTGTTTAAACTGAAACATTCGAAAGAAGGAAATCACTTACTAGGGCTTGTTTGTTTGAAGGAAATCACTTTACGGGACACATTTTCTGAGTTTTCCGGTGTTTGGTTAAACGACTTAGGGATTGAAACTAGGTAAGTCATTATATATTATGACCTTCGAACCTTTCTCCCTCTCGATAAGATTTGATCCTCCGCTTTTCTTTTGCTGAATATTTAACCTTCATCTTCTTCATTAATCTGAAATGGCTTTAAACGTGACTTTGAATCAGCTTGAGCTTCTGTCACTCTTCAAGATCGAGCTTTGCCTTATTGGGTATGAAATGCTTAAATTTCCACTTTCTTAATTAGCTGCTGCTGCTATTTTCACTGCTAAAGCTTGGAGCAAGACTAGTGACTGGTATTCTAACTACTATGTATTTTTTGCTCTTAGGCTATGTTACAAAGAAGTCTGTGTTTGCTTGAGTTGAAAAGACTTGTTTCCAAGCTTCTAATGTTTTTGTCTTTTATAATTTCATTTCAGTATCTAGAAATTCAAAGTGTTGCTGAAAATCGACATTCTAAATAGATGGATGGATCATTTAAGTTCAGCTAGCTTGTAAACAAACATTAAACGGTGTAATTGAGTTTAGGTTAGGATTTATATTTTTTTGTTCAATGGAAGAACACGTATTTCCAATAATTTATTTAAATGAAACTAGAATATAAATGAAGTTAGAACATATCAAGTGATAGAAAGATTGGACGGGGCATGGATTTATGGAGCATACATCAAAGTTTCGATGGCGAGAAGGGATAGGCGTGAGATGTTTTGGCGGAGAAAAAGATATCAAGTACCACATAGTGTGTCTAGGTCGATTGGTAGAGAGAATACTACGAATCCTGGGCCGTTCACAACGGGACAATCCGAAAGCGTGTGATTGGAGTGGTGGATGAAAACAATGTGGACATCCTGCGCTGTAGCGCGATCAGACGAAGAATACGTGCAACAACATTGGCGAAATTGTCTGGTGAGTTTACTAGAGCAAAATTACATGGATTTTCTATTATGAGGATAACATGACCGTTTTTTCTGCTTATGTTTAATGATGTTGAATCTTGAAGGAAATTATTAGAATCAAGAGTTTTGTTGCAATGGTTTGAGATGGTCCAGGAATGGTCTTTGAATATAAAATTGGATAGAGACATGTATGACTGACTGTAGGAGGAATTCCAATTCAGGCTTGGTCGTAGCATACGTTCAGAAATATTGCAGAGGTATGGGGATCCCTCGTGTATATTGATAAAGATACGTATGCATTGACATCGTTTGAATAAAGTTATATTCTGATCGAAACAGATGTGATGAATAGAATTGAGCATGTTGTGGAATTAGTGGTGAATGGGAGGATATATCCGGTGCGTATTCAAGAAATAGAAAGCTTATTTCGGAATGTACAAGGTGAAGAAGTGGAATCGGATGAGAGTGTGAGTGAGGAAAACACATGAAAGAAGGAAGCTCAACATGATGTTCATGATCTAGTCACTGAGATTGGTGTTGATAAGGCACCGATCAAAACTGGCGTGGTGGTTGAGATTGGTCTAGGAGATCCGATGAGTTTCCGAAGTCCGAAAGACCGGTGTTGGATGTTTTGAGTAAGTTCAGGGAATGAGGTCTTCGAGGGTTGAGAAAAATATGGAATAAATCTTTAAACTTCTTTTTAAATATGTAAAAGGTTTTGGTAAAAACAATTTTGGAAAAGTGCTTTCCGAACCGTGACATTTTGGTTGGTGACCAAAATGTAAAGTTTGTAAAAATCTATTTTAGTGACCATTTTGTAAAAGAGTCAAAACATTGAATCTTTAAGGAGCTATCTTGGCTGGGCCAAATAGGTTATTATCCCATTTCATTTTTACTATTCAAATATTTTAAAATAGCTTTTATGATTTAATTAAAACAAGAGTTCATTCAAAATCTTATTTCACGTTAAAAAATGCACTTCCAAGCTTCCTCATCTCCTTTTTTCAACAAAACAACAATTGAGCTTGATTTCCTCAAGGTAAAAGTATTTCCTTGTTAATCTTTAATCTCTAAATAGTTTTCTTACTTTGATTTCTTAAAACCCAAGTCTATTTCATTATTTTCTTCAAGGATTTTTGCCAAACAAGGGGTAATAGCTAGCATTGGGGGTGAGCAACGTGATTCTCCTCTAATGTAAGGTTCTTTAATGAAATTCCCATGTTTTGATTCTTTTAAATATCAAGGTTTTAATCTCTTGTCTTAATCCTAATGTAAATTGGCTAAAATTGATGGAAATGAGCTTTTGGTAAGATTTTTGGGTAAGATCTCTTCATGCTGGGTTTGATGATGTTGTTACCTTAGTTTTGAGGTGATTTTTGTGTTGAGATGATGGGAGAATGGCAAGAATCCCAAAATGGGGTTGAGTTTTGATTTTTGAAGTATGTAAAAATGGGTTTTTGAGTGGATTTTGGAGAGAATCAATAGCTAGTGTTGATCTGATGTTTGGATGATGTTTTTAGATGTTTATCTATGTGCTTTTTTTGACAATTAAATAAAGATATAAGTTTTATCTATGTGTTTTGATGTTATTTAATGCTGGGATTTGCTGGTGACTATCCGAATTTGGTCTTTTTGTTGGTCACGGCTTGTATCAGATTTATTCGATAGGTGTTTTGGTTGAATTGTTGAAATCACTGCTTTCCAGCAAATTTG
Organism: Hibiscus tridactylites; assembly: GCA_958450335.1. Classification (NCBI taxonomy): domain Eukaryota; kingdom Viridiplantae; phylum Streptophyta; class Magnoliopsida; order Malvales; family Malvaceae; genus Hibiscus; species Hibiscus tridactylites. The sequence continues at coordinate 3,208,753 of OY288289.1, read as the reverse complement.
TGTGTTGTAAATATCACTAAATCCTCTATTTTGGGTTGGTTAGAGGCAAGGATTGAAGACCCGGATTTGTTGAATGCTTTTGTGGGCGAACTGGAAAGCTAGAAAAGGTGTTTCAGCTTGTTGTGGTAATCACTGGTGAGTGGAAATGATTTTTACTGTTTTATCAAAGTTGAAGAGTTGTTTTAAGGGTTTGGGTTGAGCCATTAGGCCAATCCAAGCTCAAGGGTAAGATTTGGTTTTATTTCGACTTTTCGCCTTCATATTTTGACCATGTTTTGGATCATGTGCATATCATTTTTAAATGATGTTTCCTCTGCTGTTGTTATGCATTAAATGCACGTGGTTGTTGTCCCATACGAATGCCCTGTTGTGTCTTGGAGGTTGGTTGAGCTCTTGCTATCCTTGAGCTTGTGATCATGGTTTTTGGGATGTGTTTCGGGGAAGTGGTTATCCCTGGTGAAAATCAATGGTTTATGGGTTGCGGTGAGTATATTGACATATGGATTATATCAGATAGATTGATCGATCAATAGGATGTGAAGTGCACTATAATTATAAAATCTTTGCGTGAGAAATCCTTCGGTTTCACAATAGGGGTTGTGCTATTGTGATGTGAGTGGTAGGGGTTGTGCTATCACCAACGGGAAATGCGGGTTGTTTCACCATGTGACTTGATGGGGGTTGTACCATCAAGGTGTCCGCTTATCCGAGCAACGTGTCAATGATGTCGATATACTCAATCGCCCATGGTTCCATTATGAGCTTGGTAAACTCATATGGTTATGCTTATGGCATGTGCATGGTAAAAGAGCCGGTGGGCTTGGTTTGCATATTGGTTCATATATGGTTTATGCATGGTTGATGCATGTTTGGTGCCTATGGCATGTGATGTTGCATTTGCTTAAACTTGTTTCAAGTTAGCATGTTGAAAAGGAAATGATTTGGAAATGATTGTGAAAGTAAATTTCAAGAAATGGTTTTGATTTCTCAAATGTTGGTGGTTTTCAAAACTGCATTATTGTAGTTGGTTTTGAGCTCCGCTTACTAAGCTTTATAGCTTACGCTCTCTTTTTCCAACAATGCAGATCTGTAGACCCTTTGAAAGGCAACAGTGCAAGGGGGTGATCCAAGTGTCCGCTCTTAGCTCAAGTATGCCTTTGCTTAGATAATAGTGTGTGTGACAATGATGGTGAACCTTGTCATGTCTTTGGAGTGTTTGTAAACTGTTGTTTGAGGACATGTTGATAGTTTTGGCTGATTGTGCCTACCTTTTGTTTTGTGATCTTGTTCTGGACCTTGTTTCTTCTTTTGTAGAATCTTGAAGTTCTTTTATATATAGATATGTAAAGCATGTTTGTGTTTCTTTGATCTTAAGCATGTTTGATGGTTGATGCTGATGTGTGTATGTTAGCCTGGTGGTTTACCTATTGTATGTGGTGATTAGAACCAAGTAGAATACCTTGAAGATGCTTAAAACTGCTGTTTTGCTGTTTCTGCAGCAGGGTGTTTCGGAACGGGCTCGACCGTTTCGGAACAGCCCTTATTTACCTTTAAATTTTGCCTTGGCGTTTCGGAACGGGTACCGAAATAGGCTAAGCAGGGCCGGAATGGTCTCAAGCCGTTTCGGAACATTTTAGCTACTGTGAAGCACCATTCCGATACCAGTTTCGAAACGGGAGTCGTTGAAGTTAGTTAAAGGCATCTTGGATTATTTTTCTTGCGTTTTGGTCCTAGCTTATGCTGCTATCAATTGTGGTTGATCGTGTGCATGTTTTAAGTTGTTTTTGATCATGGAAGCATGAAATGAACTAATTTTCTCAGAGGTCACCTTAATTGAATTATAGGTCCTCATATTATGCTAGTTTCACATTTTGGTCCTTGGTTGCCCTTTTGGTTTGAATCAATGCTCGTTTGATGTTCTGTCTTCCGCTGTGTGTTTGATAACTTAAGTTTAACTTTGAGCATCTAGAAAATATATTAAGCAACGCATCTTGGGTTGCTAATCGGAGGGAAACCTTCTGGTCTTTCTTCGATTAGTCTCGTGTAATCCACTTGATTCGGTCTGGTAGCTAGGCCGGGTCGAGGGGGTTACACGCCAGCCACAGATACGCTCATTGTGAATAAGTTGGTGAGGGATTTGGAGGGCACCATTGTGCTGGATTCTTTAGGAGACATGGCACACGAGCTTAAGCAGGATCTCTTGGAGGTAAAACGACACCTTGACTTGAGGGTTCTAGATTGCAGCGAGAATGATACAGATTGTCCACATCAAGAAAATCGACAAAGTTCAACTGTGTCAGGTGAAGTAGCAACATGGTCGTGGGATGAAACCGTGGCCATTGTGGATTGAGCGGTGGGTGGAATTAATATGGGAATGAACATTGAGGAGATAGAACAACAACCAAGCATGGATATCGAACAAGTCGAGAGGCACACATGTAGTGATCGACATGTGAATAATGCCTTGCTTAATAAAGCGTCAGATACGAAAGTGATAGAGTATAATGGGACCCTGCGTAAGGTGTTGCACGTAATAAGTGCTTCGCAATTGGTGCAAGTGTACATGTCGCAAGTTATAGTATAGAAAGATATCATCTCCACAGAGATTGGTGCTTCTTCAGGAATTTAACTTCTCGCATTGTAAAATAAAAACACAAGTAGATGATTGTGGGAGTTCTAATCAACAACTAACTAAGAGCAATAAAATAAACGAGAGTGATAATCAAGTAAGAGACAATAAGCCATATTATTGTGAGTTGAAGAGTGATAGTCGAATGGATCAGCTCGGTAAAATAGTGCAACGATAACTCAATTGATGTGACAATCGGTAACAATCGGGTTGCCAAGGCAACTGGAATAACGGTTGCTGAGGCAACTAGTATAACGACACCGAGGTAGTGATTGCTAGGGAAACAACTTGGGTAACTGAGCGGCAACCTCCAAGGTTCGACGAAACATTCTTCAATGATTTCTTCTTATCTCTAAGTCGAAATACTAGTTGATTGTGCAAGCCATGATAATACCTCTCAGCCTGAACCAAGGGTGAACAACAACCAATCTTGCACTCCTCTTAGCCATTGAAATTCACAACTTATTCCTAAGCTGAATTAGTCTTCATCGATTTGGACAAAAATCATGCTCATTCGTTTCTTGAATCTAACTCTCCCAATATTAGATAAATAGATGAAATTACGTGATCCTCTTTCAATTCACTCGCAAGCAAAGTTAAAAGCCAAGAATGAGCAAACCTTGAATAAAAAGTGCAATCTCTATTACTTAAACAAAATCCAACTATTTCTCACAACCACAAAACACAAAAACCTTAGCCAACTAGATTTAGTTCATGGCTAGGTTCAAAAGGAAACACAAAACAAAATTTTCCTAACATAAACCTAATCGAATAAGAAGGAAAAGGATGAAGAAGATGTCAATAGCCCTCCTTGGTGTCTCTCTCTCTCAATCGAACATGCTTGTCTTGGGCGGTTTGCCCTTCTTTATATAGAAGATGGCTAGGTCAAAGTCTTTCTTTGAGAAGGAAGTTAAGCTGGATTCAATTTTAGTAAAAGAAATATTAAATCTCTTTTAATTTTAATCCAACTAAAACTTCTCCTATTTTCTTGATGTTTAATCTTCTTTTGACCTTTTTCTGAACTTCCAACTTTCTTTCTTCATGCCACCTATCCCGATTAGGTTAGACTTGTCTACTCATCAATTCGGCTACCACTTTGCCTTGTCATCTATTGTCGATGGTTGTTCCGGCAACTGGTTCGACATCTCCTTCTTAGGTTGCCGCGACAACTTGTTCGACATCTGTTTCTTGGGTTGCCATGGCAACTAGTCCTGCACACATAAAAATAACCTTCGCCTTTCCCCACCAAAACTAAGCAAAACATCGAGTCAAACCATACCACTAAGGAAACAATGCAAACATGCATGAATGACTAATTATGCAACTAATATGAGCTTAAGTCTAGCAATTTCATGAATAAAAGGGTCATAAAAACTGAACTTTTGAACACTTAACACACCCCCAAACTCGAACTATTGCTTGTCCTCAAGCAATGCAAACTAACAATTACCTGCCAAGACTTTAATCATCAAAGACATGCTTCAAACTTGAATTCAATTCTCAGAACCATGGCACAAAGTATGATCACCTTTTGTAATTTTCAAATTGCACAAAAATTACTCGGAACCAAACTATAATGCTCGTGACAGTGTGTGTGTAGTTGTGTACAAGTTGATTTTCAAGATTCTATGTGAACAATATGCTTTTATCATTTTAATTACTGGGGTATTTATCTTTTTATTTTCACTAGAGCCAATTTTGGGCACCACTAGCAATTTAATTTCTTATTTTAATTTAGTCAACTAGAGCCAATTTTGGACACCTCTAGCGATTCGTTAATGTGCACTAACTACTAGAGCCGATTATGGGAACCTCTAGAAAGAAATTAATTTCAATTTTTTAATTTACCCAATTTTTAAGCAACCTAAGTTCACTAAGTTTCTATCAATCAACAAGTCACAACTTGTGAAAAAAATTAGCATCATAGTAAAATTCTAAGCTCTTTTCATGCAATCCTAATATTTAAAGGATTTTTTTTTCAATTAAATGCAGTGACAAAATTTCATCATCGAATATTCAACAAGTCTTAGGCAATTAAATCTGATTAAAGGCATGACATGTAACATATGCATCCTAAATGCTATCACTAAAGATGAATGTAACTAAACATGAAGGCTAATCTAGAAACAACCCCCCAAACTCAAGTGAGGCATTATCCCCAATGCATGTAAAAAGAAAATAAAAACAAAAAATAAAAAAATAAAAAATGAGAAATGACGACTTACTCTAAGAGCTCTTCATCGCTAATGATGAGTTTCTGGTGGGCGGTTTGTTTGATCCGCTTGCTTGAGCCTGATGGTTGCTTCCTTGTTGCCGGTGGTGGAACTAGTTCCCGTGTAGAGGATACTTCTTTGCTCTCGTCCTCCATCTCTTCTGAATATGAAAAACCAGATAAGGTTTCAGTGTGTGTTGGTTCAATTATTGTAGTTTTACCTTTGTCCTTGGCAATAGTTGCCGCGACATATTCTGTCTCGGTTCCCTGGGCATCTTTAGTGTTCATTTTCGTGGCTTCTTCTGATATATGTGCCGGGGCAGTTGTCTGGGCATCTTTTGTTGCAGTTGTCGTGGCAAGTAATTCGGCAGGGAAGATAGGGAATGACACTTTATTGTCTGATACTTTTCCATGATGACTTGCGTGAAGGTAGTATTGTGGTTCTTAACATACCTCATAAACAGTAATTGTCGCGTTTCAATTTGTTCTAATCGACGTGCCAATGGGCGTAGTAGGACCTCAAGTCAATCTGCTTCTGCTTGTCTGCTTGCCTGGGCATCAACACTGGCATCGGGCATTGCAGAGGTAAAAGGAGTTGTCGCGGCAGCCTTAGGTGTAGGAGATTTTTTTGATGCTTCACCCATTAGTTTTCGATATTATGCTTTGTTCCATCCGAACCTTGGTGTTGCCTTCTCATTTGTCAGTTCACTAAGGACCTTAGCTTTCTTGCAAAGTTGCGATATGAGGCTAGGAAAGAAAAGTGAACCCTTGTCCTTTTGACTACATGCAACAATCTCATCACAAATAATTTTTCCAATGTTAATGATGCGATTATGCAAGATAGAATGTATGAGTAAAAGCCGAGGTGTATCGACGGTGGTGTTGTGTGTTGTGGGCATTAAAGAAGTTTTGACAAATTTATTCCACAATTTTACCTTGGGTTTTAGCTGATGGCAGTTTACCGTGCCCGTTAGCGTGAGGTCCTTTTGCACCTTGTTGAGTTGCTGGTGCGTCATTTGATCGAAATTTTTTTGGTGCTTGTCCTTCTCGATGTAAACTCCGTAAAAGGTGTTGATGTTGTCGACATCGAAGGGAATGGCCCTGCCATGAACAAACACACAGGGGTTATCCAGATTAGGAGAATGAGCATAAAATTCCCTTACCCATATGATGTTTCTCGGTTTGCTATGACTCGGAAGATGAATGGTTCAAGACCGAAATCTTGGTGAGAGCTGGAGTAATCAAAGCCTTGTTCTTCAAAAATCTTTCTACTTTTGAACTTGGAGCGGAATCGAGTTTCGACAACCTTTGTGGCAAACCTCTTGTATTCGGGGTCTTAGGAGCAACTTGGATGAGAGAGTATTTCGAGTTTCAAGGCCATTGTTGTTTTCTTTGGTTGTGAATCGGTGAGAAAGGGTAAAAGAAAATATGGAAGAAACTTTAGAGAAGCAAAAAGATGAGGAGAGTTTGATTCTTGGAAGGTTAATGATGATGGGAGATAGAAAAGAGTGAAATGATGGGTAATAAAGACGAGTGGGTGGTGTTGATGGGAAAGAAAGTAAGAAAAGACTTGATTGGGGGTTTGAGCTGCACACTATGATGGAGAAGGGGAAGGGTTTCTCTTGGCCGATTATGGGAGGGGTTATGGTAAATTTGAGGTTTAATATAAGCCTTAAATTTGGCCCATAGGTTTTCTTGTTGACCAATACTTCCTTCTTGAATCAAAATTTTCTTTTTCTTGAACTCTTATCCTAAAATTCAAAAACAAATAAGATAAGAATTAAAAATAAACAATTAAATAACAAGAAATAGATAAATATGTGGAAAGATAAATAAATATATAACAAGAACTCTTAATCCTAAAATTAAAAAACAATTAGATAAATACTAAATAAAGATAAAGTCTTAAATCCTAAAAGAAATAAATAAATCTATCCTAAAAATAATCAAAAATAAAAAATTAAGAAAAATAAAAATTGAAAGGAAAGCATGATCATGCATCTCCTAGTGTGATCACTTCTTTGTTGCGCTCCACATGGGCATCGTTGTAATGCTCCAATTTTTGTCCGTTAACCTTGAATTCATGTCCGTCAATGGTGGACTTGATTATCACGGCACCATGAGAGAATGGCTTAACTACTTCGAATGGTCCAGACCATCTTGATCTCAGTTTTCTCAGAAATAGTTTTAACCGAGAATTAAATTGAAGGACTAGTTGCCCTGACATGAATTGCCGAGGAAACAACTTTTTGTCATGCCAACTCTTTGTTTTTTCCTTGTATATCCTTGCATTGTAGTAAGCTAAGGCACGTAATTTTTCTATTTCATTGAGATCCAACAAACACTTTTGCCCGGCACTTTCCCAATCCATGTTCACAGTTTTGATTACCCAATACGCCTTGTGCTCAATTTCCACCGGCAAATGGCAAGTTTTGCCATAGACAAGTCAGAAGGGGACATACCTAAAGGTGTTTTGAATGCAGTGTGATATGCCCAAAGTGAGTCATCAAGTCTTAATGACCAATCCTTCCTAGAGGAATTTACAACTTTTTCGAGTATACCCTTTAATTCTCGGTTGGAAATTTCAGATTGCCTATTGATCTGTGGGTGATATGCTGTGGCAACTTTGTGGCTTACGCCAAAGCGTTGCAACATATTGCCAATAATTTTATTGTCGAAATACTTTCCTTCATCATTGATGATTGCCATTGGCATTTCGAACCGTGTAAATATATTCTTCTGTAGAAATCTCTGCACGATTTTTGAGGCGTTTCTAGGAGTTGCAATTGCTTCTACCCATTTAGACACATAGTCGACGACAAGTAAGATGTAGAGGTTTCCATATGATGATGAGAAAGGTACCATGAAGTCGATCCCCCACACATCGAACAATTCGACTTCAAGAATGTTCTGCAGTGGCATCTCGTGTCGTCTAGAGATATTGCCCGTTCGTTGACAACGATTACACTGTTTGTAAAATTCTTGGGCATCCTTATAGAGTGTGGACCAATACAAACCAAACTGTAAAACTTTGGCCGCGGTATGAGTGCCTCCAAAATGGCCTATGTATGGTGAATCATGGCATTGCCTGAGCACGTTTTGATGTTCTTCCTCGGGAACACATCGTCGTATGACCTGATCTACACATTTTTTAAACAAAAGAGGTTCGTCCCAATAATAATGCTTAGCATCATGCTAGAACTGCTTCTTTCCTTGGTGAGTAAGGCTATAAGGTAAAACACAACTAACAAGGAAATTAACTAAATCTGCATACCAGGGTATTGCCGAGGCATCAGGACTTGTCGAGGCATGTGTAGTTGGAGTTTCCGAGGCATGCGTTATTTGGGTTGTCATGATGCGCTACGGGATTTGTCAAGGCATGTGTTATTTGGGTTGTCGCGACATGTGCTACGGGAGTTACCGAGGCATGCGTTGCGATAGTTGCCACGACATGCGCTACGGGAGTCACCGAGGCAACTAGCATCTGCTCATATGGGAATGCATCACATATCTCCATCTTCGTTTTCTCTTCTCTGTTGTGTTCCAAGCGTGACAAGTGATTGACAACTTGATTCTCTGTCCCTTTCCTGTCCTTAATCTCAATGCCAAACTCTTTAATTGGAATATCCAACGAATCAAACGAGGTTTGGCATTATTCTTAGCAAAAAGGCACTTAATTACCGAGTGGTCAGTATGAACAATTACCTTAGTTCCAATCAAGTAGGAGTGAAATTTTTCAAAGGAAAAAACTACAACTAGTAACTCTTTTTCCGTCGTGGTGTATTTCAATTGGGCATCATTAAGAGTTTTACTAGCATAGTATATAACATGGATAATTTTACATGTTCTTTGGCCTAGAGCTGCTCCTACTGCAAAATCACTTGCATCACACATGATTTCGAAAGGTAAAGTCCAATTGGATGGAACAACAATGGGTGCCGAGACAAGTTTTTCTCTTAAGAGTTTTGAATGCTTGGGCACAAGAATCATCAAAAAGGCCTTATTCTGTTCAAGGAACATACACAAGGGTTTAGTAATTTTAGAAAAATTATGTATAAACCTTTTGTAAAGGACTGCGTGTCCAAGGAAGCTTCGAATTCCCTTGACTGAATTTGGTGGAGGTAATTTTTCAATCACTTCCACCTTGGCTCTATCAACTTTGATGCCCTTGGATGAAATCTTATGGTCGAGCATGATTCCTTCATCTACCATAAAATGGTACTTCTCCTAGTTGAGGACTAGATCAGATTCTTCACATCTTGTTAACATTTTCTATAGGTTGCCGAGGCAACTATCGAAGTCATCACTAAATACCGAAAAGTTATCCTTGAAATTTTCAAGAAAGTCTTCGATCATGTCTGAAAAAATTGCCATCATACAACTTTGGAAGGTTGTTGGGGCATTACATAATCCAAACGGCATCCTTCGAAAGGCATAGGTGTCGTACGGGCATGTGAAGGTAGTCTTTTCCTGGTCATCTAGTGCTATGGCAATTTGGTTGTAACTTGAGTAACCATCAAGAAAACAATAAAAGGGTTTACCTGCAAGACGTTCAAGCATTTGATCAATAAAGGGTAAAGGAAAGTGATCTTTCCTAGTAGCTTTATTCAACTTACGGTAATCCATGCAAACCCTCCAACTGGTCACATTCCTAGTTGGAATTAGTTCATTGTTTTCATTACTTACCATAATTATACCCCTTTTTCGGTACACATTGTACCAGACTTACCCGTGTACTGTCAGAGATAGAATAGATGATACCGTCATCTAGCCACTTGATGATTTCTTTCCTCACAACTTCCTTCATGATACGTTAAGTCTACTTTGTGCTTCAATCGTCGGTTTATGGTCATCCGTAAAAAGGATTTTGTGCATAAACATCGCTGGACTAATTCCCTTCAAATCGGCAATCGTGCACCCCATTGCCTTTTTGTGCAGCGTTAGCATGTCAATGAACCTCTTTTCTTGTTTAGGATGTAACTTAGAAGAAATAATTACGAGCAATGTATGTTTGTTTCCCAGATAAACATATTTCAATTGCCCTGGCAATGGTTTCAACTCAAGAATAGAAGGTTGTTCAATTGAGGGTTTCTCGAGTTTAGCTTCTTTACCTGGGTAGTCCAATGATTCAAAGTATGTACCTGGTTGAGTGGTTATCTAGTTTACCTTGTCTTGATCTTCATCAATCGGTTCTTCAAAATCCTCATCTTTCTCTTGGTCGTCAATCTGTCGTGGCATAGATGAGTTGACATTCTTCTGGATCATCGGTATGCTTCAGAGTGTTGAAGATGTTAAGTTTTACTTCTTGGTCGTTCACCCTCATTGTGAGTTTTCCCCTTTCGACATCGATCAAGGTTCTTCTCGTTGCTAATAAGGGTCTCTCGAGAATAATGGGTGCACGCTCATCTGCTTCACAGTCCAAAACAATAAAGTCAGCGGGAAAAATGAATTTATCAACTCTTACCAATATATCCTCTATTTTTCCATCTAGATGCACATAGGATATGTCTGCAAGCTGCAGCATCACAGTTGTAGGTCTCGCCTTCCCTATGCCTAATCGTTGGAAGACAGATTTTGGCATAAGGTTTATGCTTGCTCCAAGATCGCATAACGTCTTCCCGATATAGTGATTTTCGATTGCACATGGTATTGTAAAACTACCGGGATCTTTAAGCTTGGGTGGCATTCAGTTATGTAGCATTGTCATGCATTCTTCTGTCACAACCACCGTTTTGAATTCTCCTAACCTAGTCCTCTTAGAGACTATGTCTTTAAGGAACTTTTCATAATTCGACATTTTTTCAATTGCCTCAACCAATGGCAAGTTGATGTGAACTTGTTTTAAAATGTCGAGAAACTTCTTGAATTGGTACCCTTTCTTTTGTTGCTTCAACCTTTGTGGGAAAGGTGGTGGAAGTCGAATGTCCTCAATCTTTTCATTGGTTTGGAACGTGATTGATGACATTACCGAGGCATCAGGTCTTGCCGTGGCGTGAGCAGTTGATTTTGCCAAGGCATATGTACTTGTAGTTTTCGAGGCATCATGACTTGCCTTAGCATTTTCCAATTCACCAGTTTTGCCAAAAGTTTGGTTGTTGGATTCTTCCTCTTGGATACAAGATTTCTCCTTCGGTTGATTTTTCTCTATTACATGGGTTTGAGCTTCCTTAAATTGTCGGCCACTTCGAGTGGAGATTGCTTTGCATTTCTCATGGCTAATTCCCCTTGCGACCTCAGTATCACTGGGTAGACCTCCTTGTGGTCTTGTATTCAGATTTTGGGCAAACTACCCAAGTTCAGTTTTCAATAACTTTAGGACTGCCTCATGATTCTGCAATCCCATCCCAGTCCTGTTAATAAAAGCGTCAGTCCTTTTCATGAAATTACTATTCTCAGCCATATAAGATTCAGTTTTTAACATGAAAGCAATAAGAGAGTTTTCCAAAGAATTTGATGGGGTTGATTGTTGCTGTGGCATTGGTTGTTGCGACACCAGTTGCCAAGGCATGTTCTGTTGGAATCCCGAGGCTTGTACAATCTCATTGTTCTGATTTTTCTGATTGGAGGCATTGTTGGGATTGCTCCATGAGAAATTTGGGTGCTTCTTCCAAGCTGAATTGTAGTTGTTGAACATCACGTCATTGTCCCGGTTGTAGTTTCCAACATAAAAACTGGACTTTGGGTTCTGTGGACACTAAGAAGAATCATGGTTACCATTACATAAATCACAAAAGGAACCTACTACCTTGACCTCATGTGTGTTGCTTGGTCGTTGCATGTTCTTAACTAAATTGGTTAAGGTAGCTAATTGCGTGAGAATCAAATCTGATGACTCAAGCTCGTTTATTGTGGCATGGCGTCTGACTCCTCCTCTTCTAGTAGTTGGGAACTGATAATCATTTTTAGTAAGCCTGTACAAAATCTCCATTGCTTCTTCTGGTGGCTTGTCTAGGAGTATGCCATTTGCCAAGGCAACTACAATCATCCTTGTCGGCGTGTTTACCGCATTGTAAAACATCATCACTTGTGTCCATACTGGGAATCCATTTAGGGGACATTTGTGAAACAATTCTCTATATCGCTCCCAAGCCTCGTACATGGATTCATCATCTGCCTGTCGAAAAGAAGTGATTTCGTTACGTAACTTATCAGTCATATTTGTAGGATTAAATCGAGCAAGGAAATCACGACATGAATCAGTCCAGGATTGTAACCACCTGGACCCGCTTATGCGTTTAACCCAACTCCAGGCAGTCACAACCTATAATCAAACCCTTGTGAAATATCATAGTCAAAATATCAAAACTGACATAGTTTCCCCCTTTCGAGAGATTTACGAATCATACCATAAAACCTGTTATCAAATACATATCAGTATCATTCTCAGAATGATTCTAAAATCTACTAGTGACGCTTTTAAATCCATCCAAAAATAGTAAGCAATAGTTTAGTATCAATAGATTTCAATATAGATGGTATGATAGCATAAAGTATTCAGTTATAACAAAAGCCAACACCCGGAAAAAAACAAAAGATAAGTCGTATCAAAATATAGGCCTAAGTCACCCAAATACAGACAGTTTGGAAGATAAGAACATTACAACAGTCTAGAGCTAAATGTGCCGATCCTCCAGTTGCCGGGTCCAAAACGGGTAGCCTATCACAAGTATCTGAAAGGGGAGAAGAAGAAGGCATGAGCTAGGGAGCTCAGTGTGTTCCAATAAGTGCAGATCAAACAAGCATTGAATACATAACAATCAGATCATAATAACATATAGCAGATCAATGCAAAAGCTCGGATGCATGCAGGAGTTTACTAATGACTACCCTCCAACCATACACCAAATGCAGTCCCCCAGAACTGCATCCATAAGGACTTACCCTAGGCCCGATGGGCATAGGTGCCACCTAAGGGGATGCCTTAGGTCCATAAGGACTTATCCTATGCCCGATGGGCATAGGTGCCACTCAAGGGGAGACCTTGAGTCCATAAGGACTTACCCTATGCCCGATGGGCATAGGTGCCACTCAAGGGGAGACCTTGAGTCCATAAGGACTTACCCTAGGCCCGATGGGCATAGGTGCCACTCAAGGGGAGACCTTGAGTCCATAAGGATTTACCAGCTTGATCAGGGCTGTACCAACAGAGACTTCTCAACATAACCCAATAGTATACCCCAGATAGTAATCAGAGTCCAGATTTCAGATATGAGTAACAGAGTACATGTGGCATGCATTCTATTCAGAATATCAGAAACACAAGATTTGTACTTTTGTCAGATAATTGGGCATACCTATTGAGCAAAACAGACATTCTCATCATTCAACATACAAACAGATTGTAACATCTCAAGTCAAACTAATATGTCATACTTTCAAGTTTATCAGACAATCAGACAATTCCCTCACAGATCACGAAATCATATTACAAGTATACGAATTGAGCAAACATACATCATGTCAGCATAGAATGTCATTATATAAACAATTTATCATTTCATCTCATTTCTAACATAGTAATGCAATCTCAACAACAATTAAGATATTAAACAACATAGTATTGGTTATGTTTAAATCATTATGCAATTCATTCAACAGAATATAACACACACATGGAACACACCTCAAAGCTGGTCGGAGAAGAGTCTAACGGACACCTGCCTCAGTACGCTCAGATACGGGGTCGGATCCTAGATCAAGAAAGAGTAATGGTCATAAAGTGGAGTAAGAGTTAAACTTATTCTTATACATAGGGTCTGAATTCATACTGATATTCACTGAAGTGTGAGGATGAGCGGGTCGAGAGGAGCTAGGCTGAGCTGGAGAGTGGTCACACGAGTCTCGAGTACCTTTACACAAATAAAACACTAGTTTAGACACTTAATTGATTTATTGATATCTGAATGGAATAATTAAGTACATAAGCATGATTTGGGTTTAAGGTCAGATTCGGGGGTCTTAGAGTCGGAACTTCGCAAAACGGGCTTCAAAAACGGACTCAGGACGTCGAAAAACATAAGATAAGGTCTTTTCGAAAAATTTGACTTTTTGGTCAAAGTCAACGCTGACGTCAGCAAGTCAACACTGACATCAGTAGGTCAAAGTCAACTGGGCCAGGTCAACCGATGACGTCATGATGACATCAGCAACCAACAGGGTCAACTGAGTTGACTCGGTGAGTCAACACACTGAGTCAACTCGGGCGAGTTGACTCACTGAGTTAACTCAACGAGTTGACTCGGACACGGGTCGGTTCGGGTCAGAGATGGGTCGGGCCGGACTCGGGTGATGGGCTCGGGTTTGGGTGATGGGCCGACCGGTCCAGCCGGTTCAAGCCGGCTCACTTACCCCAACGGAAAATAACGCCGGACGGCCACCGGAAACTCGCCGGAGAGCTCGTACGGCTCGGTTTCACCTGAAAAAATGGCAAAAACGATTATTGATTTAACCCAACCCACACAAGCCTGAAATATCGTCGGATTTAAACAGAAATCGCCGTGAAGAACCGAAGGGTCGTCGGAACTTACGTAGATCCGATGGAAGCCTCGCCGGCGTCAGTTGGACGAAGGGTTGGCTGGGTTTTTCTTGACTCGACGCGGGGAACACGGTGGTGGCAACGACACACCGAACGGACGACTGACGGAGGCTGAAACGGCGAGCAACAGTTGATGGAAAATAGGGTGAGGGTTTGTCGAACCTTCAACCCTCAAAACACGATGCCGACGGCGAGGGGTGAGCGAGTGACCACCGGGGATGAGCTCAGGGAAGGGCGGCGCACACGCCGGTGGTGGCGGTGTTGCGCACGGAGCGACGGTGGAGGGGGAAACAACGACGGCCGGTCGGGGTAGGTAGGAGCGTTGGGAGAGGGGGGTGTTTCTCGAAGCTTGAAAGGGCATTAAATTTTTGGTAGGTGAAACGTCAGATTCACATTAAAGGTGTCTCGAAATAACTCCCTGATTAACAGATAAATATTACCGTTGGTAATATTTGACAGAAAAGAGCACTTGGCTCAATCGGTTAGCATGTTGGGTGGTGAGGGCTGAGGTCTCGGGTTCGAGCCTCCACACCCTCACTTCTTTTATATCTTTTTTTTAATTCTTAACCGAGTGTTACAAGGATCATATTGATCCGGATGGAATACTATTCAACCATATTTTTCCCTATCCCTCAATGAATAGGGGAATAATTTTAGCCTCAAAATATCCCCATAGACTCTTTGTAGTTTGAATGAATTGCAGATATCCAGGAAAGATTTGAGATGTTATCTGGCATCTTCAGTTACCGACCCGCCAAATTGACCAATTGTATTGATCATATTGAACATAACTGGCTTTAATTCAAAGTGGGAAACTTCAATATCCGGTGTGACAACTCCTGGGTTTAGGCCGTTGAGATCTTCCTCTAAATAGTCTCGAACGGTTCAATTCCTTGCTTGAGCAAGTTGAGTTGGCATGATCGCTCCATCTCTTGCCGCGGCAATTTGATTTCCGTTGGCATTGTTATTGCTGACTTGATCTCCCATTGCTACTCTTAGTTTTGTCTGAGTCTACAATAGATACGTTCAATTTCTAGATCAAGGGGATATTCTGGTGTTGTTGGGTTTGCCCTGGTCATACACCAATACAAAACCAAATTTTGTTAACCCTTTGGAAACTGAACAATAAAAAGTAAAAATAAATGAAAGTGCAAGAAAATAAAAACAAAGTCGCTATTGCCCAACCCCGGCAAGGGCGCCAAAAACTTGTTGCGCGTAATAAGTGCTTCGCAATTAGTGCAAGTGTATAAGTCGTAAGTTATAGTATAGAAAGATATCGTCTCCACAAGGATTGATGCTTCTTCAGGAATTTAACTTCTTGCACTGTAAAATAAAAACACAAGTAGGTGATTGTGGGAGTTCTAATTAACAACTAACTAAGAGCAATAAAATAAAAGAGAGATGTAATCAAGTTAGAGAGAATGGGCTAGATTATTGTGAGTTTAGGAGTGATAGTCGAATGGATCGTCTCGGTAAAAGAGTGCAATGGCAACTCAATTGTCGCGACAATTGGTAACAATCGGGTTGCCAAGGCAACTGGCATAGCAGTTGTCGGGGCAACTAGTATAACGATGTCGGGGCAGTGATAGCCAGGGCAACAACTTGGGCAACTGAGCGGCAACCTCCAAGGTTTGGCGAATCATTCTTCAATGATTTCTTCTTATCCCTAAGTCGAAATACGAGTTGATTGTGCAAGCCTTGATAACACCTCCTAACGTGAAACAAGGGTGAACAACAACCAATCCTGCGCTCCTCTTAGCCGTTGAAATTCGTAACTTATTCCTAAGCCGAATTAGTCTTCAGCGATTTGGACAAAAACCATTCTCATTCGTTTCTTGAATCTAACTCTCCCGATATTAGATAAATAGATGAAATTACGAGATCCTCTCTCAATTCACTCGCAAGCAAAGTTAAAAGCCAAGAATGAGCAAACCTTGAATAAAAAGTGCAATCTCTATTACCTAAACAATATCCAACCGTTTCTCATAACCACAAAACACAATAACTTCAGCCAACTAGATTTAGTTCGTGGCTAGGTTCAAAAGAAACACAAAACAAAGTGTTCATAACGTAAACCTAATCGAACAAGAAGGAAAAGGATGAAGAAGATGTCGATAGCCCTCATTGGTCTCTCTCTTTCAATCGAACATGCTTGGCTTGGGCGGCTTGGCCTTATTTATATAAAAGATGGCTAGGTCAAAGTCTTTCTTTGAGGAGGAAGTTAAGTTGGATTTAATTTGAGTAAAAGAAATATTAAATCTCTTTTAATTTTAATCCAACTAAAACTTCTCCTATTTGCTTGATGTTTAATCTTCTCTTGACCTCCTTTTGATCTTCCAACTTTCTTTCTTCATGCCACCTATCCCGATTAGGTTAGACTTGTCTGCTCATCAATTCGGCTACCACTTTGCCTGGTCATCTCTTGTCGACGATTACCGTGACAACTGGTTCGACATCTCCTTCTTGCGTTGCCACGACAACTTGTCCTACATCTCCTTCTTAGGTTGCCATGGAAACTAGTCATGCACACATAAAAATAACCTTCAACAGCATATTTCTTTGTCTACCAAAACTAAGCAAAACATCGAGTCAAACCATACCACCAAGGGAACAATGCAAACATGCATGAATGGCTAATTATGCAACTAATATGAGCCTAACTCTTGAAATTTCATGAGTAAAAGGGTCACAAAATAGAACTTTTGAACACTTAACACAAGGTTAGAAGTGTATCAAATGTGGTCTTTAGTTTTATGCAGCCATAAGAAAGGATTGAGGCAGAGAAGAAATTAAAGAGAAAGGGTAGAGGGAGACCACAAAAAATCAGAAAGAATGTAAAGGTGTTGCAAACGGGTCTCTTTCTGATTCTAACTTCATTAACCGGAAAAAGGCTATCTTGAGAGAAGCAAAGGAAACAATCGAGTTGAGCAAACTCATTAGGGCTTGTACAGTTGGTAATGAGGAAGCAATCGTGAAAGATATCGCGCGTCTCATCAAAGCGCGCGACCTTTCCCAATAAAAGAGTCTTATGCTATCGTTTGTTATGAGGATGATCATTTCTGTGCAGTGTGTTGGTGGATGTAGGTACATGTTTGCAATCACTCTTGCTTGATACTTCTTAGCTGTAGTACATGAGGTTTGTGATCTATATTTTGGATGCTTTGGCCAAAGGTGGTGTCGCGACTTGGTGCCAAGCTAGTGTTGAGTAGTATTTTAAGTTGTTATTTTTTGTGTCTTGGGTTAGGCGTTTTCTTTTTTCTCGTATTTGTTGCACTTGGTGTGCGAGTTGTGTCTTTCCTTTTCGTGTTTGTTCGTTTTATATACTTTCAGGGACACTCTTTTCCTCCGACTAAGTTTAGGAAGGTTTAATGAGGCCTTTATTAATATTCTTTGTATGATTTGTGTTTAATAAAAATCACATTTGTCGATAAAACAACATAAAGATAAGGTTCATAAAAATGTCACAACAAAATTAACTGCAATTATAAACAAATTTGAGTTATTTAGTAATTATAAAAAAATACTCCAACCTTTTAAAATTTTGTAATGTGTGTAAGTTTCACCGAAAGCAGATTATAAAAATTGTTTTTAAGAAAATTTGTCAAACACAGGAAAATGATTTATACAATTTCATTTAAACACTTAAAAATGGTTTCTGTAATCAGTTTTACAGAAAAATACTTTATTTTCCAAAATTTATTTTTCAAAAATAATTTTCGATAAAACAAACGGACCCTAGTAATAAATATAGACATGAATATCCGTAAGTATTTATTGTTAAAATCTTTTTTTGTAAAGAATGAATTCCAATATCTGAAAATTGGAAAAAGAAAAACCCCAAAATACACTTCTATGCCAAACAAGGATTCAAGTTAGTATGAGAATAAAAGTACTGTTTCTTAAGTCTTGAGCCACTAAAACAAAGGGTAATAGCTTACCAATAGCTTGACACGCGTCGTATAGTGTCAAAAATAAAACTTTAAACTCAAAATAAATAAGATTTAAATTAATATAGCGAGAGTAAGGGTTGATCCGCAGGGAATAGGAACTCTAACACCTTTCTTCTGATTTAGACCAATAACCTGTAGAAAATAAAGGGGATTTTAGAATAGTGATTTGAATGAAAAAAATAATAAAAACGTAAAAATAAATATTGAGAATGAATTATAGATTAAAATAGCCTCAAGCCACGCTTTGCCACGACATCTTCGATCACTGAAGTTGATTTTTCTTCGACTTTCCTGCAGGTTACAGTCTACAAGGCCCAACCCTTGTAACTTACTTCTCGTTGGTAAATTCGACTCCCAGGGCAATCCTTGAAGTCAAACTTTAGTGAATTAGCCACGGAAATCGATGCTAACTCAAATCTGAGTTAGTGCTGGAGAAGCCCGTGCTCGGATATTCGTCTCGATGAGAATTGTTTCCGATTTTGATTCCCCTTAGTGGACCGCCACTAAGTTTGTTCTTAGGGAGTTGAATTGGCTACAAGCTTTTTCTCGTCCCCAACGATGGATCTAAACCACTTCAAGCCGATGCGCGCTCTCGGAATGAAACAATTGCGATGCCTAAAGATTAGGCCGATTGCCTAATCAATTTTACAGAAAATCTAAAAAGGAGTTGTTGAAGGATTGAAGTATTTTCCTAATCTCACGAGGTTTGCCGGGTTTGGCGTTGCTTTTGGCTAAAGGGAATTTAGTTAAGCATGGTTTGTGAAAAAACCATACTTAATAAAATAAATAAAGAAATGGAGAAAAATAGAGAGCTTTATTAACTCAAGGAAGAAGAGAACAATGGAAAATGTTTGATTATTTAATTCACCCCAAAATGGGGTATTTATAGTAGTTGAAAAGCCCTAAAAACTTAAGATGATAAATCCTAAATTTAAATAAAATTACATAAGATAAATATCCAAGTTTTGAAATTTAAAATAAAAATCGGATGATAAGCTATCTTGATAAGTGGGCTGATAAGTTATCAGAGTTGATGACGTCATCTTCTAAAAGGTGCTGACGTGGCGCCCAGTCAGCATTCATGCCCTGGTTCATGCCCATGAATCTGCCCACGACTTCAGTATTTTCTGCAGCACTTCAACTCATTTCCAGCATTACGTAACCTGCACGAGAACAACATAAAAACAACCCAATTAAGTCCTTCAAACATATATATTCGATCAAAATAAGGACTAAAAACATAACCAAAATAAATACTTATCACAGCTTGAGCTCGATTAGGTTAAAATTTAGTCAACGCTCAATTCGAATTGACTTGAATGGAACTTAAGCTTGACTCAAGACCTTAAAGAGTCGAATTGAACAAAGTTTAACTCGATTTAATAAGCTCGCGTGTAGCTCATTAATTTTTTTTTTAAGGATTGATAATGCATTGCTAAACTTTTTTTTCAAGAATGGTTGTAATACGTTTGTTTGGTGTATTTATGGATTGTTCCTTTGGTTGTAATATATGTTAGTTTGATGTATTTGTAGATTGTTACTTTGGAATTGCTCCGCACATTATTTTGATCATTTATTCATTTTTGTTCTCTATATAGTATTACTAGGTTTTACATATATTAAAAAAATAAGATAAAAAATATTGGCGAGCTTAACGAGCTCGAGTCGAATTTTTTTTATTGAACTTATCAAGTATCGAGTCGAATCAAGTTGAGTACTACCCAACTCGTGATCGACTTGCTCAATAAACACTATTAGCCAACCAGCCCACAATTTAAAGGTATGCGTTTCTTATGATTTTTTTCTTTCTTTTTCCTCATTGGATTTTAACTTCGTGTTTTTCATATGCTTAGTAATTAGTATCATTTTATTAGCTTAGGATACTATTTATTTTTCTAGACTTGGTTGTTTGGATCAAATGTATCAGTTAGTTATATAATACAGAAAGTATAGTACGCAATTTCTGAATCGGAGGTAAAGTGGGTTTATGTCAGTAACTTGATAAAAGCTTACAAACTAAATTCGGGTACCTTTGACCCGAAATTATAGGTACTCGATTATTGTGGATATTTGATTTGTACGTATTCGGTATTTATGAGCTGAATCACATGTTGATAATTTTTATACCCATAAATTCGGGTACCTGGAACCTCGGGTATTTAAAATTTTGAGTACCCAATTTTAAATACCTCTAATTAAAAAATCCTAAAAAATTTCGAAATTTCATTATTATTTTTTCATTTAGATTTTAACTACGATTTGAATTTTTATTGTTGTAATACTCTAATAAAACATATTTCGTACACTAAACAATTATTTTCCACAAACGGATCTACTTTAAGATTTATGGATTTAGGACTTTACATTTATGATTTATGGTTGATTTTGATCATAATTTTATAGATGTATCGATTGTATTTGTTAACTCATTTATGTATTGCATTGATTAAGTTTGATCAAAGACGTAACAATGAATTTAACCCTTAATGTTCATAGTTTGTGCCAGTTTGGTCCTGAGTTTTTTTTTATAGAGAAATTTGGCCTTCAATTTTTTGTTTTTGTTTTGGAATAGTCTTAAGGCGTTTATAAAGTAATATATGTTCATATTTATTCTTAACCTTTTGACAATGTATACGCACCTTGCAGACAAAATAATTTCAACTTTTGACTTGAGTCAAATTGCTTTACTTTTAACGAAAATACTAAATAGAGCGATAAAAGATTAACAACACTAATGTGGGGGTTGTATGGCAGTTCATATATTTTATTTCTTATGATGCATTATTTTATCCAAATGTCATGCCAACAAATAATTTATAGTTTATATATTTTTTTTTCAAAAAATAAACACTATAAATTATTAAAAAACAATAAAAAATAGAAAAGAAAATTGGAGCTATTCTTTTTAAACATTCTGAACCACGATTATATGATAGTATATGATATTTACTCTTAACCTTTTGAAAATATATTGTATTTACAAATTTTTTGAATTTGAGTTTTTTAAGAATAAAAACGCTCCATGTTCCACTAGGACTACTCAATAGACTAAAAATGAGTGTTTCTAAATAAGTCAAGGATCACCTATCAACGATACATAACAACTCTTCATTGATGCCAACCAATGACTAAACGATACAAAACCAAACAATCCCTTACCGTGGCTTGTGCTCCATCATTGATCAGATCTGATCACCCCACATAAAGGGGAGAATCAAACGGCAGATATTGGATTAAAAGGTCACTACAACGTTTCTTTATAATAGTTTAAAAATATTATAACATAGTATTTGTTCATACATGTAGACAAAGCGATTAAATTCAGGTCTCCGAAAATAAACATCATTCGCTTTTTCAACGATCATAATTTTAATTTAATCCTACGAGAAAAATGAGAACACTGGAGGAAGGAAGCGTAGTGCTCTTAAAGAGTCTAGAACCCAAAACTTAAGAAAAAAGAGAAAACAAGATAAACAGTTTGACCAACTGACCAAATGTACTTGTTCAGGTCGCAACAACATTTACTTATATTTTTTTTTCATGTGCACTACATTAAATGACTTGTGACCTACCTAGTTTCATGTGCACTACGTTCGACGACTTGGTAACTATATGAACTCGACATGAAACTCAATATTTTTTTTGCTTGACAAAATATAATTTATTGATAAGATTGAATCTTACAACTGTAACTTAAGTTGAGTGCCTCATTAAAACCTTCCTTAATCATAGATGGAAGAAAAGAGTACACCACAACCGGTAAGAAAATCAAATCCAAAGAGACCAACAAGCCACTAAACATCACAACAACTAAACAGTAATCCTACTCTGCCAACAAAATCGCTTATACGCTTGAAAAAAACATTACCACTAGACTGACTCGAAACCCTTTACCATCAAACTTAAAACATCTCATATCGAATGTGATCCACCAACGCCATGGTCTTATTCCATCTCACAACACTGCACAACAAAAAAAAAAAGACCGAACCAGCTTGTTCCCACAAAATTTGTTTCAAAACCCTTTCCAAAGTACTCATAAAAGTCAACATTACTGTCCCATAAATAAACAAATAAAACACTCTCAACATATACCACCCATTTATACGTGGCTAAAACCATATCAAGATATGTACCAATTGTACATGTCTATAACATTGACCTTCGTCTTGCGATTCATTTGTTTCACTATACAAGATATCCATATTGC
This sequence comes from Hibiscus tridactylites, assembly GCA_958450335.1. Taxonomy (NCBI): domain Eukaryota; kingdom Viridiplantae; phylum Streptophyta; class Magnoliopsida; order Malvales; family Malvaceae; genus Hibiscus; species Hibiscus tridactylites. Next base: position 3,186,217 of record OY288289.1, on the reverse strand, counting down.
ATGATTGCATCCAGATGCGAGCACAATCATGTCTAAAAAGCTATTTCAATCTTGAGATAACACCATCAAGCCCACGTCACGCAAAAAGTTCTCTCAATCTTACATCCATATGTGAACATCAAACCCATCGAAACTCTAAAACTACAAAAATGATCCCCACGCCATGCAAAAAGATCAACCAAAACAAGATACAACTCAACTGGAAGGAAATGCTATCAAAACAACTCTCCTACTGTGAAACATCCCAACAATGTTCGTAGAGATATTCCTCCACAAACACCCAATCTCGCGGGAAGACGGCTCACACAAAACTCGAAATCAGATTCCATTGTGGAAGACACAATTTTTTCTAAAGAATTCGCCATGATATATCTGATCCATGCATAATATCATGAAAAATGGATACAAATTTTTGACTGCTACTTAGTATCGGCAATAGGTCTGAAAAAGTATCTAAAATATCAAATTTAGATATTTGTACCCTGTCGAAGTAAGGGTCCGGTATGGAATGAACTTATAATCATGGAATCGACTCGATCATTAGATTATAGATTACAAGTTCATAACCCCAGCCCATTCCCATTTTGGGCGAAACAGTGTAGGTAAAATAGAACTGCAAAATCGGTTGTTAGCACTGACTGGAAAAATATAAAACAATATGTAAAAAATGTGAACCGTGTCGTGGTATGGTGGCCAATGCCTTAGAAACAAAACTGCCCCGAACAGTGTAGTCGCTTCACGAGCAGGCTGTCCCCCGAGGTGCACACGGACGCTCCTGGAACCGTACACTCGACTCCGGAGTGAACAACAGTGGTACTGCTCGAACTAACAGTGGAGGAAACAGAGAAAATTGATATGTTTTGTAATGTGTTTGATATATCAAATGGTGCATGCATCACCTCTATTTATAGGCTGGATATCATGTCTATAATTGACATTTCACTGCTCAAATAATTACAGAATTAAATCTGTATAACAGCAGTATTAAACATGTTGTAACAGCTTCACATAATCACCATTTTAATTCTGTAATTTAAGCTGCATAACAGTGCTGTTACACCTTAAATTTGACTGAAAATAGTCTAAATTCATCCACTAAACAGACTGTTCATATTCGAATAATTTTGAATAAACTGATGGAATCAAAACGTTCGAATCAAACAATTATTCTGAACGTTGCGGTTCAGATATGAATTAAAAAATAAATTCTGATTTATTCGAACAGTTTTCTCAAAAGCCTATAAATAAGAAAAAATTGTTTCACATATAATCTTTTGTTCATAAGAAAATTCCATACGAATTTTCTCCAAAAAGAATATATACGCGCGCGTACATGTCGAAGACACGTGTTACCCGAGCCCGAGCCGAGCCGGCCCGACGGCGGCGGCGGCGGCGCGCGAGGACTTCCCTTGTTCTTTCCCACTCAACAAGGGAGGGAGGAAGCATGGGTATAAATACCCTTCCCTAGCTATTTTCCCAACCAATGTGGGATATAGCATTAGTAACACTTGAAGCATTACCAACATTCCCCCACTAATGCGAAAGAATTCGTATGTATCTCAAACACAGACATCCTCAGACGAGCAATAGCGGAATTAGTTGCTTAAGCACTAGTGAACGTATCTTGAACTAGTACATAGTGATAATGAGCGATCCTTCTCTTAGATAAGTGAAACTAGTCTTGAACTTTCTAAGATAGGGGTAAACTCATAACATACAACTAACTCCTTCATCCACCGAAGTTCTCGATGTGTAAGATATATATACACAAGTGTATATTTGGCCATCTTACCCTCAGGATTCTAGTAAGTGTTTTTAGAAAAAATGGCCCAACGTTTTTCACAGAAGGTGGCTAATCCTTCTCACTTACATAGGTTATTTCATCAAGTTTATCTCAATATAAACCACCCTGAATCTGGGCTATGAAATAATTAAGAACCATTTGTAATGGCTCAACCTCTTATAGACTTATGGTGATTTCTTCAAGTCCATTTAAAATGAACCACCCAGTCCTGGGATAAGAAATCATTAAGAATAAATATTCAACCTCATTGTCGGTGAATTCAAAATGTCCTTCTCAATAGGATCATTTAAACTTTGAATTCATTAAGAGTTTCTTGAAACTCAACCTTTCTGGCGGTAAGTCCATCTTGTCCTTCTCAATAGGACAACACATTCATACTTGTGTTATGAACTTATTAAGAATAAGTATTCAACCATGATTCGGTAAATTCATCAAGTCTTTCTCACAAAGACCACCCAAAACCTGGGCTATGAATTTATTAAGAGTAATAGTACTCAACCTGGACATGTACATCATTCGTCATAGGGATAGGCAATGAGAAATGTACACTATGAGTCTTTCCATGGTTTCTTTTGACCACATTGAACTTAGATAACTAAGTTGGGTATCCACCATGAATTCCTCAACCAATGGGCTTTAAACCCATCCCCCTTGACGAATCAAGGACCAATTTCCGACTTAACCCTTTGGTAAGTGGATCTTCTAGGTTTCTTTCCGACTTCACATACTCTAAAGAGAGTACTCCATTCCTTATTAAGTGTCTAACAGATTCATGCCTTATGCGAATGTGTCTCTTTTTACCATTGTAAACTTGACTTTTGGCAACACAAATCGCAGCTTGTGAATCACACAACAAGGAAACAGGAGGAGTCGGAGTTCCCTACAACAGAATATCGGCTAACAAACTCCTTAGCCACTCAGCTTCTTGTCCAACTAAGTCAAGAGCTATAAACTCTGACTCCATAGTAGAGCGAGCAATACAAGTCTGTTTTGAAGACTTCCAAGAAATTGCTGCTCCTCCCAAAGTAAATACATACCCACTCGTAGAGCTTACTTCATCACTATCGGAAACCCAGTTGGCGTCACAATATCCTTCTAATGTAGCAGGAAAGCCAACAAACTCAAGTTTCCAGTCCATAGTACCCTTAAGGTACTTAAGTAAGCGTCTAAGAGCAACCCAGTGCTCACCACTAGGGTTATGAGTATATTTACTGAGTCTGCTAACAACATAGGCAATATCTGGCCGAGTATAGTTCATTAAGAACATCAAACTGCCAATTATTTTGGCATATTCCGTTTGAGAAACGCTACTTCCTTTATTCTTAAAGAGATGTATGCTAGAGTCATAAGGAGTTCGAACAGGGACGACATCAAAACTGTCAAATTTCTTTAACACTTTCTCAATATAGTGTGTCTGACTTAAAGAAAATCCCTTTTCAGATTTGATTACTTTGACTCCTAAGATTACATCGACTTCTCCCAAGTCAGTCATCTCAAACTTAGTGGACAAGAAACTTTTTGTTTTGTTAATAGACTCAATGTTAGTACTGAAAATCAGCATGTCGTCAACATACAAACTTATGATGACACAATCAGTACCAAACATCCTCGAATACACGCATGCATCCGAACCATTCACAACAAAACCAAAACTAAGAATAGTTTTGTGAAATTTCTCATACCACTGTTTAGGAGCTTGCTTCAGGCCATAAAGTGACTTTTTAAGTCTACATACATTGCCTTCCATACCAGGCGCCTCGAAGCCAAGAGGTTGCTCCATATAGATCTCCTCATATAGATCCCCATTCAAAAATGCAGTCTTTACATCCATTTGATGTACTTGCAACTTGTGAATGGAGGCTAGTGCAAACAATGCACGGATCGTTGAGATTTTTGTGACAGGAGAGTAAGTATCAAATAAGTATTGACCAAATGTTTGAGTGAACCCTTTGACTACTAGCCTTGCCTTATACCTTTGGATAGAACCATCTGGTCTAAGTTTCTTTCTAAAGACCCATTTACTGTTAATGGTTTTAAATCCTCTAGGCAAGTCAACTAATTCCCAAGTATGATTAGACATTATTGATTCTAGTTCATCTTTTATAGCGCTTTTCCAGAAACTAGCATCAATAGATCGTATAGTTTCTTCGTAAGTTTTAGGATCCTCATCTAACAAATAAGCTTGAGCTATAGGATCAGAAAGAGTGTCTAAATCATTTATCTCAGAAATGAAGGAAGTTATGAAGTCTGGTCCAAAAGAGGTTTCAACTCTTTGTCTCTTACTTCTTCTAGGCTCAAATTCAATCTCTTGAGAAGACCTAGCAGGCACACTAGAAGAAGTTGATGGCAAGTTTTCTATTTGTGTTTCAACATTTAATCTAGGTTTCTTGAGAGGAAAGATTTCTTCAAAGAAAACAACATCCCTAGATTCACAAATAGAGAAGTCTTGTAAAGTCATGAATCTATATGCGGCACTGTTAGAAGCATAGCCTATAAACACTGCATCAACGGTCTTAGGTCCAATGGTGGACTTCTTAAAGTCTGGCAACCCCACTTTGGCCAGACACCCCCACACTTTCAGGTATTGTAAATTTGGGGCATACCCTTTCCATAATTCGTATGGGATAGAATCAATTTTCTTATGAGGTACTCGGTTCAAAATATGATTAGCCCATAGAATGGCTTCCCCCCACATGTTGTCAGACAACCCAGAACTTATCAACAATGAGTTCATCATCTCTTTTAAAGTTCTGTTTTTCCTCTCGGCTATATTGTCCTGTTGAGGAAAATAAGGGGCTGAAGTTTCATGTATTATGCCATTTGTCTCACAAACCTCTTTTAGAAAATTAGATCCATATTCACCACCTCTATCAGACCTAACATGTTTTATTCTCCTATCTAACTGATTTTCAACTTCTGCCTTATAAATAAGAAAGAAATTTTCAGCTTCATCTTTAGTTCTTAGGAGATAAACTTTGTATACCTAGAGAAGTCATCTACAAAAGTTATGTAGTAGTGTTTTCCTCCTTTACTTTCAGTGTTTCTAAAGTCTGCTAGATCAGTATGAATAAGTTCTAACAGTTCAGTCTTTCTTTTAGAAACATTTTTAAAGGTAGGTTTTGCATGCTTTGCTTCTACACAAACTTCACATTTATTATAGTTTGTTATGTCTAGTTTAGGCAAAATATTTATATTCATCATTTTCTTTAGGGATTGAATATTTACGTGTCCTAATCTAGCATGCCACATATCAACAGACTCAACAATATAAGCAGAAGTGGTAGCTTTATTATTTTCATTAAGTTGAGTTTCTATGACAAATAAACCTTCGCTTAAAAAACCTTTCCCGGCATAATCACCGTTACAGGAAAGTACAAGTTTATCTGCCTCAAAAACTAACTTAATGCCTGCCTTATTTAAGAGGCCACCACTAATCAAATTTTTACGCAGGGCAGGCACATATAGGACATTGTTAAGGGCCAAAGTTTTACCGGAAGTCAGCTTGAGTAAAACCTTGCCTTTGCCCATCACTTGAGAGCTGTTGGAGTTCCCCATGTACACACGTTCACCATTTTTCACGTCCTCGAACTCGGTGAAGAACTCCTTCTTTGCGCAGAAGTGTCGAGAAGCTCCGGTGTCTACGACCCACTCGGTGTTCTTCTCTACGAGGTTGACCTCCGAAACCACCGCGGCTATGACATCATCATCCATGTCCTCCGTCACATGCATGCGTGGTCTAGTCTCATTCTGGCGGTCCAAGCGGTGCTGACATTGGTACGCCTTGTGACCAGCTTGCCCACACACGTAGCACTTCATGGTTTTCACGTCGGGCTTAGCCTTGACGGGCTTCTTGAAGTTGGTAGTCTTCTGTGGTTTGGGCTTTTTGCTCTGAGGGCCTTTCTTAAAGGGCTTTTTGGACCCTGAAGCACCACCAGACTCAACTATGTTAAATTTAAAAGATAAGTGACTAAAGTTATTCGTAACCTTATCTTTCAAACGGTTGGCCTCCTCGATTTTCATGTGACCGATCAGCTTCTGAAGCGGTATGTCCCTTTTCTTGTGCTTGAGGGAGTTGCGATAATCGGACCAGGATTTTGGCAACTTCTCGATAAGGACATTTGCTTGCAGAACTTCACACATCTGCATGCCTTCCGCTATGATGTCCGAGACAAGATTCTCATAGTCATGGACTTGGTCCATGATGGGCTTGTTGTCGGTCATCTGGAACTTCAACCATTCGCCCACGACATATTTTTTGATCCCCGCATCAACGGTGCCATATTTGGTGTCCAAGGAATCCCATATCGCCTTTGCACTCCTCTCCTTTAGATACATGTCAAATAATTTGTTGGACATGTGACTTAGGAGATGGCCACAGACCATCTTGTTGTCCTTTTCATATTTGGCAAAGGT